>OY744515.1:255773727-255868727 GCA_963556195.1 Sepiola atlantica
TATATATATATATATATATATATATATATGTTCACATTTCGAGTCGGTAGCAATATGCAGATTTAGTTAATATCCCACAGATTCAAACCCCTTGGAGGTCATAATATAGTACTATTGTCATGAAAATGAAATGCTGTGATAGACAAAATGTGTGAAAAAAGACAAACGAAAAACAGATTTAAATACAGGAGAAAAACAATAAACGAGAGATTTGACCGGTTTCGGTTGTAGCAACGAACGTCTTCTTGATACGAACGAAACCGATCAAATTTCGTGTTTCTTGTATTTCTTCTGTATTTAAATCTGTTTTCCGTTTCTCTTTTTTCACACACACGCACACACATATATATATATATATAATTTGTTGTTTTTTTCTACATACGTATATGTTTCATCTATTCAGGAATCGTCAGTTTTGAGATAAGTATTCATACCAGTCGCAGGATTCGAAATCCCGGAATACGAGTCATGTAAAACCCAAATACACTCGGGCACTATGAACAATCTGATGAATCAGCGAGAGTTTAAACTCATTATAGGCAGCTGTCGTCAAGAGTGTTCAACTACTGAAGGAGCATGTATTAATATCAATGGATAAATGCCGAAAAGCTTTTTTGAATATATACATATATATCCTGATGCCCCCAACAAGAGATGCCTTGAATCAACACATCAATGTGCAAACAACCAAATGATTGAATAGAAACATGCTTGGACACTTCGCACCATTTGCTAATAGATAGAGAATATTCGACGGCGGTAACAGATTGAACAGAGATGTAAAAAAAACAGCGTTTAACTCAGTCTTAGAGTTTGTTTATTATGTTTGTGAATTTTGTGGCTGTTTTAAACTGAATCCCCCTTGCGGCGTCCTTTGTGAGTGTGAAAACTAAAAAAACGCTGTTAATGAGGGTATCAATGGCACGATCACTCATTACGATGACTCAGAAGCTGAATTGGATGACAGTTTGGGTAATTATATTAAGATTGACGATTTAAAGAAATGAGTTCTTAAAAAGATCGCTTTTTTTCCGGCGCGCTCTTACATTCACGTCTACACGTTAAGTTTCTTTAAATTTAAAAGTGTTACTTACGTGCATCTAAATTATCAACTTTTTCTAATTTAATATCAAAATGGAAAGTAAAATGAAACACCTTACAACAAAAAAATCATAAAATCATATAAAGTCAAAGAGAACCGAAGAAATGGCGCCAACTTTGCCCTGGTCTAAAACTTGTAAAAATGAGTAAATTCTATTTTTTCACTTCATTCTATCTCAACACTTTTATCCATTTCAGAATAATCTACGCCCAATTTAGTTCAAAAGATCTGAAGTTGGACGTTTTCCAGCTATTTTAGCAGGTTTTTGGCCATGTATCTTCTGGCCAACAAACTACATACCCATAAGCAACATTTTTTTTCTGAAACTTCATGTCTGTATGCATGTTTGCGTATGAGTAACAAATTGCCCCTCCAGATGTTTGGGTTGATCCCCACCCTCACCCTCGGAGTCTGAACTAAATATGAGTACATTATTTTGATTGCAGATTTCTGAGGTGGCCCCTGTAATTTTTTCCAGTCCTGTGAAGAATCTACTTATGTTGATGACGTCATCACCTGCAACTTGTGACCTGTTGTAATTACTTAATTTTGATCACAGTTTATCTTTCACTGTTGCAGTTTCACAGTTCTTGGAACTATAATTGATTTATACAATTATTAACACTATTATTATAATTGACACTGATTATTTGTAATTAAATTTATTCACTGAAATCAATGGCAGCAGGTCAATTTTTATTTTTTTAATTTTTAACAAAGTTCACCCCAAACAAGGCAGGCCGCCACTGTAGACCTAAGAGGCTACTGAGAAAAAGGGTGAGAGTTTTTTTTTGTTTTTTTTAGGGGAGAGGGGGGGGGTCAACCTAAATTGGGAGCTGTGCAGCGAGATGTCTGTTTACATTAGTTTTAAATTTCTGTATGTCAGTACCGTCGGGAAAACAGGGGGCAGGGAGGGAGTTCCAGAGTCCAGCAGCACGAGGAAAGAAGCTTTTGGAGTAGAAAGCTCTTCGGCATCTGGGACCTCCACAGTGAATGGCTGGGATTTGGTAGATTGTCTTGTTGGTCCAGTCTAGTGAATTTACGTCGTGGGGGCACCAGAGCAGCAGCAAGTTCATTGTTCAATTGTTTAAAGTTTCAATATATTACATATCTATTTCTGTTTACTTGATTTATATTGCAATCTCGTGAAGCTGGAACTACAGCTATTGTGCAACTGCACATAAAATTTGCATCGCCAGTTTGGAACCCTCATCTTGCTGAGGACATTGACCACCGCGAAACCGTTCAGAGATGTGCAACCAAGCTAACACCTTACTTCCCTGGGTTTGGATTCCTTGAAGCTCCGGCACCTAGCAACTGACTTCGTAAACACCTACATAATTATTAACCGTCTCGCTAACAACAACCCGGAGCACCTTTTTGATCGCCATGTGTCTAACACATGCAGACTTGCCTACAAAGTCAGAAAACAGCACAGCTCTTCCCGTTACTTTCAGAAACATTTTTTCACGCTCAGAATTACTGAAGCATTGAACAAACTGCCTGCATCTCTTGTTGGCTGGCAAGACAATGTCCCCTTTAAAACCCTCATGTTTTCAGAAATTCGCCAAAATGACATCTGATGTCTCCCCTCCCCCTCTTCAAACACATGCACACATGCACTTTTGGGGAGTTGTAGTGCACCTGCTGAGCAATGTACACAATGACTGCATTACTTATGAAAAAGTTTGCTGAATTATAAGAATATATTTTGTTTATGTTTTTCGTGATATTTTTCTGTATATTATGTTTCTGTATTTGCTTGCGTTCAATTCTTTGGTGTTTCTTCAATATTGAATCGGTCATCGTGGAGAATTGGACACCATCTCAGTGAGTTTACTGGGTTAACAGACACAGCATACCCCACTCTACAATAAATACTAAGTTGAATTTATTTGTATATAAATATATTAATAAATATCTATCACCCCTCCACCATCACACAAAACTGTCGGACCAAACCATTTCAAGTGTCTATGAGAATAGAGAAAGCAAATAACAAGTCCGACAACCTTCCTTCCCTCAACGTCTAAAATGAATTCGGAAAGAAATCCTCACTCTATTTCCATAATGTGACGCGTTCTTTCTTTTTTTTTCTTTCTTCTTTCTATACCGATTGATACGTTTTTCTTTCTTTCCTTTTTTTTACTTTTTTAAACTTTGCGGTTTGAGACGTTTTCTTTAATTCTTTCTTTTTTTTTTTTACTTCACCGCCTAAGACACGTTATTTTATATGAATATGAATATGAATATTAGTGCGAACACTAGCGAAGCATAATTTATTTTTCCTGTCATTTTTGACAGAGGGTGTGCACTCATTAAACCATATTGCAACAAGACGTAATTAAACCCGTGTAACAGACACATGATTAAAACAAATTGTAAGGACACATGATTAAAACAAATTGTAACGAACACATGATTAAAAAAATGTAACGGACGCATCATTAAAACAGATTGTAACGGGCACATCATTAAAACAGATTGTAACGGACACATCATTAAAAGGAAGTGTAACGGACACACGATTAAAAGGAAGTGTAACGGACACATGATTTAAACAAATTGTAACGGACACATGATTTAAACAAATTGTAACGGACACATCATTAAAACAAATTGTAACGGACACATCATTAAAACACATTGTAACGGGCACATCATTAAAACAACTTGTAACGGACACATCATTAAAACACATTGTAACGGGAACATTATTAAAACAAATTGTAAGAGACACATCATTAAAACACAATGAAACAGCTACAACATTAAACCATGAACTGTTGCAGACAGACGATATGTTGTCTTCCAATTTATTATTATACTACGGCTAAGTTAATCAACGTTTGCTTCTCTAAGGTTTTATCCCTACATATTTTCATCGCACAAAATACATGCTAAAATAGGCTTCAGTTTAGGGATTGAGTTATGTTTGAAAAAACTTCCATTTTAATTGTTCTAATTATCTGCAATTTGCAGTTAGCTCTCTCACTGTATTTTGTTTCACTCCTTGCTGTAATTTTATACTCTCTCTCTCTCTCTCTCTCTCTCTCTCTATATATATATATATATATATATATATATATATATATATTAACAGTCAAAGGTAATAAAGAAAGTAAAGAATAAAAAGATTGGAATAGTCCATTATAAATGAAAAGGTTAATCACCAGAGGTTTTAATATTATTTAACCCAGAAAGAGAGAGAGATATATACACAGAGAGAGAGAGAGAGAGAGAGAGAGAGAGAGAGAGGGAGAGAGAGAGAACAGAAAGGAACTAATTTTGGATTTTGTCTTTTTATTTTTTATATTTAACTGGCTATGCAAACTCTTTTTCTGATTCACTTTCCAATATCTTTCTATATGTGGAACACATTACCACGAGACTGCTTTCGTATAGACTACAACAATGTCAACAAACACTTACTCTTATGTAATCAATTTTTTCCATTCCATTAATAGTTTTCAATCCTCACATGGTATTATTCATCAACAAACTGACAATCTAATAACCCGTTATACTCGAGTTGCTTTTGTCCTGATAAGTAGTGACTCATTAGTATAAAAAAAAAACAATCTAATCAACAGGTCACATTTCTTTCTAGTTTTATTATAGAGATTCATTTGATATGAAGATACAAATAGGTTCTTGTATTATTCGAATTTGCTACTCATTTCTTTTAAATCGATGCTAATTTCAATCAGTTGGTGTTGTATACCATTTGGATTATCCTCGAGTGGCTTTTACCATTTTGATTATCCTCGAGTGGCTTTTACCATTTGGATTATCCTCGAGTGGCTTTTACCATTTTGATTATCCTCGAGTGGCTTTTACCATTTTGATTATCCTCGAGTGGCTTTTACCATTTGGATTATCCTCGAGTGGCTTTTACCATTTTGATTATCCTCGAGTGGCTTTTACCATTTGGATTATCCTCGAGTGGCTTTTACCATTTGGATTATCCTCGAGTGGCTTTTACCATTTGGATTATCCTCGAGTGGCTTTTACCATTTTGATTATCCTCGAGTGGCTTTTACCATTTTGATTATCCTCGAGTGGCTTTTACCATTTTGATTATCCTCGAGTGGCTTTTACCATTTGGATTATCCTCGAGTGGCTTTTATCATTTTGATTATCCTCGAGTGGCTTTTACCATTTTGATTATCCTCGAGTGGCTTTTACCATTTGGATTATCCTCGAGTGGCTTTTACCATTTGGATTATCCTCGAGTGGCTTTTACCATTTTGATTATCCTCGAGTGGCTTTTACCATTTGGATTATCCTCGAGTGGCTTTTACCATTTGGATTATCCTCGAGTGGCTTTTACCATTTGGATTATCCTCGAGTGGCTTTTACCATTTGGATTATCCTCGAGTGGCTTTTACCATTTGGATTATCCTCGAGTGGCTTTTACCATTTGGATTATCCTCGAGTGGCTTTTACCATTTTGATTATCCTCGAGTGGCTTTTACCATTTGGATTATCCTCGAGTGGCTTTTACCATTTTGATTATCCTCGAGTGGCTTTTACCATTTTGATTATCCTCGAGTGGCTTTTACCATTTGGATTATCCTCGAGTGGCTTTTACCATTTTGATTATCCTCGAGTGGCTTTTACCATTTGGATTATCCTCGAGTGGCTTTTACCATTTTGATTATCCTCGAGTGGCTTTTACCATTTGGATTATCCTCGAGTGGCTTTTATCATTTGGATTATCCTCGAGTGGCTTTTACCATTTGGATTATCCTCGAGTGGCTTTTACCATTTGGATTATCCTCGAGTGGCTTTTACCATTTGGATTATCCTCGAGTGGCTTTTACCATTTGGATTATCCTCGAGTGGCTTTTACCATTTTGATTATCCTCGAGTGGCTTTTACCATTTGGATTATCCTCGAGTGGCTTTTATCATTTGGATTATCCTCGAGTGGCTTTTACCATTTGGATTATCCTCGAGTGGCTTTTACCATTTGGATTATCCTCGAGTGGCTTTTACCATTTGGATTATCCTCGAGTGGCTTTTACCATTTTGATTATCCTCGAGTGGCTTTTACCATTTGGATTATCCTCGAGTGGCTTTTATCATTTGGATTATCCTCGAGTGGCTTTTACCATTTGGATTATCCTCGAGTGGCTTTTACCATTTGGATTATCCTCGAGTGGCTTTTACCATTTGGATTATCCTCGAGTGGCTTTTACCATTTGGATTATCCTCGAGTGGCTTTTACCATTTTGATTATCCTCGAGTGGCTTTTACCATTTTGATTATCCTCGAGTGGCTTTTACCATTTGGATTATCCTCGAGTGGCTTTTACCATTTTGATTATCCTCGAATGGCTTTTACCATTTGGATTATCCTCGAGTGGCTTTTACCATTTGGATTATCCTCGAGTGGCTTTTACCATTTTGATTATCCTCGAGTGGCTTTTACCATTTTGATTATCCTCGAGTGGCTTTTACCATTTGGATTATCCTCGAGTGGCTTTTACCATTTTGATTATCCTCGAGTGGCTTTTACCATTTGGATTATCCTCGAGTGGCTTTTACCATTTGGATTATCCTCGAGTGGCTTTTACCATTTGGATTATCCTCGAGTGGCTTTTACCATTTTGATTATCCTCGAGTGGCTTTTACCATTTGGATTATCCTCGAGTGGCTTTTACCATTTGGATTATCCTCGAGTGGCTTTTACCATTTTGATTATCCTCGAATGGCTTTTACCATTTGGATTATCCTCGAGTGGCTTTTACCATTTGGATTATCCTCGAGTGGCTTTTACCATTTGGATTATCCTCGAGTGGCTTTTACCATTTTGATTATCCTCGAGTGGCTTTTACCATTTGGATTATCCTCGAGTGGCTTTTACCATTTGGATTATCCTCGAGTGGCTTTTACCATTTGGATTATCCTCGAGTGGCTTTTACCATTTTGATTATCCTCGAGTGGCTTTTACCATTTGGATTATCCTCGAGTGGCTTTTATCATTTTGATTATCCTCGAGTGGCTTTTACCATTTGGATTATCCTCGAGTGGCTTTTACCATTTGGATTATTCTCGAGTGGCTTTTATCATTTTGATTTGCGCAAAATTTACTGTAATTAGTTGTATTTTAAATGTTTCCTCTTAAATGCAGGTTTTTATAAAAATTGTGGCAATGTTCGGCAATTTTTTGTACTAATTCACACTTGGCTGTAAAGGAGCAGAAGAAGCTGACAGCATCAACGTAGCAACCAGCCAGGCACCTGTTGCCATGGCGACACAACCTTGAAGATGAAGAAGGTTGTGAACGACTGTCTGTGGTTGACAATGACAAATTAAAGACGTCAGTCGAAGATTTGCTGCAAAGTTCGTGTCCATCTGATACAACTAGCTTAATTAAAGGTGTCACATGTCTATGTAGATACGACAGAAACTATGAGAATGCTGCTGGCTGTCTTGCTTGTCACCGTGCACACTTGGATGATGGTGATGGTGGTGGTGGGAGGCGAATAACGTAAAGGGCGAATGATACGAGACATTGTGATAGAAATGCAAATAATTAAAAGAATGTTGGAAAGAGAGAAAGAGAGAGGAGGAGGAGGAGGAGGAGGAGGTGGAGGAGGAGGAGGAGGAGGAGGAGGAGGAGGAGGAATAAAGTAAATAAAGGGCAAACGATAAGAGATAGAAATTGAATGTACATAACAAGAGTAGAGAAAGGGGAGGTGAGAGAAAGACAAGAGAGAGAGACGAAGAGAGAGGAGGAAGAGAGAGAGAGAGAAAAAGAGTCTATCATGACATCACAATGTATTCTGAAATCCTTTGCACCCATCCAGAATGTCTCCTTTTTAGGGGAAGCTGGATTCCCCACTGACGCCATGTTTAACTTTGCTGCAGGTGGCTGGAGAGCCAGGTAAGTATACATAAGTTCACATCGTACAAAACGAACATAAATTAAGTTTTGCGGAATTAAAATGTAATATTTGTATGTTTATTCGAAAGAAAACTTTCCCAAAATTGATCAAATGCCTATTTTTTTTTTAAAAACTTAGTTCACACCAAACAAGGCAAGTTGCCACTGTAGACGTAAGAGGCTACTGAGAATTAGGGTGAAAGTCTTAGGGGTCATCCTAAGTTGGGAGCTGTGCAGCGAGATGCTTGTTTACATTAGTTTTAAATTTCTGCAAGTCGGTACAGTCGGGGAAACAGGGAGCAGAGAGGGAGTTCCAGAGGCCAGCAACTCGAGGAAGGAAATAAGCTATTGGAATAGAAGGCTCTCCGGCATCTGGGGACCTCCACAGTGAATGGATGGAATTTAGCTGATTGTCGGTTTGGTCGAGTGTATTTACGTCGAGAGGGAACCAGAGCAGCAAGTTCATCAGAGCACAATCCATTGAAGTATTTGTGAAACAAGCACAAGGATGCAACATTACGGCGATGGGACAGGGGCTGGAGCTTGGTGGATAGTAAGGGGCCTATTAGATTAGAGACTCTTTTTTTTATAAATATACTTTTTTTTATATAAATATACTTTTTTTTATATAAATATACTTTTTTTTATATAAATATACTTTTATTTTATATAAATATACTTTTTTTATATAAATATACTTTTTTTTTATATAAATATACTTTTTTTTTATATAAATATACTTTTTTTTTATATAAATATACTTTTTTATATTAATATACTTTTTTTATATATAAATATACTTTTTTTTATATAAATATACTTTTTTTATATTAATATACTTTTTTTTTATATAAATATACTTTTTTTTATATAAATATACTTTTTTTTATAAATATACTTTTTTTATATAAATATACTTTTTTTATATTAATATACTTTTTTTTTATATAAATATACTTTTTTATATAAATATACTAGAATACCCGTCCCAGGACGGGTAAAATTAATTCTCTGAACTGAACAGTTTTGCACCACTTCTATTTAAGAACAGGTGAAGTGCTCTTTAGCCTTGGTAGGTAATCACCTAGGAATGGTGTCTCGATAAAAGCACTGGTCTCAAACACCTCACTGGGTTGGTGTCAGGACGGGCATCCGGCCTATAAATATCTTGCCGCAACCAATGAAAATGACTTCCAAATAAAATCTGTTGCATTTCAGGATATGTAGTTTTGATAAAGGCCTGGCCAGTTGCTAGACATAGGTTGGCTTGGAAGTTAATTTCTAAAAGTCGTCCAACACATGTCAGCAGTTAAAACGATTGTTGCATCTTATCAACGAAATTCCCGTGCAAGTATTTAGCCAATCAATATGGCTTCGTTTTGGGCCAGACCATGGAAGAATCTTAAGAAATGTTTCTTAAATCCGCGATAATTAAATGCCAAAGGAAAGAAGGGAAAAAGGAAAGAAAACCGATTATTCTTACAAAATAAGACAGAATTTAGAAAGTTATCTGCCAACCTTACATTTCGTATCAACAACAGATATTCGACTTTATTAAACATCACCAAAGCATCATGCGGTCAACATTACATAAACTATATAATAATATGCTAAGCAATTTCAGGTTCGTTCATACATCACCCTCCATCCCTTTTTTAAAAGATGGGATCGCCCGATCGTCGAAGATGCAATGCAAAATAATGTCGTTGTTGTGTCGAACGTGAAACTTGAACATAAATATACTTTCTTGGCCTAGGATCAAAGTGTAAGTTCTGTTCTGTCCAAAGATGATATAATAATAATAATAATAATATCGTAGGGTCTGTGTTTGCACCGGGCGTCCATATAATGGAAATATGTTACAAACTCCTAGAAGAGTTTTAGAGATAGACTCTCATAACCAGACATATTCTGAAACTACATATTAACCAGTGTAGTAAGATAAGTGTGTTTCAGTTTGGACAAAGGTGGTGCAATAATATTGTGGGGTCCGTGTTCACGCCGGATAGCCATAGAATGGAAATATTTTAATCATGCCAACAATATATATAACATATACAACAGATGAAGATAAACTTAGTCCTGATATTAAGTAATAATACTTTTTTTTACTTAAGCGAGTTCGAATGGATGATGATGATGATGATGATGATGATGATGATGATGATGATGATGATGATGATGATTAGACTTTATTCTAAATTAGACGTGATAGAAAAGTGTGTGTTTTGTCTATTGCTTCTGCTATAGTTACTTAAAGCATTGCTATTGTTGCACCTGTTCAACCGTTTACCTTTTATGTTTTATCTATTTATTTATCGATTACTTTATTATCTATTTTCCTTTTAATCTATTTATATTGGGTTGGCCAAAAGTTTGTTCGTTTTTTGAATGTCACTTTTCCAGTCTACGAATGATCGTTTTATATTCCTATTCTTCAAATCCTGTATTTGGTGTAGCGAGTATGTTGACATCAGTGTGTAATAAGCCTTCGAGCAGAGGAGTTCTTACATTTTTGTCTTGTATTTCAGGCGTTGAAATGAGAGATCAAGCAGAGCACTACCGACATACGATGCTTTTTTTACCACAGAAAAGGAAGAAAAGCTACAGAAACCTGCATAAAGATATGCCATGTGTATGGAGAGAATGTTGTTACAGAACGCGTATGCCAGAAACGGTTTGCTCGATTCCGAAAAGATGATGGCCAAAGATGATCGACACTGACCAAGTGAAAGCCGTAGTTGCACAAGATTGCCGTTTGACAACCAGACAAATCGCAGACATTCTCAAGATTTCCAAATCGAGCGTAGAAAGCAAATTGCATAAACTCGACTATGTTTCTAAACTTAATGTTTGGGTTCCTCTTTTCTAAAATAAAACAAACGAACTTTTTGACCAACCAAATATAGTATTTTAAAATCTACCAATGTTATGAATCATTTAGTATAATACTAAAAGTCTGATAATTATGCTTGCTTGCTTGTTTTCACATTGAATGTTGTTGATGATGGCAGGAAGGGCAAATAAGGCCAGAAGTGGTGAAAGGCATATCGTTTAGTGGAAAAGAAATTCATAGGTTTGTCGTCAATACTTCTGACGGACAAAAATAACGACACATTTTGCAATCGTATTGTAACATGCAAAGAAAAGTGTATCCTTTATAATAATCAGCAATGATCATGGTGGAGTGGTTGGATCATAGTGGAGTGGTTGGATCATAGTGGAGTGCTGAAACATGAAAAAAACGTGATGATGATTGTTTGGTGGTATACAGCAGGATTCGCTATCGCAGTTTCCAGAATATTGGAAGAAAATTCTTATTTCCATGGAAGGTGCTCGACTGAGCTTCAATCTTTGGTTGCTCCTTGTAAGACATTCACAAAAAAGACTCCTTGTAAGACATTCACAAAAAAGACTCCTTGTAAGACATTCACAAAAAAGACTTCTACCACAACTGCAAAGAACTTTCATTTCTTCCTCTGTGAGCCTAAAATCAAATGGGATTTCTACGAACAGAGTTTCGTTCCAAGAATTTTCCGTTATCACTGAATTGCTTCCCTGCAGACTACAACATCGCCGTCTTCAAATCCAATGTTAACAAATACTTGTTGTAAACCGTCCTCATAAGTAATCAATTTTTTTTCATTCAATTCATCATTTTCAATCCTCTCATAATATTCTTCATCATTAAACTGAAAATCTATCCACCTCATTAACCCTTATACTCGAATGGCTTTTAGCCTTGCTTCATCATCATCAAGATCATCAAGATCATCATATTCTATTTAACATCTGTTTTACATGCTGGCATGTGTTGGACGGCTTTTAGAAGAAGAAAAACTTGAAAAAAAAACTATCTCTAACCCGGTCTTTATTTATCCCTCTTTCTCTCAAATCAATCCTTATCACTCTCACATATTTTCCTAGGCCTTCCCCTGCCAACTAAACCTGCTACCTCAACTGTTCTACATCTACTAACCCAATCACTCTCATCCATGCTTTCAATGTGATCACAGAAACGAAGTCTCCTGCTCTGCACACATCTCCCTACACTGTCCAGATTTAAGTAAAGAATAAATATTAAACAAAAACAAGTGACAAAGTATTGTAAATTACTAAGATGATCGTGTGATCAAGAGAAAAAACGTAATTCTTCAGCATGACAATGCTCCAACGCACATATCACATATCATTTTGCGGAAACTGAACAAACTGGACTATGAAATTTTTACTTCAGCCACATTATTCGCTGGGTATCTTGCCCACTAAACTCCCACTTCTTTAAACATATCGACAATTTCTTGTAGGAGAAACATTTTGCCAACAACATTTTGTCGAGTCATGACCGTCAGAATTTTATGCAACAGAGATAAACTTATTCCTGTGTGGCAAAAAATTGTGTTCATTGTAATGATTTTTATGCTGATCAATAAAGTCTAGTTCAAGTTGATGTATAATCATTTGAAATTAGGAGGAAAAAACTGACATTATTTTCTTACCATTATTGTAGATCATGACTATAATACAGCAAATACAGCATCTCTTTCGAATGTTTTGTTAGCACAAACCGCTAAATAACGGAAGAAATTTGTAGTTAACTCTTTGAAATTAGAACTTCTTATCTTTCACCAAGCATACTAAAAGTTTCCACAAAGGTACGACTAGCACAAGTGATGCACACCGACAGAACATTGACCCGACAGTTGACTCACAACTAAAACCGTCAAGTTGGCAGACAAAATAAATATAAATGCGAGACGTCGTTCCTTTAAGAGCTCAAAACTTCAACTTATGGAAAGACAAAATAAAAGGGAACAAATAATTTCCATAGTTGCTTCCTCAACTCTTTCTTGCTATATGGCGTCCCGCTGTTCGTGCCGACCCCCTCTACCGCATATGCAGCAGACCAGACGTTGTTTCTTTAAACGACGTGGCCTGCCTATCAGCTATAATACTTAACCCTAACCCTAATTTGGATGAGAAATTTGAGTTGCAGACAAAGGAGTGATGATCTTGCTCAGCGTACTGAACGACCGGGTGACAAAGTGCATGTAGAAACGGAAAGCCTGAGATAAGCAACAGATGTAAAAAAAATGTCAAAGATACAAAAAATGTCAAAGATACAAAACATGTCAAAGATACAAAAAAATGTCAAAGATACAAAACATGTCAAAGATACAAAACATGTCAAAGATACAAAAAAATGTCAAAGATACAAAAAATGTCAAAGATACAAAAAATGTCAAAGATACAAAACATGTCAAAGATGCAAAAAATGTCAATGATGCAAAAAATGTCAAAGATACAAAACATCTCAGAAAAAAAGGCAAATTGTAAAGATATTCACATAAGTAAGTTTAATTGTCAACACCCATGGAGAAAAGATTAAAAAAAAACAACAAAAAAACAAGAACGGATTCAATATGTGTGTTTAGTGATGAAAATGCTATTTTAAACTATTTTAAACTGGCTAACAAAAATTCTGTTAGAAATTAAAGCATCACAAACAAACGAAAATACTATTTCAAATTAAGTGTGACAGACCAACAAAATGTTATTTCAAACATTAATATGACAGACCAACGAAAATGCTATTTCTACCATAAGCATGTCAGGCCAACAAAATACTGTTTAAAAATTAAGTGTAACTTAATAATTAAATTGCTATTGGCCAATTAACAAAAGTTATATTTTAAATTTAAGCATGACGAAAATACTATTTAAAATTTAAATAGGATCGACCAACAAATATTTTATTTCAAACTAATGACCGACCATAATGCTATTTCAAACTTAAGCGTGGCAAAGAAACGAAAAATGCTATCCCATTAAGCATAACAGGCCAACGAAAATGCTATTTCAAAATTAAACTATCGAGTGACTGATGGAAAAGTCCTTTCTATAAAAACACATCAATATATAAATGTTTATTTCCTTTACTAGAAGAGAGGCTGGATTTTACATGTGTGTGATTTGTTTTTTAAAAAAAGGACACACTTCCCCTTCACTACCAAAGCTATAAAATACTCGAGGCAGCTCGTGTGTCTCAGAATGAGTTAGTTGATTGTTGGGTTTTATGTCATGTCAACCATTTCGGAAGATGTTACGCTGGAAACCGTATGTTTTGTATACGATTGGTTTGTAGATGAATTTGTTTTGTTGGCATATATTTTGTAAACAAATAGTGTGTAAAAGATAGTTTCTATTTAACACATAGATGTGGAACTGACAGGTACTACCACTTCGAGTGAGAGTGGACCCAGGAGTAGTCGTAACTAAAGAGGGATTTACACTTCTTAAAGTTCCCAAATTGGATTCAGTTTTGCATCAACAGTTTGGATATTTGGGAGGAAATTGAATAGTTGACAAAGTTGGGAAATAGAAAAAAGATAGAAAGAGCCCGGACAGATAGATTTCAGGGTAGTGGGGTGAAGTAGACGCGAACACCTTGCCCAAGGGTGTCCGATGCAGTTTGGTAGACGGGACCCTGACAGGTGCTACCACTCCAGGTCAGAGTGGACCTGGGAATAATGGTAATCAAGGAGTAACTCCACACTCCCCAAAGCTCCCAATTGGGGCCTCACCACCAGATGTACTTTAAGGTCATAACCAAAACCACTGACTTAGCGTAACCATTTTGCAGGTCTGTACTTCCTCCTGTTTACTTCTATCTTTAACGTTGTGATTGGAAGCTTGGAACCATAACGAAAAGCCACCATAAGTGGATTAAACAGATTGACGAGACAATTTCTTTTCTATTTCTGCAAAAGGCTTGACTGTTAGGAACGGCGAAAGTGTTAAGGTACAGCTTGAATGTTTAAAGTCAAATGAATTGACCTGATGTTCAAAAAAAGAAAGAAAGAAAGAAATCCAACTACAAACATCCAAAAGTTGAGACTACTATGAAATAATAATAATAATAATAATAATACATAGAACATTCAAGAAAACTGAAAGGAATATGAAACATGAAGAAAGTCAATGCAATACCAGTAATTGTAGGAGCACTAGGAACAGTCCTAAAAATATTGGAAAAAAGATTAGGAGAAATTTGAATAAAGGGGAAGATTGAGACCATGATCAAAATAGCCGAAATCTTAAGGAAAATCCTTGAATTAAAAAAACAACCCAGATAAACAACTGACACTAACCAGCTGCAAGTGTCAAATAGTAAGGGTACGTTCACTAGTACATATCTAATGATTTTAATTCACAAGGCAACGTTAACACGTACACAGAAAATTGTGGTCAGGGGTTCAGCATATGCACTCAGATTTCACCGCAACCTGCTGTAGCTAGAAACGGATGTGAAATCACATGGATAAAAGAGAGAGTGAGCGAGAGAAGTAGAGAGTTCGTTGGGAAGCTTTGATCGGACAGCAAGTGTAAAGAAATGACTTAAGAATCGATTATGAATCAAGTGGCTAATGCTGCATATGTCTGTAGCCCAGAATGTCCTCACCTTCGCTGCTAGCAGAAGAGAAGGCAACGTCAACAGTTTAGTAAATAGTCCTTCTCCAAATTCAGAATATTCTTCTTTTCCTTTGTTGTTGTGAGACTTTAATTTCAGTGAGAAGTCACCGCACGAAGACAATTGGGGATGAAGTTCCTCAGTCACCGGAGGAGTGGTAGACATGAGATATGATTTAATTGTGCTGTTTATGATTTGTTGATTTACTTTCGATAACAAACATTATTTCATTCGATCGTGACTTACGAAACATTAGACCTCCCCTTAGAGGGGAGATAGATGCAACACATGTAAGTTGAAATAGAAAAATTAAAAGAAATCTAGAAAAAAAAAACACATGTACCCAAAGGAACTGAAATTGCCAGATGCCCCCCCCCCCCTAAAATAAAACACACATACACACATGTAGTAGTACCAGCCTCAACTGATACCACACAAAATAGTTGTAAAGGATCATGGAGGATGAAAAGACTGAGGAGTGAGAACACCAACCAGACCTCCACTGGAAGCGTACGGAGAGTACTGGAACCTTGGAGAGACTGATTACTACTCAAATTCCAGAGAAGACCAACAGTTATTGTTAGCGAGAAATGAATGGTGAACGGCTGTTGCGATAATGCAAAATGATTTGCAACGGTTATCAAAAGAGGAGTGCTGGAAATCTGTGAGGATTTGTTGTCACTCAGACTCCAGGGGAACACAACTTGTTATTGTCAGTAAGCAATCACTGATAATGTCTTATGTGAAAACTCAATTAAATTGAGCAGTTAATAATAATAATATCAGAATGAACTATATCAAAGGTAAAAGAGATAAAACACAGGAAACAGTAAATGTAGACTCTGTGGACAAAGAGACGAAACGATACATCACATAATAAGTGAATGCAGAAAACTAGTCAACAAAGAATACAAAAACTGACACGACTGTGTGGGGAAGGCAGTTCACTGGGAACTATGCAAACGCTTGCACTTTGAACATGCATACAAATGGTACACACACAAACTGGAGATAGTATTGGAAAATGATAAGCACAAAATTCTCTGGGACATGGAGGCACAGACAAACTCATCTAAGCAAGGAGAGTGGGTGTGATAATAGTCAACAAGAAGGAAAATACCTGCCAAATTGTAGATTTCGCCGTCCCAGCAGTTCACAGGGTGAATATCCAGAAGGCAGGAAAACTAAGCAGATGCATGGAACTTGCCAGAGAATGAAAGGAATATGGAGCATGAAGAAAATTTCGGTAATACCACTAATTGTAAGAGTACTAGGTACAGTTCCTGAAAAAAAAAACTGGGGAAAAGATACAGAGAAATTGGAATCAAAGGGAGGATTAGCACCATATAAAGCATAGACACGATGATGGAAAAAGTTGAAATATTAAAGAAAAGTCCTTGACTTTAAATTATTTTCACATCATAACCAACAAATGCCAACCAGCCACAGGTAAATTGAAGTTAAAATAAAACAAAAAAGATAGAAAAAACATCACACGAGCCCAAGAGAACTGAAACTGCTAGACATTCAATAATTTGATATCCTATCCCCTGAAACCCTAACATCCACACGCACACAAACATATAGTGGGTGCTAGTCTCGGCTGGTACTGCACAAAGTGACCTTGAAGGGTTAAGGAGGATGGAAAGACCAAGAAAGAAGAGCAACGGATTGGTGCAAAGAATGCTGGAACCTTGGGGAAGCTTATTGTCACTCAAGTTCCAGAGAAAACCAATAGTCGTTTCCAGTGAGAAATTAATGGTAAGCTGCTGTTACAATAATGCAAAGTGATTTGCAACGGTTATGGAAAGAGACAGAGAGTACTAGAAATCTGAGGAGACTTGTTCTCACTCAGATCCCATCACTTGTCACTGCCAGTGAGCTATCATTGACAATGACTTGTGTGAGAACCCCTAGTGAGTAAGTAATAGTGAAATTGAAGGAAGAAAACTCAAAGTTTAAAAAAAATTATAATATTCAACAGATTGTTTCGTTTTACTTTCATTTTTTTCTCTTATCTACGTAATTTATGGAAATCAGTAGCCCTGAAATAATAAAAATGGCACATTGCAGCAAGATGTTTGCCAGTACCTATATACTTCAAAACATTAAATAGACAAACATATATTTTCTGTGCATCCATATATCTTCCGTAAATCCTAAAATAATATTTGCTTGCCAGAAAATATTTATCAGCCAATCATAGTTAAGAAAATTTCAACTTGAAGCCATCATGTTGAAAGCGAATCCATCAGAAGGCGGAAAGGGGGGGGGGCGGCTACTTCCCATAGATAACCCATTCGTTAATAGGCAAACCAGTGTAGATACCTTGTTACTTACCATAGATGCAACCAAACAAGTGGAGCTCAATTTTGTTTCGCCTTTTCTGCAGAGAGTCTGCTTGCTTTATCTTCTTCGCTCTCGCTCTTTTTTTCTCCGGAAACTTAGCTTAACACTACAAGAATACTTTAAAATTTTCTACAAATTTGAAGTAACAAAATAAGTAACACATTTACACTTCTAAATTCTTTTAGACGTTATTAAGAAATATATCTAACTTATGAAGTTATCTTTTAGGATTTTCGAAATCAGACCCAGATAGCATTTTAATTGACGAATTAAACTAAGCTTCTGTCTAGCCAATTTTCATATGTTATTTTTGTACTATGTTATTGGCAATATACCAACGTATTTCGCTGGAATTTATTTTTAAAATTACTTAGTACAGTCAAGTCTAGACGACTGCTGATATGAAATTTTTTTGAATAATCACTTAAAATAAATATCAGCAAGGGAGGGGATTAACTCATTTTAAATTGAAGAGTATGATAGGAGTTATCTACCTTAAGTTTGAAAATGTGCAAACAAATAAAAAAATTGATTTCACTGCATCTCGGGCAGTGCTGGGTAGGTACAGCTAATGTAACATAAAAATAATGTAAAAATTACATTTTATCAATTTTTACGTAGTTTGGACTTTTTGTATATATATATATATATATATATATATATATATATATATATATATATATATATATATATATACTTACGTGTGTGCGTGTGACAATATATAAAAAGCAATTATTTTATATAGTTCTAATCGATTCTTGTGAGAATCAGATTCAGGACAAAATGAAGCTCAATATTCAAACGTTTAAAATAGTTATTTCAAAAAAGCTATAAATAAATTGACGGATCAAAGTTAGGCCATACTGTGATTTATAGTCAGTTTCGAAGCAAAGAAATGCTAACACGTGTTTCTAGAAGAATCTAAATCATACTTTAATAAATTCAGGCAGTAGACAAAATACTCCGGTCGTCAGAGAATTGTTGTCAAATGAAAACCGTACACCATCAAAGCGAAACCTCATGCAGAAAATCTTCAAATGTGCATTGCTGCTATTGGTTTTGTTGTTTTATTGTTTCTTAATCTTTGTTAAACTCAATTGTTGAAATCCCCCCCCCCTCCTCGTTTTTTTTGTTTTTGTTTTTACTAATAAAAGGTTTGGTAATTATTCTCTTTTTGTTTTGTTTTATTTTTCTAATAGAAAAATGTTTGAAAACAATTGTTGAAATCTCCCCCCCCCCTTCCCGTTTTTTTTTGGGGGGGGGGGGGCGGTTACTAATCAAACCTTTGGTAATTCTTCTTTTTTGGGTTTTTTTTTTTACTAATAAAAGGTTTGGTAATTCTTCTTCTTTTTTTGTTGTTTTTACTAATAAAAGAGTTGATAATTATTCTTTTTTTGTTTTGTTTTATTTTTTTAATAAAAAAATGTTTGAAAACAATTGTTGAAATCTCCCCCCGCTTCCCGTTTTTTTTTTTTTTTTACTAATAAAAGGTTTGATAATTATTCTTTTTCTGTTTTGTTTTGTTTCTTTAATAAAAAAATGTTTAAAATCATTTTTTACAAAATACAAGCATAAAATGTAGATAAGTTATCTCCTTTAGAACAACAGCAACTAAAGAAGGTTCATTTGTTGTATCGAAATTCTACCCTGGCATTACCATGAACTATTCACTTTCGTTTTTATTAATTCTTCTTAGAAGATTCATTTAATGCAAATGATGTATTTTTATCATGTGTGAATACAAGCAATGACAACTTACAAAGAAACAACACGGAAACGATAATATATGCAATAACATTTATTCCTCGCAAACCCGAAAAGGTTCACTTTGAGATTGTGTCCATAAAAAATGTTTACATAGTTTACAATACATACAATAAAGTCTAAAAAGAACGTGTACGAGCATGTGTGTGTGTGGAAGTTGAGGGAAATGTTTTACATACCATAAAATGTGTGCGCGTAGTACACGTGTGCTGTTGCTGGTTCACATGTGCTAATATGAGGCGAAACATAAAGAATAAAAGAGTAGAATTTTATTGTGCATCCCTTTTTAAAACCACTGATTGCAGCACCCCCTCTACCATCGTGAAAGAAGAGATAATTGGGTCGAAAACGCCCCCTGGTGAATGTATGTGTAAGTGTGTTAAAAAAGGGAGGTAACGTTACATGTGCAATTTTAATTGTGTTGCTTTCGAGAGCTAATTCGTTTGTTGCCATATTTATGATTATTAATTACGGGTATTTCCACAGGTTTCCTTTTCATTAATTTATTTCTTACTTTTTTGTTTATGTAGAAAATTAAGATTCTTTTATTTCTTTGGCTATTTGCCGCACGGTTTTAATTCATCCGGCGTCGCATTATAAAACGTCCACTCTTTATTTGTTTCCTATAAATAAAGCACCTTTTTACGAATTGTATTTACATAAATGCTACAGACACTCATAACTGTAATAGTTACAACAACAACAACAACGACGACAACAACAACAACAACGGCAGCAGCAGCAGCAGCAGCAGCCTCATAAAACGATGTCTAAAATATATGGTTGACTTGAATGCTTCATACTGATTGGAGCATATACTTAATTTCGATTGGTTCCCAATATCGGGATTTGACCAATCAGAAACAATCTCTTATGAGCACTTGTTCCAAAGGTCATTTAAAGAAGGGCATTCGCACTTTTCGACCTCTTTTGGCAATCACCGGTATTTAATTGTTTCCCACCGCAGCAATATGTGACAAAAGGTCAGGAAGGTGGGGCAGAATCAAGCCAGCACCTCTAAAAGAGGAGCACTGTGGCCTAGCAAAAATAGCCTGGGCAACTTTGTCGGCATTCCCCGGTCAGGGCGCCTCTGCCAATAAGCAATAAACTTACTCCACCCAAAGAGGAGAGGCAAGGCTTGGGAGGGTGCACCTCCTAGGAAAACCTAGGACAGTATACCTCATCCCGACAGATAAAAGGCCATCGAAATGGCCCAGTTCCTGTGGGACTGATTGTCAAGAACGAATCCTCGACTAGTATCATCTTACCCCATCCCGAAGTCCTCAATCAACCAAAGTTAATGAGAGACCAAACGGACTGGGGTTGAACCAACTCAGAACAACTACCAAAACCCCAGAAACAATTTTTTATGAGCACTTGTTCCAAAGGTTATTTAAGGAAGTTCATCCACACTTTTCGACCTCTTTTAGGGACAAAGAGTGTGTGAAGCTGTGTAACCAACCCACATCATCAGAACAACTACAAAAAACCCCTCCTTATTGGCACACAAATGAAATCTGCCGTTGACCTCTGGCCTATCGGTATCGGCACATGAATTTAAATGACAAAGATAGTAACCATGTGGACACGCTTTCTAAATTGTAATAATAATATGAACTCTTCCAGTCTCACCAACTAATACAATACTACATGCACATGTATGGTTACAATATTCTTCTTTTATGGACTCTTTATACCATTTTATCGTCTAGAATTATGGACTCATGGTAACATTTTCTTTGTCTTGACTCAAATATATTCAGTATCAACTTTCTCTGTTAAGATATATGAACATTTAACCTCTTTATTATTAACTCCTGTTTATCATTTGTTGAACGAAGATGATCAATAAAGTTAGTATAAGATTTACCTTGTGATTAAATGTCTTAATTCTACATAACTACATAATTATCTATTTATGTTGCATAGCCCCTCTCCTGCTTGGACCGCGGCAGTACGCGTTTTGTACACACGTCATTTTCAAAACACAAATCATATAGTTTGCATACCTTTAAATTTCTCCCTCACCGCGTAGAGGGTGCGCCGTCTCGATGTCGTTTAGTGGTTGAATTCTTTCTTCTTTCTTTCCTGCCATGAACCACGCCGCTGAAACATAAAGCCTCATGATCGGGCCGGAAGACAAACAATCCTTTTAAATTTAATTTCAGTTTTATTTCAAGGCGTTAGCTATCCGTCAGCTGGGAGATATTCACTAACGTCGAGAGAGAGAGAGAGAGAGAGAGAGAGAGAGAGAGAGAGAGAGAGCAAATTACTACTCTATCGTAGTTACTTATCAATTATTTTTTAACTATTCGTGGAGGGGGGGAAGAGATCTTTTGCCTGTATTTTCTTAGGGAAATATATCTCTTAAATCAAACTGCGGACTACATCAAAATCACGTCTGATAAGTTCGCCTCCAAAACCCAGACTGTTAAAACTTGCTTCTCATGAAGAACGAATGACGTCACGAATCCCTCTGTTTCCCACGCAAAGGCCCATGACGTCACAGAGTCTCTCGCAGGTGCACATTGACCCTTGATCTGGGATCTTGTCACGCGGTGACCCTGTCACGTCTGTTATTTCCGACTGTGTGAACAGGCCCTATTCTGCACTCGACTGCCATATTTTTTATATATCTTTCGTTAAATTACTTCCAAATGCAATAACAAGGTCCATTTACAGACAACATACTTTCCTTTATTTTTCGGCTATTTCGAGCGTGCTAGTAATTCATCTAGTGTCGGCATAAAACATTCCCTCTTTAATTTTAACGAGTAAATAAAACGTATTTTTACTAACAGTATTAAAACTATTGTATTGCACTGTGGCAACGCCAGATACTTACACCTGGTCTTATACAGAAAGTAAACTTGATTTTCCCTGTACTTTCGTGATCAATATTGGTTCGTGTTGTTAAAAACCAACATTTTATTTTCAATCGATTTTAATATTTGATCCTGTTCAATATTTTACTTTTTATTAGTAAAATATAAAACAACCAAGAAGAGTTTTTACCCTCTCACTCCTATTTACTCTCACTGTCCTCATAGACACAGGGATAACATTTAAGAAGATACAATTTTTCTATATTCACTGTTTCGTTGGCTATTACTATCTCATCTCTTTCCACTTTTTGATAAGCAACTGACCTACGTTCGACTTTAGAGAGAGAGAGAGAGAAAGAGGAAGAGAATGATAGATAAAGAGGGAAAGAACGAAAGCTAAGTGGGGAGGGAAGAAAAGGAAAAAGACAGTTTTGTTTATCTATTTAATAGTGTCACTATTTTGTACTTGCCCCAGTGGGTCAATCGGTTAGTGTGCCATACTTAGAGACAGATGTTGTCAGTTCGAACCTCACTCGTATTTATCTCGACTCTGATTCTGTTCCAAAATAAACTTTCAAATTAAAATGTTAAGCAAATTATTTATTTTTATTTTTATTATTCATTTTTTTTATAATCTACATAATTTACTAGAATTAGGACTCCGGACGACGCCGGGTAGTCCTGCTAGTTTTATATAAAAGAAGAATTTTTTTTTTAATTAAAACACTTTGTCACAGGTGAGGTTATTCTCTATCTCTACAAATCTACTATCAGACCATGTATGGAGTACTGTTGTCATGTTTGGGCTGGTGAATCTCTGTTCCATTTGAGGGTTCTTGATAAGGTGCAGAAACGTATCTGAAATTTGATTGGCCCCACCCTTTCTTATTCTCTGCACCCTCTGCTAGTCTCAGTCTTTCCTATAAATATTATTATGCTATGTGTTTTTCGGTATTGTGTGATCTATTTCCTGCTTCTTTTGTTCCAGCTCGTTTGACTCGTTGGTCTAGTGGTCTTCACCAATTCGCTGTTTTGATACCTCGTTATAATACAGCTTCCTATTCCAGTAGCTTCTTTGCAATAACTACAGGCTTGTGGAACTCTCTTCCTGCTGACTGTTTTCCTCCTACCTGTAGCCATAGTCTTTTAAATACTAGGGTCAATAGGCATCTTCTGTCTTTGCAATGATCATATTTCGTTTTTATTAGATCCTTACATCAAGTGACTTCATGCCTTGTCTGGAGCGATTTCCATTAGTCTCTCCCTCTTAGACAAGGTCCAAAAAAGAGTCACCAACTTAATAGGTCCCTCACTATCCACCAAGCTCCAGCCCTTTCCCATCGCCGCAATGTTACATCCTTGTGCTTGTTTTACAAATACTTTAATAGAGTGTGCTCCGATGAACTAGCTGCTCTAGTGCCCCCTCGACACAAATACACTAAAACAACCCGACAATCAGCTAGATCCCATCCATTCACTGTGGAGGTCCCCAGATGCCAGAGAGCCTTCTACTCCAGCAGCTTCTTTCCTCGTGCTGCCGGCCTCTGAAACTCCCTCCCTGCTCCCTGTTTCCCCGACGTTACCGACATGCAGAGGTTTAAAATTAATGTAAACAGACATCTCACTGCACAGTTCCCAACTTAGGATGACACCCTAAACCTACTTCCAAATTCTTAGTAGCCCCTTACGTCTACAGTGGTGTCTTGCCTTGTTTGGGGTGAAATATATATTTTTCTTAAATTAATTAAATATTTTGTTTTCAAGCCAAAAACATTCATTTCCTTTTATTCTTGTGAAAGTATGGCAACTTAATACCAAGGCTTTAACCATTATTAAACTCTGGTAAATATCGCACTATAAATGCCATAACATAAATAATGTAACATAAAACCGTTCCACATAATTAGAATCTTGTTGTAAACTTGTGAACATTTAACAACAATAACTTTATTATTACTAAACCGTTCCACATAATTAGAATGTTGTTGTAAACTTGTGAACATTTAACAACAATAACTTTATTATTACTAAACCGTTCCACATAATTAGAATGTTGTTGTAAACTTGTGAACATTTAACAACAATAACTTTATTATTACTAAACCGTTCCACATAATTAGAATGTTGTTGTAAACTTGTGAACATTTAACAACAATAACTTTATTATTACTAAACCGTTCCACATAATTAGAATGTTGTTGTAAACTTGTGAACATTTAACAACAATAACTTTATTATGACTAAACCGTTCCACATAATTAGAATGTTGTTGTAAACTTGTGAACATTTAACAACAATAACTTTATTATGACTAAACCGTTCCACTTAATTAGAATGTTGTTGTAAACTTGTGAACATTTAACAACAATAACTTTATTATTACTAAACCGTTCCACATAATTAGAATGTTGTTGTAAACTTGTGAACATTTAACAACAATAACTTTATTATGACTAAACCGTTCCACTTAATTAGAATGTTGTTGTAAACTTGTGAACATTTAACAACAATAACTTTATTATGACTAAACCGTTCCACATAATTAGAATGTTGTTGTAAACTTGTGAACATTTAACAACAATAACTTTATTATTACTAAACCGTTCCACATAATTAGAATGTTGTTGTAAACTTGTGAACATTTAACAACAATAACTTTATTATGACTAAACCGTTCCACTTAATTAGAATGTTGTTGTAAACTTGTGAACATTTAACAACAATAACTTTATTATGACTAAACCGTTCCACATAATTAGAATGTTGTTGTAAACTTGTGAACATTTAACAACAATAACTTTATTATTACTAAACCGTTCCACATAATTAGAATGTTGTTGTAAACTTGTGAACATTTAACAACAATAACTTTATTATGACTAAACCGTTCCACATAATTAGAATGTTGTTGTAAACTTGTGAACATTTAACAACAATAACTTTATTATGACTAAACCGTTCCACTTAATTAGAATGTTGTTGTAAACTTGTGAACATTTAACAACAATAACTTTATTATGACTAAACCGTTCCACATAATTAGAATGTTGTTGTAAACTTGTGAACATTTAACAACAATAACTTTATTATTACTAAACCGTTCCACATAATTAGAATGTTGTTGTAAACTTGTGAACATTTAACAACAATAACTTTATTATGACTAAACCGTTCCACTTAATTAGAATGTTGTTGTAAACTTGTGAACATTTAACAACAATAACTTTATTATGACTAAACCGTTCCACATAATTAGAATGTTGTTGTAAACTTGTGAACATTTAACAACAATAACTTTATTATTACTAAACCGTTCCACATAATTAGAATGTTGTTGTAAACTTGTGAACATTTAACAACAATAACTTTATTATGACTAAACCGTTCCACTTAATTAGAATGTTGTTGTAAACTTGTGAACATTTAACAACAATAACTTTATTATGACTAAACCGTTCCACATAATTAGAATGTTGTTGTAAACTTGTGAACATTTAACAACAATAACTTTATTATTACTAAACCGTTCCACATAATTAGAATGTTGTTGTAAACTTGTGAACATTTAACAACAATAACTTTATTATGACTAAACCGTTCCACTTAATTAGAATGTTGTTGTAAACTTGTGAACATTTAACAACAATAACTTTATTATGACTAAACCGTTCCACATAATTAGAATGTTGTTGTAAACTTGTGAACATTTAACAACAATAACTTTATTATTACTAAACCGTTCCACATAATTAGAATGTTGTTGTAAACTTGTGAACATTTAACAACAATAACTTTATTATTACTAAACCGTTCCACATAATTAGAATGTTGTTGTAAACTTGTGAACATTTAACAACAATAACTTTATTATGACTAAACCGTTCCACTTAATTAGAATGTTGTTGTAAACTTGTGAACATTTAACAACAATAACGTTATTATTACTAAACCGTTCCACATAATTAGAATGTTGTTGTAAACTTGTGAACATTTAACAACAATAACTTTATTATTACTAAACCGTTCCACATAATTAGAATGTTGTTGTAAACTTGTGAACATTTAACAACAATAACTTTATTATGACTAAACCGTTCCACATAATTAGAATGTTGTTGTAAACTTGTGAACATTTAACAACAATAACTTTATTATTACTAAACCGTTCCACATAATTAGAATGTTGTTGTAAACTTGTTAACATTTAACAACAATAACTTTATTATTACTAAATCGTTCCACATAATTAGAATGTTGTTGTAAACTTGTGAACATTTAACAACAATAACTTTATTATGACTAAACCGTTCCACATAATTAGAATGTTGTTGTAAACTTGTGAACATTTAACAACAATAACTTTATTATGACTAAACCGTTCCACATAATTAGAATGTTGTTGTAAACTTGTGAACATTTAACAACAATAACTTTATTATTACTAAACCGTTCCACATAATTAGAATGTTGTTGTAAACTTGTGAACATTTAACAACAATAACTTTATTATTACTAAACCGTTCCACATAATTAGAATGTTGTTGTAAACTTGTTAACATTTAACAACAATAACTTTATTATTACTAAACCGTTCCACATAATTAGAATGTTGTTGTAAACTTGTGAACATTTAACAACAATAACTTTATTATGACTAAACCGTTCCACATAATTAGAATGTTGTTGTAAACTTGTGAACATTTAACAACAATAACTTTATTATGACTAAACCGTTCCACATAATTAGAATGTTGTTGTAAACTTGTGAACATTTAACAACAATAACTTTATTATGACTAAACCGTTCCACATAATTAGAATGTTGTTGTAAACTTGTGAACATTTAACAACAATAACTTTATTATGACTAAACCGTTCCACATAATTAGAATGTTGTTGTAAACTTGTGAACATTTAACAACAATAACTTTATTATGACTAAACCGTTCCACATAATTAGAATGTTGTTGTAAACTTGTGAACATTTAACAACAATAACTTTATTATGACTAAACCGTTCCACATAATTAGAATGTTGTTGTAAACTTGTGAACATTTAACAACAATAACTTTATTATGACTAAACCGTTCCACATAATTAGAATGTTGTTGTAAACTTGTGAACATTTAACAACAATAACTTTATTATTACTAAACCGTTCCACATAATTAGAATGTTGTTGTAAACTTGTGAACATTTAACAACAATAACTTTATTATTACTAAACCGTTCCACATAATTAGAATGTTGTTGTAAACTTGTGAACATTTAACAACAATAACTTTATTATTACTAAACCGTTCCAGATAATTAGAATGTTGTTGTAAACTTGTAAACATTTAACAACAATAACTTTATTATTACTAAACCGTTCCACATAATTAGAATGTTGTTGTAAACTTGTGAACATTTAACAACAATAACTTTATTATGACTAAACCGTTCCACATAATTAGAATGTTGTTGTAAACTTGTGAACATTTAACAACAATAACTTTATTATTACTAAACCGTTCCACATAATTAGAATGTTGTTGTAAACTTGTGAACATTTAACAACAATAACTTTATTATTACTAAACCGTTCCACATAATTAGAATGTTGTTGTAAACTTGTGAACATTTAACAACAATAACTTTATTATGACTAAACCGTTCCACATAATTAGAATGTTGTTGTAAACTTGTGAACATTTAACAACAATAACTTTATTATGACTAAACCGTTCCACATAATTAGAATGTTGTTGTAAACTTGTGAACATTTAACAACAATAACTTTATTATGACTAAACCGTTCCACATAATTAGAATGTTGTTGTAAACTTGTGAACATTTAACAACAATAACTTTATTATGACTAAACCGTTCCACATGATTAGAATGTTGTTGTAAACTTGTGAACATTTAACAACAATAACTTTATTATGACTAAACCGTTCCACATAATTAGAATGTTGTTGTAAACTTGTGAACATTTAACAACAATAACTTTATTATGACTAAACCGTTCCACTTAATTAGAATGTTGTTGTAAACTTGTGAACATTTAACAACAATAACTTTATTATGACTAAACCGTTCCACATAATTAGAATGTTGTTGTAAACTTGTGAACATTTAACAACAATAACTTTATTATGACTAAACCGTTCCACATAATTAGAATGTTGTTGTAAACTTGTGAACATTTAACAACAATAACTTTATTATTACTAAATCGTTCCACATAATTAGAATGTTGTTGTAAACTTGTGAACATTTAACAACAATAACTTTATTATTACTACACCGTTCCACATAATTAGAATGTTGTTGTAAACTTGTGAACATTTAACAACAATAACTTTATTATTACTAAACCGTTCCACATAATTAGAATGTTGTTGTAAACTTGTGAACATTTAACAACAATAACTTTATTATTACTAAACCGTTCCACATAATTAGAATGTTGTTGTAAACTTGTGAACATTTAACAACAATTACTTTATTATTACTAAACCGTCCCCCATAATTAGAATGTTGTTGTAAACTTGTGAACATTTAACAACAATAACTTTATTATTACTAAACCGTTCCACATAATTAGAATGTTGTTGTAAACTTGTGAACATTTAACAACAATAACTTTATTATTACTAAACCGTTCCACATAATTAGAATGTTGTTGTAAACTTGTGAACATTTAACAACAATAACTTTATTATGACTAAACCGTTCCACATAATTAGAATGTTGTTGTAAACTTGTGAACATTTAACAACAATAACTTTATTATTACTAAACCGTTCCACATAATTAGAATGTTGTTGTAAACTTGTGAACATTTAACAACAATAACTTTATTATTACTAAACCGTTCCACATAATTAGAATGTTGTTGTAAACTTGTGAACATTTAACAACAATAACTTTATTATTACTAAACCGTTCCACATAATTAGAATGTTGTTGTAAACTTGTGAACATTTAACAACAATAACTTTATTATGACTAAACCGTTCCACATAATTAGAATGTTGTTGTAAACTTGTGAACATTTAACAACAATAACTTTATTATTACTAAACCGTTCCACATAATTAGAATGTTGTTGTAAACTTGTGAACATTTAACAACAATAACTTTATTATTACTAAACCGTTCCACATAATTAGAATGTTGTTGTAAACTTGTGAACATTTAACAACAATAACTTTATTATTACTAAACCGTTCCAGATAATTAGAATGTTGTTGTAAACTTGTAAACATTTAACAACAATAACTTTATTATTACTAAACCGTTCCACATAATTAGAATGTTGTTGTAAACTTGTGAACATTTAACAACAATAACGTTATTATTACTAAACCGTTCCACATAATTAGAATGTTGTTGTAAACTTGTGAACATTTAACAACAATAACTGTATTATTACTACACCGTTCCACATAATTAGAATGTTGTTGTAAACTTGTGAACATTTAACAACAATAACTTTATTATTACTAAACCGTTCCAGATAATTAGAATGTTGTTGTAAACTTGTAAACATTTAACAACAATAACTTTATTATTACTAAACCGTTCCACATAATTAGAATGTTGTTGTAAACTTGTGAACATTTAACAACAATAACGTTATTATTACTAAACCGTTCCACATAATTAGAATGTTGTTGTAAACTTGTGAACATTTAACAACAATAACTTTATTATTACTAAACCGTTCCACATAATTAGAATGTTGTTGTAAACTTGTGAACATTTAACAACAATAACTTTTGTATTACTAAACCGTTCCACATAATTAGAATGTTGTTGTAAACTTGTGAACATTTAACAACAATAACTTTATTATTACTAAACCAAACAACCATGACTTCCAAATAATAAAATTTTTCAGCAACAGAATTTATTTTTTTCATTGTGTGCTATTATGATTGTGTTGCATAACACGGCTATCCAAGCGCAAGTTGGTCGCATGCTCCGACTCGACTCTTCTCTTGTCTGATGATGAGTGTGAGTGAAGAATCAAAATAACACCTACCGGCGTCCAGTTGATAGACAAACTCTTGCTTTGATGAAGCAATATTTATACGCTAGAGTGTCCACTCATGGACTAACAACCAATCAGTACCCAAATAATGAATGTGCTCATCTAAACACAATAGAACATCCCACCCTGCTTATATCCCAACTCTCTGATTCTCTCTCTCTCTCTCTCTCTCTCTCTCTCTCTCTCTCTCTCTCTCTCTCTCTCTATCTATCTATCTATCTATCTATCTATCTATCTAATTCTAGCTCAACTAGTCAGACAGCTACTAAATGCAATAGAGATGATGCTGGTTCAGCAGTAATATGATTCTTCCATTGTGCATCTTGAATTACCTCCGCACTTGTCGATCTGGGGGAAAAACGCTTTCAAACAAACAACGACACCTGTTCTTATGGTTCACGTGATTTATTATAGTTCTTGAGAAAACGAAACACATGGAACCGTGGCTATTTAAAGCACCATACAGAATGGTAAACATGTCTTCTACAGTATGGAGATCGGTCGTCAGAAAACGCGCCCGTCTTCACTGAAATCTAAGAGAAAAAAGAGAGAGCAAGACAAGAAACGGAAGTCACTCCACCCTCTTCCGCCTCTGATGCCCCCCTCTCCCGACTCCCCCTTCTCAATTTCCGTATTCAACAATTGTTGTTCTTTGTTTAAGTATATAAATATTGGAGAATTCCAAGTGTTAGTTTTCTTTGGGGAGATCCTTGAATTTGTCACTATTATTCATGTGAGTGTTTGCCTTTATATACTTCAGCCTATGAGACTTTAATCAGAACTCAATCTAGAACTTCCCTCCATTTTTTTCTCCTGTGTTTTGATGCAATATCTTTTTTATCACAATCCAATTATGTGTGCTACTATTCTCTGATGATTGACACGGTTAGACTAAAAACTATATATTTTCCTAACCTGCCATGAAGCATGTGTAAGAAGAATGAATATTAAATTTAGAAAACATTATTTTTGTGTGTAAGAAGAAATAAGAATTGTAAAACTTATGTAGCTATTAGCTTTATTATTATCATGGGAGTTACATTTTTCTCATAGGACATTTAAACTTATAAATAACATTGGTTCTTTCTAATGTTTTATGAGTTGTTGTTTTTATTGCATGAATTTGTGTTTTAAATTTATTTTAGAAAATAATAAGTTTAATTTTATTGTCAATTGGAGATATATATCTGTGTACAATACATTTTATGGATTTTTCTTCTAATCTAACGTGTGGCTGCATTTGATTACGATAATGTAGGTTAATATAATAGTTAGAGTTGTGATGTTGGATATTATTATTATTTGGAGTGGTGTTTTTTTAAAGTTTCGAATCATTAATTTTATTTGTTCATCAACGATATAATTAGATAATTCGTTATTAATAAGAACTTGTTTTATATTTTTTACTTCAATAAAGTGCTTTTTTGGTGGGGAGATTAGTTTTGCACGGTTTAGTAGGTTTTTAACAATGGCTATTTTTGTAGTAATGGGGCATTCACTCTTGTAATTTAAAAGACTAGAATTTAATCTGGTTGTTTTTTTATAAGAAGACGTGTTAAACGTATTATTAAATGTGTCAATAACAACATCAAGTAATGGGATTTTACGAGGCTTGTCTAAAAAGTATCCAACCTTTATTTTTTTCCATGTGAAATAGAGACGATAGGGTGGCGCCGCTCTACACAATGAAGGAAGATGTGTGAATTTTATCACCACCTTCCTGCGCATTAGTCGCTGCCTGTCGGTCACTGAATAAGGTCCTACACAACGTGTTCGTCATATGATCGATTCTCTAAAGATAACTAAACGTGTTTGAGCAAAAGTACTGCATCAATTTTTGTCAAAAGCTGGTGATTCTCAAAGCAAAACAATTCGTAAGATTCAGCAGGTGTTTGGAGAAGATGCGATGGGTGTAACACAAATTAAGGAGTGGTTCAACCGATTGAAAAATAGCCGCACATCAGTGGAGAGTGGCCAGCGTTCTGACAGGCCCCAGACTGGTGATGGAAGATCATCGTTCAACCATGCAGGAGATTGCCTAAGACGTCGGAGTGAGTAAAGATTCTGCACATGCAATTTTGCATGATGATTTGAACATGCACAAAGTGACTGCAAAATTTATGCCCAAGTTGTTGTCGCGGGAACAAAAGGACGTCTGTTTTCAAGTTGCACAGGACCTTCTGGGAACCGTCATACTGAGCCTAGGTTTTTGAACACTGTGAAAACTGGAGATGAGTCATGGATGTATGAGTACAACCCAGAAGCAAAAAACAGTCGTCGCAATGGAAGCATCCCGAGTCTCCAAGGCCAAAAAAAGTGCGACAGGTGCAAAGCAAAATCAAGGTGATGCTGACTGTCTTCTTTGATATCCGTGGAATTGTGCATCATGAATATGCACCGAAAGGACGAACAGTGAAAAAGGAGTACTATCAAGATGTTCTCCGGCGTCTCTGTGACGCAGGTTCGGCGCAAAAGACCAGACATGTGAAAAACTGGCAACTGCAATGTATCCAACATTTCTTGACCAAACAGTAAATTCCAGTCATTCGCTCCAGACATCGCTCCTTGCGACTTCTGCTAGTTTCGAAAATTGAAGACGCCACTGAAAGGTTCCTGTTTTGAGACTAGAGAAGAAATAATGCAGAACGCCACGACAGAGATGAACACCATTCCAAAAGAAGACTTCCAGAGCTGTTTCCGGCAGTGGATGGATCGGTGGGCCAAGTGTGTGCAAACATAAGGGGCCTACTTTGAAGGGGATTAGGGTTCCAACCCCATCAGGTATTTGAAATATTTTTTCTGGCCTAAGGCCGGATACTTTTTAGACAGGTCTCGTATTATTTACGTTTAGTTCTATGGTGAAATTAAGAAGACAGTTTTTTGGGGGGAAAGGACCTGTAGTTTGTGCATTTGGTCATTATTATCAGCTAAAATAAGAATATCAATGACATCACATACGTAAATAGAGGATTTTATAATGTTATTAGATATTTTGAATTCGCTAAAAGTCGGTACGAGAACCGAACCCATTGAAACTATCAATTGGAGTGTAAATGTTTCCCATTGAGTCATAAAAAGGTATTTCAGTGGTGCAAATTAATAGTAACTTTTTAAGTATTTTTTAAAATTGATTTTAAGTGGAGTGAGAAGCGAGTTATTGTATATATTATTGATGATTATATCAATTGTTTCTTTTATACGTACATTAATGAATAAGTTTTCTACATCAAGGGAAGCAATGATTTTATTGTCCGGTTGTTTGGTTTGTAGGATTTGTAATAGTTCTTGTGTGGACTTAATGCTATCTGGGTAGATATGGGCTGATAAGTTTATTTATGGTTTATTTTATGGAGTAGTAATTTGAGATATTATATATGAACAGTATATATATATATATATATATATATATATATATATATATATTTAAATAAATTTATGGTGGTACAAAATTTTATTAAAGCAAGGAATATAAACGTTTGTGACATTTTTTTTTGGGGGGTGGGGGTGGAATGAAATTGAAAAGTGTAAAAACGAGAGGAAAAAAACAAAAAAAAACAAACAATACATGAATATACTAAGCCGGCTTTTGTCCACACTCATCAGAGTTAATACGTGGAAATAATTCAAAGCATTACGACTAAAAACTTATAACAGTAGAATGAAGACCAGTGACAAGTTTAGGGGGGATAAAAAAAAATTGGGGGGGGAGGGTGACAAGTGGATAACATTGAGTCCTAGAAACCACTCCTTTTGTTTACAAAGGGAGGGTTTAAATGACTTAATATATATTTCTTCCAGGATATATATATATATATATATATATAATGTTCATTTCTAACTGTGTAATGTATACATTAATGGCTGTTTTCTTTTGTTTTCAATAAGGAGGAGGAGTTTTTATTCTTCATCACAAATTCATTATTAAATTTCCATTTAATCATAATGTTTTCATCATCATCATCACCATCATCATCATCATCATCACCATCATCATGTCCGGTTTAATGTCCGTTTTACATGCTGGCAATATAATGTTTTCATCATCATCATCACCATCATCATCATCACCATCATCATGTCCGGTTTAATGTCCGTTTTACATGCTGGCAATATAATGTTTTCATCATCATCATCATCACCACCATCACCATCACCATCATCACCACCATCACCATCACCATCATCATCAGCAGCAGCAGCAGCAGCATCATCATCATCATCGTCATCATGTCCGGTTTAATGTTCGGTTTACATACTGACATGATAATGTTTTCATCATCATCATCATCATCATCATCATCATCATCATCATTAGCAGCAGCAGCAGCAGCGGCAGCAGCAGCATCACCATCATCATGTCCGGTTTAATGTCCGTTTTACATGCTGGCATGATAATGTTTTCATCACCATCATCACCATCATCACCATCATCACCATCATCACACTCATCATCATCATCATCATCAGCAGCAGCAGCAGCAGCAGCATCATCATCATCATCGTCATCATCGTCGTCATCATCGTCATCATCATCATCATCATCATCATGTCCGGTTTATAGTCCGTTTTACATGCTGGCAGTATAATGTTTTTCTAATAAAGATTCTGATTTCGTCAAAAGATGGTAACTATAGATTACGATAAATTCCAATTCTTTAATATTCTAAACTCACAGATTTTGCCTGTTCGCTATCGCTTTGCAATTTAATTCCTACCCAATACTTGAAATCATTGAAACGAAACTAATTGATAAGAAAAAGAAGACAAAACTCCCCCTTTTTCTTTATCTCTCTCTCTCTCTCTCTATCGATGAGAAAAAGAAGGCAAGACTAATCGATAAGAAGACAAAACTAATCGATAAGAAAAAGAACACAACAATCTCTTTCTCTCTCTCTCTCTCTCTCTCTCTCTCTCTCTCTCTCTCTCTCTCTCTCTAACTCCCTTAGTTAGTTTTAATAAAAATAAAGAAATACTCTTGTGTCTATATTAAAAGTGAAAGAAATTCTTTCCTTTTTTTTCATTATTACCAGTTATTACTAAGATTAAGCCTCTCCTTCTTTGTCATAAAAATTAAATTGTATACATGATTATTCTTTCCTTTTTTTAATTATTATCAGTAATAATAATTGATTAAGCCTCTCCTCCTTTGCTCATAAAAATTAAATTGTATACATGATTATTATTTCCTTTTTTTCATTATTATCGTCTATTATTAAGATTAAGCCTCTCCTTTTTTATCATAAAAATTAAATTGTATACGTGACTATTCTTTCCTTTTTTCATTATCAGTTATTATTAAAATTAAGCCTCTCCTTTTTTGCTCATAAAATTAAATTATATACATGATTATTCTTTCTTTTTTCATTATTATCAGTTATTATTAAGATTAAGTCACACACACTTATGTTCACTGTGATTATATAGATATTCAATTGGATTGGTATCAGAGAGTCCTCAGCCACTATATTTCAGTCAGATTGCACATGCATGCACACATACAGGCGGGTAACAGCCACTGATACCCAGACTACCATGTCAGTCTGGTTAGATTTTGTTTGTTTTACAGCATAAACAAATTTACTGGTTAAAGTGTTCTGTTTATCTTGAGATCCTAAGTTTAGTTTTGAGCAAAGACATCCCCCTCCACACACACACACACACACACACACACACACATACACACACACACACACTAAAATCCACTCTTCCTCATCGTCGTAGGGAAAATGGCAATGTGGTATTGTCAGAGTTACCCGGATAACATAGCTTTGGGGAAAATCCAGGAGGAGTCAACATCAGGAACCGTCCTTCTCTGGTCATCTCTGCCTCTGCATATGGTAAGCAAGGACGTGTCAGGTGTGGAAACACAAATCTACAGTGAGGATACAACGATGCTTCTGCACACGTGCAACCACTATTTCTTTGTGTGTTCTGGACCAAACCTTCCCCGACTTTGTATGCAACTGCTGGGCCTTGCTGCTTTGGGTGTCGGGGGTAACAACCCACAATATTGCAGGTATAATGAATAGTTACGACCAACGAAGAGGACTTTGTGCAGACTAGACAATACTGATGGGCTTTGCTTAACAACAGGAACAACGTTTACACCAACGACAGCAAGCCGATTTCACAAGTTGACGGAAAGAATTCACAAAGCCTGCAGGGCTCCAATGGGTTGGGTTCAAAATTCTATGATGGTCTTAGGGTTCAACAAAAGCGATCTGAAGAAGGCCGGAAAGAAAAACGGCTAAAACACCATGAAGAAACCAGTTCGAAAATTAGAAATAATTCTAGTGCATTATTTTTTCTAATCATTCCTTTCCCTATGAATACATCGAGTTTATTTTATTTTGTGTGTTTAAATATTATGAGTACACTTGAGAGACATCTGTTCAAAATACATGGGGGACCTGGTCGGCATCCTGCGAATGTTGGCTATCAGCAGAAACCAAAGAACACATAGAGGAAAAAATAGTCCACAAAAGAAATTAGAGTGTTTATTCAGATTAAGACCCGAGCTAACTTTGATTGTCATTAGGATTAGGGTTAGGGGCAGGGGCAGGGTGGGGATTAGGGTCTGGGTTGGGGGCAGGGTTGGGGTTGGGGTCAAAGTTAGCTTGGGTCCTAGTCTGATAAAGTACCGAAATTAGACTAGTGATTGAGTGCTATTACAAAAGCAACCCTAACGCAAAGTTCTTCCTTTACACATATAGAACATAATCCTAAAATTATGCCAGCGATTTTCTAAACACACTCTATATATATAATAAATACGTATACACACATATATGCACACTGTCACACACACACACTCGGCGGCGAGTGCTTGACAATGATAAATATTAAAAAAGAAGGTAAAAAAATGCGGAAGTGGCTCGTAGGTCCCTAGGTCCCAATATTACCAACATAATCCAGGGGAAAGGGGATGCTCCAATTCAAGACATCACATAGAAAAGAAGAAAGAATAACGAGCAAGTAAGAGACGACTCAAACACCAAGTTAAGATTCAAACAATATTTATTAATCAAATAACAGGGAAGGGATAAACATGTATAAAACAAACAACAAAAAGAAGCAAAGCGCTATTTTAATGGAAAGGGATACTGTCTGACGTAACTATGGCAAGCAAAGTTCATGAACAGCAAATCATGGGAGGAAGGAAAAGGGGAGTTTACTTACTCACAAGTATAAGTCTCCATAACAGGGCTGAAATTTCGATAGTCATGCTCATCCAAGATCCACACAGATCATTGGATGGAAACATCATTGGCAGTGTTCGGAGAGCAATCGTCGGAAATCGTAAGTGCGTATGCGACAGTGGAATTTCATCTCGGCGCTATCCAATCTTCTCGTAGGAGGGGGTAATTATTTCTCCCTGGGGTTTATACTCACCGGCAGAGTTTGGTAAAAGAAATAGCCTCAAAGGTTTTCATTTCATCAGTGTAGCTTATCTCTGGGCAGCATGCTCCGGTTTCTTGTTTCTATATCGACATATCTTTGTAGTAGTGGGTGACTCGAATGATGTATCCTTGCCAGCTGGCGATGGCTAACTCTGCCGTGTTTATCTCTCGACTGACCGTCGATATTTTTTTTTGTCCCCAACTCTTTCTATCTCCTCACTGCTACTACGCCTGGGTGGTGTGTGTGTGTGTGTAAGATTTCTCTGGGCTGAATATTTGGTGAGTCATCAGGTGCTAGCTATTGCTGATTTTATCTTACCAGGCCATGACACTCGGTCTTTTTATGTGGGGTCATCTGCGTTCAGCTCGGTGTGGACAGGGGTATTGTGGGTTGGACGCTAGATTCCTTTCTGGTGAGTGTAAGGGTGAGGGATCGGTCGGGTCGTTGGTTCCACATATCAAATACACTTTCTCCGTGCATGTGAGCTTGGGCCCAACGGCGATTGTGAAGATAGGATAAAATGGACTCTGCTCGCTTTAATGAAATGAATATAGAATACATTTTGCCCCTCTAATTTTGGTTCGACCACCCCCATTTGTAACAACACACACATACACATATGCATACCAGTGCATTGAGATTGATCTCTTTAATATCACACATGACATAATCTTTCACAAAAAAGAACTCCTCCCAAAAGAGATAATATATTAAAAAGCATAGAAAATTCCCAACAGTGAAAGCTGACAAAACTTTGTGATTTTTTTACATTTCGAATTTCATCATACAGGAATTAGTTTATTTTGTTGCCCCCTCCCCTCCATTTCCAGATAAAATAGAAGATAAACATTTCTTTGTTATAAAGTTTTGAGATGAGGAGTTAGGGTTAGGAATTAGTTTATTTTGTTGCCCCCTCCCCTCCATTTCCAGATAAAATAGAAGATAAACATTTCTTTGTTATAAAGTTTTGAGATGAGGAGTTAGGGTTAGGAATTAGTTTATTTTGTTGCCCCCTCCCCTCCATTTCCAGATAAAATAGAAGATAAACATTTCTTTGTTATAAAGTTTTGAGATGAGGAGTTAGGGTTAGGAATTAGTTTATTTTGTTGCCCCCTCCCCTCCATTTCCAGATAAAATAGAAGATAAACATTTCTTTGTTATAAAGTTTTGAGATGAGGAGTGACAATTTGTCATTATTTGGATTATTTGGACTACTATTCTCATCTTGGTTGTAATTTCCATAACGTTTCGACTGATGTAACGTCTGACCTGCTTCAGGTGCATCTTTTCAAACTTGGGAACTTTTTTTTATATTAAAAGCCACCGCTTATCAAGGCGTAAAGGCCACTTAAGGATAGGGGTTAAAGGGTTTGACTCAAGGATAGGGGTTAAAGAGTTTGACTCAAGGATAGGGGTTAAAGAGTTTGACTCAAGGATAGGGGTTAAAGAGTTTGACTCAAGGATAGGGGTTAAAGAGTTTGACTCAAGGATAGGGGTTAAAGAGTTTGACTCAAGGATAAGGGTTAAAGAGTTTGACTCAAGGATAGGGGTTAAAGGGTTTGACTCAAGGATAGGGGTTAAAGAGTTTGACTCAAGGATAGGGGTTAAAGAGTTTGACTCAAGGATAGGGGTTAAAGAGTTTGACTCAAGGATAGGGGTTAAAGAGTTTGACTCAAGGATAGGGGTTAAAGAGTTTGACTCAAGGATAGGGGTTAAAGAGTTTGACTCAAGGATAGGGGTTAAAGAGTTTCACTCAAGGATAGGGGTTAAAGAGTTTCACTCAAGGATAAGGGTTAAAGAGTTTGACTCAAGGATAGGGGTTAAAGAGTTTGACTCAAGGATAGGGGTTAAAGAGTTTGACTCAAGGATAGGCGTTAAAGAGTTTGACTCAAGGATAGGCGTTAAAGAGTTTGACTCAAGGATAAGGGTTAAAGAGTTTGACTCAAGGATAGGGGTTAAAGAGTTTGACTCAAGGATAGGGGTTAAAGAGTTTGACTCAAGGATAGGGGTTAAAGAGTTTGACTCAAGGATAGGGGTTAAAGAGTTTGACTCAAGGATAGGGGTTAAAGAGTTTGACTCAAGGATAGGGGTTAAAGAGTTTGACTCAAGGATAGGGGTTAAAGAGTTTGACTCAAGGATAGGGGTTAAAGGGTTTGACTCAAGGATAGGGGTTAAAGAGTTTGACTCAAGGATAGGGGTTAAAGAGTTTGACTCAAGGATAAGGGTTAAAGAGTTTGACTCAAGGATAGGGGTTAAAGAGTTTGACTCAAGGATAGGGGTTAAAGAGTTTGACTCAAGGATAGGGGTTAAAGAGTTTGACTCAAGGATAGGGGTTAAAGGGTTTGACTCAAGGATAGGGGTTAAAGAGTTTGACTCAAGGATAAGGGTTAAAGAGTTTGACTCAAGGATAAGGGTTAAAGAGTTTGACTCAAGGATAGGGGTTAAAGAGTTTGACTCAAGGATAGGGGTTAAAGAGTTTGACTCAAGGATAGGCGTTAAAGAGTTTGACTCAAGGATAGGGGTTAAAGAGTTTGACTCAAGGATAGGGGTTAAAGAGTTTGACTCAAGGATAGGCGTTAAAGAGTTTGACTCAAGGATAAGGGTTAAAGAGTTTGACTCAAGGATAGGGGTTAAAGAGTTTGACTCAAGGATAGGGGTTAAAGAGTTTGACTCAAGGATAGGCGTTAAAGAGTTTGACTCAAGGATAGGCGTTAAAGAGTTTGACTCAAGGATAAGGGTTAAAGAGTTTGACTCAAGGATAGGGGTTAAAGAGTTTGACTCAAAGATAGGGGTTAAAGAGTTTGACTCAAGGATAGGGGTTAAAGAGTTTGACTCAAGGATAGGGGTTAAAGAGTTTGACTCAAGGATAGGGGTTAAAGAGTTTGACTCAAGGATAGGGGTTAAAGAGTTTGACTCAAGGATAGGGGTTAAAGAGTTTGACTCAAGGATAGGGGTTAAAGGGTTTGACTCAAGGATAGGGGTTAAAGAGTTTGACTCAAGGATAGGGGTTAAAGAGTTTGACTCAAGGATAGGGGTTAAAGAGTTTGACTCAAGGATAGGGGTTAAAGAGTTTGACTCAAGGATAGGGGTTAAAGGGTTTGACTCAAGGATAGGGGTTAAAGAGTTTGACTCAAGGATAGGGGTTAAAGAGTTTGACTCAAGGATAGGGGTTAAAGAGTTTGACTCAAGGATAGGGGTTAAAGAGTTTGACTCAAGGATAGGGGTTAAAGAGTTTGACTCAAGGATAGGGGTTAAAGAGTTTGACTCAAGGATAAGGGTTAAAGAGTTTGACTCAAGGATAGGGGTTAAAGGGTTTGACTCAAGGATAGGGGTTAAAGAGTTTGACTCAAGGATAGGGGTTAAAGAGTTTGACTCAAGGATAGGGGTTAAAGAGTTTGACTCAAGGATAGGGGTTAAAGAGTTTGACTCAAGGATAGGGGTTAAAGAGTTTGACTCAAGGATAGGGGTTAAAGAGTTTGACTCAAGGATAGGCGTTAAAGAGTTTGACTCAAGGATAAGGGTTAAAGAGTTTGACTCAAGGATAGGGGTTAAAGAGTTTGACTCAAGGATAGGGGTTAAAGAGTTTGACTCAAGGATAGGCGTTAAAGAGTTTGACTCAAGGATAGGCGTTAAAGAGTTTGACTCAAGGATAAGGGTTAAAGAGTTTGACTCAAGGATAGGGGTTAAAGAGTTTGACTCAAGGATAGGGGTTAAAGAGTTTGACTCAAGGATAGGGGTTAAAGAGTTTGACTCAAGGATAGGGGTTAAAGAGTTTGACTCAAGGATAGGGGTTAAAGAGTTTGACTCAAGGATAGGGGTTAAAGAGTTTGACTCAAGGATAGGGGTTAAAGAGTTTGACTCAAGGATAGGCGTTAAAGAGTTTGACTCAAGGATAGGGGTTAAAGAGTTTGACTCAAGGATAGGGGTTAAAGGGTTTGACTCAAGGATAGGGGTTAAAGAGTTTGACTCAAGGATAGGGGTTAAAGAGTTTGACTCAAGGATAGGGGTTAAAGAGTTTGACTCAAGGATAGGGGTTAAAGAGTTTGACTCAAGGATAAGGGTTAAAGAGTTTGACTCAAGGATAGGGGTTAAAGGGTTTGACTCAAGGATAGGGGTTAAAGAGTTTGACTCAAGGATAGGCGTTAAAGAGTTTGACTCAAGGATAAGGGTTAAAGAGTTTGACTCAAGGATAGGGGTTAAAGAGTTTGACTCAAGGATAGGGGTTAAAGAGTTTGACTCAAGGATAGGGGTTAAAGAGTTTGACTCAAGGATAGGGGTTAAAGAGTTTGACTCAAGGATAGGGGTTAAAGAGTTTGACTCAAGGATAGAGGTTAAAGAGTTTGACTCAAGGATAGGGGTTAAAGAGTTTGACTCAAGGATAGAGGTTAAAGAGTTTGACTCAAGGATAGGCGTTAAAGAGTTTGACTCAAGGATAAGGGTTAAAGAGTTTGACTCAAGGATAGGGGTTAAAGAGTTTGACTTAAGGATAGGGGTTAAAGAGTTTGACTCAAGGATAGGGGTTAAAGAGTTTGACTCAAGGATAGGGGTTAAAGAGTTTGACTCAAGGATAGGGGTTAAAGAGTTTGACTCAAGGATAGGGGTTAAAGAGTTTGACTCAAGGATAGGGGTTAAAGAGTTTGACTCAAGGATAGGGGTTAAAGAGTTTGACTCAAGGATAGGGGTTAAAGAGTTTGACTCAAGGATAGGCGTTAAAGAGTTTGACTCAAGGATAGGGGTTAAAGTGTTTGACTCAAGGATAGGGGTTAAAGGGTTTGACTCAAGGATAGGGGTTAAAGAGTTTGACTCAAGGATAGGGGTTAAAGAGTTTGACTCAAGGATAGGGGTTAAAGAGTTTGACTCAAGGATAGGGGTTAAAGAGTTTGACTCAAGGATAGGGGTTAAAGAGTTTGACTCAAGGATAAGGGTTAAAGAGTTTGACTCAAGGATAGGGGTTAAAGAGTTTGACTCAAGGATAGGGGTTAAAGAGTTTGACTCAAGGATAGGGGTTAAAGAGTTTGACTCAAGGATAGGGGTTAAAGAGTTTGACTCAAGGATAGGCGTTAAAGAGTTTGACTCAAGGATAGGGGTTAAAGAGTTTGACTCAAGGATAAGGGTTAAAGAGTTTGACTCAAGGATAGGGGTTAAAGAGTTTGACTCAAGGATAGGGGTTAAAGAGTTTGACTCAAGGATAGGGGTTAAAGAGTTTGACTCAAGGATAGGGGTTAAAGAGTTTGACTCAAGGATAGGGGTTAAAGAGTTTGACTCAAGGATAGGGGTTAAAGAGTTTGACTCAAGGATAGGCGTTAAAGAGTTTGACTCAAGGATAGGGGTTAAAGAGTTTGACTCAAGGATAAGGGTTTAAGAGTTTGACTCAAGGATAGGGGTTAAAGAGTTTGACTCAAGGATAGGGGTTAAAGAGTTTGACTCAAGGATAAGGGTTAAAGAGTAGATGGTAAGACAACATCGCGTTCAACTGGCACAATGGTTGTAGCAGGGCAGAAATTGATTATTTACGGGGACTGTTAGTCGAACTCGAGAATCTATACACAATTTTGAACCAACCACTTTATTTGTTCTCGTTCTGTTAGCCATTAATTATTTTTATGTTATTCTTAGTTATGATCGCCCAGAGAAAGGATTGAACCTTCAACCCCTAGAAAACTGTCACTTAGAACTGATTGTTTATCAATGTCATTAACCGTTGCACCCCTGTTGGGTCATGTGAAGAATTTTAGTATGAATTTTGTGAGACTTAAACCTAGTTTTGTCTGATGTCTAATATTACTTATCATGTTTCAGAATTTTTTAGATGAGCATTGATAATTTTTATTATTTTTATTATTTGAATTATTGTTCTCATATTGAATGTTATTTTCATAACGTTTCAGCCAATGTAACCTCCGACCTTATCCAAGTGCGACTTGTCGAACTCGGGAATTTTTAAGTCGAACTCGGGAATCTCTACGAATAGCTACCCCCATGGATTGGATAACGGGTTCCATTCGAAATTCGGTACATATTTCCGAGTTCAACATAAAGATTCTTGAGTTCAACAAGACACATCTAAAAGAATGTCAGAGGTTACATCGGCCGAAACGTTGTGAGAATAACATCCAAGATGACAACAGTAGTCGAAATAATCCAAATAATCCAAAGATTCCCAAGTTTGAAAAGATGAACCTGAAGAAGTCAGAGATTACATCGACTGAAACGTTGTAAAAATATCAACCAAGATTTTAATAGTTATCTGAATTATCAAAATAAAACAAGCATAACTTTATTAAAAAAAAATAATCTTGAAATAAAAACATCTTGAACAAAAAATCTTCTAGAATATTTCAAAACTAAAGCATCATGGGATATGCTTTATACATATCAAAGAAGAGGCAAAGAGAGAGACAGCTGTCACATTTATTGCTGTATTGAATTCTAATCAGCGTTTATTGCAGTACTATAGGAATTGCAGCTTCTACCCAAGCGCTATCCAAATCTTTTGTTTTTGCCGTAAGTGATTCTTAGAGATATGAGAGCTGCCATTATTTCCCATTAAAAGAGGAAGCAGGACACTGGTTTAAGAATAGTAAAAGGAATTTGTGACCAATGTCTTCCACATCTGATCTGTCATACTAAAAGACAGTAATTAAATGCCGAGAAGAGATTCCAGCAATCATGAATGTTTATAACAACCTACAAGAATACCCGTCCCAGGATGGGTAAAATTAATTCTCCGAACAGAACAATTTTGCACCACTTTTATGCCCCCTTACGAAAATTAAAATCGATATATAATGATACTAAACCTTATGTCTAGAATCCTTATTCCAATTTTGTTCATTACATGATTTTGATTCTAGAAAATGTTTAAAATTTAAGGCTTTAGCTTAAGGGGTCTTAAGAAGAAATTGAAATTTAGGGAATCTTGCTTAATTCGTGTCTAATTTAATGCAAATCTGAATAGACTGAAGTTTTAAATGAGGAGTTGTGCCTATATTATACCCCTTAAAAAAACTATTCTTAAGGAACTGAATATTTATTAATTGATGTCTAGTACCTATTCTTAAAATTTCACACAAATCAGTGGTATCCGAATTTTCATGATGGACTTTCAACCCCTTTTTTGCACCCTTTGCATAAAATAAATTAAACTAAATATGGCTCATATTACCCACCCTTACACCTAGCAGCTGTGTTCCAAAATTCATAATGATCGATTAATTTGTGTAGGAATGAATCCTGTACATAGAAATATATACACATATACACGTACCTAACTTTATATACAACCCCTAAATGTTAAAATTTACAACAACAAAAAAATAATTTTCCAATGTTACTCACCGTGTTGCCGAGAATATATATTCCAAATTTCATAATGATCCGTTTATTAGTTTGAGATTATCTTGTACAACGAAATATTTATATATAAACATATACACATAACTAACTTTATATATATATATATGCACCCCCTAAATGTTAAAATTTAAAAAAATAAATAATGTGCCCATGTTACTCACCGTGCCTTGAATATATATTCCAAAATTCATAATGATCCGTTTATTAGTTTCGGAGATTATCTTGTACATATAAATATATAAATATATACACATCCCTAATATTATATAGACAGATATACCGGACGGAACAGTTTGAGTTTCATCAATTAAATGTAATACTAACAGAAATACGAAAGAGTGCGCATCTTCTTTTCACTTTTAATCGGAATTCTTAAGATATGTCCATTCAAACTAACCTATCTCTGCCAAGGTCTTTATTTATCCCTCTTTATCTCAAATCCACCCTTGTCACTTCCTTCCATATTTTCCTTGCCCCCCCCCCCCGTGAACTGAACTTGCTACCTCAACTGTTCTACATCTATTAGCTCAATAACACTCATCAATTCTTTGATCATCATCTTCAGTTTAACGTCTGTTTTACATGCTGGCATATGTTGGGCGGCTTTTAGAAACTGTATCCAAAACTAAACTACCTCTGCCCAGGTCTTTCTTTATTTATCCCTCTTTCTCTCAAATCCATCCTTATCACTTCTTCTCATGTTTTCCTTGCCCCCCCCCTGCAAAATCACTGTTCTACATCAACTAACCATAGAACTCTCATCCATTCTTTCAATGTGACCAAACCAACGAAGTCTCCTCTTTTATACACATCTCCTTATAATGTCTAGATTTAATCTTCTTCGCCATCAGATCTAAGCCTGTCCTTAACACTCACATTATACTTCTATCGTATTATTCTCATATCATTTCTCTCTATGCAACGCATGTCCTCAACCCTCACTGGCTAGGTTTCACTTCCATACATACACTGCGCATACATGCCTGATAGACTCTTCCTTTGATTGACAGAGGTAACACTCTGCTGGTTAGTAATGACAGAAGTACTCTGGACTTACTCCATCCACTCCTAACTCTTGCAATCCCACCAGCCTCAGCTCCTCGCGATGCTCCAATGGTATCACCAAGATAATAATACTTCTGAACAACCTCAATACCCTCACCATTCAAATATACTTTCTCCACATCTAAGTTCTCATGTGTCTCCATTGTCTTAGACTTTTTACTCACAATCTATCCGTTATTCCAGTAATTCCACTCTACGTTTTATGCATCCAATGCTCACAAGTGCCACAAAAAATGGAGTTGCTCATAACTACCTTTCCACAACTGAGCAGTGGAACTTTCCTGTTTCTGGGACTTGCCAGTGCAACCACTGGTCAACACTTTGGTCTTTGTAGCATTCACTCCCAGACGTTTACTTTTCATAACTTTCATCCAAATCTCCAACTTAACAACTTGACCTTCGATTGTCTCACAGACAAATACTAAAACATCAACATACCTCGATGAAAATCCTATTTCAAACTTAGTGCGACAGACCAACAGACTTTGTTTAAAAAATAACTTCATGGAATGGCAAAGGCTAAGTCACATGGTCTGTAAGTTAAGAAAGAAATACTTCTTCGGAAAATGGCCATCGTGTGTGTGTGTGTGTGTTAAATTAACGTGACAGAAACACAGTTATGTTTTAAAAAAATATTCTCTGATATACTCAGCAGGAACCTTTTGGCTAAGATCAAAGTGTAGTATCTGTTCCAATGGATACTGCACCCCATAGACTGGTATTGTCTTGGCCTTCGAGGCTTGATTTACGCCGGTCTATGGGTCTGTCCTGTGCAGTTCTAGGAGGTCCACCCTCCCAGGCTTTGCCTCCCCTCTTTGAGGAGGAGTAAGTTTATTGCTTACTGTCTGAGGCGCCCCTACTGGGAAATGCCGACGGGGCTGCCCAGGCAATTTTTAAACCTCACTTTCCCGACCCGACCTTGGGTCACATCTTACTTGTGGGAGTAAGATAAAAACTGGCCTTGTGCCTAACTCCTGGAGAGGAGTAAATCAATACTCAGCAGGAAATAACCTGTCACCTGTCACTCAAAATTTGCAATACTAAATACATTTGTATAATTTGGATTATTCGGACTATTGTTCTCATCTTGAGTGTTATTCTCACAACGTTTCGGCCGCTGTAACCTCCGACCCTCTTCAGGTGCGTCTCCTCGAACTCGGGAATCTTTCTGTCAAACTCTCAAATCTGTACGGAATTTCGAACGGAACCCATTATTTAATCGACGAGGGTAGCATGCTCTCGTTCGATCAGCCATGGCCGGGTAGAAGTTTTAAGAAGGCCGGAGGTTACATCAGCCGAAACATTGTGAGAATAACACTCAAGATCAAAACAGTAGTCCGAATAATCCAAATAATAGACTTAGCATTTTGCCATCTAATATCTGTTTTTGGTGTGTTCAGACATTATGTGAATTAGATGGCAATTGTGAGAAAAGTGAAAACTTGGGTAAAAATCCAATATGTATTGATTTATCATGAAAACTGACCGAGTTCGGGCTTCACATGTAGATAGAAAATGACTTGTAAACCCAAAAAAGTCATATTCGAAATTCGACATTTTCCCATTCTCGGATCTTGCCCAACTTTTAGTAGACCAAACCAAATCAAGCACAAAACCACCAAAAAACAAAATGTTGCCATTTCGGGGGGTCAATCAGTGTATTCACCCGTTTATTCTCTAAATGCTCACAGAGACATTAAGAAATATTAGAAAGTGGTTGAGTCAACATAAAGTGAGAGCTGTAAGAGAAATACATAGATAGCAAAGTGACAGATCGTGTGATTTGTTCAGTTAATTACATATAACGGCTAATTAGAGCAATTGGAACAGAATTTTTCAAATATATCTCCATCTCAGAGTTAAGATATATTTTAGCATATATTTGGCGTTATTAAAGTATATTCTGCTTGCATAAGTTAAACTAATAAGCCTCTATATTTTTATATTACCATTATTATTATTATTATTATTATTATTATTATTATTATTATTATTGTTATTGTTATTGTTATTATTATTATTATTATTATTATTATTATTATTATTATTATTATTGTTATTGTTATTGTTATTATTATTATTATTATTATTATTATTATTATTATTATTATTATTATTATTATTTGTACTCACACAAGTCATTGTTAGTGATTTCTCACTGATAATAACCGGTGGTGTTCCCTGGAGTCTGAGTGACAACAAACCTCCCCAGATCTCCAGTACTCTCCACCTCTTTTCGATAATCATTGCAGATAACTTTGCAGTATCGCAACATCCGCTAACCATTGATTTCTCGCTGGTAACGACCATTGGTTTCCTCTGGAATTGTGGTGACAATAAACCTCCCCAAGGTCCCAGTACTCTCCGCACTCTTCCAGTGGAGGTCTGGTTAGTGCTCTCCCTCCTCGGTCTTCCCATCCAATTTAACCCTTCACGACTATTTTGTGTGGTATAATTGACGAAAGATTGTACAAAATTTTAATTAACGAAAGATTGGTCGGATTTTTAATTGACGAAAGATTATGCGAAGTTTTAATTGACGAAATATTTTGCGAAGTTTTAATTGACGAAAGATTGTGCGACGTTTTAATTGACGAAAGATTATGCGAAGTTTTAATTGACGAAATATTTTGCGAAGTTTTAATTGACAAAAGATTTAGCGAATTTTTGATTGACGAAAGATTGTGCGACGTTTTAATTGACGAAATATTTTGCGAATATTTAATTGACGAACTTTAAAATAAACATTGAGAGCCTCTCTTACTAAAATATTATTTTCATTTAAACAGTGATACACAAAGAGAGAAGAAAGTGGCATTAAGGTCTCTAGAAAACAAAAAAGTGTGACACTAATTTCATGTCAATGCAAGAAGGGATCAACAAGTGGAAAGTCCTTTATTAATTGTCAGTGTTGTTTCAGGTGTTGGCATCCGGCATGCTTAGGCCCGCAAGAACTCATGAAACTGACTTGTTGAAAAGATAATGAGGTTAAAAAGAGGTTACAGCTGCGATTCCTAATTAGAAATATAGAAATAACACCTTTTCGACTACATTTACATAAAAAAAAAACATGAAGCCGAAGGTAGGCGTATGTAGTTGGAAGTTGACAAAAAGAAACAATGGATGACATTATAGAAAATGCTTCCCAGGGTGATTTGAAAAAATGGATACGAGCCTTTTTAAAAGTGAAAGTGGGGAAACAGAAAAGCAATGAAGAGCAACAACGTTGTCATCTTGAATAGAATAGTAGAAAAGTCTGAACACTTAAACGATGTCTGTTGAAAACGGAAGGGCTTGTGGTGTCTTGGTTCCCGGCTTTGGATCGGATATTTTAGACGACGGTCGCGTCTTTAGGAGTTGCCAAGCACCACCTTAAACAATATTTGTGTGGCTAAATTGGCGAATGAACCAGATCGATGAAAACATATGTTTTAAATGGATCACCATTTAGCAAGTGCTAAATTTAAACATTCGAATTTTGTTAATAAAAAAGGAGAAAATGTAAGTTAAAGAATAAAACATTTATACAACAACAATTTTACAAAGATGTAAAATTTTAAAGATCAAAGTTTGTTGAAAGTTGAAAAGTTCTCGAATAGGAAAAAGAGTCACGGGCGTTAAGTTTGTTTTCAAGTTCCGGTGTGTGTGTGTGTGTGTGTGTGTGTGTGTGTGTGTGTGTGTGTGTGTGTGTGTGTGTGTGTGCACGCACGCGTGTGAGTGTATTATTGGGGAGAGAGCAGCCGTGCTTAAAGTGGATTCTCGGCTTGGCATTAAACTCGTGATTCTTGGACTGACGGTGGTTGTTGATGAGAGTCGAGACACGTCGTCTTCTGTGCCACCAGAAAGGACTCGTCTCGTTGACCAGTTCAGCTGTTTATATCTATGTTTCATTTCACACCTACCTGTTACATTCAGATTAAAAACACGCGTGAACCCTTTTTACTGAGTTCACACTCTGTACCAACATATGCATGTACTTATTTTATTAACAAATGACCTCGGCGATCCCCTCTCCAAGAAGAAAGAAAGAAATGAAAAGGAAGAAGAGAAAAAAAGGAAAGAGTAAGCCGAACGAACCTAGAAAGAAAAGGGGTAACTAATACAAGCTAGCACTTTCCTTCAATACCCGTTCGTCTCATCGATTTCGAATCTGCCATAGACTTCATAAACAAAATGCTGGCAGACGAGAAATCTTTCACATGCAAGTTTTTTTGTTTTTTTTGCAGTTACACATATCCAGGTTGATTTAATCATGACAGAATGCTGTGGTATGTGCTTTACATTTGTGATTGTATTTTCATCCTTCTCTTTCCGTTTCCACAGTTTTTTGTTGTTTTTTTTTGTTTTTTTGCATAAAACAAAGAACTTTTTTTAAATCCTATTTTTTTAAATAATTTAATTACGAAATTAAATCTATCATAATGCATTTCGGCTTCTTCGTAAACGAAGCAGATATTTTAAGCTTTTGTTAATTAGTTGAAAAAAGCAATGAATTCGTGATCTTTAAAAATGTTAAGGGAATTTGGAAACATTTAAATTGTCAAATAGAAAGCTTTAAATGCTTTAAAATTCTTAGCAAATCCCCATCATTTATTAAAAGATTGAAAGTTTTGGAATCTATTTACATCCAAAAAATGTAAAAAAGAAAACAAAAAAAAAACATTATAACAACATTACATTAATAACAATTAGGTTTTGATTATTTTATCGGATGACATCCTCTATTTTATCAACAAACGGCGTGGGCATAAAAACAGAAACCAAGCAGAAATTCACTTCAACAACAAAATCTCAAACTGCGGCCATAAAAACCAGCTCCCAGCGACCAGTCTAACAAAAAGGCGCAAAAAGCCAAAAATAGCTGTCACGTGACCTGTCGTCAACTACGTCGGCCGAACCACTGGTGAAACAATATAAAAGCAGACCGTGCACAAAATCTCTCTCTTTTTCTTTTCTCTTTCTCCTATGAGAAAGAGCAGGCAACAGCGTTTTCGCTCCAACTACCCCCCCCCCCCGCTTTCGGGTGCGGGGAGACTGACGGACATTTCACTTAGAACGCTCGGCGGCTACTTTCAACTCAAACACACACACACACACACACACAGGCGTACAACCACTGTCACACATGCGAATTATCAAGTCTCACGCTCGCACGCACGCACATTCGTACAACCACGAACAAAAGGCAACACGCACACTTCGACGTACTAACGTCAAGCCTCACACATGGCTACACTACACACGCACACACACATACAAATATAATTACACACACATGCTCACTACTATTCTCAGAACTAAGTTTCACCGAACATTTCAAACTAACATTTTACCATGTAAGAGTGTATACATATATAAATATTTTGTGTTACTTTTAAACTACGTTTTATTCTTCCTTCAACTTATGCATGTTTTATCTTTCATTCAACTTTCATACATGTGTTTCCAGGTTTTATCTGTTTTTGCTCTTTCAAAGATTTCTTCAACAACTTAAATGTAAGCGTGAATCTTAACATATTCTCTAAGACACAATATCTAACTAAGCTAAGGTTCGTGCTGCTACATAAAGGAGACCACGTTCCCACAATTTAATAACAATTAGCTTCATAACAATTTGGTTTAATTAATGGACCAAATTATATCGTAATAATTAAATTTTACTTTCAAAATCGTATTTAAAAAATGGTAAAATAAATAAAAAATAACAATGTGTAAGTCACGCAGAGTCGAGAAACGCACACATACACACGAGAAATAGTTACAAAATGTTATTAATATATACGGTAGACATTTTGTGTCTATCTTTTCTATATAAGTAATTGTTAATTGGTTCAAGCCATGGAAATGGGATGAACGAAGATGGAAAGTTTGCGAATAATAATTTACAAAAAAAGGGTAAAATGGATGTTTTGGGGAATGGAAAAACGTGAAAGAAAAAACTAGTTGAAGATTGTGATGGAGGAAATGGGTTAAGTCTGGGGATGGCATGGGGTGGGTGGAATTATGGATAAATAGGCAAGGGGTTACACAAATAAATAGGGGTGAGTGGGGGTGACTGTTTTGTTTTGGGTTGACCATGATTTAGCAACGAAATAATGTCTGGCATTTGAAGGGAGAGTGATGGAAAGAAGTCAGAAAGAAAATGGGAAGGAAAGAAGAATGGGGGGTGAAAAGGAAAGAACAAAAGGAGGAAGAGAGGAAGAAAAAAAGAGGCGAGGGAAGAAGGAAGGAAATAAAAAAAGTAGAAAGGAAGAAAAGGAGAAAAAAATGAAGAGAAAATGGAAGAAGAGAAAGAAAGAAAGAAAGAAAGAAAAGAAAGAAAAAAGAAAATATGAAAAGAAGAAAATTATTAAATGAAAGAAAGAAAGAAAGAGGCGAGGGAGGAAGGAAGGAAAGAAAAAAAGTAGAAAGGAAGAAAAGGAAAAGAAAATGAGAAAAAAAATGAAGAGAAAAGGGAAGAAGAGAAAGAAAGAAAGAAAGAAAGAAAAGAAAGAAAAAAGAAAATATGAAAAGAAGAACATTATTGAAAGAAAGAAAGAAAGAAAGAAAGGGGGAAAGAAAAGATTCTCTTTGACTTTTGAAAATCCATAGTGCATAGTTGACACCGGGTTTTCATTAGATCACTGAAGTTAAGCGACGTTGAGCTTGGTCAGTACTACATGGGTGACCATTTGGGATTACCAGTAACTGTATGTTGGAGGGCATCTCCGTTGTCAAAATCTCCCCCCCCCCTTACGGGGATAAACACACGACTTATGGAGGCCACTTGTAAATTCAATAAGCCCTACAAATTTGCATGGTTCTAGTCCTACGCTAATCTTGTAGCAATATATTGAATTGAATTGCAATTCAATTTGAGGAAGAATAGAAAAAGAAAGAAAAAATAATAATGTTTTACACCCCTCACACACACACAAACTAACAAATGAAACAATAAGGAAGGTAATTTAATATATAAAGTAAAGGCAGTCACTTTTTCAATTTTTGTCATCGATAGCTTTCTTCTTACAAAATCAAAGGTTCCAGTAATCTTTGCACCCTTCCATTAGTTGGTGCTCTCCATTCTCAGTCTCTCTATTCTCTCTGGACCTTCATGACCGCTTCATCATCATCATCATCATCATCATCATCATCATCATCATCATCATCATCATTATTTGTACTCAGTAGAAATTCTCACACAGGTCATCATCAGTGATTGCTCACTGATAATAACCGGTGGTGTTCCCTGGAGTCTGAGTGACAACAAACCTCCCCAGATCTCCAGTACTCTCCACCTCTTTTCGATAATCATTGCAAATAACTCTGCAGTATCGCAACATCCGCTAACCATTGATTTCTTGCTGGTAACGACCATTGGTCTTCTCCGTGATTTGGGTGGCAATAAACCTCCCCAAGGTCCCAGTACTCTCTGCACTTTTCCAGCGGAGGTTTGGTTAGCGCTCTTCCTCCTCGGTCTTCACATCCAATTTTACGCTTCACGACTATTTTGTGTGGTATCAGCCGAGGCTGATGCCATCACTGTTTTTTATTTTTTTTTGGGGGGGGGGGGAGGCAGTTTATGAAATTTCTTGTAGTTTCTGTTCCTTGGGTTCATGTGGTGGTGTTCTTCCTGTGGTTTTATTCCTATTGTTGCTTCCATGTGACTGGTTACCGTTCATAGTTTACACTGATTGGTTTCTACATTCAAAGATTTTCCTTAAGATTTCAGCTGTTTTAATCATTGCCGGTCTTTGTATGGTCTCAGTGATTCCTTTGACTCCAATTTCTCCCAATGTTTTTTTCAGTTTTTTTTTAGACTGTTCCTAGTGCTCCTACGATTATTGGTACTATATTAACTTTCTTTATGCTCCATATCCCTTACAATTCTCTGGCAAGTTCTGTGTATTTGCTTCGTTTTTCCGTCTCCTGTATCTTCACTCTGTGGTCTGCTGGGACGGCAAAATCTACAATTTGGCAGGATTTTCCCTTCTTGTTGATTATTATGACATCCGGTCTCCTTGCTGTTTGCACTGCCAGAGGATTTTGTGATTTTCATTTTCCAGTACTGTCTCTGGTTTATGTTGGTAACATTTCTCCACGTGTTCAAAATGCATTCGTTTGCATAGTTCCCAGTGTACTGCTTTCCCCACGCAGTCGTTTCTGTTCTTGTATTCTTTTTGGGCTAATTTGCTGCATTCACTTATTATGTAATTTATTGTTTCGTCTCTTTGTCCACACAATCTGCATTTATTATTTTCCTGTGTTTTATCTATTTTAGCTTTAATGTAGCTTGTCTTAATCACATTGTTTTGTGCAGCTATCAGTAGAGATTGCATTTCTCTGTTCAGATGTCCTTTTCTTATCCATGCTCAGTTTGGGCTTTTTTTTTGTCATTCTTATGAAACGTCCATGTAGCTGTTTTTCTGCCAACTATTCTGTTCGTGTCTTTTTGTTTCTGTTTTTGATGCTTCTTGAATTGTTTATTTGGTCGGTGTCTCTTGCTGCAGTGATCAGTCTTTCTGTGTTCTGGGTTATGTATTTCTCCAACTCTATTTTTGTGTTTTCCACACAGTCTTCTGTACTTACCAGTTCTTTTCCCCCTTCGTTTCTTTTTACGCACAGTCTGGGTGTAGTTTATTGTGCATGGTCATTAATTTTCTAGTTTTCTGGTCAAGATGCCTGAGTTATTCTTTAGTCCAGCCTATGAATGGTCCAGAGTATCTTATTAGTGATACTGTCCAGGTGTCTATTTCTTTTACTAGATTTCTGCTATATAATTTCGTTTCTAAGAGTTTCCTTGTTCTTCTCAGGTATTCTTTTCCAATCTTCTCTTTCATTTCTGTAGATTTGATGGTATCTGCTTCCAGAACTTTCAAATATTTATAGCTATCCTGTTCGCCTAGTGACTTCATCTCCTGTTGGTTAGGCCATTCCATGCCATCTATTGTCTCCAGTTTTCCCCTTTTCATCTCCAGCAGTGCACACATTTCCATTCCGAATTACATTTGATGGAGATTCTGATCGTATTTATCAGCTGTTCCAGTTCTTTTTTTCTTTTTTCAAATAGCTTCAGGTCGTCCATGTACATGAGGTGGCTTATTCTTTGTTCTGTGATTGTAAACTTGTATTCGGCATCACATTTCCTGAGTATGTAGTTGAGTGGCATCATGTCTATGATAAACAGTAGTGGTGATAGAGAGTCTCCTTGGAAGATCGCTCTCTATATTTTTATCTCAGTCAAGTGTTGTTTTCCAGCTGTCTGTTCTAGTCTCCATGTTCCTATTGCTTTCTTAATAAGATTTATAATCCTGTCGGGTATCTCGTACATTTTTAAATATTAAATTATCCATGCTTGAGGGATTCTGGCGTAGGCTTTCTTATAGTCAATCCATGCCATAGATATGTTCTTTTTCTTGCTTTTAACTTCTTTCAGGATCCCTTGATCTATGTATAACAGATCATGGATATGTTCTTTTTTCTGCTTTTTACTTTCTTCATGATTTTTTTATCTATGTATAGTAGATCATGCGTCTCTCTTTTCCCTTTCTGGCATCCTTTTTGTTCCTCAGGGAGTAGTCCATTATTGTTCAGGGAGTGGTAGATTTTTTCTTTCAGTTGTGCCATTAGGATTTTCCACATTGTTGGTAAACATTCTTCTTCTTCTTCTTCTTCTTCTTCTTCTTCTTCTTCTTATTATTATTATTATTATTATTATTATTATTATTATTATTATTACTATTTAAGGTTTTATATTATATTATGTTCTTTCTGCCCAATAAAGCATGTTTTACAAGAACATCTGCAATCCTTTATTGATTGAAGTCTTTGATTATTAATTCCTGAAATGAAATATTTGATCGTTTTCGTTTTATGTTTTTATTAATTTTGGGGTAATTGATATTTATAAACCATATTTAGATAAAAATCCATATTTTTCCTTTTTTTTTTTCATGATTTCCACTCCATTAATTCTTTTGATTGGATTAAATTCGACTTTTTAATTAACTCTTAACATCCTTTTGTAAATGGACATAGAAATACTAAACAATGTTTTTCATTCAAATGTTTTGAACAAAAAAGCTTGAGAGTATGACTAGAAAGACTTTACTCTTTAATAATATTGTTATCAAACAAATTATTGGAGTTATCCGACATTTTGGAGAATCTTTTCTTTGAAATAATGCATGTGGAAAAAGGTTGTCTGCCCGTTATAAAAACGATGAGATATTGAAATAAATATTAGTACCCGGATGTAAGTCTCACAATGACTGATAAGAGTTATCTCACTTCCATTGAGAATTTGTAAACGTATTTAAAAATAGATTTAGACAAAGCGTTATCATTTCATACATTATCGGGCAGAGCAAGAATACAAACATTACTTCTTATCAATGCGGTTACAGATGGGAGACAACGTTAAAAGTTAAACAATCAATATAAAAAGAACAAAGAATTCCTCCAAGCATTTTTAAAATGAAAATCACACTATTTAGTTATGGATGGCCATATAATCACTATCTCTTTTCTTCCCCGGGTGTTGATTCATTGATGCTCTGACGTCTAGCACCTGACTTGGTAAACACCCACAAAATTATTAAACGTCTCACCAACAACAACAACAACAACCTATTGCACCTTTTTGATCTCCATGTGCTACCAGATCAGGCTGTCTGAAACTACTGGTTTCCTGACCTAAAATGCACCAAATATTGATGTTATTGTTTTTATCATTTATGTTTTGTTGTGGCCCTGTTAAGGGTCCGAAATGAAAGCATGAACACGTGGTTTAGCAAAAAAACAAGTATATTGAAGAAAAAGTATAATACAACAGACAAACAAGAGTAGTGGTACGTCAGTCTTGACTGCCAGCATAGACTGGGGTTGACTCAACATTGAGAAGCATATGCTTCCAGTATTTATTGAGAATGGAAGAGTCCAAATGTTCGTTATAGGTAAGGTACCATAATAACCCCCTCACAGGCCTTGCCTCCTCAGGAGTCTAGTATCGTTTCCTTTTTGGATTGATGCTATTCTGAGGTTGCTTGATGTAGCTGTGTGTCGAAAGTGTTGTATCTGGTAACCGTAATTTCTTCCTGCTGTCGGTGTCTTTCGATAGTTGTTCCCTAATTTGGTTTAAGTGTCTCTTATGAGAGAACTGAGGGCCTCTATCAAATTCAGATTTAATATCCAACAGCTTTTTTAATTCTAGACATCTTATTTTGGAACACGTCTTTAAACTTGGAAAAATTGTCTTCTTTGCTTCGACATTCATCTTTTATAGTCTTTAGCTCTTCGAAAACATCTTTTAGTTGCAACTTCAGCGATTCCAGTCCTGGAACCATGAATTCACTCTCTTTAACCTTCAACTGGTTATGCAAAGAATTTTACTTAATTTCTTTCAGTTTGGTGTTCGCTTTTTGTCAACGTGAATTTTGTTTCCTTATGTGATTTAATTTCTGCAGACAATTTATTTTGAGTCCATTTCATACGATTTTTAACAAATTCTTTTTTTCATTTTTCTGACCCGGTCGTCAGATTTATTTTGATCTGACTAGAAATCTTGGTTGATAATCCCCATAGGTTGAATAGATGCATTAAGTCTATGCCAAATAAATTATTTGTGTATTTTAATATGTACATTTTTACGTTTTTCGTCGTTCTGTAAAAAGTAATGTCGGTTATTATTTCACCTCAAAAATTAAATTTTTCAGTAGTCTCTGTTCTGGCAATTTGATTCGTTCTTAGCATGGTCAGTTTTCACAACCTTCTCCACGTATGCATTTTGATAATTGATACGTCTGAACCCGAATCCAATTGTAAGTTTACGTTTTTATTTAAGATTTTACCTGAACGTATTTTCATATAATATTGTCGCTATGTTTGTTCATTTTTGTGGATTTAACTCGCGTTTTATTTCCTTTAACCCTTCGACAATGCGAATTTTGTGTCCGACTTTTTTCAAGCAGGTTTTAAAACAAGATGGCAATCTGTTACCTAATACTTCCACAACAGTAACAGAGACTCGGCGGTAATTTATCCGTATTTTATAGGGCTGGTTTTTCTGTGCAGAGGCGTGACTATCTATTTTTTGTTTTGAATTGCTTTCGAGGGAGAGCTGAATTTCGATTTTTTCACGTACTTTTCTAATGTGTCCAATGCCTGGCTCTTCGATGTCATTCGAATCCTGCTTAACACTTATAAATCTCTGGCAGTCTTCAGCTAATTTCTGTTAAGTTCAGTTCATTTTCTAATTTATTTAGAACCCTCCGTCTGATCTCAGCGTCTTTTTCTGATACCAATCCTTGTACTAAAATTAAGCATTTAAAATGATTAGCACTAAGTTCGGCTAATTTAAAATCTCTCTCTCGCTCTCTCTCTCTCTCTCTCTCTCTCTCTCTCTCTATATATATATATATATATATATATATATATATATATAAATATATATATATATATATATATATATATATATTTCTGTTGTTGTTTTGTTTTATTCTTTCCATTATTACAGCTACCAGAAGGAAAAAGAAACTGCGAACCGAAAAATCCACAGAGCAATTTGCAATATGTCGACGAAACAGGACCCCAGAGAAGGCATAGGTCAGAGATGTTTTCGGCTGTCTGGAACCGAAGAACACCTCGGAGTATGTTACAAGTATACAAATGTATTTGCAGTAACTAAAATTGGCGCTTCAACAATTTACAAATTCTTCGTTTTGTTGTTGGCAAACTATTCCAGTTCGCATTCATTACCTCAGCAGAATAATTCTAGGCTTGCCATTTTTGCCAATCCTTTTCGCTTCTCATTTGTCAGCACTTTTTCAAGAATTATTTCTAGCATTGCCAATAACATGAGACGTGGAAAGAAACTTTCTGACACTAATTTCTTCCAATCTTCTTGATAATATCCTTTTTCCCTTCATTTATTATTTGGTTCGATCGGCTATAAACTAGCTGTCTCTATCCTGTGTTGCCCGGGATTTTATTTACTTGCAATTTGTTTTGCTTTCATAGTTTTTACACTACATCATTTTTTCCCCCCAAAAAGGGAAGTTAGTCTGTAATGGACGAATACAGAGTTACGTCCCTTATTTTTCAAAATATTATTTTACTGTTCTAAACAAAGGGAAGTAAGTATGTAATGGACGAAAACAGAGTTATGTCACTTTAACAAAATGGTGTCTATACGAAAAAATCCGACCTCATAGATTATTACCTGGAAGGAATTAACTCGAGTTATATATATTTTTTTTTTAACATAAACCAACGTTCAACAAATAAAACGGCTATTTAGAATGAAATATGATTTTGTAAGAAGGAACGTATTTATGGCAAAAGTTGAGAATCCGACTGACTTTACTTTATTATTTAGACGTAGACTTTGGGTGTGTGATTGGACTAACGGACGGAGTTGAAGATCATGGAATCGGATGAGCTGAGTTCAGATCTGTGTTTTCCAATTACAAACTATGGTGATTGGTATGAACCCCGTAATTGCCTTATGAGTAAAATAGCAACTTATGCTCATAATTGTATGAAATGAATCATTTGCAATAGCTATTATCATTCAGACAATAGCTATTGCAAATAATTCTTTTTATCAATCAGGTTAACAATTCTTCTTGAATTCTTATGACTCGTTTTTTCCAGGAATTGTCATTTGCATTTTTTGATGGCTAATGATACCTACGTCCGCCACTACTTTAGATGCATAAGGGTTAGGAGGTGCATGCAGAGGGGTAGTATCTTTCTGAGATGGTCTTTCGTGGCCTCCTCGACTGGTTCCCATGCACCCAGCGCTATGTGATGTTTCAAAGCACTTTTGTGCAGCTACAGTCTAGTGTTAGCCTGTCTATAGTGAATGCTCATTTGTGTGTGACAAAAAAATAACTCTAGTGATGTGTATTGTCATAGTAAGAACACGGCGGATCTAGAGGAGTCTAACCTTGATAAAGAAAATTTATATATCATTTATGGGTAGTTATAGTTTCTGTGGCGATCATCGACAAACAGATATTTCGGTAGAAAGAACATTGCAGCTTTGAGGAAAATCATCCTAGCTGACAACTGGAATGTACATTGCTTGAGTTAGCGGAGAACCGTAATATCTATTATATTTAGGCATTAAATAATCTAAAAAGGGTCGATTTTAAGTTACACAGAAAAGTTAAGCTTAGGGTTAGGGTTAATCTAAAAAGGGTCAATATTAAGTTAAACAGAAAGAGTTAATCTTAGGGTTAGGGTTAAGGTTAATCTAAAAATGGTCGATATGAAGTTAAACAGAAAGAGTTAATCTTAGGGTTAGGGTTAGGGTTAGGGTTTATCTAAAAACGGGTCAATATTAAGTTAAACAGAAAGAGTTAAGCTTAGTGTTAGGGTAAGGGTTTATCAAAAAAAGGGTCGATATTAAGTTAAACAGAAAGAGTTAAGCTTAGGGTTAGGGTTTATCTAAAAAAGGGCAATATTAAGTTAAACAGAAAGAGTTAATCTTAGGGTTAGGGTTTATCTAAAAAGGGTCGATTTTAAGTTAAACAGAAAAGTTAAGCTTAGGGTTAGGGTTAGGGTTAGGGTTAATCTAAACAGGGTCGATATTAACTTAAACAGAAAGAGTAAATCTTAGGGTTAATCTAAAAAGGGTCGATATTAAGTTAAACAGAAAGAGTTAAGCTTAGGGTTAGGGTTAGGGTTTATCTAAAAAGGGTCAATATTAAGTTAAACAGAAAGAGTTAAGCTTAGGGTTAGGGTTTATCTAAAAAGGGTCAATATTAAGTTAAACAGAAAGAGTTAAGCTTAGGGTTAGGGTTAATCTAAAAAGGGTCAATATTAAGTTAAACAGAAAGAGTTAAGCTTAGGGTTAGGGTTAGGGTTAATCTAAAAAGGGTCAATATTAAGTTAAACAGAAAGAGTTAAGCTTAGGGTTAGGGTTAGGGTTTATCTAAAAAGGGTCGATATTAAGTTAAACAGAAAGAGTTAAGCTTAGGGTTAGGGTTTATCTAAAAAGGGTCAATATTAAGTTAAACAGAAAGAGTTAAGCTTAGGGTTAGGGTTAATCTAAAAAGGGTCAATATTAAGTTAAACAGAAAGAGTTAAGCTTAGGGTTAGGGTTAGGGTTAATCTAAAAAGGGTCAATATTAAGTTAAACAGAAAGAGTTAAGCTTAGGGTTAGGGTTAGGGTTTATCTAAAAAGGGTCGATATTAAGTTAAACAGAAAGAGTTAAGCTTAGGGTTAGGGTTTATCTAAAAAGGGTCGATATTAAGTTAAACAGAAAGAGTTAAGCTTAGGGTTAGGGTTAGGGTTTATCTAAAAAGGGTCGATATTAAGTTAAACAGAAAGAGTCAAGCTTAGGGTTAGGGTTAGGGTTTATCTAAAAAGGGTCGATATTAAGTTAAACAGAAAGAGTTAAGCTTAGGGTTATTGTTAGGGTTAGGGTTTATCTAAAAAGGGTCAATATTAAGTTAAACAGAAAGAGTTAAGCTTAGGGTTAGGGTTAATCTAAAAAAGGTCGATATTAAGTTAAACAGAAAGAGTTAAGCTTAGGGTTAGGGTTAGGGTTTATCTAAAAAGGGTCAATATTAAGTTAAACAGAAAGAGTCAAGCTTAGGGTTATGGTTATGGTTAGGGTTTATCTAAAAAGGGTCAATATTAAGTTAAACAGAAAGAGTTAAGCTTAGGGTTAGGGTTAGGGTTTATCTAAAAAGGGTCAATATTAAGTTAAACAGAAAGAGTTAAGCTTAGGGTTATGGTTAGGGTTAGGGTTTATCTAAAAAAGGTCGATATTAAGTTAAACAGAAAGAGTTAAGCTTAGGGTTAGGGTTAGGGTTTATCTAAAAAGGGTCAATATTAAGTTAAACAGAAAGAGTCAAGCTTAGGGTTATGGTTATGGTTAGGGTTTATCTAAAAAGGGTCAATATTAAGTTAAACAGAAAGAGTTAAGCTTAGGGTTAGGGTTAGGGTTTATCTAAAAAGGGTCAATATTAAGTTAAACAGAAAGAGTTAAGCTTAGGGTTAGGGTTAGGGTTAGGGTTAGGGTTTATCTAAAAAGGGTCAATATTAAGTTAAACAGAAAGAGTTAAGCTTAGGGTTAGGGTTTATCTAAAAAGGGTCGATATTAAGTTAAACAGAAAGAGTCAAGCTTAGGGTTATGGTTATGGTTAGGGTTTATCTAAAAAGGGTCAATATTAAGTTAAACAGAAAGAGTTAAGCTTAGGGTTAGGGTTTATCTAAAAAGGGTCAATATTAAGTTAAACAGAAAGAGTCAAGCTTAGGGTTATGGTTATGGTTAGGGTTTATCTAAAAAGAGTCAATATTAAGTTAAACACAAAGAGTCAAGCTTAGGGTTATGGTTATGGTTAGGGTTTATCTAAAAAGGGTCGATATTAAGTTAAACAGAAAGAGTTAAGCTTAGGGTTAGGGTTAGGGTTTATCTAAAAAGGGTCGATATTAAGTTAAACAGAAAGAGTTAAGCTTAGGGTTAGGGTTTATCTAAAAAGGGTCGATATTAAGTTAAACAGAAAGAGTTAAGCTTAGGGTTAGGGTTTATCTAAAAATGGTCAATATTAAGTTAAACAGAAAGAGTTAAGCTTAGGGTTAGGGTTTATCTAAAAAGGGTCGATATTAAGTTAAACAGAAAGAGTTAATCTTAGGGTTATGGTTATGGTTAGGGTTTATCTAAAAAGGGTCAATATTAAGTTAAACAGAAAGAGTCAAGCTTAGGGTTATGGTTATGGTTAGGGTTTATCTAAAAAGGGTCGATATTAAGTTAAACAGAAAGAGTTAAGCTTAGGGTTAGGGTTTATCTAAAAAGGGTCAATATTAAGTTAAACAGAAAGAGTTAAGCTTAGGGTTAGGGTTTATCTAAAAAGGGTCAATATTAAGTTAAACAGAAAGAGTTAAGCTTAGGGTTAGGGTTTATCTAAAAAGGGTCAATATTAAGTTAAACAGAAAGAGTCAAGCTTAGGGTTATGGTTATGGTTAGGGTTTATCTAAAAAGGGTTAATATTAACTTAAACAGAAAGAGTCAAGCTTAGGGTTATGGTTATGGTTAGGGTTTATCTAAAAAGGGTCGATATTAAGTTAAACAGAAAGAGTTAAGCTTAGAGTTAGGGTTAGGGTTTATCTAAAAAGGGTCAATATTAAGTTAAACAGAAAGAGTTAAGCTTAGGGTTAGGGTTTATCTAAAAAGGGTCAATATTAAGTTAAACAGAAAGAGTTTAGCTTAGGGTTAGGGTTTATCTAAAAAGGGTCAATATTAAGTTAAACAGAAAGAGTCAAGCTTAGGGTTAGGGTTATGGTTAGGGTTTATCTAAAAAGGGTCAATATTAAGTTAAACAGAAAGAGTCAAGCTTAGGGTTATGGTTATGGTTAGGGTTTATCTAAAAAGGGTCGATATTAAGTTAAACAGAAAGAGTTAAGCTTAGGGTTAGGGTTTATCTAAAAAGGGTCGATATTAAGTTAAACAGAAAGAGTTTAGCTTAGGGTTAGGGTTTATCTAAAAAGGGTCGATATTAAGTTAAACAGAAAGAGTCAAGCTTAGGGTTATGGTTATGGTTAGGGTTTATCTAAAAAGGGTCAATATTAAGTTAAACAGAAAGAGTTAAGCTTAGGGTTAGGGTTAGGGTTTATCTAAAAAGGGTCAATATTAAGTTAAACAGAAAGAGTTAAGCTTAGGGTTAGGGTTTATCTAAAAAGGGTCAATATTAAGTTAAACAGAAAGAGTTAAGCTTAGGGTTAGGGTTTATCTAAAAAGGGTCAATATTAAGTTAAACAGAAAGAGTTAAGCTTAGGGTTAGGGTTTATCTAAAAAGGGTCGATATTAAGTTAAACAGAAAGAGTTAAGCTTAGGGTTAGGGTTAGGGTTTATCTAAAAAGGGTCAATATTAAGTTAAACAGAAAGAGTTAAGCTTAGGGTTAGGGTTAGGGTTCATCTAAAAAGGGTCAATATTAAGTTAAACAGAAAGAGTCAAGCTTAGGGTTATGGTTATGGTTAGGGTTTATCTAAAAAGGGTTAATATTAAGTTAAACAGAAAGAGCTAAGCTTAGGGTTAGGGTTAGGGTTTATCTAAAAAGGGTCAATATTAAGTTAAACAGAAAGAGTTAAGCTTAGGGTTAGGGTTAGGGTTAATCTAAAAAGGGTCAATATTAAGTTAAACAGAAAGAGTTAAGCTTAGGGTTAGGGTTAGGGTTAATCTAAAAAGGGGAAATATTAAGTTAAACAGAAAGAGTTAAGCTTAGGGTTAGGGTTTATCTAAAAAGGGTCAATATTAAGTTAAACAGAAAGAGTTAAGCTTAGGGTTATGGTTAGGGTTGCACTTTGGTTTCTCTTATATTTATTTCTTGTCTTATTCTTTCGGTTCATTGTTTTCAATTCATTTTTTAAATTTTATTTAATTTGCTTTCATTAGATGCGGTATTGGACAATTAGATAGAGTTGCAGACTATGTAATCGAATGTGCCAAGTTTAGATCTATGTTGTCCAATTACAAACTAGTACAATTGGAAAAGTTATTAAATCATAATTTCACCTATGGGTAAAATAGCAAATTGTGCTGATAACTGTATTGTGCTGAATAGTTTTGTGCTGATAATTGTATTGCTTATTGTATTGAATGGGGTGATAAGCATGGAAACAAACTAATTAAAATATTGACGCAGAAACATATCTAAAATGTTCATTGACTCGATTTGTTGGATCTTAGTCATTGAATGGAAATTTTATTCAGGTGAAATCAAGTTTTATACAGAGAACAAAAGAGAAAGCTAAAGTGAGAATATGAAGGAGGGTTTGAAAGTGTTGGGTGTCGGAGTGATAATAAGTGTTTTGGAGGGAGAATTGTATACAATTAATCGTTTAAAATCAAGTTTTATACAGAGACGAAGGAGAAAGCTAAAGTGAGAATATGAAGGAGGGTTTGAAAGTAAGACGTGTTGGGTGTCGGAGTGATGATAAGTGTTTTGGAGGGAGAATTGTATACAATTAATCGTTTAAAATCAAGTTTTATACAGAGACGAAGGAGAAAGCTAAAGTGAGAATATGAAGGAGGGTTTGAAAGTAAGACGTGTTGGGTGTCGGAGTGATGATAAGTGTTTTGGAGGGAGAATTGTATACAATTAATCGTTTAAAATCAAGTTTTATACAGAGACGAAGGAGAAAGCTAAAGTGAGAATATGAAGGAGGGTTTGAAAGTAAGACGTGTTGGGTGTCGGAGTGATGATAAGTGTTTTGGAGGGAGAATTTATACAATTAATCGTTTAAAATCGCTATTTTATTTAAGCATCCAATAATCGAAAAATGGTCGATATTAAGTTAAACAGACAGAATTAGGGTTAGGGTTAAGGTTAGAGTTACACGTTGGTTTTCTTTATTTTTGTTTTGTCTTTTATTTCAGTTTCCATTTTTATTTTATTGCTTCATGTCTTGCATCGTTTCTTAATGTCATCTTTTTCAGTCTCCTTCACCCTTCTGTCATTACATTGGCCTTAAAGTGATGAGGCCTTGAATTGGGGAGCTTTGTAGAGTGTGGAGTCATCCCTTACTTATCGTTACTTGAAGGTCTATTCTGACCTGGAGTGTTAGTACCTGGTTATGGCTGGAATAGAATTTGTGCGAGTATAACACTAAAGTGCTTGGGACAACCTTGGGCAAGGTGTTCGATCCTATCCCATCCCACTATCCTTAAATCCATATTTTAGTCCTTTTTATCTTTTTTCTACCTACCCTATTTCCAAACCCTATCAACTACTCAAACTTTATCTACCGGCAACCATCCTGGGTGTGATAAAAATATGTATCCAGTAGCGAGACCCTAATTTCGAAGTTTGGAAAATGTGGAGAAACCCATTAGTTTCCAGTAATTCTGGAGCAAGTCTGACCTGGAGTAGAAGTAGCTGTCAGGGTCCAATAATTACATTAAATAGAATTTATCAATTACAGATTATTTATTTACAAAATATATACCTACAAAAAAAATCTATAAATCATTTGTATGCAAAATAGAATCTATTAAATATTTGAAAATATCGAATTAGGGTTTGCTGGGTGAACAGGTATAATGTTGGAAAATCCGAAACCTGTTATGACTAATGAGACAACCCTTACTCCTGCGTTCATTCTGACCTGGAGTGGTAGCAGCTGTGAAGTTAATGGGTTCAATTAAATAACATTTATTTGCAAAATATACGCCTACAAAACAAATTAATCTACAAAATATTGAGGTAGGTTTCCAGGGTGAACAGGTATGATGTTAGAAAAACTGAAAGCTGGTGTGACTCCAAGTCAGATACTGCTGTGACCTTGAAGGGCCTATAATAATTTAAACAACACGATTGTATATTTACTAGAGAGTATTTACAGAAGTCTGTTACAGAAAGGCTGCGTCTGATACTGTGGCTATGACTGCCACCAATGACTACCACAACACTTAGTTGTAACTCTATTCATAGTCTCTGGAAGAGTTTATCTATACTCGAAATAGGGTAAATCAACATCACACCATAACAGTAACATAACTGAGCTTGAGAAGTGACGACTGACCTGGAACGGTAAAACGGTCAGGGTTCCATCTATGGGTCAAATAGGATCTGTCTTGATTGTTGCCTTAAACTGAGTCGGGTTGTTAGGCCCCAATTTGCGATTACTCCCATGTTTCTTCTGACTGAGTTGTAGTACCTTTCACAGACCCATTTATAGTTTCAATAAAATTTATCAATTACAGAACCCTCCGGTGTTAGGGTTCATACCCAAATCAGATCGGCAAAGTCTAGGACATTGTTGACTGTGGCTTCATCTCTGTCGGTCTGAGGCATAGTCCTGGTCAGTTCTAGGGGGTCCACCTTCCCAGGCTTTATCTTCTCGCCCTTTGAGAAGTGGTTAGTTTATTGCTAATTGCCTGAGGCGCCCCTACTGGAGAATGCCGACAGGGCTGCCCAGGCAATTTTTGTTCACCCAGAGTACTTTTTGTCTAAGACACTGGTTTCAAATCCCACTTTCCGACCTCGTGCCACATCTTCCGCTGTGGAAGGGAGACAAATACATCAATGACAGACTATTTATTTACAAAATATATGTCTAGAAAACAAATTAATCTACGAATAATTTGTATACAAAATAGAATCTACTACATATTTGAAAATATTAAAAACTTGAAGCATAAAAACTTTTACGAAAACAACTGGATTCAGTATTCATACAAGCAATTTTATTGGCCAAAAAATAGCAAAGTGCAACAAGCCATGTACAAAGACAAAAGATATTACGTCTATATACCGCCTGAATCCAATGCGACTTTAAACCTGGATATGGTAGGCACCATCACGACCTCCTCTGGCAGGATGTTCCAGGGAGCAGAAACAAGGACAGAGAATGCGGCTTTTCTTCTGTTGAGACGAAAACGACGCCGCTACATCTTCTGCAGATGCCCGGGGAGACTGCGACTAGTTATTGGGGTGAAAAACTCTACTACAGGTAGATTTACATTCTCATTGATGATGAGTATTACATAACCCGAAAAGGGTTGATATGCCGTAAAACAAAAAAAAATTGGTTTTCTTTACTCCTTGCCGCCATATTGCTTTCTCATACCAACTATTTTTATTTTTTATTTTTGTGTTTATTACCAAATTTTTTCCCAGCGTTTTTCTTTGATTTGATATTATCTTATTACCCTGGTCTTTTTCCCCCTTTTTATTTCTATTTTTCGTTTCCTTTTTCTCTTTCTTTTTCCACCCCCGCCGCCTTCCCGCCGAGTTCTTTGGTGTTCCGCCTATTTTGCTTATACTTTTCATCCTTTTCAAATCCGATCTGTTTCGCTCTTTTGTCCAAAATGAAATTAAGGAATTAAGTACTTCGCAAGATAGTTTGGAATTTGTCCCAAATAAATCTTATTTTTAGGTTTTCCGTATCACTGTCTTACCAAACATCATGTCACTATACATACTCAAGTTTGTCTGACTGCCAAGAATCATTCTATGATTGGAAACATGAAAGTCGAATCAACGAATTGAATCCAATATTCCTTATTGCAGACTTTGTAATGACCTTGAAGAAGAATATGTTAAACTTACAAGGAATTGCTATTCAACTTGTTCCTGAATCTCGGTCTTATTCTCATATATTGTCATCCATACTTCACGTCTAACAAAATCAATATTTTATTCTGAATAGCCAAAGCTCTTTGTGAACATCTTCTTTGGATCAGTAAACTGTTAATAGATCCAATTGTTCCTGAATCTCCATGAATCTGATCCGCACACAAAGTCCAACAAATTATCATCATTTATTTATTAGGCCTGTTTGGCATCACCATTTTGAACAATTTTCTCAATTCAACATTTATAAAACATTGCAAAAAAATTAACACTATTAATAATACAATATAAATATACAGTTTTCTGTTTTACCATTATTTCTAAATTCATCCAATTCCATCTTGAAATTTCTTAATCGAATTTTGAACCTTGTTCCAAAATTATATTACTCTATTAGCAAAAGAATTCAATTGGTTAATCGATTTAGTTTTTAAAAATCTGCTGAAACAATAACTTTCCAGTTCAAGGAGAAATACGAGAAAAAATGTCCACCATAGTTAGAAATGGCATTAGTTATTTTGAAAGTTTCAATAAAATCAATTCCCATTCTTCTTTCTAGTAAAGTAGTAAATCCTAATTATTCTAATCTCTCTTTTGTTTATCCTCCACTCTATATTAAAGACCAATGTGTGTGTGTATATATATATATATATATATATATATATATATATATATATATATATATATATATATATAGTGTGTCATGTTGTATATGAAAAGAAATCAAATAAAGTGCTCGATCATATAAGAGAGCTAATATAATGTATTTAGATACTGTATATTACATATTTCAGCAATGTACCGCGGTTTCATCGAAAAGAATGTCTAAATCGGCCCTTTTGGATTAAACCGCGGTACATTGCTGAAATATGTAATATACAGTATCTAAATAAATTAACAGTCTGTATGTGGATGACTATATATATATATATATATATATATATATATAAAGTTTTATTTTTCCTGAAAAATGATGAAGGATATATGTTCACAGATAAAAACCGTTTTCAATTATAGGCAGACAATTGTTTCGGCTAAAAACCAAGGATATCGTTTTTAAGAATTTCAGCATATTTCAAAATATTTACAGATATACGTCTTCAAGCACGCGGCTTTAAAACTTGATACTTTAATGTGTGTTGTCATTGTTTTTTGTTGCTTGTACTTTTCTGCACTCGGCACTGAGGATAGCCATACTAAGGAGTTTTTAAACATATTTGTTAAGCGTAGGTTTAGATGTATTTTGAAGCGTATTTTTTAAACATATTTTTGAAACGTGCTTGAAGACGTATATCTGTAAATATTTTGTAAATATGTTGAAATTCTTAAAAACGATATCCTTGGTGTTTAGCTGAAACAATTGTCTGCCTAGATAGAAAACGGTTTTACCAGTGAACATATACCCTTCATTATTTTTCAGGAAAAATAAAACTGTAAAATAGCTCTAGTCACGCACTATAGAGCTATAACGTACTTTATGTTATAAAATAATCCTACATTTGAAAAACTTTAAATTTGGAATGAAAACATACACACACACACACACACACACACACACATATATATATATATATATATATATATATATATATATATATATATATATATATATATATATATATATATTGTGAGTATCGTTGTATATCATGGAATGTTCTTGTTTTATTCTTTTTGTGATCTTCTCGATCCTTCAGAAAAAATTTTATTTTATTTTTGTCCAATTGTCGGATGTAGGCTCCGTAGCTGTTTTGTACCATTTTTGTTTGCGAGTATTTTCGATTGACTTCCCTCAATTGTCATCAGGCGGAGGGTTTGACTTGTATATTAATGACTGCTAAGTTCGAGCTGTGCAGTAAATTTATAACGTTTTAAAATAACGTATGTGTGATTAGACTCCGTATGTAATCACGTGTTAGGCACATGGTTGATTAAAATTTACAATATTTAAAATTTACAGTTTGCAATATTTCAAAAGGGTTAAATGTAAAGTTTTTGTTTCCTCTTAGCCTAGGCACTTTAAAATATCTTTACTGGATTCATAATTAATGTTGTTTATTGTGGGACGTTTGGTCTTTATATACAAGGCCTCTGAGATTTTCAGTCTTTTTCCATTAGAGTCGTGGTGTAGAATTTTCGTGTTATTGACTAACAGTTGTCTGAATTGCGAATCGGTGAGTTATGTTGTTTCAAATGCTGGCAGATTGAACTTGAGTCTGAAAGATGTAAGGTGAGTCTTTGGAAAAGAGTAGTAGAAGTGTGGCCGATGTAACAGTTAGTTTTATTATTGGAGGAGATACATTCTCCCAAGAGGCACTAAAACTGATAAATTACATTGTTTGTTCTACTAGATATTTTGCCTGAGAATTGTTATTGTTTATTAGGTTAAAGGTTGTGAATCTTTTATAGTAAATGGTGAATCTAATTCTTTTATTAGTATTAACAGAAGATATATGACTGTGTATTATGTTTTTAATTACTTTTTCGTCTAGTTTAAAATTATAATGCAACTGGTTATGATAAAATATGTTAATATAGTTTAGCTGTTTCTTAGTTTTATTCAGGTTTTGAATGGTAACTTTGATTTGTTTGTCTACCAGGTAATTGGGGTATTGGTTGTTAATTATGACTTGTTTAATCCATTGAAAAATATTTTTGTTGAGATCAATTTGGCCCGGTTGATTAGATATTTTAAGGTTGCTATTTTATAGCGGTATGAACATTCACTTTTGTAGTTCAACAGACAAGAATTAATGGAGGTAGTTTTTTTTTATGGAGAAGTGATGAGTTCATCATTGTTGGAGTCGACAAGTCAATAAGTAAATCTAGAAAAGAAATGTGTTATTAATGTTGTCTGCTAGAATAAGGATATCGTCGACGTACCTTACATAAATGGAGGGTTTAGTGATTGTATTAAATATTTTGTTTTCAAGACTAGACATATAAAAATTACTGAAGTACAGAACTCATGGAGACGCCATCAATTTCTGTGTAAATGTTTCCCTTATGGTCGTTGAAGGGGACTTCGGTTGTGTAGATTAATAATAACTTTTTGAGAGTTCTAGGATTGATTTTGAGAGGAGGGGGGGATGAATTATTGTATATGTTATTAATTATGATGTCGATTGTTTCATGGACTGGGACATAAATGAATAGACTATTGACGTCCAGTGAAGCAGTAATTTTATTATTGCCTTTTGTAGTTTGAAGAATCCGTATGAGTTTTTGGGTAGACTTTACGCTATATTTGCTTGGTAAATACGGAGTTATAAGTTCGTTGATTGTTTTAGTTAATTGATAAATAGGTATTTTAACTTGAAAAATTATGGGACGAAGGGGGTATGGGTTTTTACGTTTCCATATAAATAGCCGGGTTTGTAATCCCTAATTATACTTTAAACGCGTGATCCCCCCCCCCCCGATAATATAGTGACAAAATTCCATTATTTATATATATATATATATATATATATATATATATATATATATATATATAATCCCCTTTAAGTGCGTCTGGACTCACCTATATTTTGAGCACTTTCTCCACGCTGCCCCCACGCAAAGAGTTTTCTTCACATTCTACAATTCATTTGACTTCTTTTCAACGGAAATTTACCACCCGGACAATCTGCATATATTTTTCACGGAATTTTTCTTTTCATTCACTGCGTCTTTTTAACAAAAATTCCTTTAATAATAATTTTCATATTTTTCAAATATTTGAACTTTGGTTTTTTCGAAAGCCAACTTATCCATCTGTATTTCTCCTCTGATGATAAGATTCTGATCTTTGAAAAGCCTTGGCTTAAGGAAAGAATAATAAACACTAGTTTATTACTGAATACACCTTGCATTGAACAATTGAAATTTGAAATAAATTTGGACAATCGTCGCATATTTATCACTCTTTTTTCTTCTATCTCTCTCTCTCTCTCTCTCTCTATATATATATATATATATATATACATATATATGTATATATATATATATATATATATACATATATATATATATATATATATATATATATATATATATATATATATATATATATATGTGTGTGTGTGTGTGTTCTTTCCGCTGCTTGAAATGAATTTACAAATAAATCTTCGACTTAGTAAAAAGTAAATGGTGGGTGTTTCTTTTTCTTTAGGTTATCAGAAATTATAATAATATGATGACATAATTCTATGATTTTGTATGAATATTTTGATAGTATATTTATGGTTAGGGTTAAGGTTTAAGGTTTAAGGTTTAAGGTTAGGGTTGGTGTTTAAGGTTAGGGTTAGGGTTTAAGGTTAGGATTATTGGTTACGGTTAGGGTTAGAGTTTAAGGTTAGGGTTAGTGTTTATATAGACATCCGAAATGATGACCAATAGATGATAACTGAATGGTTTTCTTGAAATAATGTAAATCTCTAAAATATAAAATCTCTTTGTTTTTGCTAAGGATGGGGCATCTTACCGGATTCCAAACATTCACACGCTATTTCAGACACTCCAATCGAGAGATCTTTTTAAGATTCTAACCGTCCCTTTAAGCGCAATTGTTTGGATAGCTCTGCACTCGGTTCACCGGGTATATTCGCCAGGTAGTTTTTGAAATTCTTTTTCATGCGCCCGGCTGCTCCTATGATTACCGGAATGATTTAGATCTTCCTAAGATCCCAGTTTCTTTTCATGTCGTACATAAGACATTAGTATTTCGTTATCTTCTCCTTATCAGCTCTGTTTAAGCCAGCATCATTAAGGACACTGACTTCAACTAGGGTTGTTACTTTCTCTCTACTGTCTCACGTCACTATGTCAGGTTTAACAGCTCTGTTTTCTAGGTATGTTGCTGTAGGGATTGCATAGCCCCCCCCCCAGCAGAATCTTACAACTGCATGTCAAGTGGCTCACACTTTCTACTTCTGTGTGGCAGAACCTGCACTTGTTGTTGTTGCCGAGACCACTCATCTTCTTAAAAGCATTGGTCATCAAGCCTTGATCTTGGGCAGCCATTATCATTCTCTCTTGATCATAGTGAAGCGATCCTCTTTTGAGCTATTCTACTACTTCCATCTTGCTGTCCACTATATTTATTTTTCAAGAAGCTTCCTTTTACGGATAGAGCAGAAGGCTTAACAGCTCTGTTTCCTATGTATGTTGCTGTAGGGATTGCATAGTCATAGTGCATGGTGCATGACTTATTTTCGACAGTTCTTTCTGATATATGTCCCCAAGACTGCTGCACTGGATATCCAATATTTTTACAAATGGTCCAGTAGAGATATTTACACACTCCGTTGTGTCGCATTATATAGTAGCCCCCCCCCCTCTGGAATTGTTCCGACTTACTTTTTATCATTCTAGGTGTTATGTATTTCTGTCTTAAAAGTATCCGACCTTAGGCTAGAAAAAATATTGCAAATACGTGACAGGATTGAGACCCTAATCCCCTTCAAAGTAGACCCCTTGTGCTTGCACACACTTAGCCCACCGATCCATCCACTGCCGGAAACACTTATAGAAGTCTTCTTTTGGAATGGTGTTCATCTCCACCGTCACGTTAGATTCAGCACGTGTTTGGAGAAGATGCGATGTGTAACACAAATTAAGGAGTGGTTCAACCAATCCAAAAATGGCCACACATCAGTGGAGAGTGACCAGCGTTCTGGCAGGCCCCAAACTGCTCGGAGTGCAGCTGTTGTTGAGAGGGTGTGAAAAAATAGATAATGTGGGGCCTACTTTGAAGGGGATTAGGGTCCAACCCCGTCACGTATTTGAAATATTTTTTTCTGACCTAAGGTCGGATACGTTTTAAACAGGTCTCGTATGTGAATCACACACTAATATCCGTTTAGTACTTAATTTAAAAAATAGAAGAAAAAGCTGCTTAGCCGAATCAAATTGACAATCGAAATTTGCTAAACTTCATAATTTGATGTTAATCTCTCTTCTATAAAAAAAACATGTGAGCTATAAATAATTAAAAAAAGAAAAAAATGCCGTTGATATAATTTAGAAAATTGTTGATTAAATGATGTAGCATGTTTTAAAGGGACATATTTGTTTGCTTTTAAATCTTTGTATTAATGAAACTATTAGACAAAATCGTCTCTGTCTGTGTTTCTCGTTCATACGTAACTTTGTGTAAGAAAGCAACGCACGAAATAAAAAGAATCTTCTAACAATAAACCGTTGTTTCCTTAATAAATTGTTGATTAAATGATGTAGCATGTTTAAAAGGGACATATTTGTTTGTTTTTAAATCTTTGTATAAACCGTTGTTCCTTCAGCTCTCCAGTTCGTTCTATTTTCGTTAACAACTCCTTTCTTTTTATCAGTTCGCCTGGACTCTATGCAGATTTCCCTTCCAGGCTTTCATTCATGGCACAGACTATTTTTTATCATTTATGTCGGGGGGGGGGGGGTCTCTGTCCATATTGAACAGGACCGGCGGGACAGTTGTAAAAGTGTGTGTGGGGGGGGGGCTCTCCTAAAAAGTGTGGGGGGGGCGGTTAAACACATGCATATATAACTTCATTATTGATGACCGTAAAGTGAGGGGGCCAAGTCAAAAAGTGAGGGGGCTTGAGCCCCCTGCCTCCCCCCCCCCCCGTCTATATGCCGCCGTCCATATTGAACATTATTTTTTATTTACTATTAATCGCATATTTATTAAAATCAACAATGGAAAACTAAAACAAAAAACCCTATTAAAAAAATTAAACACAACTAGATTTTCAATTATATTTCTCTAAGTTCTCCTCAGAAAGCACTAGACTTTGCCGTTACTGGCTCGCAAGCCTACCAACCGCGACTAGGACGGCACTGCACAAATCTGCTGGGCACACTACGTGCTGACCTCAAGCAGGCGGGACTAGAACCACTACGTACAGCGAAACAACTTCATTGCCTACGACAACTTGCGCATGACAAGGCCAGATGGCCTGGGACTAGCATGGAGGACTGATTGCAGCTAAGGGATGTCATTTGACTACCGTAGCCGCAGAACACAGTTTTAATAAAATAATAAATAATAAGTTCTCCTCTCAACAATACATCTCCACTAGGGCAACGTCGGATAAATACAACTAGTTATTAATAATATGAGCTCGCGTTTTTTTTTTTTTACTGAAAAGAGTTCATTCTTTTTCTCCTCTTCTTTCTTCTTTTTTCTTTTTATCTTCTTCCACGTTCCACCTCCTTCCACTCCCTCTTCTTCACACCAAGTCCTCCCCCTTCCACTACTAAATCCTCAACCGGAAGAGTGCTCCCTCCCACGCTTCATTCTTATTCATACCTTACTGCCACTACCAATAAATGCATGACACAAAAAGAACGAACGTACTAATGTATTAATATTAGAATTTGTCTAATCATAAATGTCTGGCTTGTCTCTTAACAGAGAAAAAAAATCTGTGATGAACTCTGTCAATATTTGATGCCTATTTACATTGCCTACACAATTGTTATTGTTTGTTATATTGATCTTTTCTAAAGATGTATTTTGTTGAAGAATCAACCGGTTCATCTTTATTGAATCTTTCAATCCTCTCAAGGAAGAAATTATCCAATATTCTGAGTCTGATCAAATTGACTTTACACCATTATCTGTCATGAATAAAATTTCAAAAATGGCTGCGATGAATAAAAATAAAGAAAAGCTTCAGAAATGAAGTAATCACTTCAAAGTGCAATAATATTGCAGAGGCATGAGATCATGAAAAGTCAGAGTTTCTAGTCATTACTAAACCTGCCTTAAAACTCACTTGTTAGATTTGAGAAAATTACCAAAATACATTTTCAGGGAATGGAAGTTGTCTCATGATTAGAAACGTGGGCGAAGGAATCGGTTACTCAAGTACAAATACCATCGGATCTTTGCTCCCAAATCAGGAAAGTCTTTGAATAATGAGACAAAAATTAAATAGTCACATCACGAACAGAGTTAGTTACTATTCAGTGAAAACCCAACCACGTTGTCAATATTGTTAAACTAGCTGCCCCGTGGCCTGGCGTTGCCCGGGAGAGCAGATTGACTCAAGAAATTTCATGTTCCAACCTTGAACTATTGAATTATTTGCTGCTTATGGTTGTCCATGGCAAACAAACACAAACCCCACGATGTTAATCTAAAATAGCAACCAGGAAAGTTAAAAACAAACTTTTGGGTTATGTGTGTTTCGGATGGAGGCTTTGTGTTTAATGTACAATGTAAATACGTATTTTCTTAATGGAAACGTAATTTTATGACGTCAAAAACTGTATAAAATGTAATTGTCAGGAAATGATTTAATCGCTGGCGGCCATGTCAAAATAGAGAGGGGAATATGGAAAGTGTATCAGTCCGTCAATTCAATTTGCGCATTTAACTATGTAAATCTTATTTCAAACAGAAGCGTGACAGACAAAAGGAAATCACTTGACTCTATCGTATTTAAAATTGTAAGGTATTTAGGAAAACGCCTAAGTGTGACAGATTGAACGATGGATAAAAAAAGTCTCGCTATTATTGTAAATGAAAACTCTCAGCTAAATAACCCCCCTCCCTCCCCATAAAAAAGATACTACTTTTTTCTAGTTGATTACGTGTGAACACTCTGAAAAACTTTGGCCCGAAAAAAAAAGATTGTTTTAGAAATTACTACTGCTGCTACTACTAGTACTACTACTGCTGCTGCTACTACTATTACTACTACTACTACTCTAGGTAATCATTACTATTACCCACATAAATTATTTAAAACGAAATACAATTGTGAAATTATTTAGAGCATTTATTTTGCTTTACCTACTCATTTGTGACATATTTGCTATATTTAATAGAAGCTATGAGCCTTTTAAATCCGTGTAAATACTGATTTGGGGCAAAGTAGCCATCTTTGTTTATTCAGTAACGCAAATCAAGATGTCTACTTTGCTCAGAATCGATATTTACGCGAACTTAAATGCCTCATAACTTCCATTAAATATTAATTGTTTTAACGCAAATATGTCACAAATAGATAGGTAAAACAAAAACTTGTTTTTGACTAATATTTCAAGTGAATTTCTCTTAAAAAATTATGTCGGTAATACTGATTTGTTTTATGAAATTTATGGATAAAATTGTATTAATGTGCATTATTTAGCAAACATTTTTTTCTGTTCAGTCCTAGGGGGTCCACTTCTTCCAGGCTTTACCTTCTTTGGGTTAGTTTATATCTAATCATCTGAAGCGCCCCTACCGGGAAATGCTGACCTGACCTTGTGTCTAACCTCCTGCAGACGAAGTAAATAAATATAATAAAAAATAAATATCATAATAATGTCGTATCAAATAAGATTCCCGAATTATCACACTCTTTTCTTAACTACTTTTAAATGGTGTCTCCTTGTGGTATTCTTTTTATCTCCCTTCCGCTTAAAAGAAAGAAGGAAGAAGATAACACAAAAGAAAAAAAGAAAGAGAGAAATAAAGGAAACGTGTAACTAGCTGTTTTGTAGTTTGTTCCGAAATAAAAAAAACAATGTTGGCTTAATAAAGTTTACAGAAAGAACATATGAGTAAGCGTTGGGTGAACGCTATATGAGTATGAGCAGCCATGTTTGAATTGTAATGTTTGTTTTCCTACTGTTCAAAAAACCGCATTCTGTTATTCTAGAATAAGAATCGATATATGACCGTAAAAATCTCTATGGGAAAAATGACGACTTGTATAAAAACGTAAATAAGTAAGTGACTGTACTCGGTGGAACCCGGAAAAGAAAGGTACTTTTTTCAAATGAAGTGTATGAGAAATAAAATGTGAAATTCAGTAAGAAAGAGCATCAGAACTAAAAAAAAAAAAAAGAGAGTAAAAGTGAGAATAGTGACCGATGATGGACGACCAGCTCATTCTTGTAATCAGCTATTCAATTAAGCTAGAATGCAAAAGAAAGTCTCTGGAATCAGCCAATCACAACGCCCTAAAAGTAGAAAATATCGGTCGAAGGGAGCGACCCGTATTAAGCTAGTAAAAGTCTAATAGATAAAAGACAATAGCAAGAACTTGAAAAACGAAAATATTCTATGAAGAATACTTATCAGCGTAAGGTGGTGGCAGTGGAAGTAGATTTAAGCATGTGAGTGAAAGTTACTCCAGCTCCTTGTATGTATGAATATTTTAGGAGCGGCAGGCAAACCGGAAAAAATGTAAAAATTACTAAAAGCAAACGAAACGGAAGCATATTTAAAAAGAACATGCATCAATACTTTGCCTAAAGTGTGATCATAGTGGAATTCTATATGTCGCTTGTGTTTACAGAACTATAATGTCTGAAATAGGGGAAAATTGACTTTACTTTATTATATAGACATTTATCAACATACATTTATTTTCAATAGATTCGTCCAAGAAGGTCAATTTAGGACGAATCTAACATTCGTTTACATATTAAAAACAACTGGAAAAATTAAGAGTTTTCACTTTAGTCTTCAATAAATGATTTAAAAGTGTCTGTCCCTATCGGGTGTTGCCTGGAATTAAACAATGTATTAATATTAAATAATACATTTTTTAATCATCATCATCATCATCATCATCATCATCATCATCATCATCATCATCATCAGGAGGAGGATGAGGATGAGGATGAGGATGAGGAACCCTCCCTGGTTTCCTTCAACCTTGTTTTGTTCCTGGCTAGGTGTGGCCCTGTACGACCTAGTTGGCTGTCGAGATCGTTCCTCCACTAGATGTTTGGCCTTCCTATTGGTCTTTTGCATTGCCTCGTTGTCCATTCTCTCGCTCTAAATGTCCACCTATTGTCTATAGATCTCTATCTATGTTTAGCCATTTGTGTGGTGGTGATGATGTCGTTTACTCAAGTTTTCTATCTGATCTAGGTTTTTATATGAGCTATATACAACAGGTTAATTATGTGATAAAGTTAATACGTTACTGCTATTTTTTGTTGGTTATTATTGAAATATGTCACCATTGTAAAATAATTTCGAGTAGGATGCAATTTTATTTGACAGAAATTGGATAGAACTACTTATTTTTGTTGTCAAGAACATGGGCCAAGTTTCCTCAAAGGAAACTGAAGAATCAAAATAGAATATTAAATTTTTGAAATAAAATAGTTTATTAAAAAAAATTACTAAAAAACGTCCAGATCGATTATGTTCAATTGTTCATGAAAAATTCAAATAACATTTTGTCAACTGACGACGAACTACCCAGTAATTTTCTTGGCCTTTTGGCTAAGATCAAAGTGTAGTATATGTTCCGGTGGATACTGCACCCCATAGACTGGTATTGTCTTGGCCTTCGGGGCTTGATTTACGCCGGTCTATGGGTTTGTCCTTGTTCTAGGAGGTCCACCCTTCCAGGCTTCGCCTCCCCTCTTTGGGGAGGAGTAAGTTTATTTCTTACTGCCTGAGGCGCCCCTACCGGGAAATGCCGACGGGGCTGCCCAGGCAATTTTTAAACCCCACTTTGCCGACCCGACCTTGGGTCACATCTTACTTGTGGGAGTAAGATAAAAACTGGCCTTGTGCCTAACTCCTGGAGAGGAGTAAATCAATACTCTGAAAATCGGCTTTCTTTTAAAAAGAGAAATAAATATTTAGTTGCCTCACTAATTAGACATGAATAGTAAGATCTACTCGTGTAATGTACACCGCCACCCCCACCCCCACCACCACCCAAATGTATTCTTACTTTTCTGAAAATATATGCACATATAACACAGGGTTTTAAGGTAATTTGACAATTACAAAAATATATATAAAACTCAATGTCTGTGTGTATGTGTGTGTTTTTGTGCGATGTTTGTGTGTTACCTATAGAAAGAAAGAATCTACATAAAACCTAAAAGGGTATTCTTATGTAAAATTTACAAATGAAGTGTTCCTTAATCTCTAAGTGCACTCCTACGGGGCTATGAAGGCATAACGCCTTAAAACTTCAAATATATCCTATTTTATGAAATTTAAATCAGATGTGTACATTTTTTTTGGGGGGGGGGGGGAGAACAATTGAAGTAGTCCAGAATCTCTAAGTGCCCTCGTAACCTCCTTAAAACTTCAAATATATCCTATTTTGATGAAATTTATATCATATGTATAAAATTCTCCGGGGAAGACAATGGAAGTGGTCCCGAATTTCTACGGTACCCTCTATGTGACGAATACTTATCTGCATCCACCTCTAAGCAACCTATCGGAGCAGAACCCCCTTTAAAACTTTAAATGTGTATATCCAATTTGAATTTAAAATATTTTTATGAAAATCGCTCCGGACAAGGCATGAAGCCACTTGATGTAAGGAGCTAAAGAAAATACTACTTCAAGGTTAAAAACTAGCAAATAATAAATGTTAGATGGATAGATGCCGACCAAGAAAACATCAATTCTTCCCGATTTGTCAGAAACATCGCTCATGGAATGTAAGGACTACAGGACAAAATAAAGGAAGTGAGAGTTACGAGGTTGCCGAAAGTAAACCCAAGGTTCAATATTTTACTCTCCTTTAAAACTAAATTAAAACCATATGGATAAGACACTAATTCAGAGAATTTTCCACCATTTCATCTTCTTCAGACTTATATTAGGGCGCGAAACGGGGAGAGGGGAGCGGTAAAATCAAAGAAAGAAATATGGTGTTATGAGCAGAGTGGACAAAAATACATAGTAGTGATCCTCATTCAACCCCGTTGGGTCTTCCTACTAGTATATAAGTAAAATAAATTTAAAGAAAGAAAAGGGATTAAAAAAAGAAAATAAATAAACTAAAAACCGTTCTGTTAACTTTAGTATAATAAATTTTCTTCAAACTAAAAACTATTTAACCAAATTATAAGCAAGTTACCAAATCCCCTTCCGCCACTGTAAAATAAATCCCACATAACTTAATTCTGTCCTCACATTATTATCATTATTATTTATTTTTACTAATGATTCACCATTTATCAAGCTCAAAGGCCACTCAAAGAGGAATAAGATGCATAGATTGTCAGTTGAATGATGAAGAATATTATGAGAGGATTGAAACTGATGAATGGAATGAACTAAATGTGATTACTTATTAAGTATTTATTGACATGGGATTTGAAGACGAACATGTTGTAGCAACCAGGGAAGCAATCCCGTGGTAATGTGTTCCACAGATGGGAAATTCTTGGAAAGAAACCCCGTTCATGGAAATTTCGTCTGACGCTACATTAATCAAGCAAAAATCATCTTTATTTTCGGAAGTCTATCGGTCGTCGCACTATTTAAGGCTGTCTCCATTTTCCGATAGCATTCACTATTGCACTTCAGAAGCAGAAAATCAATAACCCAACGATTAAAGTCCAATAAAGTTGACGGAGGTTTAAAAGGTTTTCAGCAACAACGTTAATGACTGAGTTTAAACACGTTCGCCAAATGAATACCCTGATGATGCCTCATAAAATATTTACAAAAAAAAGACAAGCAGTAACAAAAATAGTAATTTATATGACTTAGTTTACCAGAGAGGTTTTAGGGTTGTTTGATGCGAAATGCACCCCAAAAGTAATGGACTAAAAACAGCAATTTGCTTTTGCTTTTCTGAAGCGGCCATTTTAAACACAGGATCTCCTGCGGGCCGTGTATCAGTTTGTGTTCTTGATGGCCGCACGCGACTAACTGAAATCGTTTGATAAAATTATTGGTTGCTAAAAAAACATACAATATACACATGATTTTTTGTCAACCCTTCCTTTTGATGGATTGTAAAAAAAAGATACATTAAGTTTCATTTGAATTTTTGTAGTTTTCTGAAATCTTAATTCATGGGGGTAAGAAAAACGTATAGTACTGGCCACACCTTACCCTAACGCTAACCCTAACCCTAACCCCACAGATGCATTCGTGTATTTTCTGCTTTCGAAATCGATAAAACATGATCAATATCGTTTTTAAGTGTAAAGAAACGTTTTGAATAAAGGAAAGCACACTGTCTGTCAGTGAATGACGCACGTTTATCTAATTTAAATGGTAAAAACTGCAATTTGTGCCGTTAAAGGATGAAGTTACAGTATCTTTTATGCGAACTGCAATTGTGTTTGCAAAGAACCACATGCGACCCTATGGCTGTATGTTTGGCCTACCTGTTGTCAAGTTGTAAGGCTAACAGGTATAAAGTGTTCTGGTTTCGATCATTTTATAATAATGCTTCACACAGGCCGGCTTATATTGGCTTCATTTGCATGTTTATGTAAAGTGTCGCATGTGAATCGGTAAGCAACAACGTTAATGGCCGAGTTTAAACACGTTTGCCAAATGAATACCCTGACGACGCCTCATAAAATATTTACAACAAAAAAAAGACAGGCGGCAATAAAAATAGTAATTAATATAACTTAGTTTAATAGAGAGGTCTCAGAGTTCTTTGATATGGAATGTACCCCAAAATGATAGACTTGTTGAAGGCGTTTTTTTTTAATAGAAGTCACTCCAGACAAAGCATGAAGCCACTTGATGTAAGGAGCTAAAAAAAATACTACTATTTTACGTAAATGACTGGCTAGTCAGAATCAAATATCGATATGTCAGATGCAATGTTACTAAGTTCTAACTTTAAAAATCCGACTGACTTTTCATATATATATATATATATATATATAGTCTAAAGAAGCTTTGAGTTATTTTAAACAAAAAGACAAAAAAAAAGAAGGAAAATGCAGTTTAAATTCCCACTTGGTCAAAGTCGTGTGTGTTTATTAAGTACGTGTGATTTTGACCTTTATTTTATTGGTCTATATATTATAGTTCAGAGATAAAAAAAAAATGTATGACATATTCATTTATATCCGTTCCAATAATTCAAAATCAACAACTATTTAGTGTACGATCGTTTCAGAGACTAAATTGACCTTTATTGTTAACAAGTCTCTTCATCAGCACAGGGTATAGACACCAAAGTTCGAAGTCAAAGAAAGCAGCAAAAATTGCAGCATAGTACACCCTCAATTACATAGCAAATTGAGAAGTTATCTCTGCAGAAGGAAGGGACATTCAAGCAGAAAAAAAAATGAATAATGACATTCAACTCGGTCTGGTTTTTGCGTTTTCCTTAGGAAAAATAATTATTCAACAAAAGAAATTACGATATCAATTTACACTTGGTTAGATACAAAATAAGTCCGTTCAATACTCATAAAATTCACCCGGTGTGTTTTCGCTGGAAGAAAGGTAAAAACAAAAATAGGAAGAATCTAAATTACAATTCCTTGTTCGACAAAAACGATTCCTTACTATTTCTCTGTGTGAGCGACAGTCGTGGCTGTTAATTGTCCGTGAAAAGAATTTCTCTAAGTCGAGCAGGCATGCGTTCTTTTTTACGACGGGCGAGGGCGATGGTCAGGGAACAGAATTTCTCTCGTGTGTGCCTGTTCGCGATTCCGTTCAGCTCTCTGTATCTCGTGGGCGAAAGCCCATCCTCTTTTATTGAAAATCTCGTGGCTGATATCTCTCTCTCGTCCCCTCCTTTCTCTCCCTCACCCTAGCTCGCCCACGACGCGTTAAGACAATTTTAGTTATCTTTGTCTGGTCACAACTAATTAACTCCTTCTAACTCTGTTTATCAGAGAGAGTTTGTTTTTAGACTTATCATCGAAAAATGATAACAAAATAAAACGAAACGGCAAAAATTCATTTGCTGTTCTCGAGTAGAGCTGGTCAATCTCCCTTGACCCTCCTACGTAATTGAGCGTGAAAGGTTACAAGATTTTCGCAGACTCCTAGGCACCTTGTCCTCTTGCACTGATGATACCATTTTTAAGCAAAATTCACACTAGTTTCATACTCTCGCTCCATTTCGTAGGGCTCTCTCTCAGTATAGCATTTTCCACTAAATGCATACTAGTACACTATCGGAGTCTTCCTGACTCTCGTGGGACCGGAGGATACTTGTCACATCGAGACATATAGTGGAGAAGAAAGAGTGTTAAGTTCTTTTCGAGAATAATGATTCCACCTAGAAATGCTGTCTATTTTTGTTTGGGAACACAATTGAACCATAATACTCGACTTTGGCCTATAAACTTATATTCCAGCCAAAAGTTACTTTATATCAGCCAATTTAAAGGCTTCAAAATCACTTTCGAATTTCTGATGAAGATTTATATATAACTAGATGACCCATCCCCCAGCGTTACACGGGAGAAATATAAAAGAATGAATTAAAATTTGTCAACATCTGACAGAACGCAAATAGATCACACTGGACAATTTTAATGTTTAGAATAATTGTCGGTTTGGAATTGTTGAATGGGTTAAAGGACGAAGACAGGAATGAAGGAAGAAGACGTGGTTGTAGGAATCTTTTCCATGGTACCGGTATTTCCTCAGAATTTTTCTTTTTGATTAAACACCCACTCTATCTCTGGTAATGGGCATTTTTACAATTAAAGAGGTCTGTAGAGTACTAATAAACCATGTGTGTTCGAAGAGAAATGATGATATTCACAATAGTTAAAGTACTACATATAACATTGATTTATTTTCAAATTACTACATAATAGCGTTGAATTTAAAAAATCCATAGTCCTCCGTTCCCCCTCCTCCCTCATAGGCAAAAGTTTAACAATGTTAAAAAAAAATTGTGTCGGTCGACTGGGATCGAACGCTAAACCTCTCAGTCTTGGATCTACGTAGATAACCTCTTGACCACGAGTAAAAGATCTCTTTAAAAAATAGGTCACTTAAACGAAGGCTGTAGTTGGCATGTGTTTTATTTTACGATCCACCAGAAGGCGTTCAAATTTAAGGTCCACCACACGTTTTGGGTCAGTTTTATACGATGAAATCGATGTCTTTTTTTTTCAATTTTTGGATACTATGCATGTAAAAGGTGTAGTATTCAGAAAATGTCAACTTTATGGCTGATGTCGAGTATCGTGGCGTATATTGACTTAATTCGGAAGTCGAGTCGCTGAAGAAATTGTAGCCGCCATGTTGAATAATGAAACACTGTAAGGAACTATGTTCGTTAATGGTAATCTCTAAAAACCGGATTGTATAACTGTATACATAATAGGTAGAAATAACGTAATCCGATATTCTGGAAAATCAGCGGAATTAGAGGGAGCGTCCATTAAATGTGTGCGTAATGTTTTGTAGTATGTAGTTAATTAATAGCAGACAAATAGTAAATATTAACGGGCCCGTTTTTGAAAAGTAAATGTTGATTATTAGTTCCCGGTGTAGATGTGGAGAGTGTTAGTACTTTTAGTACTAAGTTTTTGCTACCACCTATATGGAGCATGATTTTCTGGGAGAGTCTAAGATGGTGGGCCGAAAGTAATATTTAGTGTTAGCTGGAGAAAATAATCACAAATTTACTAAAACACGTTCGAGCGAATAAGTGTAATATAGTGGTGAGTTTAGTAGCCTGTGATGCATGTGGTTATTTTCTTATTCTTGACAAAGGTACAGGGGAAAAATCGTCTTAACTTTATATTAATATAGAAGATAATAAACAAGCCGCGCATGCGTGGTCCCCCTCTGTATGTGACTCGATGTGGCGAGTGTAAAATGCAATAAATTTGGGCAATTTGGGGCATTTTTGACCCCCCCCCTTTGACCCCCTGGGGGCGCGAACCAGAATTTTTCTGAGGTCAAGGATGCTCATTTTATATCCAGAACAATTGCCTCTACATTTTGGCCAAGTTTCAAAAAAATTTGAATGGATGGATCAAACGTTATGGGAGAAAAGGGTCATTTTTTGCAATTTTGGGGCTTTTGACCCCCTGGGGGCGCGAACCAGATTGTTTTCAAGGTCAGCGATACCTGTTTTCTATTAGGAACAATTGCCTCAACATTTTGGCCAAGTTTCAGAGAAATTGAATGGATGGATGAAAAGTTATGGGGCAAAAAATGTCATTTTTTGCCATTTCGGGGCCTTTTGACCCCCTGGGGGCTAACCAGATTGTTTTTCAAAAATCGGAGAATGTCACTTTCTAACCTGACCAAAGTTACAACTTGATACAAAATTTCAGAGAAATTCAATGGATGGTTGCGGAGAAAAATCCGGACGGACGGACGGAAATGCCTCAAAACATAGGCCCCCCGATTTTATAAATCGGGGGACCAAAAACATGTCTAACGAGATGTTTACGTGCAAGACTTCAATATTTGAAAAATTATCTGAAGTCTTTAATTGGCAAATAGAATGTAATTTCTGAATAGAATTACAGTTTATAGGTCAAAGTTCAGAATTAGGGTTCAGTTGTGCTCCTAAAATAACGATAAACAATATTTATGATAGCCACTATTCTAGAAAAAAACTGAATGTTTTTTTCATGTAGATTTAATAAACAGTTCTTTTTAAAAAGGAAAGAAAAAATGAACTCATTCAACGTCTATAACCAATTATCAATGAATAATTACATTAATTATTTATTGAAAGTATACTTTATAGAACTGAGTAGTCATATTTATTTGATTTATGGCTAGCAGGGCTACCTGGCGTTGCCCGGGTGCATGGATAAAAAATAGATTTTAAAAATGTGCGTAACATCTTTTTTTAAAACCTTTTCTTTCTATCTACTTCTCTCTACTTCTCTCTCTTCATTTCTACCTCTTTCTCTCTCTTCCCGTATTTTACTCTCTGCCCTCTTTCTCCATCTCTCTCTCTCTCTCTCTCCATCTCTCTCTCTCTCTCTCTCTCTCTCTCTGGCAACTGGTTCAATATAATAGAAAAAGAAGAAAAAAGAAAGAAAAGAAAGATAAAAGAAATCTGACTGACTGCTTTTTGACTTTGTTTTAGGGATGTTTTTGGTTTAGTTTGGTTTCGTTTGGTTGTTTTATTTTACGGCATATCAACCCTTTTCGGGTTATTTAATGCTGAATACGGTCATATTGGTAAAAGTTTTCTGCTTCAAGTTTTATATATCTACAAATATTTATTCATGGTGTTTCGTTTTGTGGGTTTTTTTACGGCATATCAACCCTTTTCAGGTTATTTAATGCCGAATACGGTCATTTTGGTAAAAGTTTTTCTGCTTCAAGTTTTATATATCTACACATATTTATTCATGGTGTTTCGTTTGGTTGTTTTGTAGAGGAAAATTGTTGTTTTTGTTTTTAGCTTTGTAGAACATGATTGAGTTTTACAAAGGGAAAGGGAAAAAATCAATAACATCAATGTTTGGTGCATTTTTGATCGGATGTTTTTGAAGCAACTACCAGAAAAATGAAGTCATTTACCCCCCCCCCCCTTCATGCACTAATTTCGTCTCTGGTGAACACAAGAGATTGAATATTACAGTATTTTGTTTACCATAACCAGGTTGCAGTCTCTCTGAATCAAATGATGTACGGTTTATAAGTGTATCTTGTGTAGTTTTTGACTTTTAGCTGGACATACACACACGCACACACATGCACAGAATAATGGTTTTCGTTGTTCTAATAGATAGACAACCAGGTCTTATCCAGGTTTATAAATATTTTGAATCAAAATTGGTATCTGAAACTGTCCTCATTTCGTGACAGAATGGTTAGGGTTAGGGTTAGGGTTCCACTAGTTCAAACACATTTAATGTAAACATGAGTCATGTTTATGAGAGTAAGACCTTTGTCTTTGAATGCATGAAGTTCAATAGATTTTAATCTCGTTCACAATTGATCAAATGTAATATGGTCAAAATTAGGTTTTGGTTAAAGCTCAAAAAAGTCATTGTGAAATTATCACTAACAATTGCAATTGTTTTTTTTTATTATTTTAACGGCCTGATATAAACAGTTGTAAAACAAATCTAAACAATTCTCAAAGATTATAAAATTCTCAAAAAATTATAAAATTCTCAAAAATTATTAAATTTTTAAAATTATTAAAAATGATGATAAAAAACAACTCGATATTAAAAAATATTAAAAATCATTATAAGTAAAGAACAACAACTCGATATTATGAATGTTAAGAAACAAATTGACCATTTGTATAACTTCGATTATTTAGACTACTATTCTCATCTTGGTTGTTATATTCACAACTTTTCAGCCGATATAACCTCCGACCTTCTTCAGGTGCATCTTTTCGAACTTGATAACCTTCTATACAAACTTTGGGATCTTTATGTCAATCTCGGGAATCTGGGTGTAATTTCGAACTGAACCTTTTAAGTATTTATAGGGTAGATTGTTCTCATTTGATCAGAAATGACTCAGTAGTTCATATGGGCCCATGGTTTAACGGTTAAAAGCGTTGGTTAGCAATGAGGTCTAAGCAGTAGTTTTTTGCAAGTTAAAGGTTCAATCCTCACTAAAGGCGATAATAAGTAAAAAATAACATAAATTAACACTTCTACCCGGTCATGGCTGACGGAATGAGAACAATCTACCCATATTAATTAAATAAATGATTTAGTGCTAAATTCCATCCAGATTTTCCTGATTGACATAAAAATTTACAAGTTTGAAAAGATGCACTTGAAAAAGATCAGAGGTTACATCGGCTGAAACGTTGTGAATCTAACAATCAAAATGAGAATTTGTATTATTTGGATCGTTTTGATCTTGGATGTTATTCTTACAACGTTTCGGCCGATGTAACCTCCTACCTTCTTCAGCTGTGGGTACATGAGAACAGTAGTTTGAATAATCCAAATAATCCAAATTATCAATCCTTATCTAAAAAATCATGAAACATAACTCAACACAGTTGCGGCATGCAGACGCGGGGGGGGGGGGGCAGTAACCCCAGACATACAATTCAGGAGGGATGGGGGGTATCCAATCATATTCGTATTGAGCACTGTTGAAGTAAATACTGAAAATTGATACATAAAAGATTATATCTCCTAATAACATTTTATGTGGATACATGAAATATATATATATATATATATATATATATACATATATATATACATACATATATATACACATATATATATACATATATATACATATATATATACATATATATATACATATATATACATATATCTCCTTATAACATCTTATGTGGATACATGAAATACTAATAATAAAGTTGTAGTTCTTGTCTGTTTCTTTGTCAACGAACATCTCGAAGCGTTTCGGAGATAGATCCTTATAACCGTATATATTCTGAAACCATATTACCGAGAGCAGTGGTGCGCAGGGAGAGCAGACGACAGGGCGATGGCCCCAGGCATCCAAATTAGGTGTGGGGCATCCAATCATATTTAAACTAACTCCTTTTTTCATAATATTTCTTAGTACTATGAATCGTACTTGAATCTTTGGGGCATACAATCAAGCAGTTGGCATCGGGCATCACCAACGCATCACCAAACCCCTGCACATCACTGACTCAACATTAACAACATTATATCAAATTATAAATTACAAAATTACCGTAATTCCGGCAAATTCTATGTCAATTTGATTTAACTCAAAAGTTTTTTCTTAGTTAATATTAAGAATACAATTACGAATTACTTAAGATGTATATTCGCTCATGGCTTATGGAATAAAAGCCACCTACCCCTGCGGATTAAATAAAGGGTTCCATTAAAAATTCTATACAGATTCCCGAGTTGGTGGAGACGCCCCTGAAAAGGTTACATCAGCCGAAATGTTGTGAGAATAACATCCAAGATGAGAAAAGTAGTACGAATAATTCAAATAATCCAAATTATCAATCCTCATCTCAAAAATCCCGAAACATAGATTAAAAAATTTTTTTTTTTCAATTTTCTTATCGTTTTGTTTTTGCTTGGGATGGGGCATTCTACCGGATGCCAGACATCATTCACCCGCTATTTTAGAGACTGTAACAAGGATAGTGACCCTTTGTGGGAGCTAGAGATCTCAACATTTGAAAGCCTTGCGTCAGACTTCTATTGCCCTCTAATGGAGACATACTATCGAAAACAGCGCACCTCAGATATCGGCACGTCAGAGAGACAGTTTTTTTTTAATTCATAGGTCGGTGTCAAGTCAATCCAAGTGACAGGTGCATCGGATCAGTTCGAAAGGTCAAATTTCACAATGAAGATTGTAGATTGAAAATACTTTGTCTCTCTGTCTCTTTCATTTTGTGATGTATATTGTGTCTCTTTCCCTTCTTTCTCTCTATCTCTCTCTCTTTCTCTCTCTCTCTCGTCTGTCACAGCGAGAGATGAAACAGTTTGGTGTTTGCTTCCATACAAAGCTGACGGTCGTACGAGCCAGCTCACTGATTCGACTTTCGAGTTTCAGTTTTAATTCTTCAGTAAAAATAAATAATTATATTTTTGATATATAAAAATGTGTTGTCGCTCCTTTATAAATCGTTCAATTGCAGCAGATCTCAGACAAATAATTAATTCTCAGGAGAGAATTAATTATGCCCAATGACGCTGCTGTAATTCCCATCAAATACTCGACCGGGTATAAACCTTTTCATTAAAGGGATGTGCGTATGGGTTTCCACTTGAAAAGCTGGCGTGCCATGCCCCAGATGTAACAGAAAAAGTCCTCAAGGCACAAACCACCGAGTTCATACTCTCTCCGGCAAGCGATAGTGCCACACCGAGAGATATTTTTAGAATTCTAACCGTCCCTTTAAGTGCAATTGTTTGGATTTCTGTTGCACTCAGTTCACCGGGTATATTCTCCAGGTAGTTTTTGAAATTTGTTTCCATGAGCCCAGCTGCTCCTATGATTACTGGAATGATAAAGATCTTCCTAAGATTTCAGTTTCTTTTCATTTCGTACATAAGACCTTGGTATTTAGTTATCTTCTCCCTCTCAGCTCTGTTTATGCCAGCATCGTTAGGCTCACTGACTTCAACTAGGGTTGCTACTTTCTCCCCCTTGTCCCATATCACTATGTCAGGCTTAACAGCTCTGTTTCCTATGTATCTTGCTGTAGGGATTGCATAGTCATAGTGGATGGTGTATGAATTATTTCCGACAGTTCTTTCTGGTATATGCTCCCATGACTTCTGCTGCACCGGATATTCAATTCTTGACAGATGGTGCAGTGGAGATACTAATTTCAAGTACTGTGCAATCTACACATGTGCAGCTAGTACACATTGACACAACTGCATATGTCATGCAACAATTCTGGTAAACAAGAGTTACCATTTCAGAATAAACATTTTGATGATTTCTGAAAAGAATTCCTCATATTTTGCCAAGATTTTCCATTGAGAATATAAGAAAAAAATAGTGAAGTTTTTTGTTTTTCTGGAAAGAACGATCTGGCTTCAACGGTGAATAGCAGCAATAATTGTTCGTGATCTATTTTATGATTGCGAAAGAATTTCCCGAGTGATGCACTCGGAAGCATTTTGTTCGATAAACCGCTATCGGCTAACATTCTTTGCAATTGCTTCTGCTAATGCATATGTGCACACTGCTGCTGACTGCAACTGTGGAAACGGTGTGTCAACTGTTACTGCAAAATTAATGCTACAATTCTTCAAACAATTTCTCTCTCTTTCTCTTTCTCATGTCTAATTTCCTCTCTTTCCCTTCTTCTTCTCTCACACTCCCCCTCTCTCTCTCTCTCTCTCTCTCTCTCTCTCTCTCTCTCTCTCTCTCTCTCTCTCTCTCTCTGTTTCTCTAACTTTCCTTCTTTTTCCTTATTTTTCTCTCTCTCTATAACATCTTATTCTCCTTTTTTTTCTTTCTCTCCCCTCTCTCTCTTTCTCTGTAATCCTCTTTCTTTCTCTTTTTCCGTCTTTTCTCTCTTCCTTTTCTTTCTCTCTCTCTCTCTCTAATCTTCTCTCTTTCTTTTATTTTCTTTCTCTCATCTCCTCTTTCTCCCATGTCTACTTATCTCTCTCTCTCTCTTTCCCTATCTCTCTCTGTGTTTCTCTAATCTTCTCTGTCTTCCTTCTTTTCTTTCTCTCTTTCTCATTTTTTTATTCTCCCATCTCCTCTCGCTCTCCTTCTCTCTATTTTCTTTTCTTTCTCTCTCTCTCACCCTCTCACCTTCTCTCTTTCTCTCTCTCTCTCTCTCTGTTTGCTAATACTTTTTCCCCTACCGAACAGACTTATGTACATCTTTGAAAGAAAAATAAAGATAAGATGATGTCATCGTGTGAATTATAAATGACATTCTTTAACATTTGAGCATCTTCCTTTTTTCCTTATTAAGAAATAACTATGCGGGCATATATATATATCATCATCATCATCATCATCATCATCATCATCATCATCATCACAATCACCATCATCATCATCATCATCATCACCATCATAATCATCATCATCATCATCACCATCATAATCATCATCATCATCATCATCACCATCACCACCATCACAATCACTATCATTTCCACCACAACCATCATCATAATATTCACCATCACCATCATCACCATCATCATCACCATCATCATCACCATCATCATCATCATCATCACCATCACCATCATCACCATCATCATCATATTCACCATCATAATCATCATCATCATCACCATCACCATCATAATCATCATCATCATCACCACCATCACCATCATCATCATTTCACCCACAACCATCATCATCATATTCACCATCACCACCATCATCATCACCATCATCATCATCACCATCACCATCACCATCATCATCATCATCATCATCATCATCATCATCATCATCATCACACTTTTTTTTTGCACACTGCAGCTTAACTGTCTCCAAAACTGTGTAGCTTAATTGCCATAAATATATTTTCATATATTTTCATAACTTACTATATATATATATATATATATATATATACATATATATATATATGTATATATATACATATGCATATATTTATGCATATATATATATGTATGAATATATATATGCATATATATATATATATGCATATATATATGCATATATATATATGTATGAATATATTTATATATATGCATATATGTATATATACATATATGCATATATATATATGCATATATATATATGTATGAATATATTTATATATATGCATATATGTATATATACATATATGCATATATATATATGCATATATATATGTATGAATATATATATATATATGTATGAATATATATATATATATGTATGAATATATATATATATATATATATATATATATATATATATATATATATATATATAGTCTCGGAAGTTTCTCAACCATTAAAACTATATAAAAAAAAAATATATATATAGAAAAAACAAAAAAAAACTTATAGTCTCAAGTCTTTCAGTGGAAAATCACTCATGTAAGTCAATTTATTTTTTTCAGTTATTATATTAGTTAGTTTCTAACACTATTTTAAGGGATCATCAGTTGTTTACCATGAAAAACTGTTTCGGGATGTATGAATATATATATATATATATATATATATATATATATATATATATATATATATATAGTAAGCTATGAAAATATATTTATGGCAATTAAGCTACATAGAGGCTCCTGCGTTTCATCCCCGGGGGGAATCTTCAGGCTAAAATGCCTGAAGATTCCCCTCTGTGTAGCTTAATTGCCATAAATATATTTTCATAACTTACTATATATATATATATATATATATATATACATATATATATATATAGATATATATATATATACATATATATACATACATATATATATATATATATATATATATATATATATATATATATATATATATATATATATATATATATATATATATAATTCTAGCAGTTAATTTGAAAAGTGTCTGAAAATAGAATTTGCATAAACTCTTTACTTTCAGTTCTAAAAAATAAAATAAAAATGGAAATCTACAAAATCAAAGTATATGTATATACATTGATTCATGCCAAGTTCCGACAAGGGGAAACAAGGAGCAGGGATGGAGGTCAGAGGCCGGCAGCACAAGGAAAGAAGCTATTGGAGTAGAAGGCTCTCCAGCATCTGGGGACCTTCACAGTGAATGGATGGGATTTAGCTCATTGTCAGGTTGGTCTAGTGTATTTATGTCGAGGGGGCACCAGAGCAGCCAGTTCATCAGAGCACTTTCCATTTAAAGTAGGTAGGTGTGAGATATTTGAAATATTTTGAAAAGTGGGAATGTATGACCGGCTGGCTATGTTAAGAATGTGAGTGAATGAAGATGTGTGTGTGTGTCGGGGGGGGGGGGGTATATGTATGATCTGGGAGGAGTTTTTGTTCGGTAAGGATGATTTTGCTTATTAAGGACGATCGGTTATACATAGAAGCCATTTCGTTGCTTGATGGTGTTGGAGGTAGTGATTAGTGCAGTTTCTAGTAGTCTTCGCCGAGCTTTGTTGTGGATATATTTGGTGATTTTGGCTTGTTCAAAATATTTCAAATATCTCACACCTACCTTCCACTTCTCTGCATACCCCCATCACACACATCTTCATTCACAACACACATCTTCATTCACCACGAACCCAAACTTTCCATCCTATTCATCCCTGATATTCTTGAAGCAGCCACCTGGTCAAACACTACCCCCCTCCTCTTTCCCCACTCTCCACTTCTTCACTCACTACCATCCACATTATTCCCGCTCACCCCCACCTTTCCACTTTCTAAATTACAACCCTCCACATTATCCCTGTTCACCCCCACCCTTCCACTTTTTTCATCCCAGAACATCAACATTTTTTCATTCTACACGACTGACTTCACCAAGCCCGGACACTGTTCCTACTGCTTCCAGTAGGGGCTACTATTTCCTCCCATCAACCATCATGTAAACCTAATATGTTCACGTACTTGCAT
>OY744515.1:255873727-255878727 GCA_963556195.1 Sepiola atlantica
CTCAAAAATTAAAAAGAGTACTTGAATGGAGCGTCCTGTATTTACATTAAAAATCTAGTGTAGTTCATAACTATTGTATAAAAACAAACAAATGAAATACTAATGGTGATAGGTCTGAATAGTGAACCTATTAAGAACCATTCCCAGTGAAATGGGGGGGGGGCTGTGAGAGTAGATGTCAGAGTGAAAATACCTCCGATCTCCTGTGTGGAGGGCTGCATTAGGAGAAGTTACAGAGCCAGAGAAAATGTAAGAAATTCTGAAAGAGAACGAAAAGAACGTATATTTTCTGAAAAACATGCATCAGAAATTGGACAGATTAGCATATGTAGGTTTTGGTTCGAAAGCTATAATGGTCAACCAAATAGGGGGATTCACTTTACTTCATATGTAAGATGTACTAGACGACCGTGGGGTCTAGACAATCCAAGGAACCAGAAGTCATCTAGCCTAGTATATATATATATATATATATATATATATATATATATATATATTATGAAGAGACAAAATGGTGCCACACTACAAAATGAATAATGAATAATATGGGGAAAACTTTATATAAGATGAAATAGAAAAAAAAAAGAGAAAATAATTTTATATAAAACAAATTTTTAAAAAAATTATTAAGAGAGAGATATAGTCACGATTTCGTAATCGCCCTGAATAACACGGTTCGTTTAAGAGGTAAACTACGTTCTCTTAAATCCAAAATCGCCTTTCTTCGAATATGTTTGAAGAATTTTGTGGTCCCTAGGTACATCTCCTCTCGGATCTCGAAGATCAAATGTCGCAATCCATTTGGTATCGAGAAGGCATTCCTATTAGATGAAATTCGACGCCATTCTGAGATGTTATCTTCTACTAAGACGCAGTATCATTCTCTTTGGGTCTTTGTCTGGAATACCTTGTCTTTCTTTGACAAGTTTCGTTTCTCTAAACTATTGTCTAAACAGGATCGCACTTTTCATACTAATGCCAAGTCTAAGAACGATAAATATTTAAGTATGTTGATTAAAAGAAAGTTTGGCATTCGTACAAATTCAGATCAACATATTTTAAATCTTTCTGATTATATTTTGTCTGATATAGATAAGGTCGTGTTGTCTAGAGGTCTTGATTTTTGCATTCCTCCATCAGTCATTGACAGGACCGGAATTTTTGCCGAGTTTGAATTGATGTTCTCTCAGTTGAGAATCCTTTGCCCTTCTTCCAATGAGTCTATAGGTCAGCTTAAAGCCTGGCTTAATGAATATGCTCATTCTTTTGTGAATTCTACGATACGCTCTGACGAATCATTTTGGCAAAAGAACCATTTTCAAGCTGCCAAATTACTCAAGGCGAGGACCGACATTTATATCACTAAACCTGATAAAGGTTCAGGTGTCGTCATTCTCAATCGAGCCGATTATATTTCCAAAATGGCTTCCATTTTAGAGGACACAACTAAATTTCAATTATTAGGTGACTTGACGGCGGATCATACTTTGAGGGCTGAAATTAAATTCCAGAAAAAGTTTCTAAAATTTCATAAAAATAACTTTTTCTCCAAAGAAGTCTATTCTTTGATTCGTCCTGTCGGCTCCCAGCGGCCCAGGATGTATGGATTGCCTAAGATCCACAAACCAAATTCGCCCCTCAGACCTATCTTGTCCATGGTCGGTTCTGTCCAACATGGATTAGCTAAATGGCTTGTTGAAATCTTAGATCCTGTTTTAAAATTTTATTCTGTTCATTGTATTCCTGACTCTTTCCACTTTGCGTCTTTCATGCGCAGTCTGGGGCCCGTCCATTGATACTGAATTTTTCGTTTCTTTTGATGTATCTAGTCTATACACAAATGTCCCTCTTGACGAAACGATAGGCATTTGTGCCGACTTTTTGTATCGTGGGCCTACAGAGACCCCTACATTTCCCGAGAATGTTTTCGTCGAACTGATGGAGTTGGCCACTAAGTCTGTCGCCTTCAGCTTCAATGATTTGATGTATAGACAGATTGACGGTGTCTCGATGGGTAGTCCTCTTGGTCCTAGCATCGCAAACATTTTCGTTGGTTTCCATGAACGTCTATTGTTTGAGAAAGTGTCTAAACCGTGCTGTTATGTACGGAATGTTGATGACACTTTTGCTTCCTTTCATTCTCGTGATGCGGCTTGTTCTTTTTTTCAACATTTAAATTTGCTCCACCCATCGTTACAATTTACAATGGAGGAAGAAAGGGAGAATATGTTGCCATTCCTCGATGTACTTGTGGAGCGCACTCCCTCTGCTTTTATTACGAGCGTTTATAGGAAGCCCACTTTTACTGGACTTTATCTTAGTTGGGATTCTTTTGCCCCTAAACGTAGAAAGAAGGATCTCATTAGGACTCTTGCCCACCGAGCTCTCATGATTTGTTCTAGTACTAAACTAGTGCCTGAACTTGATAAAATCAAGGACATTTTTCTTTCTAATGGATACCCCGAGCACGTCGTCTCGCATATCATCCGAAGTAAGGTTGATAACTTCACTAGAACTAAGGTATTTGGTCCTCCTCGATGCCCCATTTATCTTAAACTTCCGTGGTTGGGTTCTTGCATCCAGCCGTTGGTTGATAAGATATCTTCCTCGGTGACACATTGTTTCAATGCTGCCAATATGCGCATTATTTTTTCCACTCGATCCGCTTTCCCCTCCTTCCGCAAAGACGTCTTGCCTACCAATGAGCAAAGTTGCGTAATTTATAATTTTCAATGTCAGTGCGACGCTGACTATGTAGGCAAGACCATTCAGCGATTATCGGTGAGAGTGGCTCAACATGTGCCCGGATGCATTCGTCGTCATGAACCCGTCCCGTTAGCCGGGCGGTCACAAGCCCAGGAGTCTGCCATAGGTGACCACCTTTTGGACAAAAGAATCTGTCGTGATCTATATTCTGATGATACATTTACCATTGTGCACAGAGCACGACACCGCTTCCATCTAGATATATTGGAAGCTATCATCATTAATTCAAGACGTCCTACTCTCTGTAGACAAAGGCAATTGAAATATTCCCTACAGTTATTTGGCGATTCGTGGTCATCCGCAAGGTGATTTGGGGAAGAAAAAAGAGAAAATATATATATATATATATATATATATATATATATATATATATATATATATATATATATATATATATATATATATATATTCTTTACTTGCGTTTATTTATGTATATTATTTCGCATGTATACAACCTTATGCCACCTGCTTGCAACTTTATTCTACACCAGTTTATGGTCGTTCGTGTATTTTAATCACTCTACCGACGATTCCCCTGACGAGAGTCGGACGAAAGGCTGCCTTGGGAACTTTAAGGTGTTTTTTTTTTTTTTTTTTTTTTTTTTTTTTTTTATGCTAATGTGAGAACTTTGTTTTTATTCGTGAATTTTTTTATTCGTAAATTCCGAAACCATACAAAACGGTTTTTTTTTAAATTTGTTTTATATAAAATTATTTTCTCTTTTTTTTTTTCTATTTCATCTTATATAAAGTTTTCCCCATATTATTCATTATTCATATATATATATATATATATATATATATATATATATATATATATATATATAATGAAATATGAAACTAAAAGTGTACTTTTAGTAGATAGAACCTATAGTGAAATAATTTAAGCTCAATATACGAGATAGATGAAAGAAGAGGGATAAACATGTACGAATGACAAATTTATTTCAACTTTGATTGTTCAATGCAAGGTGTACTCGGTAATAAAATTATGTTTATCATTCTTTCCTTAAGCCAAGGCTTTTCAAAGATCAAAATCTTATCATCAGAGGAATTACATAGGTAGATAGATAAGTTGGCGGTGGAAAAGCCAAAATTAAAAATTTGAAAAATATTAAGTAATGGAAAGTGAAAAAAAAGTTCGTGTAAAAAAGATATGGGGAAAGTCCAGTTGCTAATTCTCCGTTGATGAAGTGTCCAATGAAAGAAGATTTACAGATGGAAAAGGAGGGTTTTCGTGAAGGCAGCATGGAAAAGAGTTCAAGAATGAAGTAAATCCAATAGTGAGATGTTGAGTTCAAATCGTAGATGGAGCGCACTTATTCGGAGTTAATTTTGAGAATTCGGGCCATTTAAAAAATACTTCCGTAGGCCGAAGGAGGAATTGAAGTTATAACTGTGTACATGAAGCGTTGGCACTTTAAAGCCTGCAACCTGTGCAACTCTGAGGCAGTTTTGATAGCCACGGTTCCTAAACGATTAAATTTCATCAACTCTAAAAATGAATTGGTATCTAGATGTAGGCGTAAGAGAAAATTTAAGTATGCCCAATTTAGTCCACCACCTAGCCCCCTTAACTATGTAAGATCCTCCCAATACCCGCTTAAGTTCATTTGAGTCTAATTATTCTTTACCTATACTTAACCAACTATTTTTGTGATCAATCATATACCATATTTTAATATACCTTATTTTTGAAAAAAATTTTAAATTAATTACAAACTTTTTTTTTAAACTTATTCTAAGTATATTATATTTCTTGTTTTCTCATTTTGTTTTCCGTATTTTTCACTTGGCATATCTTACTTTTTATTTAAAAAGTTTTTATTTATATTATATATATTTTTATATCGTTATTTTTTTTTCTTACATATCATCTTTAAATTGAAGATATGCAAAATTAAAATCCATAATTTGTAGACTTATTAATACCCTAACTCAACCTATTGGGAATTTTGACTCATATTGCCTTACCCCTCCCTAATTACCGCTACCGATTGTGTTTTAGCCACCAACCACATTCAATTTAATACTGTTTAGCACTTTACTTTGCAACCATTATTAAATTTATCTATGGCTATTTTTTTACCGTTGAGTACGTATATGTATGTATGTGGGTCTATATATATATATATATATATATATATATATATATATATATATATATATATATATATATGTGTGTGTGTGTGGGTGGGTGTGGGTGTATGTACATGTGTGTATGTGTATTTATA
>OY744515.1:255883727-255996227 GCA_963556195.1 Sepiola atlantica
AAAGAACAGAAATTACAAGAAACACTATACGCTCTCCCCCTTCCTTTCCCCCCATCCCTCTTCAAAAAATGGGAAAAAAATAGAAATTTTAAAATTTAAAAAATTAAAAAGAAAAATAATTAAAAAAGAAAAATAATTAAAAAAGAAAAAAGAAAAATGGTACCGGCCTAGGCTGACACCAAACAAAATATTTGTAGAAGGTTGAGGAGGATTAGAAGACCGAGGAGGGACAGCACAAACCAGACCTCCACTGGAAGAGTGCAGAGAATGCTGGGACCTTGGGGAGGTTTATTGCCACCCAAATCCCAGAGAAGACCAATGGTCCTTACCAGTGAGAAATCAATGGTAAGAAACTATTGTGATACTGCAAGATTATTTGCAGTGGTTATCGAAAAGAGGTGAAGAATACTGGAAATCTGGGGAGACTTGTTGTCACTCAGACTTCAGGAAGTACCACTGGTTGTTGTTGGTAAGCAATCACTGACGATGATATGTGTGAGAACTCCTAGTGATTACAAATAATAATAATAATCAGTAACAACAATCATATTTAAAAACGGGAAAAATCACCATAAATGAACAAAACCCCTAAAGAAGATTAAAGGGCACATCGGCTGAAACGTTGGGCCAAGCATGAATATCAAAGTTAGGGACAATAGTGCAATAGAATAATGATGTAATAATGGTTTTCTTGTTTTATTTTTCAGTTTGGCAACCTTAATTAGCAGATCCGTACTGAGATTGGACACGAGTTAAAACATTCAGTTCTTAATCACGTCAGGTTATTTCGTTAATATGGATTTCATCCTGCAAGATCAACTGCTGACTGCAATATAACGCAGGATCAGCGAATCTATTGATGGAGGCTTTGTTTCTCGAGCAATAGTTCTTGGCATACCAAAGGTCTTTGATAGGGTTTAGCACAAAGGTTTGTTTTACAAGCTAGCTATGGAATGTCTGTAAATGTCTTTTCAACTATCAAATCCTTTCTCTCTAATAGGTTTATAAAAGTAGTCATTGATGGGCAGAAGTCTGAAGCTAATAGTATCAACACTAGCATGCTTCAAGGATCCATTTTGAGCCAAACCCTCTTCCTGATCTTCATCAATAATCACATTCTAAGATCATTTGTTGATATTTATGCAGATGACACAACCATCTATGGCAACACTTCGAAGAGCATTAATGATCAAGATCTCTCTGTTTCTCTCTCTTCCGACCTTGAGCACATAGTGCAATTGGGGAAAAAGATAGCTGGTTATTTTTAATCTCTAAACGCTTCTCTCCTTTAACTACCAACGCTCGGATGCTTGTTTTGCCCCAGTTGAAATGAATGGCTCTCTTCTTGGTGAATCTCCCTGTTTTGCTAAGCTTCTAGGACGGACTTTCACATCAGATGTGAAATGGAAGACTTAAACCCAAATTGTCGCTAAAGTTGCTGGAAAAATGGTTGGGTCATTCTACCGCCCAGAAAGTACCCGACTCTTGATACAATCCTCTACGCATATCAAAGTCAAATACGTCCTAAGATGAAGTACTGCTCCTACATATGGGGAGGTATTACTTAGAGAACTCTTTATTGTCTCCATAGGATGATCTCTTCCGTTCTCTACAGCTCCTTTCTCAGAGAAGAGATATTGCTAGTCTTTCTCTGCTCTATCATTATTTCCAGGCAAGGTGTTCATCTGAGCTCAAATCTTTGGTTCCTCCTTGAAGGATATTTGAAACAAGAACTCGTTTTCTACCACAGCACCCAAAAGTGTCCTTTCTTCCCCCACATGCCTAATGTCAGGTGGATTTTCCATGAACAGAGTTTATTTCCAACGACTTGACGTCTATGGAACACATTACCATAAGGCTGCTTCACTGCAATATTTATACACTTGTCTTGACAGAATACAAAACCGACTTCGCAATCTAGTGGGGGGGTGATCTCTTCTATTCTCTACAGCTCCTTTCTCACATAAGACACGTTGCTAGTCTTTCTCTACTCTATCCTTATTTCCATTGAAAGTGCTTGACTGAGCTTCAATCTCTGGTTTCTCATTGTAAAACTATCACAACAAGAACTTGTTTGTCTACCGCCAAAGAACTGTCCTTTCTTTCTCTGTCCTTTCTAATATCAAACGAAATTTCCATGAACAAAGTTTCTTGCTAAGAACTTTCTAAAAACTTTAGCCTTGATAAGTGGTGACTCATTAGTAAAAAGAAAATAATAATTCCCAAACAGAACATATTTTGGTGTCCATGACCTTTCTGTGTCAATAATAGGAACACACTTTTTTTAATGTACTAACGAGCCACCTCTTATCAAGGCCAATATGCCACACGAGGATAAACAATTTTGCATTGTTTGATATAGCTTTTTCCAGTTTTTTTTTTGGGGGGGGGTTGTTACTTTCACTTATATAGTGCGTATCTCGTGTGAGCAGAACAAATCAATTAAAGTGCTCGATCGTAAAAACAAGAACAGAATATGCGTTTTTATTTACATACTATTACTTAAGAGTTCATTAGACTCGGGTAGCTTTAATGGATCAAATAGAATAAATAGGGTTATTTTAAACTGAAGTGCGGCAGACTGACTGACTGACTGACAGACTAGTGGACTAAACCATTCATACAGATGTGATAATTTATCAAAAAAAAAAAAAAATTCTCGATCGCAATTAAACAATAACTTCCTTTTTGTTCGCTGCCTCTGTTGCGCGACGCCATGTTCACGAGTGAATTGGTTTCTCCTTTCAAAAGGAAAAAGAAAATTACAGACCGGAACGGTGGAACAAGTGGGAAATTATTGCAACTTATTAATAATTAATATCAATAAAAAAGCCAAAAAGAAGAAAGGGACGCGTTGATATTTATCAAATTACAAATTATAATTGCCATAAATATCGATTCAGTTTCTGTGTAAAATGGGCATGTGAGAATAATTGGGACATAGAAAATGGCAGCCAGAAATATCATGCAAAATGATAGGGGAAAACCACAACAAAAAACAAAAAATAAGTAAAGTGCTGACACCCCTTTCCTTATACAATGAACTATTCCGATGAGCATAACAATGATGACGAATATAACAGAGTACAAGTATAGCTGGGTCGGTTACCCGTATACATTACAGTCCAACTTGTAACTACCAATTGTTCCTTTTATATTTGTATGTTGGCAATTCAAATTATAATTGAATACTTTCAGATAACATTACAAAATAAAGGAGTTATCTCCACCTGCTATCACTTGTAGGGGAGGTGACGGTGGTTAAGTGGATACCGACATGGACTGAAGACCTAGATGTTCCAAGTTCGAATCTAGTTGGTTCCACAGTACTACTTTCAGTTAGGGATGTTGGCAACGTTCTCGTGGTCCTTCCCGTAAGAAAGACATCTGGTAATGTCTTTCTAGAAATATTTCTAACTAGAAAAACATCTGATTCACACGAAAGAAGAAGAAGATCACTCGTAGGATTTTGTGGAAAAAATAATGATTATCTTTTTAAATATTTGTAGAAAATGGAATTTTTTGACAATTTAAAGGACATTTTTCGTCCTATGGAAGAAAACGAGTTTTCATGGAGGTCACCAGTATCTGTCTCACATGAATAACTATTAATATCAACCCTTGCTGGATTTTAAGCAAAATTTAATGAAATAAATTTGCGATATTTGGAAAAAAAAGTGTTTGAGGACATTTTGGATCATTTCAAACAAACTATAGTTTCACCGAAAAATCTGGATAAAACAGTTTTTTACCTTCATATAACTTCATGCAAAATTTCGTGAAAAGTTAGTGAACCAATTTTGAAAAAAAAAATAGAAGATTAACATAATAACATAATAATGGAATAACAGAATAATGGAATAACAGACAAAAACATAAATTCTTTCTAATTAACATTAAAAATAAAGTAATCGGTCCATTTTAAACAATACTTCCTGGGCCGAATTATAATCGTAAACGCGTTACATTAGCAATGGAATATTGAGGCAGCCTCAATATTCCACTGCTAATGTCACTCGTTTTAATTCCGTTTAAGTGCGCTCCATCTACGATTTGAACTCAACATCTCACTATTGGATTTACTTCATTCTTGAGCACTTTCCTATGCTGCCTTCACGAAACTTTTTCTTCTCCATCTAAATCTCCTTCCATTGAACACCTTATCAACGGACAATTACCATCTTGACAAACCCCATATCTTTTTTACACAAACTTTTTTTACCCTCCATTTTCTTAATAATATTTTTTCAAATGTTGAATTTTGGCTTTCATACTGCCAACTTATCTATCTGTATAATTCCTCTAATGATAAGATCTCGATCTTTGAAAAGTCTTGACTTAAGGAAAGAATAATAAACATAATTTTATTACAGAATATACCTTGCATTGAACAATCGAAGTTTGAAATAAATCTGGACATTCGTACATGTTTATCACTCTTCGTTCATCTATCTTTATATATTTATATATATATATGTAATATATATATATATATATATATATATATATATATATATATATATTTATATATATATGTAATATATATATATTAATATAAAATTACATAAACAATATTATAGCCTTACGTTAATCAGCCAACGTTTCAATGCGTATAACCGCATCTTGCCAATATTAATATAATATATATATTATATATATATATATATATATATATATATATATATATATATATATATTTATTTATTTATATATATATATATTTATATTTATATATATATATTTACATATATATATTTACATATATATTTGTATATATATATATATATATATTTACATATATATATTTGTGTATATATATATATATATATATATATATATATATACATATATATATATATATATATATATATATATAGATTTAGATTTTTCACTTATAAAATAGATCATTCAGTGAAGACCGGGGTTGTTCCAATAAAAAACAAGCTCGATGATACTCGATTACAGAGTACAGAGCATTTATATGTGATTTTATGAAGGCTTACCAAAGCATTCCTTTCAAGACACCAATGATCACCATTAAAGATATTTTTTCTTACAAATACTATTTATTCAAATTAAATGTTTTTTCCTACACGTGTTTCACTACCAAGCAGTTACTTGCTTGGCAGATCATCAGGGAAATTAAATGTCTGGAATACTGGTTTCAACTGCCGACAAAACACAATGTGGCGTTGTAATAGTTGAGGTCACTTAAGAAAAGAAGAAGAAAAATAAAAATAAAAATAAAAATAAAAGTCAAACTTAAAAAGCAAGGAAGAATAACGGTAAGAAAAGAAAGTCGTAGAAAAGTCTTAGAAAAGTAGCTTGTGCATTATTTCTTCCACCAAGCCAACAAGCAAGTAGTCGGTCCCAAATACATTCAATAAAACCACAAAACCGGAACAATGTGCGATAATACACTTTCAGCTTTATTCAGCTAACGTGAAAGTGTATTATCGCACATTGTTCCGGTTTTGTGGTTTTATTGAATGTATTTGGGACCGACTACTTGCTTGTTGGCTTGGTGGAAGAAATAATGCACAAGCTACTTTTCTAAGACTTTTCTACGACTTTCTTTTCTTACCGTTATTCTTCCTTGCTTTTTAAGTTTGACTTTTATTTTTACTTTTATTTTTATTTTTCTTCTTCTTTTCTTAAGTGACCTCAACTATTACAACGCCACATTGTGTTTTGTCGGCAGTTGAAACCAGTATTCCAGACATTTAATTTCCCTGATGATCTGCCAAGCAAGTAACTGCTTGGTAGTGAAACACGTGTAGGAAAAAACATTTAATTTGAATAAATAGTATTTGTAAGAAAAAATATCTTTAATGGTGATCATTGGTGTCTTGAAAGGAATGCTTTGGTAAGCCTTCATAAAATCACATATATATATATATATATATATATATATATATATATATATAACATCATTTCAACTCAGAGTTCTGTTGTATCTTTTGTCACATTTTTTAGCATAATTTATTACATCACAACTCCCCCTCTCCCAAACGATTACCTTACAACAAATTTAAGTCAAGATGGGATAATTTGTTATAAGAATTAATTACTCCTCCTCCTCCTCCTCCTCCTCCTCCTGAAACAAATCTTTTAATTCCTTTCGTTCCTAATGAAATATTTTCACCAAATCAGATAAGGAAGTAGGTTTCATATGTTTTTATTGCCAAATTAAAGCCACCCTGAAATCCGTAATTGATGTTAATTCTTATTTTCAAAGTTAACAAATAGAAATGATGTCAGGTCTTATTTCTTAATTATTTCTTCGTTTAAGTGCAGCCATCTGTTTCTGATAGGCTTTTTAAAATATCATTTGACAAGATTTTCAGGGAAAATACAAAATATTATCAAGAATAGTTATTGGACAGTGGGTTATGCAGTTTAACCTCTTTTTGACATGCTGACATGTGTTGAACGGCTTTTAGAAAATGGCTTCCAAAGCAACCTATCTCTGATTAAGTCTTTATATATCCCTCTTTCTCTCAAATCCATCCTTATTACTTCCTCCCATGTTTTCATTGGCTTTCATCTACCAACTGACTCTGCTACCTAAACTGTTCTACATTTACTAATCCAAGCATTCTCATCTATTCTTTAAATGTGATCAAACCAAAAAAGTCTCCCATTCTGTCAACATCTCCCTATACTGTCCAAATTTAATCTTCCTCTGCGTTCGTCAGATCTAAGTCTTTCTAAGACTCGTATTACACATCCATCGTATCATTTTCATATTATTTCTCACTTGCCAGATTTCACTTCCATACATGATCACATTGCGCGCACATGCCTGATAGACTCTCCCGTTGGTTGACAGTTATAACGCTCTGCTAGTTTGTAATGACAGAAGTTCCTTGAATTTACTCCATCCACTCTTAACGCTTGCTATCGCACTAGAACCAGCTCCTCCCTGTGCTCCAATCGTATCACCAAGGTAACAAAACTTCTGAACAACCTCAATAGCTTTGCCGTCCAAATATATTTCCTCCACATCTGAGTTCTCATCCGTCTGCATTGCCTTACACTTCTTGCACACGAACTGCAATTCCATTGCAATTCTTGTTTACCAAATTCTTACAAGTACCACAAAGAAATTAGGTTGCTTCCAACTCCCTTTCCACAAACTGAGGAAGGAAACTTTCCGCTTTCTGAAGGATTTCCAACACTACAACCACTGATCCTAATCACTTTCATATTGGTGGTAATATTCATTCTCAGACCTTTACTTTCCATACTATTCCTCCACGTCTTCAATTTTCTTTCTTTTTTTTAAAAACTTTTATCTACTAAAACAAGTCATATTGCCACTGAAGCATGAGAGGATACTGTACTAAGGACCAAATTTATAGGAAAACAATCTGGGTGGGGAGTTGAGCAGTAAGATGTTTGTTGACATTACATTTAAATCTTTGCATGTTGGTATGGTTGGGGAAACAGGGAGCGTGAACAGGAAGAGAATTCGAAAATTAAGCAGTCTGAGGTAAATAAGCTCTCAAAGTAGAAAAGCTACCGGAATCTAGATACCTCTATAGTGAAGAGGTGGGATTTTGCTGCTAGTCGTGTGGGTTGGGGGCATTTTCAGTGAGAGAGTACAAGTGTAGTAAGCTCATCGGGGCACATTTCGTGGAAGTACTAGTAAAACCAGCACAGGGATGCAACACTGCAGTGATGCGACAGTGGCTAGAGCTTGGCAGACAGTACAGGACTTATTAAGTTAGGAATTCTTTTTTGTACCCTGTCCAAGAGGGAGAGGCTGGTGGTTGGTGCACCAGCCCACATGTGGCAACAATATTCTATGCACACGTGAATGGTGGCTTTATAAAGATATAAGATACTGGCAGATGTGAAAAGTTTTCTAGCCCAGTAAAGAGGGACTACTTTCTTTGCAGCAGACTTGGCAGCATCTTCTATATACGTATTCGATTTCATGTTGCCTAAGAATGTTAGGCCGAGGAGTTTGAACGTTGGGCGCTTGCGAGCGTACTATCGGCCATGGCAATCGGTCGTTGAAAGGTTTCTTATAGTTGTTGAAGGAAAGGAGCTTTGCCTTGGTAGCATTACATGTGACGACCATCTTAAATCTAGCAAGCCAATTTACTAATCTATTTTGTGTTTGTTGTCTACTGATTTTAAATTATAATACAGAATTTTCTAAAACTACAAGAAAACTAAGTGACCCGGTGGCTCACCCATTGAGCTCGGGTTAATTTATTTGAGTTAGAAAAGGTGAGTTTGAAAACTAGTTAAATATTAAGAAAATAAAAAATAAAAACATTAAAAATTGGTGTCTTTCTTCTCTCTCTCTCCCTCTCTCTCTCTCCCTCTCTCTCTTTCTTTTGTCTTTCAATCTATTGCTACGTGTTAAATAGTATTACTACTTGTGGTGATATTCACTTTAGGTTGTAGTTGACTATACCAATCTTTTTTATTTCGTCCTTTGTTTTTTTTCTTTTCAACTATTAATAAACAGGGAAAGGAGAGAGACGGAAACGAGTGTGATAGACACCGTATAAAATATGAGTGGTGGGTCAAACAACATGCAGTTAAAGCAAGTGAGGGGGAGAAGAAACTTAATAAGAGTTGAGTAACTTGGTGAGTTAATTGTAAATTACATCTTATTAGAACAATTAAAATTTAAGTTTTTACACACATAACTCAATCCCAAAACTGAGGAATATTTTAGCATGTATTTTGTGTGATTACAATATATAGGGAAAAAAGCCTTAGGGAAAGAAACGCTTTAGTACAATAATAGATGTATTACACAACTTTTTATTGATGCTCATGTTTGCATGGGTAATAACATTAATTGGGTTCTTGTTAAATTGTTTGAATCAGGAAAAAGTGAGTTTGCAAAGCCAGTTGAATATAGAACATAAAAAGACAACATTTTATATAAGTCTCTTTCTGCTCGCTATATCTCCCTCTCTATATTCCCTCTCTCTCTCTCTCTCTCTCTCTCTCTCTCTCTCTCTCTCTATCTATCGCTTTTTTCTCTAACTGCAAGTTAAATATTATTCCTACATTTGCTTATATTTTCTTTTTGTTCATAATGAACTATTCCAATCTTTTTATTATTTTCCTTCTTTATCTAATTCAACAGAGAGAGAGAGAGAGAGAGAGGGAGAGGGAGAGAGAGAATAATAGATGACGTATAAAATAAAAACATACATTGAGAGAAGATGAAAGTGATAAAAAGAAAGTAAGTAAACGATGGGTCACTTTGCGAGTTATTTGAAAATTATATCTAATTAAAACAATTAAATTGGGGGGGGGGTCTATTCAAACATAACTCAATCCCAAAACTAAGGAATATTTTAGCATGTATTTTGAGTGATGAAAATATATAGTTAAAAAGTCTTAAGGAAAACAAACGTTAATTAACTCAGCTTTAGTATAATAATAAATATGGGACAGTTCTTATTGAACAATGTCAGTTTTAATTTATAATGAGTGCTGACCATAAACCTACCATTTCATGATTATTTTTACAGTCGGGTTGTTTTAGTCGTAAATAGAAAGAAATCGATTTTATCAACGTTCTGGTTCGACGAGTTTTCTCATTTTTTTTCTGTCTGTAAATTGTCTACTGTTTTGGAATTTATCAAATCAATTCTTATTGTAGCGATGAAATGAATCCATGATTACACCGGTCACATGACGCGGGCAAATTATGACTTTTTGTTGACTTCAAAAGGGTTAGAGAGAATCTGGAAGTCAGTATAGTCGAGCGTCTGTGTCTTAACGTCCAGCAAAATGGGGAATACCGGTATTATTCAGATACAACTACCCTACCCCAGGGTAGAGTGTGACCACGGACGATGAATATAGAAAATGGTGTGTATATGTTACGTGCAATGTTGTGTTGACATTTTTGTACTTGTTAAAAGGTTCAGAGAAATGGGAGATAAATCGAGTCGGACGCTTGTTGCCTTACATTTAGTTAAGCTGGAGAATATATGTAGTATTCAGATAGATATACCCTACCAAAAAGTAAATAGCTGTCACTATCAGTGGGTAAGAACTGTGGTTCTAAATGTTATGTATAATGTTATGTCTGCGGTTTTTATATTGTCAACTGTAATAAATGTGTAAATCGTATTTGACATTCGTATCTTAGTATTTCTAATATTTCTGTTTACGGCTCAACGAAGTACAGAGCTGTTAGGTAAATACCTTCCCCAACATTATTTAAAAATGAATATCCAGAAGACATCTTAAAATTTTGTTTTCAAAAGAAAATTCGAACCATTATTTGATTTAAGTGGTCCAGTCCATGAAAATGTTCTAAAATCAATTTTATTCAAGAGTATCATCAACACAAAACATTGTCTTGAAAGAGTTACGAAAACATGAATACAAAATACGTTGAGTTAACAGACGTATATGTACTATAGAAATGGAATTGAATCCATGAGTTCCATCTCGTTTAACAAAACCTTTGCTAGAGATGAGGAGCGAGATACAGTGACATCTCCAAAGGTTATTTTATCTCAACTCGAACCCAATTCCCTGTGAGAGGCGAGAAAAGGAAATATGACGTCTTGTCAACATGGTGCTCAAAGTCTGACTGTTCGTAAAAGGCACAAAAATGGAAATAGCCGCGCATGCGCAGAGTGTGCTAATCGTCCGACGTATCTCTATTGCGAGGGAGAACATGCAGTGTGTTCTTACCGAACCACATACTAATCACTCCGTGAGTGATAACACACAAGTGCAAAGGAAAACAGACCCAGTCCATGAAAATGTTCCATTTTCTCAAACTATCCTAACTCGGAAATTCCAGTGTAGAAGAGAGGAGAGAGAAGATGTCGGCTCGTCATTTTGTATTCGGGTTTCTGCGTCGGTATCCATCCTACTCGCCTTGTTTTCTATGAAGTAAAGAGTCACCAAGTTTTGGCTAAAAGAACAAACTCCTTCTCTACAGTTTAAAGCGATTTTATTCAACAGTTTCAGCAACACAAAACATGGCCCTGAAAGAGTTATGAAAACATGAATACGACATAGCTTGAGTCCGCCGATGGACATGTATTATAGAAATGGAATTGGGTCCATTTCGTCTAGCAAAGCCATTGCTTGAGGAGAGAGAAAGAGAGATAACGTCTTGTCGCAGTGACATCTTAAAAAGGAACTTTTTGTAATTCGCTGAAAAACGAAACCACACGAATAGCTCTTTGTCTTCATTCTTTCTTTTCTTTTTGCCTTTTGTTTCAGCCTCGAGCCGAGCATACGACATTAATATATATGTGCAGAGAATCTACCAAAATGGATGGTAGATTCTTAGATTTTCTGCACAGACAGAGTTTTCCTCTTGTGCTTATTATTTTTGACAAAGAGAAGTTTCTTTTTTCCCGAAATATTAAATAAATGATTTTTAATAATCATCCGGACAACACACAAACAGCTAACACCACACTTGCTGTTATGTAAGATTTTAAGAAAAAATAAATAGTAAGTCCCATTTCGATTTATTATTTTTGTTCCTTCCAGCTTGCATCCTACCCGGGACTTTGCATTGCCCTCAGCCTTTTAAAAACATACTACTACTATTCCCATTAATGCTTCAAACAAACTACCATTCTCTATTATATATATATATATATATATATATATATATATATAGTAACACGAAATTACATAATCATCGATGCAATAATTTATTTCAAACTTTGTGGTATTGTCAAGCATCCAATTTAGATGATTACATTTTTGAAAATGAGAAAAGAGAAATTCACACTCGACAATTCAAATATAAGTAGAGAGAGAGTGACAAGATATGTTTTCAATCCCCCCTCTCTCTCTCTCTCTCTCTCTCTCTCTCTCTCTCTCTCTCTCCCTCTACTTATATTTGAATTGTCGAATGTGAATTTCTCTTTTCTCATTTTCAAAAATGAAATTATCTCACTTGGATGCGTGACAATACCACAAGGTTGAAATAGATTATTGCATCAATGATTATGTAATTTCGTGTCACTATATTTTATTTTATTCTTGCTCTGTTTATTACATTGAGCTCTCATATCCGGATTTCCTCCTGGAATTTATTTCATTATAACACACTATATATATATATATATATATATATATATATATATATATATATATATATATATATATATATATATATATATACTTGCTTCCTTAAACTCCCCTTCTTTAGCGACCGTATCACTTCTGCTATCCGCAATGCCATACGTAGTGAGAATCTTCACGTACAACTTTCTCACACAGGCACCTCTCTTCGACAACATTTATCCAAAAAAAGCCACTACACCCCAGACCCCTGCTCTCTAGCTAGTTGCCCCATCCCCAACTCTGGCCTCTGCCTCCGCACCTATACGGTATACAACCTACAATGCGCTAAGTGTCAAAAGTTCTACATCGGTAGTACCGTTAGGCCTCTACACCAATGCATTAAAGAGCATCTAAACACCCACATTTCTTCCTTCCATAAACACTTAATATCATGTGGCAACACACATCGCTCCATTAGTGTCCGCATCCTCAACTCCGTCCGCAATATAGGTCAGCTTCGAATTTCGGAAGCTATCCTAATCTCTAAATTTCGTCCAACATTGAATAACAGATCCGAGTTGTCTTCTCCCTTCATCCTCTGATTCTTACATCCTCACACTCCCACCCCCAACTTACTTGCCTTTGTCTCCTCTTTATTTGCCAACGCCGCCCACCCCACATTTTTTTGCTTGCCTTTGTCTCCTCGGTATTTGCCAGCGCCACCCACCCCACATTTTTTTTTTTTTTACACTTTACGTATTATAATTGTGGAATGGAATGATATGCACTTTATTTACACGCATTTAGACTTAGACTTAGACCTAGTGATTTCATGTGTATGCATATATTCATGTATGTGAATATGGGTGTATTCTCTTGTGTGTGTATGTGTATGCTCTATAGAATAAAATAATAGTAGAAAATAAGAAAATTAAAGTAAAGGAAATAAAAGATTGAAATTGGGATGAATAAGGAAAGAATAGAAAGAAATGGATAAATGAAGGGGATAAAAGGGGAAAGTAGAAGGAAAGGAAAGAGAAGGAGATAAGTGAGAGGGAAGGAAGAAAAAAAAATTATAGTATTAAAGGAATAAATTAAATATATTAATATATATAAATAAATAAATAAATTATGGTATTAAAAGAATAAATTAAATATATTAATGGATCATAATAACAAGGGTGAATTGAGGAAGAAGAAAATAAAAGGAAGAGAAGAAGTAGGGAAAAAATAATAAATGTAAAATAGATGAATCTATGAGTCAATAGATAGAATAAATTTATACAAATTTACTTCTAGGAATATGTTCCTCTTAAATTAACTATGAAAGATAGGAAAGAAAGAAGAAAGAAAGAGTGAATGTATGAATAAATAGTACATTTTATTTTTATTTATTTATTTATTTATTTATTTTTTTATTTTTTATTTTGTTCTTGTTTTTATTTTTTTATTTTTTTATTTATTTATTTATTTATTTTTTCCCTTAGTCCCCCCCCCTTACCCGTAATCCCTTCTTATTCCCCCCCCCCTTACCCTGTTACAACGGTCCCCTCCTTGGCTTTGATCCATTTCACAATTCAAATTCCTTCTCAAATTTCAAATCTCATTTCTAGATGTATAAGTTAAATAAGTTAAATAACTCATTTCTCATTTCTAGATATATTTTTAAATAAGTTATCTCCCCTTGACAATAACATACGTAAATTTAAATTTGAATTGAATAAAGAGAATAAAAGAGGAAAGAAAAAAAAGAAAAAAAGAAAAGAATTAATTAATGAATCATATAAAATTAAACATAATAAAATTATTAAAAAATTAGTATATTATTAAACAAATGTTTATAGTATTTTAACTTTAGTTATGTGATTGCTTAATGTAATTTTGACATTTTCTGCGTTCCTACTACCAATTGTTTTCTGCGGTATGTCGTTGATCTGACACCGATTTTTCCCGTTTTTCTTTGACTGATTTGGTCTTTTGTTGTTGTCTTCTGATAATGAAAGTTTTTCTTTCGAAAATTTAAGATTACCCTTTGCCTACCTGTTACTTACCGGACAGTATTTACTATTTGGTATTTAATCAGTTTTTGTGAAATTATTAATAAATCGTTTTGAGTTTCACTTTCTCCCTGCGTTTATTTCGTTTCACTTTTCCATCTTACGGCAACCACATCGCATTGCTATAGCCTCGGACGACTAATCTGCACTTACATTTACCAGCAATGCTTCAAGCAAACTACAATCTCCATATATATATATATATATGGTACAAGTTTTAGAACAAAATTCTTCAATAAAACAGCTTAAACAGAAACGACCATGCCAGAAATAAAAACAAGAAAATATATCTACTTTACATACAATGATGTGTAATATCTTTCTTTATTCTATAGTAATCCCGGAAGAGGTTTGTTGCGTCGATATTGTTGGGAATCTTCCGGTTCAAACGAGGGGTGAAACTTCGTGTCCGCAGTGTAGGAAAGACAAGGCTTAAAACGTGACAAGACAAGAAAGAGAAAACAACAACGGTTTAGTTAATATAGAGATTCTATATAACTAAAGAAAAAGGAAAAAAGAGAATGTTGGTTGCAAAATAAGGTAGTATTTGTCGTCTCATCATCTCCACAGGGTCTCCTCGTTTGGTGTGGTCTTTGTTTCATGGCAAATCTGGACAAATGTATTTTTTGTCCAACCTTGGCAATCATCAGATAGTAGTAATATATATGGTGGATTTCTGAAAAACATTATATCAAAATCACACAAGAGAAATATATGGTGAAGTTCCAGTATATATATATATATGCGAAAAAAACAAAAAAGGATAACAAAATGAAAGAAGGAAAATAATAACAACAAAAAACTAAAGAAAAAGAAAATAACCGGACTAAAATAAGAAAGACGGTCAGTAAAAATATATACCTTAATTTTATGAATAGTTAGATTAATAATAGTAGCGGATGATGAATGATTAGAAATATAAAAAGATAGGATACGTACATGCTATTTAAAAAGATGTAATGGGACCATAATTCCATGTATTAAAAAAAATGATAATGAATATTGACTGTAATTCGGGCTATGATCGTCAAGGTTTTTAAAGTTTTTTTTAATTTGTTTTTGTACAATTTGCACTGGGGATAGCCACACCAATAAATAAATAAATGCATAGGAGCATTTTACAAATATCTTTATGTTAGCCGAAACAATTGTCTGCGAAATAAAAAAATAAGTTGGAAAACATGACGTAAATCTGTCCTCTGTGATAATGATGTGGTATTGAACTACATAAAAATACTGAGTATAGCATAGCTCTAGCTTTAAACTATTGAACTATTATAAGTACTTTGTGTTACAAAATTTTAAAAAATACACACACACACACACACACATATATATATATATATATATATATATATATATATATAATTTATTTGAAAACTATATGTTACATATTTCAGAAACGTACCGCGGTTTCATCCAGATGGGCTGACTTTTTACATTTAAAAAAATATATATGCCCAGTGGAATCGTCAGCGTTCTGAGTGAGGTAAAATCACGATGAGAAATGGCGTTATATCGATAAAAAAAAACGGTGCATTCCTGGAAAGTCTCTCTGGAAAAATATATTGGTTGGGAATTAATTGAGTTTTATTTTATTTATTATTTATAGTTTTTTGTTTGAAGAAGCTTTTTATTTTATTCTACTAAGTGTTTTATTTATTTATTTATTTATTCTCTTGTAGTTTGGTATTTTTATTTTTATTTAAGGTGTTGTTTGTAGATCGTAGGAGATTACCGGTGTCTTGAAAGGCTAAAACACAATAGATTTTTTTAAATGTAAAAAGTCAGCCCATCTGGATGAAACCGCAGTACGTTTCTGAAATATTTAACATATAGTTTTTATATAAATTATATTCGCTCTCACCCCTCTGCGATCGAGCACTTTATTGATTTCTTTTCAATATACCTGACACACTATATATATATATATATATATATATATATATATATATATATATATATATATTATATAATGCCGCACTGAAGAGCTGTGATACAGCGAAACAGTCTGTATGTGGATGACTATAAAAAGCTCCCTTTCTTGGGTAGAGCTTATTTGTAAGGATATCGCCAATTGCCACTAGCTTTAAGGCATAGCTCATTGGGTAAAACTCATTCGAGCTCCCGGCAATTGACAATGTTTACATTGAGATATCACTTACAATCAGTCAGTGTCGTATAATAGTGCAGGGGTACAGGAACCGATTGTCAGCTCGACGGTTGAGTTTCAATCCCGGCTTGAGGCACTAGCTTATCTAGCTGCACTGAAGAGCTGTGATACAGCGAAACAGTCTGTATGTGGATGATTATATAAAGCTCCTTTTCTTTGGTATAGCTTATTTTTAAGGATATCGTCAACTGCCAATAGCTTTAAGGCATAGCTCATTAGGTAAAACTAATTCGAGCTCCGTGCGCGTAACAATGTTTACATTGAGATATCACTTACATTCAGCCAGTGTCGTATGATAGCGCAGGGGTAGAGGCACCGACCGTCAGCTCGACAGTTAAAATTCCGGCTCTAGGCACTGGCTGGTCTAGCCGCACTGAAGAGCTGTGATACAGCGAAACAGTCTGTATATGGATGACTATTGCTGCTCAGTACGGCTCCGAGTATTGACCAGCACTGAAGAAAGCAAAAACTTTAAACATGCATGAATTATTTTTGTGGAGTGTCTATTGCTTTTGTTATGTCTGCGTATCTATTCATAAATTTGAGTTTCTAGAAAGAGGGGCAAAGTCAGATGAAGGTTATCTTTCATGTCTACAAATTGCATAATCTTGTGATTAAAAGATCAAAGGATTATGGTCTTCCATAGAAATAAAAGGCAAACAGAAGGAAAACACTCAATTTCTTTTCCTTCTCGTGTCAAGCAAATTGAATTTTCTATGAAAATTGAAGAACAAAAACGGATCCATTCAATCTACGCGTTTTGTGATGGAAATGCTTATTTCTGTCTGGTATTTTCGAATGAGAAATTTCCATTATTATTTGCAATTTTCGGACTGTTTTTCACATCTTACTTGTTGTCTCTGCTTACTTGCCTCCCCACGAGGGCAGAGTTAGACACGAGGTCGGTTCTTAATGTGGGGAAAATTCAGCTCCACAGAAAGGGGCAAGTTGGGACAAAAAAAATGCTACAGTTTAGAAGAATATTTCCTTCACTGACCGAGGACAGAAAAGATGAAGTGTAGCATCAGAACAGATACTACACTTCGCTCTTAGCCAAAAGGTCAATCTTATTTGCTGTCGTAACAATGTTTCGGACGTTTTTTTTTTCCGATCTTCAGATGCCTTGTGTCCCAGAGACACTTGTTATCTTGAGGTTTTGAGTTCAATTCTGAGCTAAGGCAACAAAATGATTTCAGAAGTTAACTAAAAGAATGTCATAATGTCTGAAGAATGGAATATAAACGATGTACCACCTAGGGCTCTAATATTGGTTTGGTTTAAAATTCCATGAAAGTTCAACCAAACATAACTAAAGTAGTCTGCAGAGCAAAATAGACTAAAAACTGTGATAGAAACAATTAAGTTAAAAAATTATAACTAACCATATATTAACCAAAAATTATAGCTAACCATATATTAACCAACAATTATAGCTAACCATATATAAACCAAAAATTATAGCTAATCATATATTAATCAAAAATTATAGATAACCATATATTAACCAAAAATTATAGATAACCATATATTAACCAAAAATTATAGCTAACCATATATTAACCAAAAATTATGACTAACCATATATTAATCAAAAATTATAGATAACCATATATTAATCAAAAATTATAACTAACCATATATTAACAAAAAATTATAGCTAACCATATATTAACCAAAAATTATGACTAACCATATATTAATCAAAAATTATAGATAACCATATATTAACCAAAAATTATAACTAACCATCTATTAATCAAAAATTATAGATAACCATATATTAACCAAAAATTATAGCTAACCAGATATTAACCAAAAATTATAACTAACCATATATTAACCAAAGATTATAACTAACCATGTATTAACCTATAATTATAACTAGCCATATATTAACCTAAAATTATAACTAACCATATATTAACAAAAAATAATAACTAACCATATATTAACAAAAAATTATAACTAACAATATATTAACCAAAAATTATAACTAACCATATATAAACCAAAAATTATAACTAACCATATATTAACCAAAAATTATAACTAACCATATATTAACCAAAAATTCTAGCTAACCATATATTAACCAAAAATTATGACTAACCATATATTAACCAAAAATTATAACTAACCATATATTAACCAAAAATTATAGCTAACCATATATTAACCAAAAATTATAACTAACCATGTATTAACCAAAAATTATAACTAGCCATATATTAATCAAAAATTATAACTAACCATATATTAATCAAAAATTATAGCTAACCATATATTAACCAAAAATTATAACTAACCATATATTAACCTAAAATTATAACTAACCATATATTAACCAAAAATTATAACTAACCATTTATTAACCAAAAATTATAACTAACCATATATTAATCAAAAATTATAACTAACCATATATTAACCAAAAATTATAACTAACCATATATTAACCTAAAATTATAACTAAGCATATATTAACCTAAAATTATAACTAACCATATATTAATCAAAAATTATAACCAAGCATATATTAACCAAATATTATAACTAACCATCTATTAACCAAAAATTATAACTAACCATATATTAATCGAAAATTATAACTAACTATATATATACCAAAATTATAACCAAGTATATATTAACCGAAAATTATAACTAACCATATATTAACCAAAAATTATAACTAACCATATATTAACCAAAAATTATAGCTAACCATATATTAACCAAAAATGATAAATAACCATATATTAACCGAAAATTATAACTAACCATCTATTAACCAAACATTATAACTAACCATGTATTAACCAAAAATTATAACTAACCATATATTAATCAAAAATTATAGCTAACCATATATTAATCAAAAAATATAACTAACCCTGTATTAACCAAAATTTATAACTAACTATATATTAACCAAAAATTATAACTAACCATATATTAACCAAAAATTATAACTAAGCATATATTAACCTAAAATTATAACTAACCATATATTAATCAAAAATTATAACTAACCATATATTAACCAAATATTATAACTAACCATCTATTTACCAAAAATTATAACTAACCATATATTAATCGAAAATTATAACTAACCATATATTAACCAAAATTATAACCAAGCATATATTAACCGAAAATTATAACTAACCATATATTAACCAAAAATTATGACTAACCATATATTAACCAAAAATTATAAATAACCATATATTAACCGAAAATTATAACTAACCATCTATTAACCAAACATTATAACTAACCATGTATTAACCAAAAATTATAACTAATCATATATTAATCAAAAATTATAGCTAACCATATATTAATCAAAAAATATAACTAACCCTGTATTAACCAAAATTTATAACCAACTATATATTAACCAAAAATTATAACTAACTATATATTAACCAAAAATTATAACTAACTATATATTAACCAAAAATTATAACTAACTATATATTAACCAAAAATTATAACTAACTATATATTAACCAAAAATTATAACTAACTATATATTTACATGTTCTTTTTCTCTGATAAGATCAGTGACTAAAAGCTTAATGACTGAAAGTTCAAATGTCAACTTTTGGTAAACCCATTATCACATTTCAAGCTTGTTGGGTTTTGAAGTGTTGAATTCATAATGGTTGTTGTTGTTGTTGATCTTTAGAAGAAAAAGGCATAACTTGAAGATTATTGTTGGCTTGTGTTAATAAATTCTTCAGTTGACAAATTTAGAACAGTCTTCAGGTCATAAAATAGACAAAAGTAATAAAAACTCTTATAAAGTTGTTAGGGTTAGGGTAAGAAAAAAACACATTTGTCAGCTGCAAGGCAACCAAAATTGATTTTTTTAAAGATGGTCTTGATAAAAAAATTAGAAAATGAAATTAGACAATTGTGAATTTTCATAAATATTTGTTTTTCATTCTTTATGTAGTTAGTAAAGGTGTGTCGGTTATCTTAAGGTTCTGAGTTCAATTCTGAGCAAAAGCAGCAAAACAATTTAACAAGTTAACCAAAAAAATATCACCAGGTCTGCAGAATGAAAATTGCATAGTTTACCTCCAGGTCTACTAATCCAACACTGTCTCTCATAACGATGCATCCCAAAAAAGAAACGATCATGTTATGAAAAGTTAATGTTGTCGTTGAACAGTATTCAAAGGATGCTATCGCTCTTAGTGTGTGTAGCAAAACGCTCTTTTGAGCCAGTCGTTGAAGCAGGGGCATTATCTGAAAGAGTCGAGCATGTAAATTCACTGAATTACACCCCACGACACACTTCTGTGATTATGTCATTAAATGTATTTCAAACTCTCGACTTGTCTGCCACTATCGATCTTCACTCTTTTGGAATAGAGTGTTTTTATCTAAAGAATGTTCCCCTTAATCGTCAGTTGAAATAAAATCTATAATAGTCTCGAACCGAACGTTTATGTCGGTGCAGCTAAATCTGAAATCTCATTTTAGATTTAGGCTGAGAGTTTACAGAAGAATGTCTGAGAAAAATATAGATTCAATTTGAGCTGATAATGAAGACTATTTGGTGTTTTAACAGTGCCAAGTTGGTGAGGCTCCTTGCCAAAAATATACTACGGAGATACGATGTAATTGTAATCTTAACGTTTCATTAATTTTTTTTTTTTTTTTGCTAATGAGTCACCACTTAACAAGGCTGAAAACCATTCGAGGATAAGAATTAACGAGATGGGTCGATTGTTGAATGATGATGAATACTATGAGAGGATTGAAAATCTCCAAAAACCACCTACTTTAAACAACAGCCGACTCAGAAAACAGCAATTTTCTCCCTTTGTCAGAAACATTGCTCATCAAATGTGAGGACTAAAGGACAAAATAGGTATGAGACGAAAATTACGAGGTTGCCAAAAGGAAACGTATCGTCGACTTTAAAACAAGAAGGATATTCTTAAGATGCGTCCATTCAATCTGTGCGTTTAGTGATGAAAATGCTTCATTAAACTTAAGCGTGACACGTTGACGGACGGACAGAGCCTCTTATAGAAATGTGTGGACATATTTAAAAATTCTATTTCAAACATAAGCGTGACAGATTGACGGACGGACAGAGCCTCTTATAGAAATGTGTGGACATATTTAAAAATTCTATTTCAAACATAAGTGTGACAGATTGACGAACTGTGAAAATCAAGAAGTTGTTCGGAAATGCTACCACGAGAAATTGTTGAATATTGACTTTTCATGGAACTTTGAAAATCTAGAAGTTGCTGTATCAGTATCTGACTCAGCTATAAGAATTGAGAAAGAAATCATACGGGAAGCTGTAAGTAAAATGAAGGAAAGTAAGGCTGGAAGACTCTCAGGCATTGTTGCAGAAATGTTGAAGGCTGCGGATGAAACAGGCATTGAGATCCTGAAAGTGATTGAGAGAATAATTGAGCAGCAAAGAAGAAGTCAGCTAAGCATAGATGAAATGCAGTTTGGTGTTATGCCTGGGCAAAGTATCACTCGTGCTATATTTATCCTGAGACAAATATAAGAGAAGTACCTTGGTAAGAAGAAGAACCTGTATTTTACTTTTGTGGATTTGAAAGAAAGCTTTTGACAGAGAGTACCAAGAAGTGTTGTCTGGTGGGCTTTACATAAACTAGGGGTAAACAAATGTTTGTGAAGGTTGTTCAAGCAATGTGCATTAATTCTCAAAGTCGTATTAGAGACTTCAACATGGTCATCTTCGAATTCAATGTCAACAAATACTTATCATAAACCGTCCTGATAAGTAATCAAATTTTGTTCTTTCCGTTCATTATTTTCAATCCTCTCATAATAGTCTTCATCATTTAACTGACAATCATTAACCCTTATCCTCGAGTAGCTTTTGGATAAGAGGTGACTCATTCGTAAAACAAAAAACAATAAAAATCATCCATTTATATTTAGAGGAATTTTATATTTTATATCTGTACGATTAAGAAATCATCCTACCCTTCTTCTCTATCCCCTCTCAACAAAAAATAGAATCACTAAATGTATCAAATGAGAATCGAAAATGCGAGAAGATTCTTAAAGCAAATTGGTAAAGAAATGGTTAAAATAATTTTCTCCGATTCAAAATTGTTTTTCTTCAAAAAAAAATTTTTTTCTTTAAAAAACTAAAATTGTTTTTTCTTCAAAAAATTGTTTTTCTTCAAAAAATTGTTTTTTCTTCAAAACATTGTTTTTTTCTTCAAAACATTGTTTTTTCTTCAAAAAATTGTTTTTTTCAAAACATTGTTTTTCTTCAAAAAAATGTTTTTTCTTCAGTTTCTTTCTGTTTAATAGAAAGAAAGATTTTTATACAAATCTTTGTTTATACAAATCTTTGTTTCTATTGAACAGAAAGAAACTGAAGGAAAAAAAAGGTTTTCTTTGAATAAAATAAAAGCAAAGATGAATAAAAAGATTTATAGATGTGTCCAAGCGTCCGTCGGTCAGTAGGTCACTCTTAAGCTAGAAATAGAATTTTCATTGGGCTGATATTATGCTTAAGTTTCAAATATCATTAGGAAAAAATGTGACGCTTTGGGTCCTCCCATAAGCTCGGGTTAGATTGTTTGAACCAGAAAAAAAATGAGTTTGCAGAGCCAGTTAAATATAAATAATAAAGACAAAATCCAAATTAACCTTTTTCTCCTCGATATCTCCCCCCCCACATCTCTCTCCTTTCCATTTACAGACATGGGAAAAATAACGGACATTTCTCATCTCTTTATTCTTTTCTTTCTTTATTACCTTCGACTGTTAATAAATAAATAAATAAATAAACATATATATATATATATATATATATATTATAATATAAAATGAAGTAATAAAATAAGGTGTCAATCAAATTTTATTAGAATTCAAAGTTCAAGCAAAGTATCCTTAAGTCCTTAGCTCATGAGTTTTCAAAGATAATTCTTCTCTTCAGAGGACCATTACCGCAGTTATACTACTACAGGTAATAAAATTAAGCTTTGAAAATATATAAAATTATATACACAAATACATAAAAATACATAACATCAAATATATCAACCCAAAAACATGAGGTAGAAATATTTCACTGCCACTAATATGGAAGACATGAACACCACCAACTTCTACAGCTTTAAGTCCAGTAAATACCCCCAAAAGTCAACGAAATTGACGACTGTGAAAGGGATTTCCCGGATAGAATCTCCAAGATCCGTTTCACAAAACACAATAATATATTTGAGAAAAACTTATCATCTGACTTGAAAAAAAACTTAAATTTAATGATAAACCACTGATATTAACCAATAAGACCAGAAACATTTATAAAGTTAAAAATTACATACGAACAACTAACAATAGAAAACATCGCCAACAAATATCAATTAGCATCAGATCCTACGTTTTGTTACACTATCAATGAAGAAGCAATGAACTTAGCAGCCAGACTTAAAATTGATCACAGAGACAACTAACTGCCCCCAAAATGAGGGCTTCATTACTTTGAAAGACCACAAACCCCATTTTAGAAGTAGATCTACATGTAGACTCATAACCCCAGCCAAAAGCGAAATGGGATTGGCTAGTCAGCATATGATTAGAAAAATAAATAAACACATTAAGAACCACGCAGACTTTGGATCAATTCCCAGGCGATGAGTGACTGCTTCAGAGCCATTCCTAATAATAAACAATACTGATTCACACAATTCAACATCACAGACTTTTTATCTGTAATCAACAGAGAGATACTCAATCGAGCCTTAAATTTTGCCAAAACCTTCACAGAAATAAAAAATCTAGAAATCAAAACAATTCTTCATGCAAGGAACTCTTTCCTCTTCTTAGATAATTTCTATGGGTTATAAAATCAAACCCTGAACCTTTGATGTGCCGATGGGATCTTATGATAGTGCAGATATGTGCGATCTGATCTGACTTTTCATCTTTTACTCCCTCCAAACCAAGTTATGCCCCCTAAAAACCCTTTAAAATACTTCAAAGTAAAATTTTGGGAATATTTATTAATTATGATTAGAATTTCATCAAAATCCAAGCTATCTGAATTTTCACAAAGGGTTTCCAATCCTCGTTTGCATAAAGCTAAATATATCCCACATTACCCATCCTTACGCATAGCAGCTGTGTTTGAATATTCATAATGATCGATCAATTAGTTTTGGAGTTTACTCCACACAAACATATGAATATATATGGATACCTAACTTTATATTATGTACTGATTTATGTGAATATCAAAATAAAGGCGATTTTTATTTTGAAATGCAACTTTGGAAATTCTTGATCCATTCCCAAAAGAGTTCTCTATAAAAAGATAACGTTATTGGTCGGATTTCATTTCCTTCATTGGAAAAATGATCGGATGATTCTAAGAATAGAATGTTCTTGAAAGGGAAATTTCTATTTCGGAATGGATCGATCCGATTTTCATGTCCGCATAAAAATGATTTAACTTTATTTTATCTGAATTATTCCAACATTTTCACATCTGAGTTGTTATTTTCAAAACGTTTCGGCTGATGTAACCTCTGACCTTCTTCGGGTACATTTTGTCAAAATTGAGAATCTTTATGTTGGACTCGGGAATCGATATGGAATTTTGAACTGAACTCTTTATTTAATCCATGGGGGTGGATTGTTCTCGTCCTATCAGCCATGACCAGGTAAAAGTGTGAATTAATTACTATGTTATTAATTATTATGTTATGAATTAATTACTATGTTATTAATTATTATGTTATGTTATGAATTAATTACTATGTTATTCTTATCTATTATCGTCTGTAGTAAGAATTGAAACTCAAACCCCCAGAAAATTGTCACTTTAATTTTTTTTTAAGGACTAAATGGGCAGCACTAACCAAGGCCCAAACGCCACTCGAGGATAAGGATTAAAACTTAGAACTGATTATTAAAGAACGCGTTTATCCGTTGTGCCACGATTCAATGGAGGTTGAAAGTTCAATCCTTGCTACAGGCAGTAGTAACAAACAATAATTAATGAACACTTCCGGTCATGGCTGATTAAACGAGAACAATCTATCCCTGTGGATTAAATTAAGTGTTTGGTTCAAAATTTTATATTGGTTCTCGAGTTCGATATACAGCTTAACAAGTTGAAAAAGTTGCACCTGAAGAAGGTCGGCGATTACATCGGCCGAAATGTTGTGGATATAGTAACCAAGATGAGAGTAGTAGTCTGAATGATCCAAATAATCCAAATTATCAATCGTCATCTCAAGAATTGCGAAACATAATCTACTTTATTTCTATTTTTTAAGTAATATTTGCGAATTTGGGTGATTTTTTATTTAGGACAGAAGAAATATTAAAGGATTTGTTGATGTGTTCCTGTCCACCAATCGGTTCATCGATCCATCACATCAGTTTGAGATAAACAAACAGATCGAAATAGAAACGCCCAAGAGCCTCGAGAAGTAGGAGTGGGACGTAATGGGTGAAAATTTCAGATTCATGCGAGTAGTATTTTTTTGTGTTCATTTATACATAAATAACACTAAACAATCAAGCATTTTGAAAATTTTGCAAAATTCAGAAGGTGCAGGCCACTAGTTTTTGGCTATTTTACATTCATGAAAACCCTTTCACAGCCTGAAAATAGTCCTAAATTAAAGTACTATATCAGATTTAACCATCTATATCCATTCATAGCTTTTGAGGATGTTTTAGGACCTGCAATGTCGCATGAAACCACTTTTTCACCGAAAAATGATGGATTTTGAGTCCCGTGGAGCCCTAACGGCTATTTTTGGCCTGCGCCTTCTGAATTTTGCAAAATTTTCAAAATGTTTGACTGTTTAGTGTTATTTATGTATAAATGAACACAAAATAATACTACAGGCATGAATCTGAAATTTTCACCCATTATGTCCCACTCCTACTAGAAGAGGCTCTGTCCGCCCGTTCGTCTGTCACGCTTAAGTTTGAAATAGTATATTCGTTGGTCTATTGCGTCTGACAGAGTACAAAATCGACTTCGAAATCGAGTGGTGGGGGGGGGGATCTCTTCTCTTCCCTATAACCCTTTCTCACAGAAGAGATGTTGCTAGTCTCTCTCTTGCTAGTTTCAGTCTCTCTCTCTCTCTCTCTCTCTCTCTATCTATCTATCTCTCTCTCATTGATTGCCTCTCTTTCTCTCCTCTACTCTATCGTTATTTCCATGGAAGCTGCTCGACTGAGCTCCAATCTCTGGTTCCTCCTTGTAGGACATTCACAGCAAGAACTCGTCCTACTACCACAACGAAAAAAGACTTTTCTTTCTTCTTTCATGTGCCTAGCGTCAGACGAAATTTCCATGGACAGAGTTTCTTTGCAAGGAACACATTACTACGACACTGCTTCCCTCTTGATTACAGCTTGCTCACCTTCAAATACAATGTCAACAAATTTTTGTCATTCGACTGCCCCAAAATAATCAAACTCAGTTCATACCATTGATCAGTACTCCTATAGTGTTCCTCATCTTTAAGTTGAAAATCATTTCCGTCTCATTAACCCTTATCCTCGAGTGGCTCTTGATCTTGATGAATCGGCACCCTGATAGTAAAACCATGAAGAAATTCAACCCCCTTTTTACTCCTTTGCATAAGACTAAATTAAACTAAATATAGACAACATTACCACTCCTTACGCCTAGCAGGTGTTTTAAAATTCATAATGATGGGAGAAATAGTTTAGGATTGAATCTATATGTACGAATATATAAACATAAATAAATTTATATATATATATATATATATATATATATATATATATATATATATATATATATATATATACATATATATATAAATATATATATAAATATATATATATATATATATATATTGTTAACCGACGTGATATATTCTTTTATATTATATATATATATATATATATATATATATATATATATATATATATATATATATATAATATTACTATTTCATGTATCCACATAAAATTTTATGAGGAGATATAATTTTTTATGTATCAATTTTCAGTATTTACTTCAACAATGCTCGATACGTAAGTAGAGCTAGGTAGTAAGCTATGAAAATATATTTATGGCAATTATAGCCTGAAGATTACCCTCGGGGATGAAACGCGGGAGCCTCTGTGTAGCTTAATTGCCATACGATACAAAGAATTGCGAACTACTGAAGACTTCTTCCCAGTCATGGCAGATGGAACGAGAGCATGCTACCCCCGTGGATTTAATAACGGGTTCTGTTTGAAATTCCGACAAAGTACACCTAAAGAAGGTCGGAGGTTACATCGGCCGAAACGTTGTGATAAAACCACCCAAAATGAGAACAGTAGTCCGAATATACCAAATTCTATAAAATGTCAACCCTCATTTAAAAAATTCCGAAACCCATATATACTTATAAATAAAAAATAAATTATTATTACATGCATTTAGACGCAAGTATACACACAAGGTGAGTATCAGACGTTTGGTGCATATCGGAAAGAACCCCAAAGCTTGTTTCACGCATTCCTCATGTAACGCATGCTCCAAAGTTAAAAAAGTTATTTGCAAATTATCAAGCGTTTATAGTTTGTCTTTTCAATTTATTGTAGACATTAATTCTAACTTTGGACAGATTTGGAGTAAAATGTATATTTTGCTGCCTTTATTTATCTACCTCCCACAAGGTAAGATGTGACACAAAGTCGGGAAAGTGGGATTAGATAAGCCAGCGCTCGAGAGGTGAGCACTCTGGCCATTTAAAAATTGCCTGGGCAGCCCCGTCGGCATTCCCCGGTAGGGGCGCCTCAGACAGTAAGCAATAAACTTACTCCTCCCCAAAAAGGGGAGGCAAAGCCTGGGAGGGTGCACCTCCTAGTACTGCACAGGACCAGCAACCCCCAATAGACCGGCGTAAATCCAGACCGGTTTATTAGGCGAGGTACAGCCACCCTTCTCAAGGCAAATCAGAGTTTCCCTATGATCTCCAGTGTTTGAATTGCAACAAACGCATGAAGATTAGAGACTAACAGGCCTGTGACATGATGAACTCTTCAATTAATAAGAGTTCTCTCCCCCTTGTATACTACCTTTCTTTCTTTCTTTCTTCTTTCTTTCTTCTTTCTTTTCTTTCTTTCTTTTACTTACTTCCTTTCCCCTGTGAGAAAGCATTAGTCAGTGGGAAAGTACTGGAGATGTTTAGCCATTTTGACTAGAATTGAAATTCAAGTATTTAAATTTCGATTCATGCAGCAATCAGAGAGCGAAAAAAAAAACGAGAAATGAAAAGGTGATTTTACAGCCGATCACGTGATCAACAACCGACATCAATTGATGGACATGTTGAAAGAGGCGATTTGCAGACAGATGACTTTGCTGTCGATTTGCTAACTTGCCAGATTTAAATACTCAAATTTTAGTAGATTTTGTGGAGAAAAAAAAATGAATAGCGGGAATTTCATATAATTGGAGAAAAATTGTAATTTCTGCCAACGTTTTGGTTTGGGCGAGAGTGGCAAACCGGTCATTTCCTTTGTTTACCAAACGTTGAATCACACAAAGAACCATTAATCACCTTTTGTCGAATCTTTCCACAGAAAACAATTGCTTTAAATTTATTCTGCAAACAAACATAATTATTAGCTTTAGCTTTATCCGAGACACGAAGTGAATATTAATTTTTTATTCACACCAAATATCAAAACAAATATCGATTTTCAATTCACTGTAGACACTGAAAGGATTATTAAGTTTACTCTCGACAATGACAAAAATCTATTAATTTTCGATGGATGATTCTCAAAGTCCCAGAACAATTTCCTCACTTTGGAAAACATGGTTTTATTTTTAGTAAAAAAAAATCTTTCATTCATATGATGAAAACGTTTGGATAAAATCCGACAAAATGTAGATATGAGTGTAAAAAGCGGATATACCAAAACAATAGTATGAAAATTAACTTATCTTGTGAGATTTTTAATATTTGGTTTTTACTGTTAAAAGACTTCCTCATAAATGTGGAAAGATGAAATTCTTGAAGATTTACGAGAAATGACATAGAAATGCGAGATAAGAGGAAGGAGAAGGCGGAAAAAGGGGAAAGATCGAAGGCAGGGGTGAAAGGAAGGAAAACAAAAGCGGGGTATACTTCAAATTTCTTTTAAAAGGTGTATTGAGGAAGGTATCGAGAGAAAACCTTGGTTGCTAGCCGACAAAATAATTTGTGTGGCAATATGTAACGTGTGCAGGCTTAGGGAAGTTCGACTTTGGCATGATTGGATCCCGAGTGAATTAATGATTGACGGTGATTTCAACGAATGAACGATTTTCGTGGACAAAGATTTGTTGTGCCAGAATGTTAGAAGAGTGATGCAATTTACATACACATATTAAACACGTGGATCGTGGACTTTTGGTGACGGCAAAAAGAAAACTATATAAACGGCAGAATGAAAACTATATAAACGACATAAGGAAAACTATATAACCGACAGACGGAACACTATATAAAAGACAGAAGGAAAACTATATAAACGGCAGAAGGAAACTATATACACGACAAAAAGAAAAAGAAATATAAACGGAAGGAGGAAAACAATATAAACGACAGAAAAAAACGATATAAGCGACAGAAAGAAAACTATATAAACGGCAGAAAGAAAACTATATAAACGACAGAAGAAAAACGATATAAACGAAAGAATGAAAACGATATAAACGGCCATTAGAAAAACTATATAAACGGCAGAAGGAAAACGATATAAGCGACAGAAAGAAAACTATATAAACGACAGAAGCAACACTATACAAACGACAGAAGGAAAACTATATAAACGACAGAAGTAAAACTATATAAACGACAGAAGGAAAACTATATAAACGAAAGAAGGAAAACTGTATAAACGACAGAAGGAAAACTATATGAACGGCATAAGGAAAACTATATAAACGGCAGAATAAAAACTATATAAACGACAAAAGGAAAAGTATATAAACGAAAGAAGGAAAACTATATAAACGACAGAAGGAAAATTATATAAACGACACAAAGAAAACTATAAACAGCAGAAGGAAAACTATATAAACGGCAGAATGAAAACTATATACACGACAGACGGAACACTATATAAAGGACAGAAGGAAAACTATATAAACGACAGAAGGAAACTATATACACGACAAAAGGAAAACTATATAAACGTCAGGAGGAAAACAATATAAACGACAGAAAAAAACGATATAAGCGACAGAAAGAAAACTATGTAAACGACAGAAGCAAAACTATATAAACGAGGGAAAGTAAACTATATAAACGACAGAAGGAAAACTATATTAACGGCAGAAGGAAAACTATATAAACGGCACAAGGAAAACTATATAAACGAAAGAAGGAAAACTATATAAACAGCAGGAAAAAACTATATAAACGACAGGTGGAAAACTATATAAACGGCACAAGGAAAACTATATAAACGGCAGAAGGAAAACTATATAAACGACAGAAGTAAAACGATATGAAGGAAGGAAGGAAAACTATATCAACAGCAGAAGGAAAACTATATCAACGGCAGTAGAAAAACTATATACACGACAAAACAACACGATAAAAGAACAGAAGGAAAACTATATTAACGACAGAAAGAAAATGATATAAGTGACAGTAGGAAAACTATATAAACGACAGAAGAAAAACTATATAAACGACAGAAGGAAAACTATATCAACGGCAGTAGAAAAACTATTTAAACGACAGAATGGAAACAGTATAAGCGACAGAAAGAAAACTAAATAAACGACAATTTAGAAAACTATATCAACGGCAATTAGAAAACTATATAAACGGCAGAATGAAAACTATATACACGACAGACGGAACACTATATGAAGGACTGAAGGAAGACTATATAAACGGCAGAAGGAAACTATATACACGACAAAAAAAAACTATATAAACGACAGAAGCAAAACTATATAAACGACAGAAGCAAAACTATATAAACGGAAGAAGGTAAACTATATAAACGGCAGAAAGTAAACTATATAAACGACAGAAGGAAAACTATATAAACGGCACAAGCAAAACTATATAAACGAAAGAAGGAAAACTATATACACGACAGAAGGAAAACTATATAAACGGAAGAAGAAAAACTATATAAACGACAATAGGTAAACTATATTTACGGAAGAAGGGATACTATATAAACGACAATCGAAAAACCGTATTAACGGAAGAAGGAAAACTATATAAACGTCAGAAGCAAAACTATATAAACGGAAGAAAGTAAACTATATAAACGACAGAAGGAAAACTATATTAACGGCAGAAGGAAAACTATATAAACGGCACAAGGAAAACTATATAAACGAAAGAAGGAAAACTATATAAACAGCAGGAAAAACTATATAAACGACAGAAGGAAAACTATATGAACGGAAGAAGAAAAACTATATAAACGACAGTAGGTAAACTATATTTACGGATAAAGGGACACTATATAAACGACAATCGGAAAACCGTATAAACGGCAGAAGGGACACTATATTAACGGCAGAAGGAAAACTATATAAACGGCTGAAAGAAAACTATATAAACGACAGAAGGAAACCTATATAAACGACAGACGGAAAACTATATAAACGGAAGAAGGAAAACTATATACACGACAGAAAGAAAACTATATACACGGCAGAAGGAAAACTATATAAACGAATGAAGAAACACTATATAAACGAATGAAGGAAAACTATATGGACGACAGAAGGAATACTATAAAAACGGCAGAAGGGACACTATATAAACGACAGAAGGAAACTATATAAACGAGAGAAGAAAACCTATATAAACGGCAGAAGGAAAACAATATAAACGAGAAAGAAAAAATATATAAACGGCAGTAGGAAAACTATATAAACAGCAGCATAAAAACTATATAAACGACAGAAGGAAAACTATATAAACGACAGAAGGAAAACTATATAAACGACAGAAGGAAAACTATATAAACGAAAGAAGGAAAACTGTATAAACGACAGAAGGAAAACTATATAAACGGCAGAAGGGACACTATATAAACGACAGAATAAAAACTATATAAACGACAAAAGGAAAACTATATAAACGAAAGACGGCAAACTGTATAAACGACAGAAAGAAAACTATATAAACGACTAAAGGAAAACTATAAACAGCAGAAGGAAAACTATATAAACGACAAGAAGTAAAACTATATAAACAGCAGAAGGAAAACGATATAAGTGACAGTAGGTAAACTATATAAACGACAGAAAGAAAACGATATAGGTGACAGTAGGTAAACTATATAAACGACAGAAAGAAAACGATATAAGTGACAGTAGGTAAACTATATAAACGACAGAAAGAAAACGATATAAGTGACAGTAGGTAAACTATATAAACGACAGAAAGAAAACGATATAGGTGACAGTAGGTAAACTATATAAACGACAGAAAGAAAACGATATAAGTGACAGTAGGTAAACTATATAAACGACAGAAAGAAAACGATATAAGTGACAGTAGGTAAACTATATAAACGACAGAAAGAAAACGATATAAGTGACAGTAGGTAAACTATATAAACGACAGAAAGAAAACGATATAGGTGACAGTAGGTAAACTATATAAACGACAGAAAGAAAACGATATAAGTGACAGTAGGTAAACTATATAAACGACAGAAAGAAAACGATATAGGTGACAGTAGGTAAACTATATAAACGACAGAAAGAAAACGATATAAGTGACAGTAGGTAAACTATATAAACGACAGAAAGAAAACGATATAAGTGACAGTAGGTAAACTATATAAACGACAGAAAGAAAACGATATAAGTGACAGTAGGTAAACTATATAAACGACAGAAAGAAAACGATATAGGTGACAGTAGGTAAACTATATAAACGACAGAAAGAAAACGATATAAGTGACAGTAGGTAAACTATATAAACGACAGAAAGAAAACGATATAAGTGACAGTAGGTAAACTATATAAACGACAGAAAGAAAACGATATAAGTGACAGTAGGTAAACTATATAAACGACAGAAAGAAAACGATATAGGTGACAGTAGGTAAACTATATAAACGACAGAAAGAAAACGATATAAGTGACAGTAGGTAAACTATATAAACGACAGAAAGAAAACGATATAGGTGACAGTAGGTAAACTATATAAACGACAGAAAGAAAACGATATAAGTGACAGTAGGTAAACTATATAAACGACAGAAAGAAAACGATATAAGTGACAGTAGGTAAACTATATAAACGACAGAAAGAAAACGATATAAGTGACAGTAGGTAAACTATATAAACGACAGAAAGAAAACGATATAGGTGACAGTAGGTAAACTATATAAACGACAGAAAGAAAACGATATAAGTGACAGTAGGTAAACTATATAAACGACAGAAAGAAAACGATATAAGTGACAGTAGGTAAACTATATAAACGACAGAAAGAAAACGATATAGGTGACAGTAGGTAAACTATATAAACGACAGAAAGAAAACGATATAAGTGACAGTAGGTAAACTATATAAACGACAGAAAGAAAACGATATAGGTGACAGTAGGTAAACTATATAAACGACAGAAAGAAAACGATATAAGTGACAGTAGGTAAACTATATAAACGACAGAAAGAAAACGATATAAGTGACAGTAGGTAAACTATATAAACGACAGAAAGAAAACGATATAAGTGACAGTAGGTAAACTATATAAACGACAGAAAGAAAACGATATAGGTGACAGTAGGTAAACTATATAAACGACAGAAAGAAAACGATATAGGTGACAGTAGGTAAACTATATAAACGACAGAAAGAAAACGATATAAGTGACAGTAGGTAAACTATATAAACGACAGAAAGAAAACGATATAAGTGACAGTAGGTAAACTATATAAACGACAGAAAGAAAACGATATAGGTGACAGTAGGTAAACTATATAAACGACAGAAAGAAAACGATATAAGTGACAGTAGGTAAACTATATAAACGACAGAAAGAAAACGATATAAGTGACAGTAGGTAAACTATATAAACGACAGAAAGAAAACGATATAAGTGACAGTAGGTAAACTATATAAACGACAGAAAGAAAACGATATAGGTGACAGTAGGTAAACTATATAAACGACAGAAAGAAAACGATATAAGTGACAGTAGGTAAACTATATAAACGACAGAAAGAAAACGATATAAGTGACAGTAGGTAAACTATATAAACGACAGAAAGAAAACGATATAAGTGACAGTAGGTAAACTATATAAACGACAGAAGAAAAACTATATAAACGACAGAAGGAAAACTATATCAACGGCAGTAGGAAAACTATATAAACGACAGAATGGAAACGATATAAGCGACAGAAAGAAAACTAAATAAACGACAATTAGAAAACTATATCAACGGCAGAAGGAAACCCATATGAACGGCAGAAAGGAAACCTATACAAACGACAGAATAAAAAACGATATAAGCGACCGAAAGATAACTATATAAACGGCAGAATGAAAACTATATACACGACAGACGGAACACTATATGAAGGACTGAAGGAAGACTATATAAACGGCAGAAGGAAACTATATACACGACAAAAGGAAAACTATATAAACGGTAGGAGGAAAACCATATAAACGACAGAAAAAAACGATATAAGCGACAGAAAGAAAACTATGTAAACGACAGAAGCAAAACTATATAAACGACAGAAGCAAAACTATATAAACGGAAGAAAGTAAAACTATATAAACGAAATAAGGAAAACAATATAAACGACAGAAGGAAAACTATATCAACGGCACAAGTAAAACTATATAAACGAAAGAAGGAAAACTATATAAACAGCAGAAAAAACTGTATAAACGACAGAAGGAAAACTATATACACGGCAGAAGGAAAACTATATAAACGGAAGAAGAAAAACTATATAAACGACAATAGGTAAACTATATTTACGGAAGAAGGGATACTATATAAACGACAATCGGAAAACCGTATAAACGGGAGAAAGAAAACTATATAAACGACAAAAGGAAAACTATATAAACGACAAAAGGAAAACTATATAAACGACAGAAAAAAACTCTATAAACGACAGAAGGAAAACTATATAAACCATAGAAGGAAAACTATATAAACGACAGAAGGAAACTACAAAAACGACAGAAAGAAAACTATAAACAGCAGAAAAAAAAATAAATAAACGGTACAAAGAAAACTATAAACAGCTGAAAGAAAACTATATAAACGGCACAAAGAAAACTATAAACAGCAGAAATAAAACTATATAAACGGTACAAAAAAAATATAAACAGCAGAAAAAAAAACTATATAAACAACTACAAAAAACTATAAACAGCAGAAGGAAAACTATATAAACAACACAAAAAAAATTTAAACGGCAGAAAAGAAAACTATATAAACAACTACAAGAAAACTATAAACAGCAGAAAGAAAACTATATAAACGGTACAAAGAAAACTATAAACGGAAGAAAGGAAAACTATATAAACAACTACAAGAAAACTATAAACAGCACGCAGAAAAACTATATAAACTGTACAAAGAAAACTATAAACAGCAGAAGGAAAACTATATAAACGGTACAAAGAAAACTATAAACAGCATAAGGAAAACTATATAAACTATACAAAGAAAACTATAAACGGCAGAAGGAAAACTATATAAACGGCACAAAGAAAACTATAAACAGCCAAAGGAAAACTATATATACGGCACAAATAAAACTATAAACAGCAGAAATAAAACTATATAAACGGCAAAAAGAAAACTATAAACAGCAGACGGAAAACTATATAAACAACACAAAGAAAACTACAAACATCAGAAGGAAAACTATATAAACGGTACAAAAAAACCTATAAACCGCAGACGGAAAACTATATAAACGGAAGAAGGAAAACTATATACACAACAGAAAGAAAACTATATACACGGCAGAAGGAAAACTATATAAACGAATGAAGAAACACTATATAAACGAATGAAGGAAAACTATATGAACGACAGAAGGAATACTATAAAAACGGCAGAAGGGACACTATATAAACGACAGAAGGAAACTATATAAACGAGAGAAGAAAAACTATATAAACGGCAGAAGGAAAACAATATAAACGAGAGAAAAAACCATATAAACGGCAGTAGGAAAACTATATAAACAGCAGAATTAAAACTATATAAACGACAGAAGGAAAACTATATAAACGACAGAATTGAAACTATATAAACGGCAGAAGGAAAACTGTATAAACGACAGAAGCAAAACTATATAAACGAAAGAAAGAAAACTGTATAAACGACAAAAGGAAAACTATATAAACGACAAAAGAAAAACTATATAAACGAAAGACGGCAAACTGTATAAACGACAGAAGGAAAACAATATAAACAACAAAAGGAAAAGTATATAAACGAAAGAAGGAAAACTATAAAAACGGCAAAAGGAAAACTATATAAACGACAGAAGGAAAACTATAAACAGCAGAAAGAAAAATAAATAAAAAACAAAAAGAAAACTATATAAACGGCAGAAGGAAAACTATATAAACGGCACAAAGAAAACTATAAACAGCCAAAGGAAAACTATATAAACGGTACAAAGAAAACTATAAACAGCAGAAATAAAACTATATAAAGTGCACAAAGAAAACTATAAACAGCAGAAATAAAAATATATAAACACAAAAAGAAAACTATAAACAGCAGAAGGAAAACTATATAAACTGTACAAAGAAAACTATAAACAGCAGACGGAAAACTATATAAACAACACAAAGAAAACTACAAACATCAGAAGGAAAACTATATAAACGGTACAAAAAAAACTATAAACCGCAGAAAGAAAAACTATATAAACGGCACAAAGAAAACTATAAACAGCAGAAGTAAAACTATATAAACTGTACAAAGAAAACTATAAACAGCAGAAGGAAAACTATATAAACTGTACAAAGAAAACTATAAACGGCAGAAGGAAAACTATATAAACGGCATAATAGAAAACTATAAACAGCCAAAGGAAAACTATATAAACGGTACAAAGAAAACTATAAACAGCAGTAATAAAACTATATAAAGTTCACAAAGAAAACTATAAACAGCAGAAGGAAAACTATATAAACTGTACAAAGAAAACTATAAACGGCAGAAGGAAAACTATATAAACGGCATAATAGAAAACTATAAACAGCAGAAGGAAAACTATATAAACGACACAAAGAAAACTATAAACAGCAGTAATAAAACTATATAAAGTTCACAAAGAAAACTATAAACAGCAGAAGGAAAACTATATTAACGGCACAAAGAAAACTATAAACAGCAGAAGGAAAACTATATAAACGGCACAAAGAAAACTATAAACAGCAAAAGGAAAACTATATAGCGGCAAAACGAAAAAGGTTGTTCGTGATGAAAGAAGTGCATTCAAGACGAACGAGAAACTACAATGTGAAGAATAGCAAATATTGGAAGAATCAGTGTTTATTTAGTATCTTTACCCTCTTACAAAATAAAATAATAAAAAATTTTTAACGTCCTGAATTGTTCAGGTTCTAATCTGTCAGGAAAAGTTGTCCTTACCTTCCGGTGATGGGGAAACATCTACTTTGTTTGGATTGTTTATTTATCCACCTAAATTTGCATAGTGGTCACATGACACCCTTTTGGCTAAATAAAAAAGGCTGTTTGTTGCTGTTTAGTGGCTTTTCTTTCGAGACCGTCAGTAGGTCACAGTGTGGCTCCTATTACTATAATTATTACCAGACCTTGGCTTCGTTTACAAAACCAGTGTCGCAACACCGGCAATCTGTTGCATCACCCCCTCTATCCACAATTACAGAGGCAAGGTGTCTACTTTCCTGTTCGTTCTGCCAGTTGCCGTTGTTGGTCAACCTTGTAGCGTCACTTTTCGCTACAAATCGTCCTACTCAAATTAAGGAGAAATTTTCCTTACTTGTTGACTGGACTACAAACAGATTCAAAGAGAAAGAATAAGGGCTTTTTTATTCAGCCCGCCAAAATTAAGTGTTTTCGGTTAATTGATCAAAGAGAATCGTGTTAGCCAATCAAATAAGGCTTATTCAGAATAGGAGGGCGTCGTGATAGACAAGAAGAGAATTATTTAGAGAGAAATGGAGGTAACCTTCCTTTTTATACTACCATTCACCGACACGTCTTCCCATGGGATGTTTCTATTACCGAAAGTGATTGGGTTACCAGATATATGTAAGTGTTGTCTATGTTCCTTTGCGCGTCTTGCGCTGTGCACAGGTGCACTTCTTGTTGACCTTAGCGGCTTCTGTCTATACATTGCGTACTGTCTCCGTCTTTGTCGCGCTTCAAATATATTGTTTGTCATTGGTTTTTTTCAATCAACATCATTATAAATCTTTAATTTCTTTTTGTTCTCCAAGAAAAAGTGACGGTTCTTCTGAATAGAGCCCTGGACAACATTTTGCCTCGTCCGCTGCTGCTTGTGACATCTATTTTTTTTTTAGCTTTGCCACCAGTCGCGCCTTCTTGAGCCAGGCCATTACGTCACCGTCACCTCGGAAGTGTTTCATTACGTCGCTGCTGAGCTTCGCCTTTGCTATTTTAGGGAAGTCTAAGAATAAGTAGCGGCTTGAAATAGTTTTAAAGAAAGGCAACAGACAAAAAGGGACGATCTTTTAACGGGTGACGGATACTCAGTAGACACCGCTTTTTACTTCACACGGCAAAGAGGAAATAGATTTTTTAAAAAGAGAAAATAGAGTTTTAAAAAAGAGAAAATAGATTTTTAAAAAAAGAGAAAATAGATTTTTAAAAAAGAGAAAATAGATTTTTTAAAAAAGAGAAAATAGATTTTTTAAAAAGAGAAAATAGATTTTTAAGAAAAGAGAAAATAGATTTTTTAAAAAAGAAAATAGATTAAAAAAAAAAAGAAAATAGATGTTTAAAAAAAGAGAAAATAGATTTTTTAAAAAAAGAGAAAATAGATTTTAAAAAAGAGGAAATAGATTTTTAAAAAAAGAGAAAATAGATTTTTTAAAAAGAGGAGAAAATCAAGCAAGAAAAAAAGAGAAAATATTTGACATTATTCCAGACAGATCAGAAGGAGAGAAGAGAGGGGAAGAGGGGGGGGGGGTAACCGGAAATGATAAAACGTTGAATACTAATGTAAGAAAAAAAAAAGGCTAAATCTATTACAACATTATTTACGGCTTTTATTTGTGTGGAAAAAAACTAAAAGGGAAAAAGATGAAAGTATGAAAGCATTGAAAAACAAAAAATGTTTTTATGTCTTTTGAAAAAATAGGTAGGAAGAGAATTTTAAAGCATTGTCTAAATTTTCGTTATTTTCTCGAATTATGCTTTTAGCTAAAGTGGGTGTGATTTGATAAAAATCTATTCGTTGTTTGTTAATTGGTTTAGATTAGGAACAATACTGATACACACCTGATTAACCATACAGATGCACAATACAGATGCACAATACAGATGCTTTAGGAATTTCGCGGGCGTTAGCAAAATTACGAATTTCTTGGTAACAAAATGGTACATAACACAACATATATATATAAAAACATGACAAGAGGGAAAGAAAAAATAAGAGGTTCGATAGAGTTAAAATAGAGTTTTATTAACATTAAAATGGGGCTGGCTGCTTTTAATTCCCAAAGCTGGATTAATAACATCAACCCTTAGTAACCAAGATAAAAAATTTAAAAGCTTAAGACATGCAAAATTCACAAAAGGGTAAGATCGTTGGCACAACGAAATTGGAAACAAAATAATTATTTTCTTTTTTGTTCATATAAAACAATAAAATAAAACTCAAAAATATACTCGATTATATCTTATTGGTTGACGAAAGTCTGGGTTAATTTTTTCTTTTCCATTGAAATGTCCGTTTTAAATGTCCCTTTCTCTGTCTTCCTTTCATATTTTCATTCCAATCTTTGAAATTACTTCATAAATGTTCTTCGTTAATCCATTTTCTTCACAACGTGTCCATTATCCAGAACAAGTAGAAAATCATCCAAAAATTTTACGTCCATTCACAAAATCGGACGGAGACCACTCTGAAACGAACCTCACCCTCGGCTGTCAAGCTGGTACTAAATCAAAAAGCGCCCAAAGACTCCGGAAGACACCGGACATGACGTCACCTCTAGACTTTATTACATCGATGATGATGCTGGAAGGAAAGCAGGCGGGAACACGACACACAACCCAGACAGAAAAACCTTGACCTACATCACGTGCAGTGGCAATATGTTGACCCCCCCCCCTCCTCCATACCCAAAATAGAAATAAATTTCCTAAAATGCACAATACAGATGCACAATACGGATAAACAATACACATGAAAACAATATATTTATTTATCTACCTCCCACAGCGGTAAGATGTGACACAAGGTTGAAAAGTGGGATTTGAAAAGCCAGCGCCCGAGAATTTTGAGCACTCTGGCCTACAAAAATGCCTTGGCAGCCCCGGTAGTAAGCAATAAACTTACTCCTCCCCAAAGAGGGGGGGGCAAAGCCTGGGAGGGTGGACCTCCTAGAACTGCACAGGACAAACCCACAGACCGACGGAATCAAGACCCGAAGGCCAAGACGACACCGGTCCATGGGGTGCAGTATCCATCGGAACAGATACTACACTTTCTTCCTAACCAAAAGGCCGAGAAAGAGTGAAAACAGAGTGAAATATAGATTGTCATATAATTGGTCTTTTTGGACGAAGTGATGAAGATGACAAGATGAAGTGATCATCTTCTGGGTGTCGTTTTTCTGCTTCTGATGCTCAAGACTTCTTTTCAGGTGGCAGATGAACTTCGTTATGGCGGATGAACTTCGTTATGGGGGATGAACTTCGTGTGGCCAGATCATCCTTATTGCCAATCAGTAAACATAAAGACGTTTGTACTGGAAAATATGAAGTTCTTTACACTTCAGGATACATTTCTCTCCTGGCTGTGTCGGGCAGAGATATATAGAGATACAGAGAATAGGTCCTGAACTGTGTGCCAAGCTCCAGTCCCTGTAACATCACCACAGTGTTGCATCCCTGTGCTTCCTTTACAAGTACTTCCATATAATGTGCTCCGATGAACGTACTACACTTATACCACCTCAACAGAAATGCCTCCGACCCATCCGAGTAGCAACAAAATCCCACCTCTTCACTGTAGAGGTCCCTATATGCCGGAATAGTTTCTGCTCTTATAACTTCTTTCCTCAGACCGCTAACTTTTGAAATTACCTCTCTGCTCCTTGTTTCTCCGACTGTGCCAACATGCAAAAATTTTAATGTAATATGAACAAACATCTTGCTGTTCAACTCCCCACTCAGATTGTCCCCTATAAACCTTGCTCCTATCACAGTAGCGCATTTACTAGCCGCCTTTTATCGTCTTTTAGGACCGACATGTTGTTTCTTTCAAATCGTCTGCTTCCCATCTGGGACTGACTGTCTCGTTAATAAGCTCCCCCTAATATCGACAATTTAAGACTGTGCATATTTCAGTCTAATGAAAAGCCTGTTCTAAGTTATTAGATATTATTGGAATTATTATTAAGCGCAGTGAATTCTAAGTGCCCTGTGATTGGATGAAAATCAGCCAATCACAGACCACTGCTTCAATCTCCGCAGAAAACCCAGGAGAGCACCTTTTTTTTAAACATCGGGATCTTCTCTCCAGCCTCGCTACCGTCAACATCGTTCTTCTCTGCTGTGTCAGTGAGAGCGGGCTCATGCTTTTTTAGCGTATATAATACGCACGAAGCCCTCTTGATGTTCTCAACTACTCTTCACAGCCTTGTCCTCAGAAGTTACAAGACAACTGGCATTTACAGTGAGTCCGCAAAGGCACTTCTTTTGCAAGCAACATTCTATTTCTTTCTTTTTTTTTTCATCTCTTTAAATACCCTTTCTTTATCTACCCAAGTTGTTTGTTATCTCTATTCTTGTCTAGTCACGTTTTTATGCCACCAACTTTTCTTCCAGCGGACTACAATCTTCGTCCTTCATTTCAACGGGAACAATCCCAACAATATCTCACTGTTGACCTGTGACTCCAGTGACAGCCACTGTGACCCCTAACCCTCACCAAATCTAAATCTGTAACATTTACAATGTAAAAAGATGAAGAATACAGATAGAAACAATACAAATAAAACAAATCCGATGACATTAATATGTATCTCTTTTGATGAAGAGATTAAATCGATTTTTCCTCAATATAGTACAATCATCAGCTCAACCATTTTCCCACAATTAATATATTACTCGTTTCGTTAGCTTTTTTAATATACTAATGAGGCACCACTTACCAAGGTCAAAGGTCATTTGAAGATAAGTGTTAATGGAATTGTCATTTAGATGATAACCAATGAGGATTGGAAATGGTGGTTGGAATGTGCAACTGACCCTAAGTAGTAATATAATTTTAATGACACCTCCGGGATGCCAAGGTTGCTTCATGTCAAATTGTCGAGTAGGTTTGGAACCTATAAGTAACTAACAGACAGACAGACAAAAATGCTCACTTATAATACATTAAAATATGTGTTATACATTGACATTAGAAATGTTCCTTTCTTTAGATTTTCGGTAAAAGTACAGAATAGTTAATACTCAAGAACTCGTAAACTATAAAAAAAAACAATACATAATTTATATCAAACGCATTAGAATGAAATTCTCTACCGAACCCGCCTAGAAGCTGTAACATTTGTAAGATTCTTTACTGTATTAAAAAAAATCTTACAAATCGTTTCTGCAAGTTAAAAGTAGGCAGGTTCCGACATTTTTTCTTTTTTGGGGGGAGGGGGGGGGTCTCGAGTGTTCACTATTCTGTACTTTTACCATTTAAAAAATCTTAAAAATCGTTTTCTCGCATTAAAACTAGGCGGGTTGGGTAGAGAATTCTATTCTAATGCGTTTTATATAAATTATGTGATTTTTTTTTGTTATTGTTTACGAGTTCTCAAGTGTTAACTATTCTGTACTTTTACCAGGTTTTCTTTTCAATCAGTTGCTGGTAAAAAGAAGAAGCTTTTAATCAATGAATAAAGCTTGAGTCTTTAATTGAATCCGCAGAGATTGTCAATCTGTTATCTTCTGACAGCAATCTGCAACAACAAACAAAATGTTAACAGCTTTTTTTGTTCTCGGCTTTTCAGACCGAAGCTCCTGCTGAGTGAAATGCAATACGCATCTGTTAAAAGCAAAACAAGAAACGTGAATGAATGAAAGAATGAATGAAAGGCTTTAAGTGTAAATCACGACTGATCACGTGATAGAATAGAAAGCTTTCTGCTTCTCAAATGAAGCCCGCTGCTGCTGTTGCTGTTGCCACGGCTGCCGCTGCTGCTGCTGTTGCTGCTGACGATGATGATGATGACGATGATGACGATTAACAAAACGATAGGAGGATCCCCTTATGTCTGGTAGGTCGTGAATGGAAGTCCACTTTTCAGATATCTAGAGGACAAGGAGCGAGTCGTTCGCCAGAGCATCTTTGGGGGGGGGGGGGGGGGAGTAGTCATCGGTCGATGAATTCACGGACAGTCGTAGATGACATGCTTAGCTGTCTCTTTTTTTTTTAACGTAGTTAACCCCAAACAAGGCAGGCCGCCACTGTAGACGTAAGGAGCTACTGAGAAGAAAGAAAAGGGGAGAAGGTGGGGGAGGGATTCAACGTGAACTGGGATCTGCGCAGTACTGGGATCTGCATGTCAGTACTGTCGGGGAAACAGGGGGCAGGGAGGGAGTTCCAGAGGCCAGCAGCACGAGGAAAGAAGCTATTCGAGTAGAAAGCTCTCCGGCATCTGGGGACCTCCACAGTGAATGGATGAGATTTAGTTGATTGCCGAGTTGGTCTAGTAAATTTACGCCGAGGGGGCACCAGAGTAGCCAATTCATCGGAGCATAATCCATTGAAGTATTTGTATAACAAGTACAAGGATGCTACATTGCGGCGATGGGACAGGGACTGGAGCTTAGTTGACAGTGAGGGACCTATTAGGTTGGCGATTCTTTTTTGGACTTTGTCAAGGAGGGAGAGACTAGTAGATGATGCACCAGCCCAGATGTGGCAACAATACTCCATGCATGGGCAGATGGTGGCTTTGTGGAGATACAGGATACTGTCAGGTGTGAGAAGTTTTCTAGCACGGTAGAGGAAGCCCACTTTCTTTGCAGAAGCCTTGGCAATGTCTTCAATGTATTTGTTCCAATTCATGTTACCTGTGAAGGTTAGGCCGAGGAGTTTGAATGATGAACTCTCAGGTAGGGTGTTATTTGCCATGACAATCTGTGGTTGGAGAGGTTTCTTGTAGTTATTGAAGGAAAGGAGCTTTGTCTTTGCGGCATTAAAAGTTACCAACCATTTATGACCCCAATCCACTACAGTCTGGAGGTCATTTTCTAAGGATTTAGCCATTGCCTCGGATATCATCGCGTCTGTTTTGTCAACATGGCGAGAGTAAAGCGTGGTGTCGTCAGCAAATAAACCAATCTCAGACTCTATGTCATCAGGGAGATCGTTTATATAGATCAGGAATAACAAAGGTCCAAGGATAGATCCCTGGGGTACACCAGCATTTATGTCATGTTGCTTAGATGAACAGCCATCGAGGACAACCTGGATTTTTCTTTTAGTTAGGAAGGATCTAATTATATCAAGTAATTGCCCAGTAATACCGTATGAGCGTATTTTCAGGAGAAGCCCTTTATGCCATACCTTGTCAAAGGCCTTGCATATATCAAACGCTACTGCCCTAGCTTCACCTGCCTTGTCGAGTGTATGATACATGCGTTCTGAGATGACTGTTAGGATGTCTGCAGTAGATCGTGTTTGTTTGGCGGTCAGAAAGAAGTTTAGCATTAACTAAGTGTCATACTATAGCTAGATTGATTAAGGATTCAAAGATTTTAGCAAAGATCGGCAGTAGACTGATTGGGCGGTAGTTCTGAGGATCAGTTCTTCTCCCATACCGTACTTTCGGCACACTTGGTCAATCTTCTGGAGTGAGTGGTGGCCACTTCTGAGTCTACTGAGTGTCACTTGCTGTTGCCTGATGAGAGATTTTTCAGCTCTATGGCTGAGTTTCTCGCCATAGTCCTAACTCGTTCATGCAGGAAGGGTGGTGGTTTAATATCACAGTAATCGCTGCTTTCGCCATGCTATAGTGGTGGTGGACTTCGGATTGGTCTTCTTCCATCCCTTCACCTGCCATTTTATTGCCAGGGACGCTGCAATAACAAGGGCACCAACTAAGGATTATCTGGCACCCGCCACCACTGAGACTTGAAAGGATATCACACTCATCTTCTGTTGTTGGTGAAATTGACGGGTGACCAGCTTTGATCTTCTGCAAGGCGTAAAACCTATCACAGACCATTCGTATGCTGGAGACCATTTGTGCTCAGCGTCAGACGGAATTTCCATGAACAGTTTTTCTTTGCAAGGGTGTGGAACACATACCGCAGGACTGCTTCCCTGCTGATTATAACTTGGTCGTATTCTAATCCAATGTTAAAAAGTTCCCGTCATCGTCCGCCCAAAAAGTAATCAAACGCAGTTCATACCATTGATCAATGTTTAGTACTCCCATAGTGTTCCTCGTCTTTCGACTGGCATACATTTCTGTTTCATCAACCCTTATCCTCGAGTGATTCTTGGCCTTGATAAGAAGTGACCCAATATACATTTGCAACGCCTTTTTTTTTATCCTTGTATCTAAACTGACTCGGATTAATTTCACTGCTATACATACACAATTTGTTAGGATTCTACGCTGATTTTTTCTTAAACTTGTCAGACGAGATAAGCAATTCTATTTCCAACCTTTTCTGCATCTTATCAACGAAATTCCCGTGCAAGTATTTAGCCAATCAATATGGCTTCGTTTTGGGCCAGACCATGGAAGAATCTTAAGAAATGTTTCTTAAATCCGTGATAATGAAATGTCAAAAGAAAGAAGGGAAAAAGGAAAGAAAACCGATTATTCTTACAAAATAAGACAGAATTTAGAAAGTTATCTCCCAACCTTACATTTCGTATTAACAACAGATATTCGACTTTATTAAACATCACCAAAGCATCATGCGGTGAACATTATATAACCTATATAATAATATGCTAAGCAATTTCATGTTCGTTCATATATCACCCTCCATCCCTTTTTTAAAAGATGGGATCGCCTGATCGCTGAAGATGCAATGCAAAATAATGTCATTGTTGTGTCGAACGTGAAACTTGAACATAAATATACTTTCTTGGCCTAGGATCAAAGTGTAAGTTCTGTTCTGTCCAAAGATGATATAATAATAATAATATCGTGGGATCTGTGTTTGCACCGGACATCCATAGAATGGAAATATGTTACAAACTCCTAGAAGGGTTTTGGAGATAGACCCCCATAACCAGACATATTCTGAAACTACATATTAACCAGAGTACGTGGTGGTGGTGGTGGTGGTTATACGTACTTTTTATTTTATGTATTTTGTTACATACTTTTTATTTATGTATTTTGTTTCGTACTTTTTATTTATGTATTTTGTTTCGTACTTTTTATTTGTGTATTTTGTTTCGTACTTTTTATTTATGTATTTTGTTTCGTACTTTTTATTTATGTATTTTGTTACGTACTTTTTATTTATATGTATTTTGTTACGTACTTTTTATTTTATGTATTTTGTTACATACTTTTTATTTTATGTATTTTGTTACGTACTTTTTATTTTATGTATTTGGTTACGTACTTTTTATTTGATGTATTTTGTTACATACTTTTTATTATATGTATTTTGTTACATACTGTTTATTTATGTATTTTGTTACATACATTTTTATTTTATGTATTTTGTTACATACTTTTTATTTTATGTATTTTGTTACGTACTTTTATTTTTATGAATTTTGTTAAATACTTTTTATTTTATGTATTTTGTTAAATACTTTTTATTTGATGTATTTTGTTAAATACTTTTTATTTATGTATTTTGTTACGTACTTTTTATTTTATTTATTTTGTTAAATACTTTTTATTTTATGTATTTTGTTACGTACTTTTTATTCATGTATTTTGTTACATACATTTTTATTTTATGTATTTTGTTACATACTTTTTATTTTATGTATTTTGTTACGTACTTTTTATTTTATGTATTTTGTTACATACTTTTTATTTTATGTATTTTGTTACGTACTGTTTATTTATGTATTTTGTTACATACATTTTTATTTTATGTATTTTGTTACATTCTTTTTATTTTATGTATTTTGTTACATACTTTTATTTTTATGTATTTTGTTAAATACTTTTAATTTTATTTATTTTGTTAAATACTTTTTATTTTATGTATTTTGTTAAATACTTTTTATTTATGTATTTTGTTACGTACTTTTTATTTTATTTATTTTGTTAAATACTTTTTATTTATGTATTTTGTTACGTACTTTTTATTCATGTATTTTGTTACATACATTTTTATTTCATGTATTTTGTTACATACTTTTTATTTTATGTATTTTGTTACGTACTTTTTATTTTATGTATTTTGGTACGTACTTTTTATTTTGATTTATTTTGTTACGTACTTTTTATTTTATGTATTTTTTACATACTTTTTATTTTATGTATTTTGTTATATATTTTTTATTTTATGTATTTTGTTACGTACTTTTTATTTTATGTATTTTGTTACGTACTTTTTATTTTATGTATTTTGTTACTTACTTTTTATTTTATGTATTTTGTTTCGTACTTTTTATTTATGTATTTTGTTAAATACTTTTTATTTTAATGTATTTTTTTACTTACTTTTTATTTTATGTATTTTGTGACATACTTTTTATTTATGTATTTTGTTACGTACTTTTTATTTATGTATTTTGTTACGTACTTTTTATTCATGTATTTTGTTACATACTTTTTATTTTATGTATTTTGTTTCGTACTTTTTATTTTATGTATTTTGTTACATACTTTTTATTTTATGTATTTTGTTACGTACTGTTTACTTGATGTATTTTGTTACATACATTTTTATTTTATGTATTTTGTTACATTCTTTTTATTTTATGTATTTTGTTACATACTTTTATTTTTATGTATTTTGTTAAATACTTTTTATTTTATTTATTTTGTTAAATACTTTTTATTTTATGTATTTTGTTAAATACTTTTTATTTATGTATTTTGTTACGTACTTTTTATTTTATTTATTTTGTTAAATACTTTTTATTTATGTATTTTGTTACGTACTTTTTATTCATGTATTTTGTTACATACATTTTTATTTCATGTATTTTGTTATATATTTTTTATTTTATGTATTTTGTTACGTACTTTTTATTTTATGTATTTTGTTACGTACTTTTTATTTGATGTATTTTGTTACGTACTTTTTATTTTATTTATTTTGTTATGTACTTTTTATTTATGTATCTGTTGCATACTTTTTATTTTATGTATTTTGTTACATACTTTTTATTTCATGTATTTTGTTACGTACTTCTTATTTTATGTATTTTGTTACGTACTTTTTATTTTATGTATTTAATTACATACTGTTTTATTTTATGTAGATTGTTACATACTTTTTATTTATGTATTTTGTTACTTTTTGATTTTATGTATTTTGTTACGTACTTTGTATTTTATGTAGATTGTTACGTACTTTTTATTTATGTATTTTGTTACATACTTTTTTATTTTATGTATTTTGTTACATATTTTTTATTTTATTTAATTTAATACATACTTTTTATTTTATGTATTTTGTGACATACTATTTATTTTATGTATTGTGTTACGTACTTTTTATTTTATGTATTTTGCTACATACTTTTTATTTTATTTATTTAGTTACGTACTTTTTATTTTATTTATTTTGTTAGTACTTTTTATTTTATGTATTTTGTTAAATACTTTTTATTTTATGTATTTTGTTTCGTACTTTTTATTTTATGTATTTTGTTACATACTTTTATTTTTATGTATTTTGTTAAATACTTTTTATTTTATTTATTTTGTTAAATACTTTTTATTTTATGTATTTTGTTAAATACTTTTTATTTATGTATTTTGTTACGTACTTTTTATTTTATTTATTTTGTTAAATACTTTTTATTTATGTATTTTGTTACGTACTTTTTATTTTATGTATTTTGTTACATACATTTTTATTTCATGTATTTTGTTACATACTTTTTATTTTATGTATTTTGTTACGTACTTTTTATTTAATGTATTTTGTTACGTACTTTTTATTTTGATTTATTTTGTTACGTACTTTTTATTTTATGTATTTTTTACATACTTTTTATTTTATGTATTTTGTTATATATTTTTTATTTTATGTATTTTGTTACGTACATTTTATTTTATGTATTTTGTTACGTACTTTTTATTTTATGTATTTTGTTACATACGTTTTATTTTATGTATTTTGTTACGTACTTTTTATTTGATGTATTTTGTTACGTACTTTTTATTTTATTTATTTTGTTATGTACTTTTTATTTATGTATCTGTTGCATACTTTTTATTATATGTATTTTGTTACATACTTTTTATTTCATGTATTTTGGTACATACTTTTTATTTTATTTATTTTGTTACGTACTTTTTATTTTATTTATTTTATTAGTACTTTTTATTTTATGTATTTTGTTATATACTTTTTATTTCATGTATTTTGTTACGTATATTTTATTTCATGTATTTTGTTACGTACATTTTATTTATGTATTTTGTTACATACTTTTTATTTTATGTATTTTGTTACATACTGTTTTATTTATGTATTTTGTTACGTACTTTTTATTTTATGTATTTTGTTTCGTACTTTTTATTTATGTATTTTGTTAAATACTTTTTATTTTTATGTATTTTGTTACGTACTTTTTATTTTATGTATTTTTTGACATACTTTTTATTTATGTATTTTGTTACGTACTTTTTATTTATGTATTTTGTTACGTACTTTTTATTTTATGTATTTTGTTACGTACTTTTTATTTTATGTATTTTGTTACATACTTTTTATTTTATGTATTTTGTTTCGTACTTTTTATTTTATGTATTTTGTTTCGTACTTTTTATTTTATGTATTTTGTTACATACTTTTTATTTTATGTATTTTGTTACGTACTGTTTATTTGATGTATTTTGTTACATACATTTTTATTTTATGTATTTTGTTACATACTTTTTATTTTATGTATTTTGTTACATACTTTTATTTTTATGTATTTTGTTACGTACTTTTATTTTATGTATTTTGTTAAATACTTTTTATTTTATGTATTTTGTTACGTACTTTTTATTTATGTATTTTGTTACATACTTTTTATTTTGTGTATTTTGTTACGTACTTTTATTTGATGTATTTTGTTAAATACTTTTTATTTTATGTATTTTGTTACGTACTTATTATTCATGTATTTTGTTACATACAGTTTTATTTTATGTATTTTTTACATACTTTTTATTTTATGTATTTTGTTATATATTTTTTATTTTATGTATTTTGTTACGTACTTTTTATTTTATGTATTTTGTTACGTACTTTTTATTTAATGTATTTTGTTACGTACTTTTTATTTTGATTTATTTTGTTACGTACTTTTTATTTTATGTATTTTTTACATACTTTTTATTTTATGTATTTTGTTATATATTTTTTATTTTATGTATTTTGTTACGTACATTTTATTTTATGTATTTTGTTACGTACTTTTTATTTTATGTATTTTGTTACATACGTTTTATTTTATGTATTTTGTTACGTACTTTTTATTTGATGTATTTTGTTACGTACTTTTTATTTTATTTATTTTGTTATGTACTTTTTATTTATGTATCTGTTGCATACTTTTTATTATATGTATTTTGTTACATACTTTTTATTTCATGTATTTTGGTACATACTTTTTATTTTATTTATTTTGTTACGTACTTTTTATTTTATTTATTTTATTAGTACTTTTTATTTTATGTATTTTGTTATATACTTTTTATTTCATGTATTTTGTTACGTATATTTTATTTCATGTATTTTGTTACGTACATTTTATTTATGTATTTTGTTACATACTTTTTATTTTATGTATTTTGTTACATACTGTTTTATTTATGTATTTTGTTACGTACTTTTTATTTTATGTATTTTGTTTCGTACTTTTTATTTATGTATTTTGTTAAATACTTTTTATTTTTATGTATTTTGTTACGTACTTTTTATTTTATGTATTTTTTGACATACTTTTTATTTATGTATTTTGTTACGTACTTTTTATTTATGTATTTTGTTACGTACTTTTTATTTTATGTATTTTGTTACGTACTTTTTATTTTATGTATTTTGTTACATACTTTTTATTTTATGTATTTTGTTTCGTACTTTTTATTTTATGTATTTTGTTTCGTACTTTTTATTTTATGTATTTTGTTACATACTTTTTATTTTATGTATTTTGTTACGTACTGTTTATTTGATGTATTTTGTTACATACATTTTTATTTTATGTATTTTGTTACATACTTTTTATTTTATGTATTTTGTTACATACTTTTATTTTTATGTATTTTGTTACGTACTTTTATTTTATGTATTTTGTTAAATACTTTTTATTTTATGTATTTTGTTACGTACTTTTTATTTATGTATTTTGTTACATACTTTTTATTTTGTGTATTTTGTTACGTACTTTTATTTGATGTATTTTGTTAAATACTTTTTATTTTATGTATTTTGTTACGTACTTATTATTCATGTATTTTGTTACATACAGTTTTATTTTATGTATTTTTTACATACTTTTTATTTTATGTATTTTGTTATATATTTTTTATTTTATGTATTTTGTTACGTACTTTTTATTTTATGTATTTTGTTACGTACTGTTTATTTGATGTATTTTGTTACATACATTTTTATTCATGTATTTTGTTACATACTTTTTATTTTATGTATTTTGTTACATACTTTTTATTTATGTATTTTGTTACGTACTTTTTATTTTATGTATTTTGTTACATACATTTTTATTTCATGTATTTTGTTACATACTTTTTATTTTATGTATTTTTTTACGTACTGTTTATTTGATGTATTTTGTTACATACATTTTTATTTTATGTATTTTGTTACATACTTTTTATTTTATGTATTTTGTTACATACTTTTATTTTTATGTATTTTGTTACGTACTTTTATTTTATGTATTTTGTTAAATACTTTTTATTTTGTATATTTTGTTACGTACTTTTATTTGATGTATTTTGTTAAATACTTTTTATTTTATGTATTTTGTTACGTACTTATTATTCATGTATTTTGTTACATACAGTTTTATTTTATGTATTTTTTACATACTTTTTATTTTATGTATTTTGTTATATATTTTTTATTTTATGTATTTTGTTACGTACTTTTTATTTTCATGTATTTTGTTACATACTGTTTTTTTATGTATTTTGTTACAAAGTTGATTGAATAAATTAGCTTAAGTATAGGCGGTGACGGTGTTTAAGTCGATAACGACACGGACCGACGATCTGGGTGTGCCAAGTTCGAATCCAGTGAGTTCCATAATATCACTTTTACTTAGGGATGTTGGCAACCATCACATGGTCCCTCCTGCAAGAATGGCAACACCAGAGTCAAGCAGGTCAACAAAGTTGGACCGTGTTGATTCACATGAATTTGCTTTACTAGATGTGTTCAAGTATTGCATACAATACTATTTTCGATCATTTGTTCGGTACGTTAACAAATATATGATGCATTATGATCCTCCTCAGAGTCTTCATTTAAGAACACTCTGTATTTTGTAATTGTACTAGTGATGGTGCCTATCTCCTGAGATCCGAAGAGAGACAAACGGGCATCTTCCGCATGAGTAAATTCAAACAATACATTAAGTGGATTGTGAAAAGAAGCTGGGAAAAAATTCCCTGAAGGCCGAACTGCTGCAACAATAAAAGATGGTTAATAATAACGATATTTATTTGATGTATGATGTTCGAAAGAAGATGTTGTACACATGTGTATAAAGAATTGAAAGTGAGAGTTTGTTACAGGTATTTTGGTTTTGGGTTAATTGTTAAGAAGTGTGAGGGAAGATGTTGTACATGTGGGTATTAAGAATCAATACATCGGGAGTGTCGATAGAATGAGTAAAAGACCCAGCTCACTAAGATGTGCAGAAATTGTCAGGTCGAAAGATTCTAGTAAAAAGGAACGAATGTCTGCTCACTTTTAGTGTTTTTGTGAAAGAGAATGAGAGTTAAGCCTGGAATATTCCAAATTGTGCAAATCTTCATATTAAGATTTGTGAAATTAGTAGTGCAGTTTAAATGGATGATCAGTGTTTATTAACACTATTTAGGTGTCTACTAATATTTTTTCAATAGGAATCGAAAGATTAAAAAAGCATATGGGGTAATGAGGGTTTCTTTATTCTTATTAACTAAACAATATTCAGAGCAAAAAATTAATACAAAAGAACACTTAGATAAAAGAAGAGTTAGAATTCAACTATGTCTTGAATAAATTCAAATAAACGTTAATAAGTTTAAAGAGGTTAAATTTACAGATATTTTTATGGAGTTACATAGTATCCTGTCTGCAGAGGTTTGTTGAGACAGACAGCGATTTCTAAAAAAATATTATTTGATGAGGTACTATTATTATTATTATTTGTACTCACTAGGAGTTCTCACACAGATCATCGTCAGTGATTGTTCACTGACAACCACCAGTGGTATTTCCTGGAGTCTGAGTGACAACAAGCCTCCCCAGATTTCCAGTATTCTTCACCTCTTTTCGATAACGATGCGGTATCGCAACCATTGATTTCTCGCTGTTAAGGACAATTGGTAGTCTCTGGGATTTGGGTGGCAATAAGCCTCCCCAAGGTCCCAGCATTCTTGGCACTTTTCCAGTGGAGGTCTGGTTTGTGCTGTCTCTCCTTGGTCTTCTCATCCTCCTCGACCCTCTACAAATATTTTGTCTGTTGGGATGTACGTGAGTACTCTGTTTACTTTCTCTGTTTCAACTTTTAACTTCTTCCAGTCTTCGTTCCTTAGGGATGGGAGTTTTGTTTTGTTCTCGGACATAAATCGTTTGATGTTTTCCACTTTTTTTGCTTCTTCCTCAGATAGTTCTATAGTTTCGTCGTCTTCGCCCTCTTCAGTTTCTGTGTTTATGTTTTTCCCGTCTTCTTCCTGGGAGTTTTCGTCAAGTGGTATGTCTTGATCTGTCACGCCACTTATCTTTTGTTTAATTTCCGTTAATTCCATCTCCAAGAACCACCCTCTCTTGAGTATCTGTCTTGCTTAATCTGCTATCCTTTTTGCCGTTGTATGGTAGTCAGTGGAAATGTCCCATAAATCTGTGGGGTAGCGGCTTTTGTAGTAGTATTCCATTACCAGTCTGTTCTCTTTTGTGGTCCATTTCTTTCTATGGATTTTTAGTCTGTTATTTTCATTCTTGAATTCTTGTGTTTGGTCAGTGTCCTTATCATATTTGGAATTTGATGGATTATCTACCTGTTTTTTGTCTGTGGTCTTGTTCCTGAAATTAAAGGAGCCAATTATTATTATTATTATTATTATTATTATTATTATTATTATTATTATTTTATTTTATTTTATTTTTTAATTTTTTAATTTTTTAATTTTTTAATTTTTAATTTTTAATTTTTTATTTTATTTTTTTTTTTTTTATTTATTTATTTTTTTTAATTAGGTAACATTTACATTTAATTTAATAAAGTAAGTATTTCAAGATACTGGTTAGTATCCGAGAATTATATTAAATAGAAAATAATTAATTTTTTTCTTAAAATTTTGTTTTCATAATTTCATTATGTTAATGGTAAAGTGTATATAAAACGCGGTCCTAGTGGCTTTGCAAGCCGAGGGCCGACTACCAAACTGCAACTACAACTAACACAACAGATCTGGGCTATTAATTGTGATCAGCGTCACCCAGACACTAGCCAGCGATGACAGAGAATAGATATGTTATTCGAGATCTACTTATTCATTCTTGGATGAAATTTTCTATTTGTTTTTGTAGTCTTGAGTATTTTACTTGATTACTGGCCAACGTCGGAGATGGGGTCTTCTAGTATGTTTATAAAAACAGTTAAACAGTTCAAATAGGTCTTGAATAATATATAGATTGAGGTTAATGAGTTTAAAGGGGTTGCATTTAAAGATGTTTTTATGAGGTTTTTATGAGGTTACATCTGATACAGTTTGCAAAGAAGTAAGAACTGGCCGAGGCAGACAGTGATTTGAAAAGAATATTTACAATGTAAACATAAGTAGTTTTTTTAGGGGTGGGGGTATTATTATTATTATTATTATTATTATTATTATTATTATTATTATTATTATTATTATTATTATCTCTATATATAATTGTGTGGCCATTTCTCTGTGTCTGTCTATGTGAGTGTGGTTCTTGCCTTTACGTGACTCGTGCATTATTATTTTGTATTTACTATTAATTGAGTATTTATTGAAATCAAAAATACAATAATCTAAAGTACTAAAACGGACTTTTAAAAAATCCTATTTAGATTAATAATAATTTAATTACTAAATTAAATTCATCACAATGCATTTCTGTTTCTTCGTAAACAAGTCAGCCGTTTTAATCTGTTGTTAATAGTTGAGAAAGATAATATTAATTACTTTGTGACCCTTCGAAATCTGGAAGGAGTTTTAAAGCATTTTAATCTGTCGAATACAAAGTCATTTAAACTGACTTTAAAATTCTTTGTAAATCCTCATTTAATTCAAAGATTGAAAGTTTATAAATAGATATTAAAACGCTGTTTATCTTATTTTTTTATTTTATTTTTTTATTTTATTTTTTTATTTATTTATTTCCCTCCCACAGCGGTAGGATGTGACACAAGGTCGGAATGTATGATTGAAAAGCCAGCGCCTTAGAGGAAGAGCATTCTGGCCTACAAAAAATGGCTGGGCATCCCTGCCGGAATTCCCCGGTAGGGGCGTCTCAGGCGATTAGCCATAAACCAACCCCTTTTTCTCAAAGAGTGAGAAGGCAAAACTTGGCAGGGTGGACCTCCTAGAACTGCACAGGACCCTAACCTCAGACCGGCGGAATCATCACCCAAAGGCCAAGACAATACCGGTCTACAGAGTGAGGATCCGTCGGAACAGGTACTACACTCTGATCTTAGCCAAAAGGCCGAGAAAAATATCTTAACAAAATCATTTATACTTTTATAATAATTTAGCTCAGTTAATAATTTAATGATCAAACGACATTGTAATAATCAAATTTAACTTTAAAAATCCTATTAAAAAAACTAAATAATAATTTGGTAAAAAAAAAAAATTGTATAGTTTTAAAAAAAACGAAACAAAAAATGAAAGAAAAAGACTCGTAGACAATGCCGGATTAATAACACCTAATTAATATTATTTGGGTAATAATATTTTGCATTTTATTTGTTGTGGTGATCAACTTTCATCGATAGATCATGCTATAAACTTTTTCTAAATAATCACAAATTATGGAAAAATACTGAGACTGTAATTGTCAACCAACATAGCATATAAGTGTTAGATAGAAGTGATAGATAGCAAAGTATCTGATTGGTTGAGCTAGGTCACGTGGCGTTGGAGAGATGGTACTTTTGATATAGTCAGTCAGTCAGTCAGTCAGTTGGTGAGAGGCAGTGCAAGCAGATAGGTGAAGATACTCTTTACCATGGTGACTCTGGGAAAGGGAATGAACAGTGTATTCTAAATTACTGCTATCATGTAGACAGTTGTGTTGTTAGCTGACATGCAGTAAGTAGCTCAATTCGTAGTAGTCGTCATAATTATCATCGTAGTGTGTTTAATTGGTTTCTTCTTCTTTTTCTTCTTTTTTAGCAGTGGTTGTTGTAGTTGTCGTATACAGTTGGACAAAATACAACATGACACAATTTCGCATTTAAATATTTTTCTTCTTAAAAAAAAATATTTTTCGTTGCGCACTTATGAACAGATTAAAACAACATTAGTCGACAGATAACAGCCAAAGAAAAGATCAGATTATTAACAAAAGATTAAAATGGCTGACTTATTTACGAAGAAACAGAAATGCATTGTGATGAATTTAAAGTGTAGTATATGTTCGTTCATCATGGTACCATCCTCCCAGGGATACCTCCTCTTTTGGAGGGAAAGAAAGTAGTGTAGTATGTGTTCTGTGATCATGGTACCATCCTCTCAGGCATTACATTAAAGATAGGCTGAGATCTGATGACCTCAGAGGAAGATTAAATCTGGACTGTATAGGGAGATGTGTGCAGAACGGGGAGCTTCCGTGGTATGGCCATGTCGAAAGAATGGATGAGAGTTCCTGGGTTAGTAGATGTAGAACAGTTGAGGTAGAAGGGTCAGCTCACAGGGGAAGGCTAATGAAAACATGGAAGGAAGTGATAAGGATGGAGAAAGAGGGATAAATAAAGACCTGCCCAGAGATAGATTAGTTTGAAAGGCAATTAGTTAGAGTCGTCCAACACATGCCAGCATGTAAAATTGATGTTAAACAGATAATGATGATGATGATGATTCTTAGCTTATAGTAATATTACATATTCCCCTCTCGAAGGGAAGTGAACAAGCATCATAGAAAAACACGTCTAGCCTTGCCGACAGATAAGAGCCAAGCGAAAGATCAGACTAACTTATTCTGCCACGTCGACTTTCTGTGACGTCATTTTCTCAAACACGTTAGCTAAATTTATGAAGCAACTCACAACCAGGCCTGTAATGATGGTTTGTAGAATTGGCCGACGACTATGTTCCTCTGCATCTAAAACCTTTGTTATTCAATTTTTCTGGAAAAAAATCTTCTGCTTATCACCGATTAAGCAGCAAATTATCAGATAATAAAAGTAATTTTCAAAAAAAAAGTTATTGTTCAATATTTAGCAAAGAGATTCAGTTGTCTGTATAAGTGTTATGGTGCAAGCTGATCTACCTATTTCGGGAATAAATGGACTTACCCGGACACAATAAATACAGTTACGACTAAACGTTGTGGCAGTTATGGCCACAGAATCGGACGCATATTTTCCGTAACATACTTTTGTTAATTATACCACAAGGCCACAGCAGTAAGTTTATTAGCTCTAGCTGTACGGATACATCCTAACGAGTCACACTTGGAAATTTTTAGAAGCATGAGATCAAACCTTAAAATCCTCTATGTTAAAAAAGTGTGTGAAGATATAATTTACACGTCTGAAGTTATGGGCTTAGATAAGATAAAATTTTGTGGATTCACATCGACATTTGAGGGGGGGGTAAATTTATCAAAATTTGTCCAAATTTTTAGACTCAAGATAAGTAGGTTTGATTCAACTATGGTTTAAATAACATTAAAATTAAGGATAAAAGCTTACATATGGGCTCCTTTATATAACAAATAAATAAATATCGCCCTTATAATAAGCGGGGTATCATCCGTACCAAATTTCATGATTGCAGGTCGAATAACCTAAAAGTAGTTAACAGACAGACACACAGACTGACCTAGGATCAAAGTGTTTCATCTGTTTTGTCCTCGGTCAGAGGAGGAGGAGGAGGAGGAGGAGGAGGAGGAGGAATTTTCATTTTTGTTCCCAATCTAGAGCGCCCCCTTTTGGGGGAGCTGGATTCCCAATATGAACTGACTCTGTATCTATACTTGCTGCTGAAGTGTAGAGCTGATAAACAAATCTGGTATTTTGATTAGGATCAAAATGTACTATTTGTTTTGTCTCAGGAGGCTATTCTCTCAGAAATTATCTCTTTTTGAGGGCGCCAAAGATTTATTGAGGTGTTCTCTTTCATGGAGGAGTGCCGATATTACTATATCAGTCATTTTTGTTCCCATCCAGAGTGCCCTTGAATTTTCCCTACATTAAAACACGACCTTGTGTCTAACTTTGCCTTCGTTGAGAGGGGTAAGTAATTACAAACTGATAGACAGACAGACAAACATCTCTCATATTTTTCTAGCTTTAAAACTGTTGTATTCATCAACATTTATCCATTCATAAAATGTCATTCACATTTTTTGGTTTTGTTTCATGGCGTAACTTCTTTTTGTTTTTGTTTTTCTTTTCCAAAAAATATTTTAATTAAAAACAGGGAAACAATTGGGGTCACGTTCTCCTCTGTTCTCTCTCGATGTGTATTTATTTATTTATTTATTTATTTATTTATTCATTTATTTATTTATTTATTTATTTATTCATTCATTTATTTATTTATTTATTTATTTATTTATTCATTCATTTATTTATTCATTCATTTATTTTTATTATTCTGTTTTCACACAGGCAAATTGCCCTCGTCAAAAAATTGGAGGTTGGACATGTCAAGGCCACCTGTCACTGTGCAAGACTGACTCTAGACTCTAGACTCTAGACTCTAGAGCAGTGCTTTTCAACCTTTTTGCTGGAGTGGAACCCCATGGAAACATTCCACTGGCTCGAGGAACCCCTGTGCAAAATTTTCATATTGAAAGATTTAACTCTTTACAGCCCACAGTTTCCATACGGCAACTAATAAAATATACATATTTAGAGTGAAAAATACTTATAATTAGTGGAAGCTATCAGCCAATCATATTTAAGCAATAGTTTTCTTGGAAATTACATATAGACAATTTATTTTATAACTACATACACTAAATAATAATAATATTTGTATACTTGTATTTGTATAAATATAAACATTTTTAAAGCATGTTTTCATATGTCGGACCGTATAGGGTTAAAAGATATGCATATATTAATAAAATAGATTTTCGAAATTGAATTTAATATGTTGTTTATTTGTTCGTTGTTCTAATTTAGAAATTGCGGAACCCCTGGACTGTACTGGCGGAACCCTAAGGTTCCGCGGAACCCTGGTTGAAAACCACTGCTCTAGAGGACATACTTTTCTGCAGGGAAAAGAGGACGAACAAGCATGTGTATGCCATCAACTGCTTGGATGTTTGAATTTAAACTTTTCATTTATTTACTAATGAGTCACAACTTATCAAGTCTAAAGGCCACTCGAGTATAAAAGTTAATGAGATTTATAGATTGTCAGTTGAACGACGAAGAATATTATGAAAAGATTGAAAGTGATGAATAGAATGAACAAAATTTAGTTAATTATGAAGACATACTATGAACTAAAGGGGATGGGTACACAAAACGACCGGCCACCCTACGGTTGCAAATTTCAACGAGTTTACTATTTATGATCTTTGGCCCGACGTATGACCTTCAGCCTGACATATGCCCATTGGTACGACAGCTGCTGCTGGTTTTCCAATGCCTGTCACTCATACCAGCCCGTCGATTAGCTGCAATTACGACATTGTATATTTTCCTAGTGTCTCTCCAGGATCAACACTAATTAAATATTTTTCAGTCTTATTAACTTTTTCCTTTCAAACTTTCACACATAAAATAAAATTAGTTGAAACTGTTGTGTTTTTTTGTTTTTGGTTTTTCGCTAGTAAAATATACGATGCTGTAATTGCAGCTAATCAGCAGCAGCTGTCATGTCTAACGAGCATTAGAGAATCAGCAGCAGCTATCTTCCATGCCGATAGGCATACATAAGACCGATGAGCATAAATAACGAAAGTCTAAATTTCAGTCTTATAATCAAAAGTTGTGAAAATAGTAGTAGTAGTAGTAGTAGTAGTAGTAGTAGTAGTATGTTTGGTCAAACAGCTGGGTTGTGTACGTTTTTTGCGATCCAAATCCAGAAGACGTCATTCTATACGCTTATTTGATTTTTAGCTTAAAAAATTACATTGAAATTTAAGATTTAGTAAATAAGTAAAAATATTCATGAAGATTTAATTTAATATTGATTTTTAGGTTTGTGTACATAAATCAGTTGTGTCACGACCATCGTAATAACTCAGGCCACTTTCTTGAGTCGAGTTTTTTTCTGGTGACGTCATTGATGGTAGGTAGTAAAAACCACTATAAATAAGGACCGGAAGTGCCGAACGCGTTAAGGCACATGCGTCCATCTGTTTTCAGCAAGTAATCAGACCGAACAGATTCACGTCCATAAAATTATTCATTCACTTGGAAATCATTGTTAACTTGTTCCTGCTATTGTGACTTCATTCCCCTGCCAAGATCACGGCTACTCTCTTAAGGATTATTCATTCACTTGGAAATCATTGTTACCTTGTTCCTTTTTTCAAACGTATTTCCTTTTTTATAGATGTCGAGCGTGAAAGAAAATAAGAAAATTACAATATGGCCGCATTACATTAAAGTTTGATTTTCAATTTTTTTTTAAATAAATTAGAATTTTTTTTCGGGATAAAAACTTCAATTTAAGACTAATTAATAAATTTCATCCAAAATGTGTGCGAAAATCAAACGAAATAAGCGAGATATTCAAATAATCATATATTGTAAATAAACTGTTCGTTTCGCAAAAAAAATCACATATTCAAAGAAACTGTTTGTTTTCACAAATTTTAATTTCTTAAAAAATGACTATTTTAATTTATTACAAATGTTTACTATATTCCTAGTATGAGCAAGTTTATAGCCCTGTCGAGCGAGGGGATCTTATTTGGGCTTTGAATACTATGTTATTTTAAATATTTGGTCAGGGTTTACTTGTAGGGTGATGTATCATCATGTCAAGTTGTCCTTATACAGAGAGACCGAACACATTCGAGGATAGTGTCTAGTAGGTAATTCCAACTCCCCTTATCGACACAATTTAGGGCATCAAGAGCCTGACAAGTTGTGACTCTGCGTCTGTTTTGGGGGAGAAACGGCTGTAAATGAAATGCTTCCATGTGACTTCATGTGATTAACAAGACCTGTCTTTAACAGCAGAGTCCGGTCACACACCTCACAGATGCACACATCTCCACAATTTGGTAAAGTTTCATGTTTCCTGCATGCTCTCTTTAGTTTTGCACGGTCAACCCTGGCTGCTTCAAAATGTTCTGCGTCCTTTTAAGTCTGCACCCTCCACTGCCCACAATCAGATGCTAGGGACCCCCAATTGTCTGCTAGAAGACAACGCCTACACTCACCGCTACTCTGTCCAAATACATACATACATACAGACAGACAGACAGACAGACAGACAGACAGACAGACAACTGCCCTTTATATTATAGATTTATTTATTATATATTAGGAGTTAGTGGTCGTCTATTCCATTATCTAGAGATTCAAGTTCGAACTCGGTGTCAGTATCTGGGGACCTCCACAGTGAAGAGTTATGATTTTGCTGTTTGTCGAGTTAGTCGGGAGTATTTACATAAAGTGGGAGGGACACAAGTGCAGTAAGTTCGTCGGAGCACATTTAAATTGAAGTAATTGAAGTAAAACAAGACCCGGGGATCCAACATTCCGGCGATGAGACAAGGGCTGGAACTTGGTAGACAGTGTGGGACTTTTTTTTTGGACTGTCCAAGAGGGAGAGACTAGTGGTTTGTACAACAGCCCAGATATGGTAATAATACTCCATGAGCGAATCGTGACTAGAATAAAAGTTTAAAAAATAAAAAAATGTATGGCTAATAAGGGCATGGCATACCATGTGAGATTCAAAAAGAAATGGATGGCTAATGCGAGCATGACATATCACGTGAGATTCAAAAAGAAATGGATGGCTAATGACGGCATGGCATATCACGTGAGATTCAAAAAGAAATGGATGGCTAATGACGGCATGGCATATCACGTGAGATTCAAAAAGAAATGGATGGCTAATGACGGCATGGCATATCACGTGAGATTCAAAAAGAAATGGATGGCTAATGACGGCATGGCATATCACGTGAGATTCAAAAAGAAATGGATGGCTAATGACGGCATGGCATATCACGTGAGATTCAAAAAGAAATGGATGGCTAATGACGGCATGGCATATCACGTGAGATTCAAAAAGAAATGTATAGCTAATGCGGGCATAGCATATCATGTGACATTCAAAAAGAAATGTATGGCTAATGACGGCATGACACATCACATGAGATTCAAAAAGAAATGTATGGCTAATTGATTACCCTCAATTATGTGGGCCAACAGGGTCTATGTTTACTAATCATGTGATGATTATAATATGTATTTTAATTTTTAATTTTATTGTGGTGTATGTCCATAGCCATTGATTTTATTTAAAGGGTCAACATGAATATTTACTATGAGATAGGTATTGCATAGGATAGGTAGGGGCCCACCCTCTGTTAAAGATAGAGGATAATAATAGATTTCCATAAATCGTATTTATCTATTATTATCCCCTGATATCCAACGTAAAGCCAGTCTTTTTCTTAATTTTTGTCATCGATAATTTTCTTTCTACAAAATCAATATTTGATTCTGGTTTGTCAGTTCTTTTGGTGGATCGTTGCAGCATGTTTGTAAGAAAAATAAAATGTAATTAGATTTAATTTCTTCCAGAAAATACTTTGACCAGATCAGAATTATTTTCATATTGACCCCATCTTAAAAAGGGGCATAACTCTGTATTCGCCAATATAGGGTTACTTCTTTTTGTTTGGAACAAAAAACAATGCAATGAAAAAATGGCATAGTTTAGAAAAAAGAGAAACTAACTGCAAATACAAACACTACCAGGCACCGCCAGGTAGGTACAGCCATAGACCTATAATTTTGTATGTTTCTCCAACTCTCCTGAACACTAGCCCAGTCTATTTATGCAAAACCAGCAGTGGCAAGGGCATAAACATGTACTCTCAATACCCTATCATAGTCTTGTTTACTCATTCCTTTTCACACTGTTTTCTCTTTATTCCTTCTTCTGCTGTTGGTTGCTTGTTGCTACCCATACACACGTATTATATCTGATCATTCATTTTCTGCATAAAATGTTACTTTTTGCAGGAATCCACACAAAAGTACAAAATGCATCTAATATGGTTTTCTATTTGTTTTTCTTTTTTGTTAATTTTCACTCGTGTATAACCATACAATCGACGTTCATATCAGGAATGATAAAAATTGGCAAATAACCTGCTGGTTCTTGTCTGCAAATAATGGTACTTCACTCACCAAGCGCCGTAAAAAATAAACAATATATAAATCGATCGTTCAGAAAAATGCAAACATACTGTTTATTCGTAGAATCATCGGAGAAGGAATTCCATGATAAATGCTATAAATATTCCAAAGAGTTTCTCTGCCAAGAATGCGTTTTTATTAGTGTGCTCTTTATCGTCAAGTATGAAGTCTGTGAAGAAACCTGACACACCAGGAATATTTGCAATCGTATATCAGCAACCGAAATAACAAATATATTCCTAACTCGCAGATTCACCCCGATTGCCTGGATATCATCGAATATATCAAATATCTATTATTATGCTAAACCCTAATTAATTTGTTTTTCTAGGGGGGGGGGGGGTTCCTATATAATTTAAGCACACAAAATACATGGCGAAATATTCCTTAGTTCTGGGACTGAGTTATGTTCTTCCAGTTAGCAATAAATTATAATTAATTAACTGAACAAGTTACCCATCTCTCTCTAAGATATCTATGTACCTCTCTCTCCCCCTCTCACTGTGTGTTGATTCAACCACTTTTTAATAGTTTTCAATGTATCTGTGAGCATTTAGAGAAAGAGTGACTCTCTCTTTTCATCTAATTTACATAGTGTGTTCATACACACCATAAATAGATAAAGCAAGCGTATCAAAAGAAGCCATTTAGTGTAAAATTTTGGTTGAATTAAACGCTCTCAGTTTGAATATTCACAACGATTCTCTCTTAAAGCCCAGGAAGAAATTCAATCATGGCTTTTGGTATGCTTGTATTTTTTTAATGGAAATCGCTCCAGACAAGGCATGAAGCCACTTGATGTAAGGAGCTGACAAGAACAAATATGATTATCGCAAAGACAAGAGATGCCTATTAACCTTAGTCTTGAAAAGACCATGGCTATAGGTAGAAGGAAAACAGTCAGCAGGAAGAGAGTTCCACAAGCCTGCAGTTATTGGAAAGAAGCTACTGGAATAAGAAGCTGTATTACAATGAGGTATCAAAACATCGAATTGATGGAGATCAACAAGTCAAACGAGCTGGAACAAAGGAAGCCGGGAATAGATCACATAATTTGGATTTTATCAACATTTTACTAATTCCGTCAGGACAGATACTTTTATATTTTTTGTCGGACATTCTCCTCACTACAAACGAACTTTTTCTCTTGGATCTGAATACCCCTATCTCCTTGAATTGGAAATCTCTGCAACTCCGGATATCTGAAACACTTCAAGCCATAACCCGTAATTTACCCCATGCTTGAATCTTCCGATTTGTTTATACGAATTCTATGCGCGTTTTCTAAGCTGATTTTCTTTGCTTATATATCTTTTACATTTTTTAGATTTTTATACTTTTTCAAATTTTAGAATCATAGTAAATTTTATTTTACTGACTTATTTGTCGAATTTCCTCTGGCAATAAGACTACATCTTTGAAAAGCCATGGTTTAAGGAATGAAAAATATTTTTTCTCATATATAACCTTTGTTTTGAACAATCGATGATTTAATAAATATTTCATTTTACTCAATTTTTATTCTCATCATTTATCTACTTATACTATTGATCTATAGCGTATATCGAGCTTTGACTATTCAAAGTAGGACATAACTTAAAGATATAATTTTATCTTTATTTTCCCATTTCACACACACGCGCACACACACACACACACACACACACACATATATATATATATATATATATATTTAGGCAAACATTATTAAATAACACGGAGTGGTTTTGTTTGATGCGACTTTTTTTTTTTTTTTCAATTTTCCGAATTGTCCATCTAAAATTGAAAAAATAAAAAAAAGTCGCATCAAACAAAACCACTCCGTGTTATTTAATAATGTTTGCCTAAATGAAAATATGCTGCCTAAATACACACAATATATATATATATATATATATATATATATATATATATATATACATATACATATATATATATATATATATATATATATATATATATATATATATATATATATATATATATATATAATATATATATATATAATATATATATATATATATATATATATATATATATATATATATATATATATATATATATATATATAAGTAAATTTCGCATACAACAAAATCGTAGGATAAATTTTAGAGGAAACATTTTTTTTAATCAATGAAACGGGCGGGTGGAAAAAAAATTTTTCCTTAAGGCCTTATCGTCTGACCCTCTAAGAGGAAACGTCAGAATGATAAATTAAAAACTAAGAAAATCGAATGAGATATGAGTGGAAAAATTGTTTAAGTTGGAGAAAACAATTGAGAGAGAAAAAAAAGAAGTAAATCTCTCAACGTTATGGTGGATTTGACTCATTAAAGATCTCCAACTGATGCTTCAACTGATGCTTATATATATACTAGTGTACATCTTTCTTCAAAAAGACCCCAAAATATGCTTCGCTTCAGTAATTTAATCATTAATATATAAATTATTATTATCATTTCTGATGACCTAAAGAAGAAACAAAAACACCCATTGACTTTTTATTATAGTCAAGGACTTCTTTCTGAATTCATTTCAGGTGAGGAGATAAGTCTGAGGTGGTTGTCTGACTTTTTATTTGCTTTATCGCTTCTTATCCCCCCTTGAAATGGTTTTATGTGGGTACTAGAAAAAGGCACGTGTTTTACTCACTAACTTTTGCATGACGGGATGGAAGTACATGTATATATTTTATATATATTTTTTTTTTTAATTAATTGTTTATGTACAGAAAAGTACTTTTAGTTTTATGTATGTCAAAATTAATTAGAAATATATATATATAAATAAAAATACGTCCTATTAAATTAAGGACACCTAAAATGCAATCTTCTGCGTTACCGCTTAGGAAGTGAAAACATACACACACTGTTAATATATATATATATATATATATATATAATAAATATTTGTTTTGTTTATTATCTATGTACGTCCTTTATAATCGGGACTCATCAGCATAGAGATATGACTATTCACTACCAGTCATGCGATTCGAAACCCCGGATTACGAGTATTTTGCAACTCAAATCGCGACGCCCCGAATCACTCGGCCAACGCTGAACAGCGAATAAATAGTGATAATTTTAACACTTATTTTGGCGGCTTGCCGTCATAAGAGCGTTCGACTTAATGAAAGGAACGATGCATTTATAGCTAGCGACGTCATGCTGTGTTAATACTACACTTACAGTGCCCATCTAGACGGGTTTTCTAGGAGCTGCAAATAATAAATATCTGTTATTGTTTATTATCTATGTACGTATACGTTTCGTCCTTTATAATTGGGACTCATCAGCATAGAGATTTGACTATTCACTACTGGTCATGCGATACAAATAAATACACATTGGTCTTTATTATAGAGTGGAAGACCTATATATATACTTGGCTTGACTTATGTGAATACTCCAGAAAGCTTCGTCACATGCTTGAAAACAAAATTCCACCACTTATTACGGCCTTGTGCCAGTCTTTCAGCTGTCATGCCACTCTCAACTCTTATCTGGTCAAGCCATCTCTTTGGGGGTCATCCTCTTGATCTTTTTTTAATTAAATTTTCTTGATATGATTTCTTTACATAGCTGGAGTCTGGTAGCCGGGAAACTTGTCCAAACCACATTAATCTCTTTCTTTCGAATAACATTGTTGATTGATATCAAGCCTCTTTCTGATATATGCATTTCTCTCCTTAACAGGGTACAACATCGACTTCACAATCTAGTTGGGTTGATCTCTTCTACTTTCTATAGTAAAGACGTTGCTAGTCTCTCCCTACTCTATCCTGTTTCCATGTAAGATGCTCGACTGAGCTCCAATCTGTTGTTCCTCCACATGTAATGTAAGGAGCTAATAATAATAATAAAAAGGGAGAGGAAGGTAGAATCACTTCAAGACAAACGAAGCCTGAAAGAAACCCAACCACGAGCGTTCAATCTCCTGGTCTCCAAACAGGCTGTTAACTTTTTATTGTAAAATTATATTCACATTAAGATTCGGCATGACCACTTACTTGTGAATGCGTAAGTGTCACCTTTTCTTTGTATGTATTATTTGGGTTGAGGACATGCGTTGCATGGAGAGAAATGATATGAGAATTATGCGATGGATATGTAATGTGGGTGTTAAAGACAGGCTTAGATCCGATGACCTAAGAGAAAGATTAAATCTGGTCAATATAGAGAGATGTGTTCAGAACACCAGACTTTGATGGTACGTTGAAAGAATTGATGAGAACAGTTGAGGAAGCAAGTTCAGTTCACAAGGGAAAGCCAAGAAAAACATGGGAGGAAGTGATCAAAATGAACCTGAGGGAAAGAGGAGTAAATAAAGACCTGGACAGAGATATGTTTGTTTCAAAGTCAATTTCTAAAAGCCGTCCAACACATGCCAGCATGTAAAACGGACGTTAAACCGAATATGATGAAAGAATGGATGAAAGTGTTTAGGTTAGTAGATATAGAACAGTTGATGTAGCAGGGTCAGCTGAGAGGGGATGACTGAGGAAAACATGGGAGGAAGTGATAAAAATGGACCTAGGGGAAAGAGGGATAAATAAAGACCTGGACAGAGATAGGTTTGTTTCAAAGTCAATTTCTTAAAAGCCGTCCAACACATGCCAGCATGGAAAACGGACGTTAAACCGAATATGATGATAGAAGGCTTGTAAAAATCATTTAATAAATGCCTTTGTAGCAGCTGGGATCGTAGTTATCAAGTTTAACAGAATAAATTTTATGAAACAATCATGTAATATTTTACCGTTGTTAAGATATTTCAGGTATTAATGCTATAAATTATTAAATGACATTAACAATTCTATTGTCCTTTCTTCTATTTATTTCCATATTTGGTTTAATGTATTCCCCCCTATTTGTTATTTATGGGCGTGTGTATGCTATAAAATGATAATGGTTATGGTTTATTAATTGAGCTATGTCCTTGTTGCATAATATCCAATAGATTGGAAGTAAGTAGTTTAATGTCTTACCATGGACAACCCTAACAGGTACTACCACTCCAGATGAGAGTGAACGACAACAAAGTGATGATTACACACTCCCCAATCCACGATTACACACTCCCCAATCCACGAAAACTGGGCATCGCCACCAGATTTAGTTTCAAGTCATAACCAGGACTAGTATGGTGCAGTTTAGCATCGTGTGTACGACTAAGTATGATTAATAAATACACGAAGTCCAAGTTGGTTTTCTGTTTATTCTTTCTTTTGGGTCTGTTGGATAGTTTTGTGTTTGTCTTTTGTACTTCAGGAGTTTGTTTTCTTTCTACAAGGGAATTTGTTTTTACATTGCGTGTTAATGACAGTTTCACAGAAAACAAATGTTGAATGCTATGAGTTTCAATGGAGTTATCGCCCTTTATTGGAACATACGTTTTGATCACTTCCAACGGAAAGTTTTACTACTTAACCAAATCTCATTATATGCGAAACCATATTCAGACCAAATCCCAGCCTGGTTAAGCAGTAACTTCTGCCGTGGAAAACAATGGTCAGGGTTGCTCTTTGATGAGAGTGAACCTGGGGGTAACGACAACAAAGTGATGATTACACACTCCCCAATCCACGATTACACACTCCCCAATCCACGATTACACACTCCCTAATCCACGATTACACACTCCCCAATCCACGATTACACACTCCCCAATCCACAATTACACACTCCCTAATCCACGATTACACACTCCCCAATCCACGATTACACACTCCCCAATCCACGATTACACACTCCCCAATCCACGAAAACGGGGCATCGCCACCAGATTTAGTTTCAAGTCATAACCAGGACTGATATTGTGCAGTTTAGCATCCTGTGTACGACTAAGTATGATTAATAAATACACAAAGTCCAAGTTGGTTTTCTGTTTATTCTTTCTTTTGGGTCTGTTGGATAGTTTTGTGTTTGTCTTTTGTACTTCAGGAGGTTTTTTTTTCTACAAGGGAATTTGTTTTTACATTGCGTGTTAATGACAGTTTCATAGAAAACAAATGTTGAATGCTATAAGTTTCAATGGAGTTATCGCCCTTTATTGCGCGGGTGGAACATACGTTTTGATCACTTCCAACGGAAAGTTTTACTACTTAACCAAATCTCATTATATACGAAACCATATTCAGACCAAATCCCAGCCTGGTTAAGCAGTAACTTCTGCCGTGGAAAACAATGGTCAGGGTTGCTCTTTGATGAAGACTTAGTGCATCAGAGAGCCATTTTATTTATCTTCCTTGAAAATATTATTCAATATGTACAGTTGTAGATGAGAAGCATTCTTTGTGGGTATGTCTGTTTTGCTATTGAAGATTAGAAAAAGTAGTGTGCACGCTACTTATTTCTGTTTCTGCATCTGTATTTGAATGATTGATCGCAAGTGCGCCTGCGGAATTGAGTGTTTGTAACGCATGTGGATCTGCGTGTTGTTTGGGTCTGCATCAAGTTTGAGTGCAAGTGAGTTTGCGGTCGAAAAATGTTGAGTGCAAGTGAATTTGCACTTGTTGGTGGCGTTGTTCATGTTGATTAGTCTGCGTGATGCAGAGCTGATGAACAAACGTTGAATTGTCAGTGTTGTCCGGGAATGTTTGGTGCTTGGGTCTGCGCGGTTGTTGATGAGTGAGCACAAGTGGGTCTGTGCAGTTGTTGATGAATAAGCACAAGTGGGTCTGTGCAGTTGTTGATGAATGAGCACAAGTGGGTCTGTGCAGTTGTTGATGAATGAGCACAAGTGAGTCTGTGCAGTTGTTGATGAATGAGCACAAGTGAGTCTGTGCAGTTGTTGATGAATGAGCACAAGTGAGTCTGTGCAGTTGTTGATGAATGAGCACAAGTGAGTCTGTGCGGTGTTGATGAATGAGCACAAGTGAGTCTGTGCAGGTGTTGATGAATGAGCACAAGTGAGTCTGTGCAGTGTTGATGTTAATTAGTCCGTGTATTGGAGCTGATGAACAAACATGTAGTTGTTGAGATTGGTGGTACACTATGGTCAAATTCAGATGCACAAATGTCTGCAAGTGAGTTAGCAGGTCCAGGTACAAGTGGGTCTGTACTGGTGTTGGTGCGTCGTTCGAGTTGATGTGTCCCCCAGTTGATCAACGAACGTCCAGTTGTTGAGTATTTAGTTGTGCTTGTGCAGTTGTACTCATTTTGAACTGGTGTGATTTCTTCCATAGTGTCGTCAGTGATGTCCGGAAAGATGTGGTTGTTCAAGTTGATGTGTCCTCCTGTTTATCAACGAACGTCCAGTTGGTGAAAAGAGTTGGTAGGCTTTGAAGGGTGATGTTGATGCTTGCTGAGCCTGACTTTTTACAACCAGTATTAAGTCTTTGGGCTTGGTGATGTTGTTCGTGTTTGGCATCGTGTTGTCTGTTTTGTAGTTTTGTTTTCTTTTATATATATATTTCCAACAACGTGGGTAGTAGGGAAAAAGAAGAAAAAAAAATGGAGCTGTAATTTGTTTCACACACGGAATGACGTTTTTTGTTTTCGTTTTAGTTTGTTTGAATGTTAGTTTCCACGTAGAGAAAGAATGGCGGCTTCTCTTTTCCTTTGTTGTTGAAAAGAACAAAAGAAAAAAAATTCGTATTTTCTTTTTTTTTTTTTTTGAATTTTCATTTCCACGTGGTTAGGGAAAAAGATGGCAGCTTCCTTTTTTGCTTGTTGTTGAAACAGAAAATAAATTCGTATTTTCTTTTTTTGTTTGAATTTTCATTTCCACGTAAAAAAGATGGCGGCATTATTTTGAATTTTTTTATCAACATGTGGTCACGAAAAAGATGGGCAGCGTGAGCGTTTGTTTTCTTTTGTTTTCTTTTTATCTCCACGTGTTCAAAACAAAGTAAGTGGCGTCCTTTAAGGTCCTTTTGTTCGTCAAAAAAGAAAAAAAAAAGGATTGGCAAAAGTTTGTCTTTTTCTTTGTATATAATTTTCCGACACGTGGGTACGGAAAGAGAAGAAGAAAAAAAATGAAATTGTAATTTGTTTTATATTCGGAGAGAGCCGAGAAATGTTTTTGTTTTTCCTTTGTTTGGGTATTTCCACGTTGCCAGAAAAAAAAATAATGGCGGCTTCTTTTCTTTTGTTTGTTTGTATATTTTTACCACGTGGGTAGAAAAAAAATGAAAAAGATGGGTGTGTAATTCGTTTCACCACGAAAGAAAAAAACGAGAAATGTTGTTTTTTTTGTTTGTTTTTTTTTTGTTCGTGTACGAAATTAATTACTCTGCCCCATACAACAAAGCTTGCACGTTGGGTCACCAATGTTCGGATCGAGGGTCGTGTTCCCCCGATTATAAACGTGCAAAGTTGAATCAAGCAATGTTGCATGCAAAAGACAGAGTAATAATTAATAAACAAAAATGAAGTAGTTCAAATAACGTTTATTGAACGTGTGTGTACGTGGAATGGTGAAGTGTGTGATGTATGCATGTGTGTCGATGGAAAAACAGTTCTTGAAAAAGGTATGAGAAGAAATGAATCCGACGTAGGAAAAGTCTTTGAAAGCCGTATACAAAGAAAATGAGTTGAGAAACTCTTACCGTTGTTTGCCCACGTGTGTTGGTAGTTGTTATGCCGATTGAGAAGAAAAGCGTGAGACGAAACGCTAGTGTATTAGCGTCGTTCTGTCGACCAGAGAAGAGTGAAACGGAACGCTAGTGTCGGCGTCATTCTGTCGAGGCCAAAAGGCGAGTGAAACGGAGCGCTGGTGCCAGCGTTGTTTTGCTGAGGCTGGTCTGTGAAGGAGAGAGAGAATTTCCGTTTTGCAACGGTTTTTATAGTCAGAAGGGCAGATAACTCTGGTGTCGCTTTACAGCGCCACCTGTCGGTGAAAATGCGCCACCTACCGGCAAACCGGTGTAGTTATGTTTTGAAAGGAGGAGGTAACTGCTACACTACTGAACGTGGCACTTTCTCCTCGGAATGTTTTCAGAAAGTTATTTGGTTGGATGTGTCGCGGGTTTTTTCTTGTAAATGATGCTCCCGAACGGTGTCTTTGAAGATCAGGTGAGAGATTCAAGATTTATTGTCTTCGAACAACAGTTATGTGGGAGATATGCTTTTGAGTGCATTTTTACGTGGTTTCAACACCAAAGAATAAATCTTTATTTTAGAAAAAAAAAGGTAAATCCTGACAATTCAAAAGTTATTTCCTTCCTGTTCCCGAGAAAATGTCTTGCTTAAGCTCACACTGCAAACTTAACCAAAAACTGGTTGAATGATAACTCTTTTCAGACAATGCGTTCACCTTGATAAAGTCCTGATCTTAATACAATCAAGAACTTGCGGAATAAAATTAAAAGAAACTTGACTGGTAGAAACTTTACAAACATAAAATCACTCTGAGAGGACGTAAAAGAAGAGTAAAAAAATATTACGCTTTTCTAAACTTATTACGGAAGGCTCATTATCATCATCATCATCATCATCATCATCATTGTTTTACATGCTGGCATGTGTTGGAAGGCTTTAAGAGATTGACTTCCAAAATAACCTATCTCTGGCCAGGTCTTTATTTACCCCCCTCTCATTTTTATCGCTTCCTCCCATGTTTTCCTTGTGAACTGGAACTGCTACCTCAACTGTTCTACATTTACTGCCCCAGTAACTCTCATCTATTCTTTCAATCTGGCGATACCATCGAAGACTCCTGTTATGCACACATCTCCCTATACTGTCCATATTTTTTTTTTACATCATCATATTCTGTTTAACGTCTGTTTTACATGCTGGCATGTGGTGGACAGCTTTAAGAAATTGACTTCCAAACTATCTTCAGCAAGGTCTTATTTATCCCTCTTTCTCCTAAGTCCATTTTTATCACTTCCTCCAATTTTTTCCTCTGCCTTCCCCTGTGAAATGAAACTGCTACCTCAACTGTTCTACATCTACTAACCCAAGCACTCTCATCCATTCTTTCAACGTGGCCATACCATCGAAGTCTCCTGTTCTGCACACATCTCCCTATATTATCCAGATCTAATCTTCCCCTGAGGTCATCAAATCTAAGCCTGTCTTTAAGATTCACATTACACATCCATCGTAACATTTTGATATCATTTCTCTTCATGCAACGCATGCCTTCAACTCTCACTGGGCAGGTTTCTCTTGGTCGACAGTGGTAATGCTCTGCTGGTTAGTAAAGACAGAAGTTCCCTGAAAACTCTTGTTATCACACTGCTCGTAATTCCAAGGTTGGTAGCGATTTTGCTTAAAAAGGTTCTACCTTTGATCCGGCAAAGAGAATGTTCGGACTTCCATTAATTGTACGCCTATATTTATATTGGAGTTGGTGTTTTTTTTTTTTCATATATATGTGTATGTGTATGTGTATATATATATATATATATATATATATATATATATAGAGAGAGAGAGAGAGAGAGAGAGAGAGAGAGAGAGAGAGATCAAAATATGGCCGACGAAAGCCAGTGAGCTATTTATAATTTAAACTCAAGAAACCCCAGTATTTTTCGCCATGATCGGCTCCCCCAATGTTATATTATAGACTTAAGTGTGACAAACCGATGGACCAACCAATCGATGGACAAAACCTATTTTAGAAATATGGGGATTCATCTCAAAATGCCATGTCAAATAAAAGCATGACAGACCAAAGAAAATGCTTTTAGTCTGAAGCATGGCAAACAAACAAAAATGTTCTTTGAAACTTAAGCATGACAGGCCAAAGGAAATGCGATTTCAGACTTAAGCGTGACAAACTGTGGAAAAATAGAGTCTCTTATTTCAAATAATTGTAATTACTTAAAGGTCAGATGGGATATTTTTTTACCATAAAATGATGCAAAAACTAAGGTAATCTTGCAAAAATTGGTCGCTGTAAATTAGACACCAGTTAAAGCCAATTTCTCTTCTACAATTTATTCTGTAACTTTAACAATTGACTCCATTTCTTCAGACTTCGTGGCAGCAGAAAAACGAAACCATTTCCGGGTTCTAAACATTTAGTTCCTTTCGTAAATAATTAACCAATATATTTTTCCTATCTCTTACAGCCACAGTTTTTGTGTCTATAAATCAGGGTATTTGAACGGCAAAAAAAAAGAAAACGGAATCGATTCAGTCTTAATCTACTCTTCTGATTCTCTTAGCGTCTGCGAATGGGAAGATTATCTGTGGGTAATTGGCCAAAATTTGCAGATTTGGGTGAAATATTGAAAAAAAAAAAATCCTTGTCAGTAGTTGCATATTGGGAACCGGTTAAAAACCTGAATAGAAGCAATAGAGAATCGTGCTAAGTCAGCAGAAAGACAAAAATGATCAAAACCCTGAAAATCACTTATAATAAAACTTTCTTTCTCTGTCTGTTCGTCAGACAGAATTTTTTTTTAACAAATATCTTAACTTTATTTAGAAATGGAAAATATTGCATTAATACTAAATAATAAACTCCCAACAAATAAATAGGACGCCATGACCGGAAATCGAAATCGAAATCTTGATATTTTCAGCCTGACGTTCTATCAACAGAGCTATTTTCACTTTCTTGTAAATAGATGTGTAAACATTCCCTTAACAAAATAATTATAGTTTTGGCATGACGTCATAGATTTATGATTTACGTCATGTTTCAAAACATGAATTCAATCATAAGTGATAATAAATAAATAAATGAACGGGTAAACATTATCAATTAGCGTTGTCTGTCTGTCTGTCTGTCCTGGAGAATTTTTGTAAACGGGAGAGGGGGCGGGGGCGGTAACTACTATTTAATTAATTTCAAAGTCAGAAACATAAGAAATAAATTAGGGCACATATTAACGACTAAATAAACAATAAATAATTTCGGCACCGGCGCAGTGATTCGAACCCGCAACGGTAACGTCAAAGAAGAATTTGGACTAATTTGTCAGACACTCTACCACTGAACCACGAAGACAAGTTAAACCTTTCCGATTTAACTACTTAAAGAAATGTTGTTTTTTTCACTTTTTCCAGTTAGCAATGAATGATCGTATAATAACGTGTTCTTCTTTATAGTTTGGAGTCTGCGTTCACGCTCGATTTTTTTTCTTTTTAAACAAAAAGTATTCGGAGAAAATTTTTTTTTTTTTTTTAAACTAAAAATGTCTCACCACCCAAGAACGCGGCAGCCTAGCAAAAATAGACCACCGTTAGGTAGTCTATTTTTTGCTAGTCTACTTATAACGAGCACTTTCTCTGTCTGTCATTATGTAGTCATTATTATAATGGGGATTTAGTGTCTGTCTGTAATAAAAATGTTGTCATATTTCTTGAAGATTTTATAATTAAACATTTTTAATCTGTCTGTTTGTCTTTGACACCAAATTTGATGTGAAGCCTCCTTGAGACACTTTGACTTCTGCAAAAATAAAAACACGTTATATTTTTTAATATTAAAAGAAACTTTCCACATTAATTACTCTTCTGAAATTCTGAATGTAATCCTCCACTCTATATTAAAGAGTAATGTGTATTTATTTGTAAATATATATCCGTCCCGTCACACAAAAGTCTGCCTGTCAAATAAGGGAAGGGAAAACGCAAATTTATTTCCATAACGTTTTCTTTCATTTCTTTTTCCTTTCTGCTTTCTATACCGATTTATACGTTTTTTCTTTCCTTTTTTTAAACTTTCCAATTTGGGGCCTTTTTTCTTTCTTATTCTTTTATATGAGCTACGATTACTCTCTTTCAATTTCATTATTAACCGATAACATCTTTAATGTTTTCATTTTTTAATGTCTAACGCCTAGTCTCTACCTCCAATAGTCAAAGAAAGAACAAAAAGCAAAGTTTGTATTTTTAGGTCATCAGAAATAACGCTTTTTTCAACTCGCGATAGTTCAGTCCTATTCTGTTGAAATAAAAGAACAAAACAAGCATTACAAGACTTACATTGAAAAGCAAACAGCAATTCAAACAGCCTGCATCGTCTAAAATGAATGCAAAAAGAAATACTCCGCTCTAAATAAAAAGTCAACGGTAGGTGGTTTTTCTTTATGTCATCAGAAATGATAATAATAAGTTTTATATGAAAAATTTAATTAATAACGTAATTCTATGATTTTATACGAATATTAGTGCAAACACTGGCGAACCATAATTTTTTCCATCATTTTTGATGGAGGGTGTCATTAGTCATCTATAAACGCTAAGACAATCGAACAACTAACTAGACTGCAATCAGGTTTCACCGATGCATCATGACTCCATGTCCAAACAATTCATACATTTCCTGCCAACACATTTGTGCTGCTTTGATCTCAGCTAAACTCTTTGTTGAATAAATACTACCTGCTATATTCGCCACGTGTGTGAAACTCTCAACCAGACACCAAGCATCAGCATCGCACACATCAACCAGCTACATGAAAGGAATAACAACAAATAACATCATCCACTTGATCAAAAACTTGTTGACACCTTTTGCATGCTAACAAGCGAGCAATCCAACAACACAGCTAAAATGCTACCTCTAATTAACTCACACATACATCTTACTACTCAAGAAACTTTTCCCTTACATAAAGTGAGCACGATAGAGATTTTTCACTTATACAGAAACTTTTTTATTAACCCTAACCCTAACCCTAACTCTCATAGACGCATTCAAACATCCTCAAACATCATTCTCTCAATAAATTTTGTTATATTTTAACCATTGTATAATCGTAATTTATTTGTTATCTTCATCATTTGTATTTTGAACTTGATGTATCAGAAGAAGAAGCGACCCGTAGTCCGAATTCACAACAGCAAGCCGCAATAAACAGTCTGTCTTTCCGGCCATAATTTTTTTTAATCAAAACATTTTATGTAAAACTTTATAATTAAAACTTGCTGAAAGGAAAAGTTTTGTATTTTTGTTTTTATTTTAAATAATTTCTTTTAGAAAAGTAAGTAATCAAATAGGTGTTTTTTTTTTTTTGAACATTGAAATATGAATTTTTCTACCAATCATAGTTCTATCGGATTGCATATATTAAAAAAACTCCATTTTTACTTTATATTTAATTTTCATTTAAAAACATTTACCAGCAAGTTTTAATTATAAAGTTTTACATGAAAAAGATTTAGACTTTTTAAAAATTATGACTGGAGAGAATATTGATTGCGGCTTGCTGTTGTGAATTCGGAATAGCAGCACGCCGACTAAGGGTCACTTCTTTTCTGATACACCTTGAACTTTTATCCTATTTTGCTTGTCATGTGATTTACAAGGTCCGTGACAAAATGGTGACCCCGACATGAGTAAATAATGACATTATCATTTGTTGCTGGATTTATTTACCGTTATTGAAATCTGAAAAAAGATTATCATGTTTCAGCTATAACAATACTTTATTTCGTTTGTACATCTATCATCATGCTAAAATTGAGTTAATCCACGTTTGTTTCTCTAGGGCTTTTTTTTACAAAATACATGTTGAAATATTCTCCAGTTTGATAATTGAGTTATGATTGAAACAACCTTCCATTGTAATTGTTCTAATTAGCCACAATTTAGAAATTAACTAATACTAAGCTTGCATCTATCACTCTCATCCTCTCTCACTATATGTTGTCAGCCCTCTGCTCTCATTGTATACGATAGTTATCACTCTCGCTTCCGTTTCTCTCTCTCTCTCTATATATATATATATTTATTTATTAACACTATAAGCTAATAAAGAAAAGAGAAAAATGATTGGAATAGTCCATTATATAAAAAAGGAAATATCGCCAGTGTAGTAATATTATTTAACACTTTCCTAGAGATAAAAAAAGAAAGAGGGGGTAGATATACCGAGCAGAAATAGAATAATTTGGGATTTTATCTATCATTTTATCTATCATTCAATATTTAATTGGCTTTGCAAACTCACTTTTCCTTATTCAAACAATTTAACCCGAGTGCAATGGCTGATCCAACGGGTCACTTTTTTTCTAGTTGACATATTTTTGCTTTGCTTTGTATACTTTCAATGGTATTTGCTGACATAGTATTGCATTTTTATACTGATTTTCAATTTTAGGAAGTGGGGTGCATGATTGGGGTAATGGATACCGACACTATGGAATCGATATGCCGGGTTCAAATCCTTTAGGGTGTATTGGGTTCAGTTAGGCAATAATGCTATGTTGAAAGGTGTGCAACTGTACCCACGCCCCCGAGTGACCGCCTTACCCCAAACGCATATACCATAGTTCTTCTACTTCTTCTTCTTCTTCTTCTTCTTCTTCTTCTTATCATTATTATTATTATTATTATTATTATTATTATTATTATTATTTGTACTCACTAGGAGTTCTCACACAGGCAGTAATTGCTTACTGATAATCACCAGTGGTGTGCCCTGGAGTCTGAGTGACAACAAGTCTCCTCAGATTTCCAGTGCTTTCCACCTCTTTTGATAACTACTGGCTACCGAGGAGATCGCAGCTGAAACATGTATGCACATATGTAACCAATAATGTCTGTATACATAAGAATGTATACTAAAGAACAGCTCGTCTTGTTATTGAGCACTTTTTTATAAACACCTAGGAAGCAAAAATAATACATGTACTATGTATATATATATATATATATATATATATATATATATATATATACTAAAAGTACCGGTGACCTCTTGGTGGGTCACAACTACTGTGCAACTATACCTGCATCCCCGATTGACTGCTTTATCCCATACATATGTGCCGTAGTTTTGAGCATGTGTTCTTCATCATCTTCATCTTCTTATGGGCTGTCTCGAGATTCTATTGTTGTCAGTCACTGGAGCACGAAGCCAGAGTCCACAACAAAAGTTTACATACAAAATCAAGACAACAACATAGATACAGGCATTGTATACAAGTGACTTGTTGGACACGGGAGTGTGTGCATGTGGTAAGGGTCTTGTCGCTAATGTCTCTACGTCCAAGCTAACCCTCCATCTCTTGCCTTCTAAATCTCAGCTAAAACTCTCACCGTAATCCTTCTCAATCAAGCTCTATCACCATTCCATGAAAAATGCCAGTATACTGAAATCATATGCCCTTAATAGGGTTAAGATGAAAATTCATACACACTAAATGTACAAAAGCAAGGAAATTCCTCAATTTTTACACTTTTATTGTCATTAAGGGTATGACTACATATCAACCAAACCATTTTATTATCACATCACTACAGTATAAATCTCTATGCATGAGTGGATGAAGTGTGTGAGGTGCGCTGAAGAAAAATTCCTACCAGTAAAATACATAGCCCTGTTGTGCTCGCATACCCTTAATGACAATAAAAGTGTAAAAATTTGGGAATTTCCTTGCTTTTATACATTTAGTGTATATGAATTTTCATCTTAACCATATTAAGGGCATATGATTTCAGTATACTGGCATTTATCATGGAATGTCACTACTTTTGTAAAGGCTAGGCCTCAATACAATGCCTTCTCATAACTGATATAGTTAGTAGTTTGACTAATCAAGGTATATGGTAAACTGAAATTAAAATGCCATCAACTAGACACTAGAACTTCTATCTTTGCCAAAAATCAGCTGAATCCATCAAATAGTTGATGAGATACAGGGTGGCACGTACGTATGTACGTACGTACACACAGATAACATGATTTCATGATTGAACTTTCTGGATCTCTGGGTTGCCTTGACTAATGATGCTGAAATTCTACACACTTATAGAACCTATCAAAAAAAAATTTTGTGCAAAGTTTTAACTAATTTGGTTTATTGGTTTTTGAGTTATGATTGATCAAAGAAATGAGATTTCCAGCATAGGCCATTCGCTATTAAGGGATAGAGCGCTCTCGCGCCTCCCTTGATTCCCTTCCACCTCAATCCAAGTGTCTCCTTTTTCTTTACTTTTTTTTTTTTCAAGTCCTTACCTACTTCCTTTTCCGGTTTCTCCTTTTCTTTCTCTTCAATTTGTCTCTTATCACCGGAATTGAAAGATTTCCTTTTTTTTCAACATCTTTCGGAATCCCCTATCTTGACCACCTTGGTTGTCAACAGTTAATTGTAATGAGATCGCTGGTCTGTGAAGTTTAATCAACCCATTATTTTTTGTGTCCTTTAATCAATGTCTTTTTACTGTTATTCCTTTTCTAGCTAATTTCTTCCGTCGATCTTAGTTGTGATGGGTGGAGGCCATTCTATAGTATTACAAAGGCATGAATGTCCTTCCACTTAAATAAAAATATGTGTCCAATAAATCATATACACGGAATCGTTTATGTGTTGTTTTGGCAATAAATAATTCAAATAGGGTTGATATGCCATAAAACAGAAACACATTTCAGTAAAATTTTATATTCGACGTGAATAAAAGATGTTCCTTTATCGGATTGTTATCTCTTTCTATAAAGTTAGGTATGTTCATATTTTTATATTTTTATATGTACATGATTCACTCCTAAACTAAGTAACCGATCATTATGAATTTTAGAATTTAGTTTTAGCTATATTTAGTTTTAGCTATATTTAGTTTTAGCTATATTATGTTTTACTATATTTAATTTTAGCTATATTTAGTTTTAGCTATATTTAGTTTTAGCTATATTATGTTTTAGCTATATTTAGTTTTAGCTATATTTAGTTTTAGCTATATTATGTTTTAGCTATATTTAGTTTTAGCTATGTTTTAGCTATATTTAGTTTTAGCTATATTTAGTTTTAGCTATATTATGCTTTAGCTATATTTAGTTTTAGCTATATTCTGTTTTAGCTATATTTTGTTTTAGCTATGTTTTAGCTATATTTTGTTTTAGCTATATTTAGTTTTAGCTATATTATACTTTAGCTATATTTAGTTTTAGCTATATTTAGTTTTAGCTATATTTTGTTTTAGCTATATTATGCTTTAGCTATATTTAGTTTTAGCTATATTATGTTTTAGCTATATTTAGTTTTAGCTATGTTTTAGCTATATTTAGTTTTAGCTATATTTAGTTTTAGCTATGTTTTAGCTATATTTAGTTTTAGCTATATTTTGTTTTAGCTATATTTAGTTTTAGCTATATTATGCTTTAGCTATATTTAGTTTTAGCTATATTTTGTTTTAGCTATATTTTGTTTTAGCTATGTTTTAGCTATATTTTGTTTTAGCTATATTTAGTTTTAGCTATATTTTGTTTTAGCTATATTTAGTTTTAGCTATATTATGCTTTAGCTATATTTAGTTTTAGCTATATTTAGTTTTAGCTATATTTAGTTTTAGCTATATTTTGTTTTAGCTATATTTAGTTTAAGCTATGTTTTAGCTATATTTAGTTTTAGCTATATTTAGTTTTAGCTATATTATGCTTTAGCTATATTTAGTTTTAGCTATATTTAGTTTTAGCCAAAGGGAGTAAAAATGAGGTGGAACCCTTCATGAAAATTCAGATACCTCATATATTTTTAAAATGTTAACAATTGTTATTAGACATCAATCAATGAATATTCCTCACATTTAAGTTTCTTATGAGCATTTTTTAAAGATTTTTAGGGAGCATAATATGGGCATAACCTCCCATTTGAAAATGCAAATATTTCAGATTTACATTGAATTTGATCCATAGTCATTGTGCACCAATTACGCAAGATTCCCTGAATTAAACAATTTTTTTTTAAGACTCATTTAATGTAAGCCTTAAATTTTAGACATTTTCTAGAATTAAAATCACACAATGGATTTTGATCAAAATTAGAATAAGGATTCTAGACATAAGGTTCAGTCTCATTATTTTTTAATCTTCAGTAGACGACATAAAAGTTGTGCAAAACTGTTTTGTAAGGGGAATTTTTTTATGGAAATCGCTCCAGACAAGGCATGAAGCTAAAAAAAAAATACTACTTCAAGGTCAAAAAACTAGCCAACGATAAGTGTTAGATTGATAGATTCCGAGCTAGAAACCAGCAATTCTTCCCCCTTTGTCAGAAACATCGCTCATGGAATGTGAGGACTAAAAGATAAAATAAGGGAAGCGAGAGTTACGAGGTTGCCGAACGTAAACCCAAGATCTACTTTCTATAATTTTGTTATTCTAGTTTCTTTTATAAATCTACCTTGTGAAAGTCTTCATTCATTTTAAAACAATCTATTCTAAAGCAATAGTTAAACGATAAAAACAAAATACTTTTATTCAAAATGGAGCATCTGAATTTATGTTTATGTTTTCAGAATTTTTTAGATGAGGATTGATAATTTGGATAATTTGACTTATCGGCCTACTATTCTCATCAGCGTTATTATTTTCACAACGTTGCAGCAAATATAATGTCAGACTTTTTTCAGGTTCATCAATACAGAATTTTGAACTGAAGCCGTTATTTAATCAACAGGGGGTAGATTGTTCTCGTTCCGTCTGTCATGACTGAGTAGAAGTGTTAATTTATATTGTTCTTAGTTATTATCACCTGTAGTAAGATTGAACTTTCACCTAGAATTGATCGTTAATCAACGCTCTTTTCTGTTAGGCCATATGTCCATGACAATCAGTTCTTCTAAAGGGTGAAAGCTCAGTCTTTATTACAGGCTACGAATAACATAAAAATTAGCACTTCTACCTGGTCATGGCTGACGCGATGAGAACAATCTACCCTCGTGGATTAAATAAACGGTTCAGTTTGAAGTTCTGCGCAGGTTCTTTAGTTCGACTATTAGGTTCCCAAGTTCAAAAAGTTGCACCTTAAGAATATCGAAGGTTACATCGGCTAAAACGTTGTGAATATGACAACCAAGATGAAAATTGTAGTCCAAATAATCCGAATAATGCAAACTAGATTTATATATTTATTATACTAATGTTTCACCACTTGCGATGACCAAAAGCCACTCGAGGATAAGGTTTAGTGAGATTTTCAGTTGGATGATAGAACAGTATTATGAAAGGATTGCAAGCTATGATTAATCCATAGTTTGATTCGACAGATATTTGTTGACATTGGGCTTGAAAACAACTATGTTGTAATCTGCATGGAAGCAGTCCCATGGTAACATGTTTTTTTGTGTGTGTGTATGTAAAACCAGCAGAGATCGTTGTCAGTAGCAGTATCAGTAGACTCCATCTTGGAATCCTGTCAGAAGTATTGAAGCACAAGAAATAGACATGTTTGCAATGAACTCCAGTCAAATCTACAGAAGAATGAATTCTCTTATGTCTTTGACTCCATTTGAGTTCGGCTGACCTAAATATCTTCCGTTCTTCCATCTCCGCTTTTGCAGGCAGAGAAATGCATTTCTGATGCTCAGTCTTTTCTCTATGCATTCCAAGTTATGCATGGAAATGCTTCACCGATTCCAATATTGTCTCCTTCAGTGCTTTTCATATATGAACGTATGAAAGTATATATCTTCTTCTCTCTATATAAAAGTTAATGTTTGTTTGTGTGTTGTAGAAACGGAAATGCTAACAGTTATAACATTCAAATTCGTTTCAATAAGGATTACATTTTTCACAGAATCTAAAGACACCATTGATATTTCCCTCCGATTCCATCTGGGGTCACTAGGGACAATTATCGGTTAGGTTCTGAAATAACTGAAATATATCTAGAATGTAAAGAAACGAAATTCATTTTTTTTAAACAGATTTTCTTCGTTTCGTAAAACAAAAATAAAATTAAAACAAAAATGATCCCAGTGAAGAATGTATGTAAAAAAGGTTTTAACATTTAAATAATTAATTTTATTGATATTTTTAAGATTTAAAATAATAAAATGGAAACTGATTCGTTTCGATTTGTTAAATCCATTTGTCGTTTTACAGCTTCGTTGTCTCAGATAAAGACTTTGAATGCGTTCATTTATTGTACTTAACTTGTGTAACAATATATATATATATATATATATATATATATATATATATATATATATATATATATATTGAGATTGTTATTTCTCTGCGCTGATGAGAGCCATAAGCTCGAAACGACGTTGTACATAGGTAAAAATATTAAAAAATAATTTAATATTATGATAAGCCCATTCCAAGTAAAATTGAAAGTTGAGCTCTGTCGGAAAGATTAAAATAAACATTCACCTAAAAGCTTCAGTGAAATGCTCCGACTCGTTGAGTGCTATCGAATGTTTAGATGTTTATACTCGCCGCTTTCAGTATAATTATCACTTAATTTCTCCGTTATTATGTGGCAATCTCTTGTGGCCTAATGGGACTAGGTGAACGGCAACAGATTCAAGGTGTGCCTGCGAGCCGGGTTCGCGCCCTATGACCGTCTGCGATTGTTATTTCTCTGCGCGCGAAACGATGTCGTGCGTAGGTAAATATATTTAAAAATAATTTTATATATATATATATTGTGTGTGTATTTAGGCAGCATATTTTCATTTAGGCAAACATTATTAAATAACAGAGAGTGTTTTTGCTTGATAAGACTTTTTTTTATTTTTTCAATTTTCCGAATTGTCTATTTAGTGTTCGGTCAAATTGCTGTATGCAAGTTCCATGGGTTTCTTGTTCCATTTTCTTTTCATTTTTTGCGAGTATTTTCGATTTGATTCGTCAAAACATCTTCAGGCAGTGCTAATTCTGGTTTCTTAAAAACATATTTTTTCACTATTGAGCTTTTTTTTATTATAATAACGGCCAGCAATTTACAACTTCAAATGAGCGTCCATAATATTGAGATGTTACATGAGAGCGTGATTACGTTCTAAGAACTTGCAAGATTCAAAATTTTGATTGTTTTACCGTTAAGAATTTGATTACGTTCTGATACCAACACCAAAAGATTAAAAATTCTTGAAGCCCTCTACATAAAAACTAAACATCCCACACTTAATAATGTGAATTACGAAACTAGTCACAATATTTTAATGTGTCTAGCATAGTAATAAACGTTACCAAATTCTTAGCCATTAAGCAATTATACGTTTGAATCTTAAACGCGCTCAGAATATACTACAAAATAAGTCAGATGAATAGAGACGCAGTGGCACTACTACAAAATAAGTCAGATGAATAGAGACGCAGTGGCACTACTACAAAATAAGTCAGATGAATAGAGACGCAGTGGCACTACTACAAAATAAGTCAGATGAATAGAGACGCAGTGGCACTACTACAAAATAAGTAAGATGAATACAGACGCAGTGGCACTACTACAAAATAAGTCAGATGAATACAGACGCAGTGGCACTACTACAAAATAAGTCAGATGAATAGAGACGCAGTGGCACTACTACAAAATAAGTCAGATGAATATAGACGCAGTGGCACTACTACAAAATAAGTCAGATGAATATAGACGCAGTGGCACTACTACAAAATAAGTCAGATGAATAGAGACGCAGTGGCACTACTACAAAATAAGTCAGATGAATACAGACGCAGTGGCACTACTACAAAATAAGTCAGATGAATACAGACGCAGTGGCACTACTACAAAATAAGTCAGATGAATATAGACGCAGTGGCACTACTACAAAATAAGTCAGATGAATAGAGACGCAGTGGCACTACTACAAAATAAGTCAGATGAATATAGACGCAGTGGCACTACTACAAAATAAGTCAGATGAATAGAGACGCAGTGGCACTACTACAAAATAAGTCAGATGAATACAGACGCAGTGGCACTACTACAAAATAAGTCAGATGAATACAGACGCAGTGGCACTACTACAAAATAAGTCAGATGAATAGAGACGCAGTGGCACTACTACAAAATAAGTCAGATGAATATAGACGCAGTGGCACTACTACAAAATAAGTCAGATGAATACAGACGCAGTGGCACTACTACAAAATAAGTCAGATGAATAAAGACGCAGTGGCACTACTACAAAATAAGTCAGATGAATAGAGACGCAGTGGCACTACTACAAAATAAGTCAGATGAATAGAGACGCAGTGGCACTACTACAAAATAAGTCAGATGAATAGAGACGCAGTGGCACTACTACAAAATAAGTCAGATGAATACAGACGCAGTGGCACTACTACAAAATAAGTCAGATGAATACAGACGCAGTGGCACTACTACAAAATAAGTCAGATGAATAGAGACGCAGTGGCACTACTACAAAATAAGTCAGATGAATAGAGACGCAGTGGCACTACTACAAAATAAGTCAGATGAATAGAGACGCAGTGGCACTACTACAAAATAAGTCAGATGAATACAGACGCAGTGGCACTACTACAAAATAAGTCAGATGAATAGAGACGCAGTGGCACTACTACAAAATAAGTCAGATGAATATAGACGCAGTGGCACTACTACAAAATAAGTCAGATGAATATAGACGCAGTGGCACTACTACAAAATAAGTCAGATGAATATAGACGCAGTGGTACTACTACAAAATAAGTCAGATGAATACAGACGCAGTGGCACTACTACAAAATAAGTCAGATGAATACAGACGCAGTGGCACTACTACAAAATAAGTCAGATGAATACAGACGCAGTGGCACTACTACAAAATAAGTCAGATGAATAGAGACGCAGTGGCACTACTACAAAATAAGTCAGATGAATAGAGACGCAGTGGCACTACTACAAAATAAGTCAGATGAATAGAGACGCAGTGGCACTACTACAAAATAAGTCAGATGAATACAGACGCAGTGGCACTACTACAAAATAAGTCAGATGAATAGAGACGCAGTGGCACTACTACAAAATAAGTCAGATGAATAGAGACGCAGTGGCACTACTACAAAATAAGTCAGATGAATATAGACGCAGTGGCACTACTACAAAATAAGTCAGATGAATAGAGACGCAGTGGCACTACTACAAAATAAGTCAGATGAATACAGACGCAGTGGCACTACTACAAAATAAGTCAGATGAATACAGACGCAGTGGCACTACTACAAAATAAGTCAGATGAATAGAGACGCAGTGGCACTACTACAAAATAAGTCAGATGAATATAGACGCAGTGGCACTACTACAAAATAAGTCAGATGAATAGAGACGCAGTGGCACTACTACAAAATAAGTCAGATGAATAGAGACGCAGTGGCACTACTACAAAATAAGTCAGATGAATAGAGACGCAGTGGCACTACTACAAAATAAGTCAGATGAATATAGACGCAGTGGCACTACTACAAAATAAGTCAGATGAATAGAGACGCAGTGGCACTACTACAAAATAAGTCAGATGAATAGAGACGCAGTGGCACTACTACAAAATAAGTCAGATGAATATAGACGCAGTGGCACTACTACAAAATAAGTCAGATGAATACAGACGCAGTGGCACTACTACAAAATAAGTCAGATGAATACAGACGCAGTGGCACTACTACAAAATAAGTCAGATGAATAGAGACGCAGTGGCACTACTACAAAATAAGTCAGATGAATATAGACGCAGTGGCACTACTACAAAATAAGTCAGATGAATATAGACGCAGTGGCACTACTACAAAATAAGTCAGATGAATATAGACGCAGTGGCACTACTACAAAATAAGTCAGATGAATACAGACGCAGTGGCACTACTACAAAATAAGTCAGATGAATAGAGACGCAGTGGCACTACTACAAAATAAGTCAGATGAATATAGACGCAGTGGCACTACTACAAAATAAGTCAGATGAATATAGACGCAGTGGCACTACTACAAAATAAGTCAGATGAATAGAGACGCAGTGGCACTACTACAAAATAAGTCAGATGAATATAGACGCAGTGGCACTACTACAAAATAAGTCAGATGAATAGAGACGCAGTGGCACTACTACAAAATAAGTCAGATGAATATAGACGCAGTGACACTACTACAAAATAAGTCAGATGAATATAGACGCAGTGGCACTACTACAAAATAAGTCAGATGAATAGAGACGCAGTGGCACTACTACAAAATAAGTCAGATGAATAGAGACGCAGTGGCACTACTACAAAATATGTCAGATGAATACAGACGCAGTGGCACTACTACAAAATAAGTCAGATGAATAGAGACGCAGTGGCACTACTACAAAATAAGTCAGATGAATATAGACGCAGTGGCACTACTACAAAATAAGTCAGATGAATAGAGACGCAGTGGCACTACTACAAAATATGTCAGATGAATACAGACGCAGTGGCACTACTACAAAATAAGTCAGATGAATAGAGACGCAGTGGCACTACTACAAAATAAGTCAGATGAATAGAGACGCAGTGGCACTACTACAAAATAAGTCAGATGAATAGAGACGCAGTGGCACTACTACAAAATAAGTCAGATGAATACAGACGCAGTGACACTACTACAAAATGGCTACCTCTCACAAGTATTTAATTACCTCACTAACCTCTGAAAATACAATGTTCCATACAAATACAAAACTGTACGCGTTGTAAACGAGACGAAATAAAAGTGTATGAATAAACGGAAACGTTTTTCTAAATTTTACCGATTTACCAATAGAAGTTCGTTTAAGTCTTTTTCTATGTCTGAGAGTCATTTGACTCGATCATAACGAAAATCCTAAGTTTTTCTGTTAGGAAAATCATACTAAGAATGAGAGCAATTCTTACTACGGCAAAAATCAGTTTGAAAACCATGCCAATAAGAGGTTTAGTTCCTTTTTTTTATTTACGATCAAGTAGTCACATGAGAGTACCAAATCACATGATCATAGCACTTCCAGCATCGAGCCAATTATCTCCAAATGGATAACTCTGGTCCCAACGATATAAATGTATATATGATTTTTCAATATTTTTGCATGATTTCTTGCATGTTTTTATCGACTTATTGAACGTTTTAGAGAACGAGATCAACTTTCGATTTTCATAAATGTTCAATATTGGATTTCATAGCGTCGTTCGCTAGCAACGTTCATTTATGAAATCTCCACCAACTGTCTCCTCGCTTCAAACTCTGATCCTTCACTACCGCCTTGTCGTTGTTTACCGTCTTTTAAGCGGGTGGTTGCCCTCGCATACATATCATCGATAAGCATAAATGCTCAACATCGGTCATGTCATCTGGCTTTTTCATACTCGCCAGCACTCAGCGCGACACGGTCGGAACTGCCTTAGCAGTACCGGACCATACTTTGTCCTGATGAGGTATTGCACAACAACTCGGTCTTAAGAGATGCACCCTCCCAGGGATTACCTTTTTTTCTTTGAAGATGGGTTAGTTTATTGCTGATTATTAAAAGCGTCCCTACCAATGAATGCCGACGGATGTGTTTTATGCTATTTTTATACCTAATCAAGATGGTGCTTCGGGTGAGCTGGCTATCACTACTTTCCGACCTGATGCCACATGTTTCCTCACCAGTAAGTAAATCCTAACAGCTTTTGTGGATTTTTTTCATACTCACCAAGTATCCGTTCTTGGCACTCAGTACGATAGGGTTTGGACAGCCTTGACAGTATCAGACCTTACTTTGTCTTGATAAGGTATTGCACAACTCGGTCTTAAGAGATGCACCCTCCCAGGGATTACCTTTTTTCTTTGAAGAGGGGTTAGTTTATTGCTGATTATTTAAAGCGTCCCTACCGATGAATGCCGATGAATGGTTTTTTATGCTGGCAGTACCAGAATTTACCTTGTCGGTATAAGGTATGATCCAGCTCGGTCCTAGGAAGAGCATGCTCCAAAGCATTACCTTTTCTTTTTGAAGAGTTGTTGGCTTATTGCCTACCGAGGAATGTCGATGATGGGTCTATTATTTGCTATTCTTGTACCCAGCTAGAATATTCCCCTGGTAGAGCTGGTTATCCCTGCCTTGTACTGCATTTTGCTTTGGCGGTAAACAAGTAAGTCTAAACTTTTGCAAATGGCCACCAAACAGGTGCGACACCATGGGAGCTTTGAATTCGGTAACTATGAATCTCTTTTGTCAAAAGTTGTTAAGAAATCAATTACTTCCTACGACTTAAAAAAAGCCGCTCAGTTTATTCACAAACATTTGACCTAAAAGCCAAAATAACGCTTACGCATAAACGGCTTCTTCTTTGTGTGTGTGAGAGTTTTCACTTAAAACGACACAAATATTAAAATCAATCATATTTTACTTTAGTAGAAAATGATTGATTTTTTTCATCTATGTACATAAATTTATTTGAGTGATAAAATCAACAAATTTAGTTTTATTGATATTGTGGGTGTCTAATTTTCGTATACGTTCACCTCCGTTGAACATCTCTTCACCTCTTTCGTTTTGGGTTTTTTTTAATGGAAATCGTACCAGACAAGGCATGCAGCCACTTGATGCAAGGAGCTTAACAAGAACAAATATGATTATCGCAAAGACAGGAAATACCTATTGAAAAGACCAAGATTATAGGTAGGAGGCAAAACAGTCAGCAGGAAGAGAGTTCCACAAGCCTGTGGTTCTTGGAAAGAAGCTACTGGAATAGGAAGCCGTATTACAATGACGTATAAAAACAGCGAATTAATGGAGAGCACTAGACCAACAAGTCAAACGAGATGGAATAAAAGAAGCGGAAAATAGATCACATAATTCTGAAGAACACATGTAATAATAGTATTTATAGAAAAGACTGAGACTAGCAACATCACGTCTGTGAGAGATGGGATGTAGAGAAGAAGAAAGGTTAGGACCAATCAAATTACAGATACGTTTCTGCACCTTATCAAGAACCCTCAAATGGGACAGAGATTCACCAGCCCAAATATGACAACAGTACTCCATACATGGTTTGATTGTGGATTTGTAGAGATAGAGAATAGCCTCAGGTGTGAGAAAGTGTTTGGGGCGATAGAGAGAACCGACTTTATGAGAAACAGAAAGAGCAATGGATCTAATGTATGAACTCTAAGAAAAATTTGATGAGAGAGAAAGACCAATAAGTTTCAGGTCGATTTCTCCTCAAGAGCAGAGCAATCCATCAGAATCTCAGGAAGAAAAGGGGCACGCCTACGATTGAAAGACACGAGCTGAGTCTTAACTGGATTAAATGAAACAAGCCATTTCGTACCCCAATCCCCAACTGAACCCAGGTCAACTTCTAGATAGCTGCATATTTCGACTGATCCGAGTGAGATGGGTGAGAAGCAACACCAGAATAGAGAGTGGTATCGTCAATATAGATGTTGATTTTCTGAACAATATTCTCTGGAAGATCATTTATATAGAGAAGAAACAGTGTTGGGCCTAGAATAGAGCTATGGGGAACACCAGCATTGATAGGAAAAGAGAATGAAGAAACACCGTCCAAAGTTACTCACAAGCTTCGATCAGAAAGAAAAGACCTAATAATGTCAAGAACCTTACCACCAATACCATAACCCTGAAGTTTGTGTAGGAGACCAGAATGCCGCACTCTGTCAAACGCCTTCGAAATGTCAAGCGCAATCGCTCTACCCTCTCCTGAATAGTCCATAAACTGACAGATCCGCTCAGTTACAACAGTTAAAAGATCAGCAGTTGAACGAAAACCACGAATGCCATACTGAACATCACTAAAGAGGGCCAGACTTTCCAGAAAATGAACAAGCTTGCCGTTTACCAACCTTTCAAAAACTTTGCTAACAACGGAGAGGAGACTAACCGGACGATACTTAGTTGGGTCAGACCGATCACCAGCATTTTTAAAGATAGGACAGCAGAGGACTCCTTCCAACAAGAAGGGAAACAGGACTTAGACAAACAGAGATTGAATAATTTAGAAAGTATAGAAGAAAGTTCAGGAGCATAATGCTTCAGAACAACAACAGGAATTGAATCAGGACCGGAAGCCTTAGACTGGTCAAGATCAGAAAGAACCCTACCAACTATCTTTGGAGTGATAATAACAGAATCAAGATACTGATTAGTTTTCAAAGGAAAATCAGGAAGAACATCACCAGAATCATCCAGTGAAGAATTGTCAGCAAAAAAGACCAGCAAAGAAATGAGTGTTATCCTTAGAAGATGAAATAACCTGAAGACCATTAAAGAGGAGGAATAGCAGACGTGCCACTATTAATAACACTATTGTAGTTTCTCCAAAAATCACGAGACCCAAATGCTTTGAGAGTAGCTAGACATAGCCTAAGAGATTGCTCTCTTGCAGGCATTGCTAGCTCTTCTGTAGGATTGTCCAGACTTCTCAGAACCATCCTGACGATACTGATTAAAGTAATGGTTACGATGAGCAATGTCAGGGTTCCCTCTAATATATGTCTCTCACTCGAACTCCTGGTTTCCTCTAATATAAGTCTCTCACTCACACTCCTGGTTTCCTCTAATATAAGTCTCTCACTCGAACTCCTGGTTTCCTCTAATATAAGTCTCTCACTCGAACTCCTGGTTTCCTCTAATATACGTCTCTCACTTGAACTCCTGGTTTCCTCTAATATGTCTCTCACTCAAACTCCTGGTTTCCTCTAATATAAGTCTCTCACTCAAACTCCTGGTTTCCTCTAATATAAGTCTCTCACTCACACTCCTGGTTTCCTCTAATATACGTCTCTCACTTGAACTCCTGGTTTCCTCTAATATAAGTCTCTCACTCGAACTCCTGGTTTCCTCTAATATACGTCTCTCACTCAAACTCCTGGTTTCCTCTAATATAAGTCTCTCACTCAAACTCCTGGTTTCCTCTAATATAAGTCTCTCACTTGAACTCCTGGTTTCCTCTAATATAAGTCTCTCACTCAAACTCCTGGTTTCCTCTAATATAAGTCTCTCACTCAAACTCCTGGTTTCCTCTAATATATGTCTCTCACTCGAACTCCTGGTTTCCTCTAATATAAGTCTCTCACTCACACTCCTGGTTTCCTCTAATATAAGTCTCTCACTCGAACTCCTGGTTTCCTCTAATATAAGTCTCTCACTCACACTCCTGGTTTCCTCTAATATACGTCTCTCACTTGAACTCCTGGTTTCCTCTAATATAAGTCTCTCACTCACACTCCTGGTTTCCTCTAATATAAGTCTCTCACTCGAACTCCTGGTTTCCTCTAATATAAGTCTCTCACTCACACTCCTGGTTTCCTCTAATATACGTCTCTCACTTGAACTCCTGGTTTCCTCTAATATAAGTCTCTCACTCGAACTCCTGGTTTCCTCTAATATACGTCTCTCACTCAAACTCCTGGTTTCCTCTAATATAAGTCTCTCACTCAAACTCCTGGTTTCCTCTAATATAAGTCTCTCACTCAAACTCCTGGTTTCCTCTAATATAAGTCTCTCACTCAAACTCCTGGTTTCCTCTAATATAAGTCTCTCACTCAAACTCCTGGTTTCCTCTAATATAAGTCTCTCACTCACACTCCTGGTTTCCTCTAATATACGTCTCTCACTTGAACTCCTGGTTTCCTCTAATATAAGTCTCTCACTCAAACTCCTGGTTTCCTCTAATATAAGTCTCTCACTCAAACTCCTGGTTTCCTCTAATATAAGTCTCTCACTCACACTCCTGGTTTCCTCTAATATAAGTCTCTCACTCGAACTCCTGGTTTCCTCTAATATAAGTCTCTCACTCACACTCCTGGTTTCCTCTAATATACGTCTCTCACTTGAACTCCTGGTTTCCTCTAATATAAGTCTCTCACTCGAACTCCTGGTTTCCTCTAATATACGTCTCTCACTCAAACTCCTGGTTTCCTCTAATATAAGTCTCTCACTCAAACTCCTGGTTTCCTCTAATATAAGTCTCTCACTCAAACTCCTGGTTTCCTCTAATATAAGTCTCTCACTCAAACTCCTGGTTTCCTCTAATATAAGTCTCTCACTCAAACTCCTGGTTTCCTCTAATATAAGTCTCTCACTCACACTCCTGGTTTCCTCTAATATACGTCTCTCACTTGAACTCCTGGTTTCCTCTAATATACGTCTCTCACTCAAACTCCTGGTTTCCTCTAATATAAGTCTCTCACTCAAACTCCTGGTTTCCTCTAATATAAGTCTCTCACTTGAACTCCTGGTTTCCTCTAATATACGTCTCTCACTCAAACTCCTGGCTGCCTCTAATATACGTGTCTCACTTGAACTCCTGGTTTCCTCTAATATAAGTCTCTCACTCAAACTCCTGGTTTCCTCTAATATAAGTCTCTCACTCAAACTCCTGGTTTCCTCTAATATAAGTCTCTCACTCACACTCCTGGTTTCCTCTAATATACGTCTCTCACTTGAACTCCTGGTTTCCTCTAATATACGTCTCTCACTCAAACTCCTGGTTTCCTCTAATATAAGTCTCTCACTCAAACTCCTGGTTTCCTCTAATATAAGTCTCTCACTTGAACTCCTGGTTTCCTCTAATATACGTCTCTCACTCAAACTCCTGGCTGCCTCTAATATACGTCTCTCACTCAAACTCCTGGTTTCCTCTAATATAAGTCTCTCATGCGAACTTCTGGTTTCCTCTAATATACGTCTCTCACTCGAACTCCTGGCTGCCTCTAATATACATTTCTCACACAAACTCGCGGTTGCCTCTAATACACGTCTTACACTCAAACTCCGGGCTTCGTCTGAAATACGTCTCTAACTCGAACTTCAGCTTCTCTCTAATACACGTCTCTCACTCAAACTCCTCGTTGCCTCTAATATATGTTTACCACTATTCAGTCTGAATACCTCACTATTGTCCATATTTTAAATCGTTGCTTTCAATAAAAACCTTCTTCAACACAGTCTGCAAGATTGTACACACTCTGAAAAGAAGACAAAATCTGCATATGCAGGGCATGGTCTTCCGAAAATCACGTTGAACCTGAGATCGTTTTTTTAATTTTTAATTCGAAAGCAGCAATGTCTTTCTACGCAATTGAATATGAGACATGTATAATCTTGTTTTCTTTTTGTTTTTGTGTTTCTTTGTCATTACATTTCTTCCACAGATTTAATTTTATATATAAAGTAAAATGAGATTTTTCCCTATTTCCATTATCAACATTTATTGGTTCGTGTTCTTAAAAAGAAAAAATGTCCATTTCCAATCATTTTTTTACATTTTTTATATTTAGTCTACTAACCCATCGATTACAATATCTATTGGGTGTACCGGGATTACATCGATCTGGCCATGTCGGGTCTCTGGGGTAGAAACCAGCTTATAGTGGCAGACCGATTTTTCAGCACTGTTCAATAGGTACAAAAAACTCTGAGAAAAAGGGGGAAAACATACAGCATTGGTCTAAGACAAACGGTGCCCACTTTTTTGTGTTCTATGCGAACTCTATATTACCTATAAAGACACGTTCACCATATCTGGACCTAATTTATAAGATCTGTCAGAAGAAAGTTAATAATGGGAATAAAAGCTGTAACTGCTAAATTTGCACACACTGTTCTCTACAAAATAACTGCTTAACTGAAGGCATCGTTTACAAAGCAACAATATTTACACATGAAAACTCGAATAATAAAATAACTACATCGGAGAAACCACCCTAGAATTTAAAACAATGCATTCTAATCACAAAAGCATATTTAATAACAGAAATTACAAATTTAATACATCATTATCGAACCACTATCTAAAAAAAACGAACAGTCACCTAGAGTCGAATGGAAAATATTATGATTATATATATATATTTAAAACACTTTCCTTGATATCTCAGCCCAGGAAGTATTTTTAATGGCGAATATTTTCCACCTCACTCTTTACTGAGCCTGCCTGCATCCACGAGCGTACCTCTTATTGGACTTTTTACCCTTTGGATTTTCTATTTTCGCCGCACCTGAAGTTGTGGCTTCTTGGAATTTAACTTTGAATCCTCTCTCACAACATCTCGTGCCTCTTAACGGCCTACCTATCTACATCTCATTCTCTCCGCTGGACTTTTCGACACCGGACTTTTTAGCAATCGGACATTTGCTTGCATTCGAGCAGAATTTTGCCTTGTGTTTCTTTCCCTACAACTTTTATTTTATTTTTTCAAATTTTAAATCTTGGCCTTTGCCAACTTATCTATCCCAGCGACTTCCTCTGATGATAAGATTTTGATCTTTGAAAAGCCTGGCTTAAGGAAAATTTAACTTGAATAAATTGCCTTTTTTCGGAATATACCTTGCTCTGAGCAATTGAATTGAAATTTGATTTGGCTTTTGCTTCTCTAATTCCTTTCCATTCTTCTTAGTATCTACCTGCTCTATCCTGGATATTGAGCTGTATACTCTTCACAATAGGTTTTACCTTTCCTAAAAGTTCGCTTTTAGTACACCTCTTTATATATATATATATATATATATATATATATATATATATATATATATATATATATATATATATATATATATATATATATTAAATTTCCGAAACAGTTTTTCATGGTAAACAACTGATGATCCCTTAAAATAGTGTTAGAAACAAACTAATATAATAACTGTAAAAAATAAATTGACTTACATGAGTGATTTTCCACTGGACTATAAGTTTTTTGTTTTTTTTGTTTTTTTTAAATATAGTTTTAATGGTTGGGAAACTTCCGAGACTATATATATATATATATATATATATCAGGAAGAATTTAAGTTATAGAACCAAAAAAATTGCAATATTTCCAGATTACATAATACAAAATTTGTTTATAAATTAATAAATAAGATATCATGAATACTGCGACTAAAAATATGCTCAATGGTTAACAAGTTATGTCAAGCAGAGCTCTCATGTTATAATTCAGTAGATTACAAAATTTATGACATAATTAATACTTTAAATATTATAATCATGCTCCAAAAATCAACACTTCAACCTTTATAATTTTCCTCATCAAGTTTTACTCTGCTTACTGTAATAGTGATAATATAATGGTTTTTGAAATGCGCATACATATGGATAAACAGTGTTAAGTGTTGATTCAGAGACTTATTATAATATTTAAAATATTGATTATGTCATGAATTTTGTAATCTACTGAATTATATATACGGCATTAGCTATTTGCTTCTGTTCATATGCCTAACATCCAGTTAATTGATACAATAATTAATTTAATGTCAAATCATTTTGGTAAAAGTTATGCTTCATGTTCTTAATATCATCAAATGTTTATAGATTAATTTGCTTTGTATGTGCATATTTTTAATAAATATTCTGTAAACGATATTCTGTTCAACTCATGGGTGAATCCTGAAAGGTTCTACCACTCTTTGTCAAAATTGACCTGATAGTAATGGCAACTAAGAGGTGACTCCTCTCACACCTGAAAGATCCCAAATTGGGACCTCAATACTGAATGGATGGTGTTGGGGTAAACAGAGTTTGTGTAGTTAGAAGGGTTCGGAAGTAGGGTAGGCAAAAAAATGTTGTTTTATTAAATCATCATCATTCATTTTATTGTCTTATTTTCCTCAGTCAAGTGTCTGACGTTTTCTGACGACTTGCAATCTCAATTTCTACGCTTGACGCTCTTCAAATTTCTATTGTTTGATATCCAAGTTTTTTTAAGTCGTCCAACTTTCCTCCGACCTTTCACCTCAAGGTTTCTGCATTTTCTTATCTAATAATCGCTCCTCTCAACGTGCTAGTGATATATTAGTAAGAATATGAAGCCATGGAACGTCTGAGGTGTCTTTAAGGGTCCAGGAATACCAAAGGAAGTTTACAGGATATTGTGACGTAATCCCAAAGTTAGATTTTTTATTTATATAGCAGTTGACAACTTAAAATGTCGAGCGAAGATATATTCTTTTTATTTTAAAATATTATTTTGTCTCCCAGCTTGAGAGATAGTAGAAAAAACAGAGATCGCCAAGCGGGTATATATATATTTTTTCCTTTTAAAACTTTCAGTTCGCTGGCTTGAGAGACGAAAAAGATAAATATAGAATGGGGAGGGGCTAGAGTCTTAAGAATGTGAAAAAGGGATTAGTAATCTCACTATCTCTGCGTGTACTCTGCAACCCGTCTCCCTTACTCCAACCTGACACCCGGTCCAATACCAACTGCTGAACGAATAAGAAAGAAAAAAAAACGGGGAAGAAAAAAGGAAAGAACTGCTAGACACAAGAAACCTACCCCAGGTTTGGGAACGAACGGACGAGACATTGGTTTCTCTGGAAAATCACGACAGAAGAAAACGTTTGGAACGGTCGCCGTGCCAATCACTGCATATTGGAAACTGCAAAATTGTCTGGACGCCGACACAAAGAGAATGCCCAGGACATATCCTGTTTAATGCCAAAGGCAAACCGAAGAACAGTCGACTAACGAGATAGTCAAAGTGTGCTAAGTCGATAAGAACTTTTCTTGGTCCCCCCCCCCCCAACCAATAACGACACCCCGGCGACAACTACCTACAACTGCTCAAGGATTTGAGCATGCCCTATGAATTTGAAAACTGTGAGTCAGACCCCTTTCTTTCTCTCAAGCTGATACGTTTTGTATTATATATATATATATATATATATATATATATATATATATATATATATATATATATTCGCTAATCCTAGGTACATATCCGTTAAGACCCCATCCCGTATTATTTTGTTTTGTTTTGTATCTCATCCCTTCTATAAATAAACATTGTCATTTTAATTTCTTAACTTGTGTTGACCTTCAATTCTTTCACGAAATGTGTGTCGTCTGTCTTTTCATTTTACAGGTGTCGTGAGAAAGAGTCCCCCTTCCCCTCTTACTCGGTGTGTATACATATTTGAACCTGAGGACGTAAGACTTTTCTATTTTTTCTTCTGTTGCGTCACCGTGTTGTCGTTTCCAATGAGACGCGACCCTAACAATATCAACTGACTCTCATTATTCCTAATTACATAATTACCAAACCCTTTTTGAACCAGTTGTCAGTGTTATAAATTCAGATCAGCAGATTGAGGACACGAATGAAGGAATAGCGTTTTGACATGTTTAAAGAAGAGAGTTGGTCAGGAGCTCCTCAAGCTTTGGTAACCTCACCAACATATGCCGTGTCTGATCTGCCACAATACTGCTTATCCATCTGATCCTTGTTCTGTGATTACACTGAGTGAGAACTGGGTAGAGGCCCAGCAATCACCTCCATACTGAACCACACTTCTAACACAACTGCTATAACCCCCCACCCCCACCCTACTAGTAGTGAGAGGGATATCTCATGATGTCAGGACTGGCAACAGTTAGCAGAACTTGATTTTACCCTAATGGTAAAGCTAAACTTACGACTACCTCCAGCACTCAACATATTCCTAAGATAACAAAAAAGTAGAAAAGGCTAAGACAATACGTTTCAGGGTGGGGAATGGGGTTAACACTTTGCCCAAGGGTGTCCAAGACGGTTTAGTGTCATTCTGAAGGCAAAGGTATGATTGCATTATTTTTTGACAAACTGTACCTACCCGGCGTTATCCGATAGTGTATTTACTTGCAATTTGTTTTACTTTACTTTTTTTAAACTATGCCGAGTGTTTTTTTCCAAAATATTATTTTTTATTCAGACCTGGACAAAGTATTTTCTGGAAGGAATTAAATCGAATTACATTTTATTCTTCTTAAGACAGCCATCCACAAGAAAACCGACGAACCAGAATCAAATATTGATTTTGTAGGAAGAAAGTTATCGATGACAAAAAAAAACGATAAAGGGAATGACTTTAATTTGTGTATTAGATATCAAAATATACTTCTAAAATATGTGAATGTAATAATTATTGTATAGTTATTTTCTTTACAAATGAAATAAACAGGTGATTTTATTAAATAAATTGGGTGATTTTTATTTTTGGGTGTTTATTTAAGAATCTCTCCATATTAGCACACTTTCAAACCAGATTAAGTTGGGTTTTTTTTAATAAATTGTAGCGAACTATGTTTTTTTATTGCCAATAACATGGTGCAACAATAACAAACGAAAATTGGCTAGTCAGAATGAAAGTTTGATTCGTCAGTTTAAATGCTATTTAGGTCTAACTTTTAAATCCGACAACATAGTTTTATATATTAGATTAATACCAAAATATACTAAAATATTCGAACGTTATCGTATACTTATTTGTTTTTCAAATGAAATGAAAAGGCGATTTTATCAAATACATTTGGTAATTTTCAATTTTTCTCATAAATTATTTCCTGTAAAAGCTTGGCTTCGTGATTTATACGTGTCAGTGTTAAGGTCAATTCAGGTCATCGACATTTTACGATGTGTCATGTTATTTGCATAAAAAAAGCAAATGTCGTTAGACTGATAAATGATTGGTTATGTATTGAATGTTGATCAAACTTTCTAAGTCAATTGTATCAAGTGATCTGTCAAGCCATTGACGACGACAAGTGGTATGTCAGAAATACCATTTGTGAATTGTAACTAGTTAAGACATTTAATCAACAACATGAAAAAAAGATATGTATTCTTTTGGTTTATTGTTGCATACATAATGGGGTCACTTCTGAAGGGGCGGGGGGGGGGTACGGCTGATACCATGGTTTGGATAGCTTTCTCTTGGTTAGCCAGTAGTTGAAACAATGTTCATATATAGATAAAGGAGGATGAAGACAGTTTCATCGGAAACAATATCTATTTTTCCAGGTGGCAACAGCTCCCCCCCCCCTAAAAAAAAGAAAACTCCCTTGACCCCACCACTAACCTTAAGTCCAGGTGGAAAGGCGCCCTCATCCTCTCTTAACCCTAACACTACTCTTAGACCGGGTGACAACAGCCTCCTACCAAAAAAAATAACTTCCTTAACTCTATCACTAACTTCAGGTCCAGATGGAAACAGTTTCCCCTCCCCACTCAAAAAACTCCATTAAACCTATTACGAACCCAAAGTCCAGGTGGCAACAGCTCTTCTCACCCATCCCCACCCCCCAAACAAACAGAATATGGTTACATTTAAGATTTAACTAAAATGGTTACATGTCGTGCAAACACTATCTGGTCAGACATTAATATCTGTTTGTTCAACGGGGAGGGGACACACGTTCAATAAAACTCCAGGAATGACAAACAATAAAGCAAAGATTTGCTGGAAACACATTTATTTAGACGGGCGGCGTTTGTTTCAGTGAAGGGTGAGTGAAGAAATGTAGCCATCCAGAAGAAACCTTCGTTAAACTTGTTCCGTTTTTCTGAAACTAAACCTTCAACCAATCACGCTGTGGTCAAACTAAAACTTCCGTAAGGAGATACTAATATTATTTTAATTTTATAGTAACATATTAACGACATGAATACAATTTCTGCTTTATCAACATTTGGATTCATTTGCCTAATCAGCAAATTTATTTAATAAAATCATTTCATTTGAAAAGAAACATACAAGGCCTGTCTAAAAAATATCCGACCTTAGGCCATAAAAAATATTTCAAATACGTGACGGGGTTGGGACCCTAATCCCCTTCAAAGTAGGCCCCTTCTGCTTGCACACACTTAGCCCCACCGATGCATCCATTGCAGAAACTAGACCCATTCAAATCTAACTTAGGCCCCTTCAAGTAAAGTTAAGTTAGACCCCTTCAAAAATAATCTAACTAGGGATATTTTGTAGAAGAACCTCGCCCCCCCCCCCCAAAAAAAACAGACAAAACTCAAGGATGTAATCCATTCATGTCATTGAGTATTTGCATAAAAATATCGTTTCCATTGTATTTCTGCCTCCACAATAAACTCACACAGATAGCTGTCCATCATTTCACGATGCATTCCACAGTGGCGTTTATTCTGTCTTTTGTACAGCCTAATCTTAACCTTAATCCTAACCCTAATCCTAAGCCGATTCATGTCGAAAGAAGACTCACAAAACTAAGTCAAGGGCGTGTGCATGCACTGTGCATGACTGGCAGGACTATGTTTTTTTGTGTTTTTGTTTTGCAAAACTCATTTTTTCCATTAGTAGTGGAGCTCTTTTTTATATACTAATGAGTCACCAATTGCCAAGGCCAAAACCCACTCGAGGATAAGGATCAATGAGATAATCAATTTGAGGATGAAAAATACTATGAGAGAATTGGAAACGATAGGATGGATGAGCCAAGTTTGATTACTTAAGAGGACATATAAAAAAAGTATTTGTTAACATTGGATTTGAAGAAGACTATGTTGTAGTTAGCAATGAATTAGTTCCGTGGTAATGTGTCCCACAAATTAGAAGTTCTGGGAAAGAAACTCTGTTCATGGAAGTTCTGTTTGGTTTTAGGTACAAAGAAAAAGAAAGGAAAGTTATTTGCAGTGGTTGTAGCTAAACAAGTTCTTGCTGTGAATGTTTTACAGGAGGGGGGCAGAGGTAAGAGTTCGGTTGAGAAACTACCATGGAAATAACGATAGAGTAGAAAAAGACTAGCAACCTCTCTTCTGTGAGAAAGAGGCTGTAGGGAAGAGAAGCGTTTATCACCCACTAGATTGTGAAGTCGACTTTGTACGTTGTCAAGCCAAAAAAAAAGTGCTCTGAGCAGCACCTCCCCAAATGTGGCAGCAGTGCTCATTATACAGGTAGATGATTGCATCACGAGCCAGGTATTTTCTGGAGCGGTAGAGTGATGTAACCATTTTTCTGCCGACCTTAGCAACAGATTTGATTTAAGTCTTCCATTTCATGTGTGGAGTGAAAGCCAGTCCTAGAAGCATATCAAAACAAGGGGCTTCCTTAAGGTGAAGTCTGTAGAAGTCACATGTTTTCATGCACTATTTTCTCTTGATGTAAATAGACAAAGTTTAGGCTGGGTAATTGGCCCATCGACCAATAGCGTATGAATATAGTTTATTGGACTAGTTCTTCAAAACGCGCCCATGCAAGTGGTTCTCCCACTTTCAAACAGTTAGAGTAGACCACACAATAGATCGGGTATACTAAGGCTGGTCCCAGCCAACACACCAGCCTAGAATAAAGTCTGTCAGAATGTGTGGCGCCCATTTTTTTTTAAAGATTACATTCGTCTGTTTTTAATCCTTTTCCAGTTCTGCCGTTGTCTACTGTTTCTTCTGTAAACCGGGGGGGACTTTTAATCTGACTATTTCAAACATAGGGTCAGAAGGACCGTCGACTTCAACTAAAACTTTATTTATAATGGTTATGGATACCCAATCACCTTAACCTCATTTATTATAAGCATTCATTATAAAGATCTTCTGCAAAAAAAACTAGATTTTACTTAAATAAAAACGGACAAAACTTTCGTTCCAACGTGATATATTTTATTGGCTTTATTTATTAAAATGTAAATCCATCGATAAGGTGATTTTTGTAGCGTAACTAAGCAGTGTGTCCTTACCCTCTCGATAAAAGCGAAATGTTAATCATCCAGCGTGAAACAGCCGGTGCAAAGTTTTGCATGCAGTCGCTCTTTAAGACACAATTTGTTATTGAAGTAAACGATATAAGTTGACATTTAATTCGACAAAAAATACACAGCTGGCTTTTGTTGTTTATTCGAAGACACAGGATATTTTTATTATCTGCAGAGACTTTTTTAAAAAAAAGACAGAAATGGGTGAATAGAGTTATTGGCGCAGGAACCAGGAATCAGTGTTCAGACAGTACAGAAGTTTGTCAGGGCATTCATTTAAAACTGTCTATGTACCCGGGATTTCTCGGGTACAGACATATTGCTGAGTGGAGGACTTAGAGAAAAATAATTTGCTGATGACATCAGGCTCTATTCTCGACATGTGGCCAAAACGAATACACATTTGAATTTTTAGAAAATGCTCCCTAAAATGGGGCCAAAACGAATGCACATCTGAATCTTTAGAAAATGCTCCCTAAAATGGGGCCAAAACATGGATGGTTACATTTTATGCTACTAAGACAAATCCTATTTATTTATTTTTTTATGGAAATCGCTGCAGACAAGGCATGAAACCACTTGATGTAAGCAGTTAACAAGAACAAATATGACTATCGCAAATACAGCAGATGCCTATTGTCCTTAGTCTTTAAAAGACCAAGGTTATAGCTAAGAGGTAAAACAGTCAGCAGGAAGAGAGTTCCACAAGCCTGCGGTTCTTGGAAAGAAGCTACTGGAATAGGAAGCTGTATTGCAATGAGGCATCAAAACAGCGAATTGATGGAGACCACTAGACCAACGAGTCAAACGAGCTGGAACAAAAAAAGCGGTGGAATATATCACATAATTCTAAAGAATACATGTCATAATAGTATTTATAGAAAAGACTGAGACTAGCAACATCACGTCTGTGAGAGAGAGGGTGTAAGAATTATAAGAAACCTTTCCAATCACCGATTGCCATGACTAACAGCACCCTACTTGAGAGTCTAGCATTCACACTCCTCAGCCTAGCATTCACACGTAACATAAACGGGAACAAATACATGGAAGACATTGCCAAGGCTGCTGCAAAGAAGATGGAGCTAGAAAACTTCTCACTCCTATCTCTGCGCAAAGCTACTATTCGCCCATGTGCGAAATATTATTGTCACAGCTGGTGCACCAATCACTAGTCTCTCCCTCTTGGACAGGGTAAAAAAGAGCCTCTAATCTAATCGGTCAACCAAGCTCCAACCCCTCAGTTGTGCCTTGTTTTGGGTGATGTGAACAGACATCTTGCTGCACAACTCCCCGCTTAGAATGTCTCTATTCACAGTAGCCCTATAGGTCTTGGTCGCAATGTGCCTTGTTTGGGGTAAATAGAAGTTTTTAAAAAAACAATTCAAAATATAGTCATGTTTACAATTTTTTTTTACAATAGAATTTTTTGGGGTAAATAGAAGTTAAAAAAAACAATTCAAAATATAGTCATGCTTACAATTTTTTTACAATAGAATTGTTTGGGGTAAATAGAAGTTTAAAAAAACAATTCAAAATATAGTCATGCTTACAATTTTTTTACAATAGAATTGTTTGGGGTAAATAGAAAGTTTAAAAAAACAATTCAAAATATAGTCATGCTTACAATTTTTTTACAATAGAATTGTTTGGGGTAAATAGAAGTTAAAAAAAACAATTCAAAATATAGTCATGCTTACAATTTTTTACAATAGAATTGTTTGGGGTAAATAGAAGTTTTAAAAAACAATTCAAAATATAGTCATGCTTACAATTTTTTTTACAATAATTTTTTTTTTAAATCGTTTTACTTTTCCCTTATCTTATTTTTAATTTCAATAAATATTCGATTGAGCTTATATGTAAAATCAAGTCGGTCAGATTTTCGGAGTCATCATCATCATCATCATCATCATCATCATCATCATCATCATCATCATCATCATCATCATCATCAACAACCGGTTTATTTGTTGAATCAGGCCACAATTAATCCTCTGATGAGGGTGGGGCCTGATTGTCTAGTCTCGAAATCTAAGTCTTCCTCTCCACTCCTGTCTTTGGCAAGGTTTGATGGAATCCATACCCATGGCCTTCCTATCACATTTGACTATGTCCTCCCAAGTCAATTTGGGTCTGCCAGTGGTGATGTTCTCTGCTGGCACATTCAACTGTCGGACTTTAGCAATCCAGCCATCACTACGCTCAATGTGACCCAACCAACGCAGTCTGTTCTTCCGCATGATGTCCGCAAGGCTTTTCAAGTCGACCTGTGAGAGCAGGGATTCAAAAGAAACGTACTGTTCAGGCCTCACCAAACAGATCCATCTGACCATTGCTCTGTCATTACGGCGCAGCTTCTTTAGTATGCCAGCAGAGACAGCCCAAGTTTCTGAGCCATACAACAGCACACTTCTGACACATGAGGAGTATACACGCCCTCTCGTAGTTGTTGGCAGGTGTTTGTTTGTCAGGATTGGTAGCAGCTCTCTAAACTTTTTCCAGGCACACTTGCAACGTGTAGCTGCCACGAGTTCACAGCCTCCACCTGATGACAGCACATCTTCAAGATAACAAAAGTCTGTCACTACTTCCAGCTTGTTGTCACCAGTACCCATCTCCGTCAGTGGTCTGCCATCAATTGGTCTTGCCGTGTCGGTGCAACGAAAGCACTTAAAGTGAGGATCTGCTTTGAGAGAGCCCTTTATGCCACTGCACCTTTTGTGGACCCAACCTGAACAGTGAGTGCAGATTATTGAGTTGCTGCCAGTTTCTTTCAGACATACACGGGTATTTTCCTGTTTTCTGTAGTAAGCTGAGGTTTGGACCTGCGATCATGACCTTAGTTTTACCCATGTTGACTCTGAGACCTTTCTCCTCCATGCTACTCTTTCATCTATCCAGACGTTCCTTGAGTGACTGAAGTGAAGTATCAATGATCACTTGGTCATCGGCATATAGCAGCTCCCACGGGCAGCCAGTATGGAATTCCAGTGATAGAGCCTCAAGTACAATGATGAATAGAAGGGGACTTAAGACAGATCCCTGATGGACGCCTACTCTAACCTCAAATTCGTCGCTGTAGCTGTTACCAACTCGTACCCGACTATGTACATTGGTGTACATAGACGTTATCACCTGAACCAACCACTCAGTAACACCCAGCTTTCGCAGCCCCACCAGATCACCCTTTTGGGGACACGGTCAAAAGCTTTCTCCAAATCTACAAATGCCATGTACAGTGGTTTGTTTGCTGCTAGATGTTTCTCCATGACTTGGCATATGATGAAAATTGCATCTGTGGTGCTCCTACCGGGCATGAAGCCAAATTGCATATCAGCAACTGTATTTGTTGTCTGATTAGCTGTTCAACAATTCTTTCCGGGACTTTCATGACCTGATCAATCACGGTAGTTACCTCTGTTTAATGCATCGCCTTTACCTTTGTACAGACTTACTATAATGCTGTCTTCCCATTCCTTAGGTATGCATCCTTCTCTGATGATGGCTTAAATCAGTTCATGCACCAAACTGGCCCCTAGTTCACCAGTTGGTTTGAGCATCTCAGCAACTATACCAGATGGCCCAGCTGCTTTATCAGCTCCCATTTTGCTTCAGTGATCATCTCCTGGGTAATGGGGGTACTAGGACCATCTATAGGAGGTTCATAAGTCAGCTCATCGGGGTTCCATGGAAATTCAACGTTCAGCAAGCGTTCGTAGTGCTGTTTCCATGACTGTTTTTTCGCTTCATCATCCAATGAGAGTTCACCAGAGTCGTTCCTTATAGGTTTTTCACCCAAGACATCTTGATTGTCATGGCGCATCTGTTTTGCGAGCTTGTAAATGTCACTTGACTTGGGATTTATTTTGAGAAAAATCTCTTTATCGGCCTCTGACTTAGCGTGGTGTACAGCAGCTTTAGCAGCACGCTTGGTTCCATTGTATGCTTCCCTACTACCTCCTGTTTTCCATGCTCTGTAGCATCGCCTCTTCTCTCTAACAGCTTGATCAACAATCTCATTCCACCACCAGGTTTGTTTTCCTCCAATTGTGCTTGGGTGACACTCCACACACCTCCGTCGCTGCATCATTCAATCCATCCTTGAGCCTCTTCCAGTGCTCTTCAACACCCACTGCCCGTGTATCCCGATGTGAAGAAACAAATCTCTCAGCAAATTTAGCCTGAATGATTGGATCCTTCAGCTTCCACAGTTTTATGCGTGGTGTGAACTTGTGTTTGCATTTGCGGGAAGCTTCTGCCTTGAGATCACATAATAGCAGATTGTGTTGAGATACACATTCTTCACCCAGGCTGACTCTGACATTTGTGATATGTCTCCTGAAGCTGCGCCGGAATAGTATGTAGTCTATCTGGGTCATGATTCCTCCAGATTGGTATGTAACTAGGTGTTTAGGCCTCTTTTCAAATACCAAGTTGCCAATCACTAGATTATTAGCAACAGCAAACTCGAGTAGTCTTTCTCCTCCAGCATTCCTCATACCAATAGCATGTCCACCATGTACTTCTACATAACCGCAAGGAGTGGAACCAATATGTCCATTCCAGTCACCACACACAAACAGTTCCTCAGTACTAGGTACAGTCGCCACTAGGCTCTGCAGCTGCTCGTAGAAGTTGTCTTTGCTTCCTCGTTGAGTCCAACTTGTGGAGCGTAGATGCAAACAATGACAAACACTAACTTTCCAACAAGACGAACAAATATTATCCTGTCGGATATTCGCTTCACCTCAAAAACTTTCTCCCACTACTTCTCTGCTACCAATATTCCCACTCCACCTGTCCCTTTATCATTTCCAGACCAGTAGAACTTGCAGTTGGTATCCCTCCCGACTATTTTTCTCACACCTTCATTTCTCCATCTCGTCTCTTGTAAACAACACAAGTCAATCTTCTTTTTGGATATTGTCTCCACCACCTCATTTGCCTTTCCTCGCATGGTTCCAACATTCAGAGATCCGATGCGAAAAAGTTCTGGATGTTCGTATGATTTGCCATAGCCAGGCCCTGAAGATCCACGCATCCTAGGATCTACGAATCCCAAGACACTACCAGCAGCATTAGTGCTACTGGCACTGCCTTTCTTTTTTCCTGCTGTATTTCGACTAGACATTGTATTTAAGGCAATTTTACGGCTGGATGCCTATCCTTTACCAACTTGAACACTTTTAGCAGTCCAAGACATCCACCGTTCCCATCTAACTAGGGCTGATGTCGTTTCTACTTAAGCATGTACAAATGTCATACATTACCTGTGAGTTGCTTATCAAGATGTTGTTGGTGAAGTATAAAACAAGAATTCCACTTGTATGAACAAAATAGTGACAAATAAGTGAAGTAGACATGCCCAAAATGTCGTTAAATATTTTTTCTCTGCCGATCGGGTGTTTTTAAAAAATTGGCAGTTGCACGACTCTTTTGTTGCTTTTATAGTTGAATTAATCAAAAGTCAGATCTAAATAGCAATGCAGCTGAATATTTGCTTCTGGCAAGTGCTTTCTTACTTTTTATCATTGTAGCTTGTTCTTTGAACTAAAAGAAATGTATTTACTTCCATTTTTTTCGAAAAATACTTATTCCAGCTAGGAAGAATGTTAATATGAGGTCATATTTTGCTGACAAATAATAGACAAAGGGAGTGAGGGGAAAATGAGCGAAAAAATATTTAGGTACTTTCACAGATTAGGACTCACACTAACTTTGACCCTAACCCCTAACTCTAACTCTAACTTTAACGGTAACCATAACCCTAACGACGATGTCAAAGTTCGTGTGGGTCCTAATCTGTGAAATCACCCATATTTAAATTTTAAAAACTTCCGGGCAACGCCGGATAGATTTGTTTTTTTATATATGGAAATTGCTCCAGATAAAGGCATAAAGCCATTTCATGTATTGAACTAAAAAATATACTACTTCAAGGTCAAAAACTAGCCAACGATAAGTGTCAGATGGATAGATTTCGACCGATAAAACAGCAATTCTTCCCCTTTGTCAGAAACATCACTCATAGAATGTGAGGACTAATAGACATAATAAGATACTGCTAGTAGTAAATAAAAACAATTCAATTTGTATTTACCAAAGTTACGCATAGGCGAGAAACACAAGGCACTCACATACACAAACACACAAGATCTTGTCTGATAGTTGTATTGATGCGAATAAAATAGATGTAGCAAGATAGACGTGTAGACAGATAATTTAGCATAAAAAAATAAAAAGTCAAAAGAATTATTAAAACGTAAAGAATTTTGGTAATACAAAGTTCGAGTTAGGATTTTGTCTGTGAAGTCAGTCAATAGTTGTTAGGATTTGATAAACAAAATGGAAAGTAAAGTAGGCTGACAATATCTGAAATGTTTATGACGTAAGTCAATGCACAATGGACAGTTGGAATAAATTAGGTTTTCAGGTCGGATATAAACAATTCATATTCGCAAAAAATATTGAATCATGATTAATACAAAAAATGTGTTTGACGAAATTGTGACACGTGTGATATGTTTTAATAAAAAAAGAAAGACAGAAAGAGAACAGAGAAAACGGGAGAAGATATTTAAAACAGAGGGAAGTGCTTCTCTATGCACTCATACAAATTATGCTAAAGCCAGGTATATACGGACAGCAGTCCGCGTGCCAGCTACGAATTAAGATACTATACAAAGCCTTCACAGATAACTGAGTACAATCGAATCCTATGTGTGTGTGTGTGTTCACATAAATAAACCAAGACGAAAATCTTTTATTTTACAGCCAAAAGATAGGATTTTTTCATTTTAGACTTTACTTATTACATAATAACATTACGGTTGTGACCATGTTGTTTGTCTCTGTATTAAACTACGGCAGCACAAAACATACTAATAAAACATATTAAGTGCTTCGAAAACTTCATTTTCTACGCTTTGTGCACTTTAATTGATCTCATTCTGCATTCCATACATTTAGATATGTTTCCGGTATTTACTTATTTTCTAAATTATATAACAAGCTATTTTGATATGTTCGTACCTAAAGGATGACAATTCGAATAAAGTAGGCATGAGTGACTTAGTCGTCTATGCACAGATTGACCAACCATATGCCTACAGACCAAAAAAGGTCGAATCTAGAACTTTCTACGAAGTTGTCTATAAAAGCACCAGTTTGAAGAGAAAAAGAAGCAGATCGAACCAAGATGTCTACAATGCCACACAAATTGTTTGGTAATTTTGCACCAATTAAAACGCCCAGGTCTTAACCAATTTTCCAAAAGAAGCACAATCAACTTCAAACACCAAATCTGCTTATTCTTCTTTCTATAACAACAACAACAACAACAACAACAACAACAACAACAACAACAATGCTACGACTCTGCTTTGCCATACTTGACGCAAACTCGATCACCATAATCAGCAACTAAAAGCATCAACATGCTGCTAACAGCACCCAAACAAGACTGCTATGCTTTCCTATACCTCACCATTCTCGTGTAAAAGACATTTAACATAATTCCTACCAAAGTGGATAATAACTTTCTGAAACGTCTCACTAATTTTGATTAAACTTTCAATGCACAACGTGTAATATACGCACACACCTGCAACCGCAAAAAACGATAACACTTTTCATCTTGTTAATAAATATTGTTCATTACGTTAATGATGATCATTATCCTTTTTTTCTTTTCTACTCATTCAACAATGTTGTATCAATTGATTGAACCCTACCCCTAACCCTAACCCTCGGAAAGCAAAGAAAAGCTCATTTAATTAACTGATACAATAAATCAATAAGCTAGATAAGACCAGTCTACCCCAGCAGATTGAATAAAAGGTTCAAAATCCCTAACCCTAACCCTAGAAAGTTATCAATTACGACAACAAGTTCCCAAAGAAGGCCAATGAGAATGTGGAGACGAGACGGTAGCCTATTTATCCAGAACCTATAGAGTGAAAAAAAGTCATTTTCTACTTCAGCGAAT
>OY744515.1:256001227-256211227 GCA_963556195.1 Sepiola atlantica
CGTACATAGATAATAAACAATAACAAATATTTATATTTGTCGCTCCTCGTAAAAAAGTAGAGCACTGTAATGGTAGTACTAACACAGCATGACGTCACTTGCTTTATAATGCATCATTCCTTCCCTAATAGAAGTAGAATGCCTGGACGTCAAGCTGCTTTAAAAGTGCTAAAATTATCATTGGCCGAGCGGTTAGCGACGTTGGATTTGAGTTGAGAAATACTTGTAATCCAGGGTTTCGAATCGCATGACCGGTAGTGAATAGTCATATCTATGCTGATGAGTCCAGATTAAAAAAGGACGAAACGTATACGTACATAGATAATAAACAATAACAAATATTTATATATATATATATATATATATATATATATATATATATATATATATATATATATATATATATATATATATTCTGAATCTTGTAGCATAACTTCATTGAGCTTATAATTGGAAACATTTCGGATATTATAAGGATTATACGCCTAAAGATATATATATATTCTTTAAAATAACACATAATATATATATATATATATATATATATATATATATATATATATATATATATATATATATATATATATGTGTGTGTGTGTGTGTTTGTGTGTGTGTGTTTGTATATATATTGCTAGAATACCAAAAGAAAAATTTGCAACGACGCTGGAAGAGAAATTTAAAAGAAGCAATATATGGTATAAATGCAATCTATGCCGACACTGAGGCGAGCAGCTATTACTGCTTCAATGTTACACGGTTCACACAAAATATACGTATACATTTATTTACAATGAATATTATACACATCACTGCCGTCGCCGTCTTCTGTGCAAGGACGGAAAACTAATGGGTGTACATTGAATGTGTATATTAGTAGAATTTAAGAAAAGCGAAACAAAAAATGAAAGTAAAAAAGACTCCTGGACAACGCCGATAGGTACAGCTAGTTGATGTGTATTATAACCGCTTCAGTTTAATTCGCGTTAGTAGTATTAATAAAAAATTTTTTTTTAACATAGTTCACCCCAAACAAGGCAGATCACCACTGTAGACGTAAGGGGCTACTGAGAAAAAGGGTGAGATTTTTTTTTATGGAGGGGGGGTCAACCTAAATTGGGAGCTGTGCAGCGAGATGTCTGTTTACATTAGTTTTAAATTTCTGCATGTCAGTACCGTCAGGAAAACAGGGAGCAGGAAGGGAGTTCCAGAGTCCAATAGCACGAGGAAAGAAGCTTTTGGAGTAGAAAGCTCTTAGGCATCTGGGGACTTCCACAGTGAATGGGTGGGATTTGGCAGATTGTCGGGTTGGTCTAGTGAATTTGCGTTGAGGGGGCACCAGAGCAGCAACTAGTTTGATTGTGTTTATCCCTGATGATATTACACTTATATATTATTCCTATTGTTACAAACGTTCCAGTCTTTCTACCCTTGCCCAAAATTGTTGAGAGTTTTATTGGTCACCAAATAAAGTAACCAAAAATAAACTAGCAAAATTAATGGAGAACGTTTTATTTGCTTCTTTTGTTAAAATTACGCTTCAGTTAATTTAGTTCACTTTAGTAGATTGAACGATTCACTTAACTTTAAAAAAATATACATAATTATCTATCTAGTTCAGGTGGTAGTGGTTGAGCTGTTTGACACTGCAGCTTTTTTGCTGCATAAAGTAGGTTGGTAGATATTAAGCTTAGTGGTAAAGTTGAATTATCTCTACTTCGAGACGTTCTTAGCGAGTCTCCCTGTTATTGATTTCAGTGTCTATGGCGTCAAAATACATATGTTTAAAACGGAACAGGAAATAAATCATCATCCTTGCTTTACAATTACAAGTGCAGCTACCCTTACAGAGCCTATCCATTGTCTCTCAAGACTGAACAGCAGTCGTGATGATTACGCTGGAGTCTTCTTCAACAACAGAACTGGAACTTTTTATGTTGGGTCATAGGGCAGGGTCGAAAAGCAAAAAGAAAGGCTGAAACTATTCTTTTTATTTAACAGTTTTAGAAGCCAGTTTTATTTTTATTCTTTTTATTTAACAGTTTTAGAAGCCAGTTTTATTTTTACATCATTTAGATATAGCCTTTCATTTCGACACCCCCCCCCCCCCCCCCACCAAAAAAAAAATAGCTCCATTTTTCACATGAAGCTTTAAACGCTGATTGTTCGAATTTTAATTGACTGAAAACAAAGTCACGTGACAAGATGATTCAGATTTGATCACACAGGAAATATTGTGAACTCTGACCTCCAAAACTGTCAATCATCCAGCCATGATTTCTGTCACCCTGTAATTGCTGTGTGCATCTCTCAAACTGCCGGTAAAATAAATTTCCCTTACTTGACCACTTTATAAACACTCAAGATTGATTGCCTTTGCAAGGCAAATGGACTACAGTTGTTTTAGACTGCTATTCTTATCTTGGTTGTTATTTTCACAACGTTTCGGCCGATGTAACCTCTGACCTTCTCCAGGTGAATCTTTTCGAATATGAGAATCTGTGCATCAACCTCGGGAAACTATACAGATTTTTTTTTTAACTTTTGTTCACTCAAACAAACTTAAGGGGCTACTATTATAGAGGCCAGATTTATAGGGAGCAACCTGGGTGGAGAGTTGGGTAGCAAGATATTTGTCCACATTGCATTTCAAGTCAACCTCTTTATTTAATACTCGGGGTTCTCCCACCAGGTAGAAGTGTTTATTAATTATTAAGTTATTCTTAGTTATTATCGCCTGAGTAAGCATTGAACCATCAGCCTTCAGAAGACTGTTACACAGAACGCCTTTATCCGTTGCGCCACGGGTTCATGTAGTCAATTCTAGTATGAACTTTGTGAACTTTAAACATAAACTTAGATGTATAGTATAACTACTTATTAGTATACATTTTTATTTATATAAACATTATTGGTTACATATGTGCATACATGTTTCAGCTGTCCCCTCAATCGAGAGTCAACTTCATCAGACCATTAGCGAAAATAAAATGAGCTCATTTTTTTCGCTAACAGTCTGAGGAAGTTGACTCTCGATTGAGGGGACAACTTAAACATGTATGCACATATGTAACCAATAATGTTTATATAAATAAAAATTTATATTAAAAAAACAGCTCTACTTATTATTGAGCACTTTTTATAAACATTGGCTTAACATCTATAGAAACAAATATAATACATGTTATATATATATATATACATATATATATGTGTGTGATTTTTTGATGGCTATAAATGCTCTATACCCTGTAATCGAGTATCATCGAGCTTGTTTTTATTGGCCTAATCCCGGTCTTCACTGAATAATCTATTTTCTAAGTGAAAAATCTAAATATATATATATATATATATATATATATATATATATAGAGAGAGAGAGAGAGAGAGACAGACAGACAGACAGAGGGAGAGAGAGAGAGAGAGAGCAGAAATAAAGGTCGGAGGGGGGGGGCAGTCATGTATATATATAGAATTCAGTAAGGCATAATCCCTTGAATCACATATACTTTTGTTTTTGCAGTTTTGCCACAGAAAGAAATATCGCACTTTAATTCTTCTTTAAAGTTTCATTTTTTTCCTGAAACCCCTATTGGCAATTTTCTTGGTTTCAGATAATTTGGGTTTTCCAATCTTTTTTCCATGTTTGTTCATCAATAATGCTTATGTCTGAACCAGAATCCAATAACAAAGTGATTGTATGACCATTTATACGTACATCTACCTATTTTCGATTTTTACTCTTCTGCATTTCTTTTTTCGACAACGCAAAATTCAAAATTCTTTTTCTTTTTCTCGCAGCAAACAGACCATTTATGACCCTTAATTCTGCAAGATTCACAGAATTTGTTCTTACACCAACATACATCTTTAGTATGTTTATTATTTCCGCACATCTCACATTTTCCTGTCTTTTTGAATTTAGGAGTTTTTGAGGTTTTTATGTGTTGAACTTCGTCAAAACTTTTTTCCTCAATTTGGGTATTATCCTTTTTAACATTTATGAGACGTTGACATTCTTCTGTCACTCTTTGTAACATTATTTTCGTTTCTTGCTCCACCATTATTAAGATTCTAGACCTAATTTCTATGTACTTAGGTGCGGTTAGACCTTGAAGAAAACTTAGGTACTTGAATAAATCTTTGGGGATTTCATCTATCTTAAATTGCTCAACCAAAGAGTTCATTGTTCCTGCGTATGCAAAAAAAATCCTCATTATCCGTTTTAACGATGTTTAGACATTTGTATCACGTGTGGAAAAGATTATTTTTTTAATCGAATATCTTTGACAGTATATTTATAGTTTCTTCAAATTAAATTTCCTCTGGTTTTCTGGGCAATATTAAGTTCGTATATTTAGTATTCTCGTCTGTCCCTAGTGTCTGTAATAAAAGGGTTACCCAGTCTTCACCCGACCAATGTTGGCACCTTTTAGTAAATATTGTTTTAAAACGTCTGAAATATGCTTGAAATGTAATGCCAGAATCAGGTTCGTATACAAATTCAGATAACGAATTTGCAATTCCTTCGCAAGAAAAAAAATTGTTTTTTCTTTCACCAGTAGTCTGTTTCAGAATTTTTTCGAAACTTTTTTGTTGTAGAATTTGTTGTTGCAACTCTTGGTGTTGTTGTTGTTGCTGTTGTTGTTGCTGTTGTTGTAGATGTTCCTCTAGTAATTATTGCTGTTGTTGTTGTTGTTGTTGCATACTCGTACACAGCATTTTAGTCATTTCGACTAATTGTTCCATACTTAAATATTCAGGAATATGACATAGATACAAAAAAAAATTTTTAACCCACACAACGACAAACAATAATTTTAAAAAATAAAAAATATTTTTTTTTTAGAAAAAAAAAAAGTAACAGCCGTAATATTATTATTTACTAAAAGTACTTTTCACTCAACCAAACACCATGAATAAATAGTTAAACATATAAAGAACTTGAAGCATAAAAACCTTCACCAAAATGACCGGATTCAGCATTAAATGACCTGAAAAGGGTTGATATGCCGTAAAACAAAACTATACACAATCTTGCTATTTTTCTTTTCTTGTTTTTTTGTTTTCAATTTTAATGTCTGTTGCTGCAATGATCAGCTTTCTGTGTTTTGGGTTATGTATTTTTCCAGTTCTTTTTTGTTGTGTGTGTGTGTGTGTGTCACCCACGCAGTCTTCTATACTTACCAGTCCTATTCCCCTTTCTCTCCTTTTTACAGAGAGTCGGTCAATATCATCTTTTGGGTTTATGCATGGTCATTAGTTTCCTAGTTTTTTGATCCAGGTTTCTGAGTTCTTCTTTTGTCTACCCTATAAATGGTCAAGAATATCTTACTAGAGATACTGCTCAGGTGTTTATTCCGTTTATGAGATTTCTACTAAATAACTTTGTTTCTAAGAGTTTTCTTGTTTATCTCAGGTATTATTTTCTAATCTTTCTTTTCATTTCTCTTGATTTGATGGTGATTATTATTATTATTATTATTATTATTATTATTATTATTATTATTATTATTATTATTATTATTATTATTTAGAAGGATTATTATTATTATTATTATTATTATTATTATTATTATTATTATTATTATTTAGAAGGATTATTATTATTATTATTATTATTATTATTATTATTATTATTATTATTATTATTATTTAGAAGGATTATTATTATTATTATTATTATTATTATTATTATTATTTAGAAGGATTATTATTATTATTATTATTATTATTATTATTATTATTATTATTATTATTATTATTATTTAGAAGGATTATTATTATTATTATTATTATTATTATTATTATTATTATTATTATTATTATTTAGAAGGATTATTATTATTATTATTATTATTATTATTATTATTATTATTTAGAAGGATTATTATTATTATTATTATTATTATTATTATTATTATTATTATTATTATTATTATTATTTAGAAGGATTATTATTATTATTATTATTATTATTATTATTATTATTATTTAGAAGGATTATTATTATTATTATTATTATTATTATTATTATTATTATTATTTAGAAGGATTATTATTCTTTTTCTTTCTTATATAGATAAAAGTAAAGAGACTTATTATTATGTAATCTAATTTACATACGTGTTTATGGTGTGCACAGGCACATGTATGTAAATTATATGACAATGATAAAAAGAGAGAGTCACTTTTTCTCTAAATGCTCACAGAGACATTAAGAAATATTAGAGCATGGTTATATCAACATAGAGTGGGAGAGGCAAGAGAAATACATAAATATCTAAGAGAGAGATGTGTGACTTGTTCAGTTAATTATAAATTACGGCTAATTAGAACAATTGAAACAGAATTTATTTTGAAACATAACTCAACCCTAGAACTAAGGTATATTTTAACATGTATTTTGTGTTATCAAAATATATAAGAAAAAAGCCTTGATAAATTCACATCCTCCAGTTGATAATAAAAACCGATGTGCCTTTATTTGTATATTTTTATTTAAATAAATATATATTCGTCCTGTCACACAAAATTTAGCGAGTAAAAATATGTCTTTTTCAAACGTCCGGAAGAAACCATTTCAAGTGGTGACGGGAAAGGGAGAAAGCAAATAGCAAATCAGACATTCCTGCCGCCTGAAATAAATTTGGAAAGAAATCCTCCACTCTAAATAATAAGTCAACGGTAGGTGATTTTTTTCTTTAGGTCATCAGAAATGATAATAATTTATATATGAAAACTTAAATTATTGACGTAATTCTATGATTTTGTATGAATATTAGTGCAAACACTGGCGAAGCATAATGATTTTTCCTGTCATTTTTGACAGAGAGTTGTACACAAGCTTCGTATAATAATAGATGTCTTTGTGTTAGAATGTCTACGTATTTCCATTGATATGGACGTGTTTATTGGTGTAAAACAAGTCAGTGTTTTTGTGTAGGTCATGTAGGTCATCGGTATTTAATATGCAAGGCAATTGATTTCAGTTTTTAGTCGCATGATTCACAAAATATGATTTGAATATGAAAGCTTTAAGAAAAGCAAGTCATTTCGATTCATACTCGTGTCCGGGGGGGGGGGCTTGTAAATTACACGACAAGCAAATAAAAAAAAGTTTTAAATACCAAAATCAAGATAAATTATTCGCAATAATAGAAGAGTAGAAAGTGGACCTTGGGTTTACTTTCGGCAGCCTCGTAACTCTTGCTTCACTTATCTTGTCCTTTACTCCTCGCATTCCATGTTTCTGACAAAGGGGGAAGAATAGCTGTTTTCTGGGTCGGAATCTATCCATCTAACACTTATCGTTGACTAGTTTTTAACCTTGAAGTAGTATATGGTTTTCTACCTCCTTGCATCAAGTGGCTTTTTGTCCTTTAGTCCTCACATTCCATGTTTCTGACAAAGGGGGAAAAATTGCTGTTTTCTGGGTCGGAATCTATCCATCTAACATTTATCGTTGGCTAGTTTTTAACCTTGAAGTAGTATATGGTTTTCTAGCTCCATGCATTAAGTGGCTTTTTGTCCTTTAGTCCTCACATTCCATGTTTCTGACAAAGGGGGAAAAATTGCTGTTTTCTGGGTCGGAATCTATCCATCTAACATTTATCGTTGGCTAGTTTTTAACCTTGAAGTAGCATATGTTTTTCTAGCTCCTTGCATCAAGTGGCTTCATGCCTTGTCTGGAGCAATTTCCATAAAAAAAATAATTTTAAAATGCAGATTATTGAGAGATTAATATTTGAAGATGTTTGAATGTGTGTCTGCGAGTTGCGTTTGCGTGAGTATGAAAGATTCTATGTGAGTGAAATGTCTCGTATGCTCTTTTTATGTAAGCAAAAAGTTTGCTGAGTAGTGAGATGTATGTGTGAGTTGATCCGAGGCAGCAGTTTAGCTGTGTTGCTGGATTGCTTGCTTGTTTGATGTGAAAGGTGTCAATGGGTTTTTTATCAAGTGGATGATGCTGTTTGTTGTTGTTCCTTCCATGTAGCTGATTGATGTATGTGACACTGATGCTCGGTGTCCGCTTGAGAGTTTCACACATGTAGAATAGAGAAGTTAGTATTTCTTCAACAGAGATTTTAGTTGTGACCAAAGCTGTGCGAATCTGTTGGTGGGAAATGCATGAATTGTTTTGATGTGGAGTCATTGACAGTCTGGTTGCGATCTAATTAGTTGTTCGGTTGTCTTAGCTTTTACAGATGACTAGAAAAAGTGTGACCCGTTGAGTCACCTATTTAGCTTGGGTTAGATTGTTTGAATCAAAAGAAAGGGTTTCATGGAGGAGGGTGGACCAAGACATAGTAAAAGTCGCTTCCAACAACTGAGGGCATTCTGGAAGGGTATAAAAATAACCGTGAATGGACTTGTTAGCATTCCCCGATAGAGGCGCCTTAACCAACCGCCAATAAACCAACCACCTCTCAAATGAGGAAGTAATGCCAAGGAGGATGACCTCTTAGGATCGAACCAAACCTAATTAAGACAAAAGGCCCCTTGCGAATCCAACCCTAGAATCAGAATGTGCCAAAGATTCACCGGCTGATATTAAAAGAAGAGCATAAGATGTGACACAAGGTCAGTTTAATTTGGCAAAAAACAGCTTTTCTGAGGTGCAGCTCTGAAAGAGTACAAAAGTAGCCGTGAACAGACCCGTCGGCATTACCCGTTAGAGACTCGTCACATGATGGGTATGGAACCAATACCCCTCTAGAAAGAGGAGCTAATACCAGGGAAGGTGGTTTCCTTGGACCAAATTGAACCAAAGAATAGTCTGGCAATAAAAAAGGCAGTCTCTAAATTGACAGAATGATGACAAGAATTGCCCTGGCTGGTATGGAAAAAAAGTGAGTTTGCAAAACCAGTTAAAAAAATGTTTAACAAAAAAAAAATCCCAAATTTGTTTCTTTCTGTTCGGTATATCCATCCCCTCTCTCTCTCTCTCGCTCTCTCTCTCTCTCTCTCTCTCTCTCTCTCTCTCTCTCTCTCTCTCTGGTTTAAATAATATTACTACTGATGATATGGACTATTCCAATCTTAAAAACAAAGACTGTTGAACATTCATGACTGAAACTTGGTGGACAAGTCAAGCATAAGCTGATGTGTATTTCTACTAAATATGGGCATAAGCTGAAGTTCATACTAAATATGGTTGGATTTCAAAAAGGATTATGAATTTTATAAACGATTCCGTGGGTAGTATTGTAGATTATTTTGTCTTTATTGCTAAAAGGAGACTCAGTCGTGTAAATAAAAACAATTGCCCTTCTGAGGTCATTTGCCATTTAGTGTGACCATCAATAGTGTTTGGACCGTGCTTTCTGCGTGAAAGAACCATGAACTGGATAGTGTTGCAAAAGATTGTTCTCATCACATGGAGGCACATCCCAGACTTAAACAAGCTGTACACGTGCATGTTCAGTTTATTGTGCCCAGTTGTCGGCCCCAACCGAATGACCTGTTCTGCTCACACAGATATGTAATATCAGACAGATAGCTCCTCGGATTGATGACTTCTCATTGAGAACTCATCAATCCGATTAGTAGCCATGACAGAACATCACATGGCCGTAAGCAATGAAAATTAGACGACCAAAAAGGTATTACACTCCTCGGCCTCCTCTACAGAACCATGAGAGTTTCTTTGTAGCGTTCAATAATTGCCACACCATACATCCAGCTCTTATGGGAAGATAGGGGAATTGAACAGTTCAGAGGTCGTGAATACCAGCATGAACTGATAACCCAGCATGGTATGGTGGGGTTCTGTAGGATCCATAGCACTGAAGAATTAGTGCATTTGATATTTTATTTCTACGTTTTTGTAGTGACCACATGTTTAGATTTCTTTCCAACCAGACGGTCAACTTTGTATGTGTGTGTTATCATTGATAACTCATGGTGGTCGGAAGAAAGATAAAAAGGGGTAATAATTAAGAAACGGTTGGGTTTACATATACAGGGTGGTGCAAAAGTCGCGCATTGGTTTGTTTAGGTGATAGAAACTACTACATTTCAAGTAATTTACTAGGCTTTTCTGATAAATAATACATTTACTTGGTAATTTTGTTGCAGTAGGTTTTAAAAATAATATCCTTTAAATGGGCACCATTTTCGGCCTCACAAAGACGGGCTCTAGTTAGGGCATTTTCCATTACAGTCCTTAGAATAACTGGCTCTAGTTCTTGGATTTCATGTCTGATATTGTTTTTAAGCTTCTTGAATCGTTGTAGGCTTGTTCACATATACCCTTTCCGTAAGATAACCACAAAAGAAAAAGGTCAGGGGCTGTTAAATCCGGTGAACGTGAAGGCCAGTTAAAATCAGAAAATCTGCTAATTAAGCGCTCGCCAAACAATCCCCTTAAGAGCGCCATACTTTGTCGGGCAGTGTGGACAGTAGCTCCATCTTGTTGGAACCACATTTCTGGGTTGTCCTGAACAGCTGGCCTTAAAAAATTTCAATCATTTGTTGATATCGCTGTGCAGTTATCGTCACAGCAACACCTTCTTCATCTTCAAAGAAATATGGACCGATCACTCTTTCCGAGGTAACACCACACATTACAGTACATTTTAGTGGATGTAATTCACGCTGATGAACGGTTCTTGGATTTTCAATGGCCCATATTCTGCAGTTTTGCTTATTTACGAACCCGTTCAGATGAAAATGTGCTTCGTCGCTCATTTTCAGCTTATGGATGAACTCATTTTGTTCTCTGGCTAATTGCTGAATGTGAACAGCATACGCTACGCGTGATTGCAAATCTGTGGGTTGTAATGCCTGTACCAATTGAATTTTATATGGATACAGATGCAATTCACGCAAAATTCTTTGAAGTGACCTTCTGGACATCCCAATCTGAGTGGCTCGTCTTCGAGTTAAGGTGTTTGGATTTTCAGCAATGCTATCCTAAACGAGTGCTACATTTTCCGCTGTCCGTACTGAACGTGGTCTGCCAGATCGTGGAAGATCACTGACTGAACCCTGCTGCCGAAACCGGGCCACAAGACGATCAATTGTGGTCTGACTGGGAGATTGTCTGATATTATAATGCCGACGATAGGCTCTTTGGGTTAAGGTTATTGAACGATGGTTTCCGAAGTAAAGTTCAATCATTTTGGTTCATTGTTCAGTGCTATATTTTTCCATGATAAATTATCAATGTTTATATCTGTAATATTCTGAAAAATAAGGAGAAAATTTGATTAAATGTGAAAGTTGTTACTGATTCAAACTAATGCGTGACTTTTGTGCCACCCTGTATATGAACAATTTTTTTTTCTTCATATATATATATATATATATATATATATATATGAACAATATTCTCCTATATTCAAGTGACCAAGATTTTATTCACCTTACTGATCATCTTTTCAAAACAAAAACTTTGGTACATTTACAGACCGTTTCGTTCATAGAAGAACATCCAACATTTGTATGTCAATCCCGAATCTTTCCTCTATGGACTCCTCAGAAACCAAAAAAGTTCTTTTTCATTAAAAATACACAGCGATGCAATAAAAAAAATTCTAAAAAACAAACATCTTATATATATATAGATAGATAGGGATTGTTTCCTTCCATACTGATGATTGTAGGTTTGGCATGAAACACATGTGTATATGGGTTAATTGAAAAATATTATTTATAAATAATTATTCAAAGCTCTCGCTAGATGGAGCAGTTTAAGTAAGTTGACAACAAGCTGTCATTTACAGCGTAATGCAACACTCGGTAACACTCGGAAACATCGGTACACGCTGTGACTACTGAGTTGAATATGACTTTCTTATAGAAAATTAGCTCTTTTTTTAATTTATGAAGTTCTAAAATCATATTTTTATCAAATAAAACTTAGTAAAACCAATATAATACTTACATTCATATAGTATCTCTACAGAACCCCACCGTGATAGCCCAATTATGCAAATTAGCAAGAATAGAATTAATAAAAAACAATACAGCAATAAGATTATAATCAGGTCTAAGGAAAAATCTAGACTTGATTATTATCTTATTACTGTATTATTTTTTATATATATATATATATAGTCATCCACATACAGACTGTTTCGCTGTATCACAGCTCTTCAGTTCGGCTAGACCAGTTACTGCCTCAAGCCGGGATTGAAACAGTCGGCGCCCATACCCTTGCGCTAGCATACGACATTGACTGAATGTAAGTGATATAATCAGTCTCATTGTTCCGGGAGCTCGAATTAGTTTTACCCAATGAGCTATGCCTTAAAGCTAATGGCAGTTGACGATATCCTTACAAATAAGCTCTACCCAGGGAGGGAGCTTCATATAGTCATCCACATACAGACTGTTTCGCTGTATCACAGCTCTTCAGTGCGGCTAGACCAGTTAGTGCCTCAAGCCGGGATAGAAAATCAACCGTCGAGCTGACAGTCGGCGCTCCTACCTATATATATATATATATATATATATATATATATATATATATATATATATATATATATATGAGAAAGAGAGAGAGAGAGAAAGAAAGAGGAAAAGATAGATGTATATATGTATCTATAAACGTTTCATTTATCCTGTTCATTGGTATTTGGCAAGTGGCTGAGTGTGATTTTGACGACAATGAAAGAACAGAAATAGACGTATAATGAAAAGAGGAAAGGATGGAGAGAGAGTGTGAGAGAGAGAGAGAGAGAGAGAGAGAGAGAGAGAGAGAGAGAAAAGGAATGGCATACAGATCACCGCTTTTGAGATGCCGGGCCAGAGAAAACTGGAATCATATTCCGCCTGTGGCGATTGTTGACTTTTTGCACAAACCAAAATCAACATCAATCTTCGATGGTCTCGTCTTACGTCGATGTATTTATAACTGATCCTCCTAAATGTGGCAAAATGCTAATTCTCTGTTTGCAAAATGTCGGAATTTATTGGTAAGACATTAGTTCCTTGTTTGTAAAATGTTAGAAAGATAAGCCGAAATGAAACAGGATACACAAGATCAATGATGAAATTATAATACAGAAATGCTTGGCAAAGCAAACAAAGCAAAGCTTGTGGCTTAATAAAAAGACCAACTTATATGATACTGTCCGTTTAATATGACATAATTTGGGAAATAGCTTATCTGATATTGTGCTTATATGTCAGTTTAAGTATAGCAGCATACTCTCTATTTAAGTATGACAGCATTTGCAAAATGGCGATTTGTTTTAACGTCACAAAGACAGCCGATAGATGCATTCGGTCCAAACAAAGACTATACCGAAAGAGGACGAGAATTGTTCTTTTCACTTTTCTCCCACCAAAATTAAGATAATCTATTTTAGAGTCAAGGGGGGTAATTTATTAATGTAATGAGTTAGTCAAAAGGATAGAATAGAATGAGTTTAAGAAGACTGAGTTTGCTTGAAGAAGCTTTATTCGACAAAGATCTACGCAGGGATCTAGTCTCTACGAGAAACAATGGCTGACTAAAAAAGAAAGAGTGATCAAGGGAAGTAATTCACTTCCGAAGCATAGAAGGAGATAGAAGAGTTCTTGTTTCATCACAATTAATAAACTAGATTAAAGGACATAATCTATTTTAGACACAAATGGAGGTAATTTATTAATAAAATAGACATGGGGAGATAACCTAGTTTAGAAGTCAAGGGAGGTAATTCATTAATATGCTCCATTTTTTTATACCACAAGCTGTCCCTACCCGGCGTTGTCCGGGATGCAGTGAAGTCATTTGAGTTTTAATTTTTATTTGTTTTCACATTTTTAAACTTAATGTAGACAACTCATATAATATTTTTCAATGTAAAATGATTTTTCCCCTGTTGATTTTTATTTTGGGGTGATTATTTAAAAATGTTTCATCTTAGAAGTCGTCTAGCTTGAACTAAGTAATTAAGAAAAAATTATAGCTGAGTACATTATTATATTGCTAATAACACGGTACAACAATAAGATGAAAATTGGCTAGTCAGAAGCAAGGTTTCATTTATCAGCTTAAAGGCGTTTTGGATCTGACGTTCAAAATCCAACAAGATAACCATATATGTTAGATGATGGCAATGTCGGCCTTGTGTCAGTTTCAATTGATTGATCTATCTATCTATCTCTCTCTCTCTCTCTCTCTCTCTCTCTCTCTATATATATATATATATATATATATATATATATATATAGAGAGAGAGAGAGAGAGAGAGAGAGAGAGATTTCGACGATTCAAACATTTTACAAATCAAGTTCCAAATCAGACATTAAGGGATTATATTTGTTTTACAGCTGTTTCAGAACAACGTTTATTTTAAGTCATACAACATAAAATTATAAATGCTGATTCTCCTCAGAATAAAACAATCTTTTTCGAATCAGAAATGTTATAAGTGCAATACAAAACAAACACATTCATTTCACATGTCAAAAAAATCTCAAATTCCACCAAAATCAGAACCAAATTACAAGAAAAGTTTTCTCTCAGCAATTACCATCAATTAAAAACTCAATTCTACATTAAAATGAATAATAAATCTGGATTGAAGATCAGAAAGCACGGTTATATATATATATATATATATATATATATATATATATATATATATATATATATATATATATATATATAGTAACCTCTGAAAATATATTTATGGCAATTAAGCTACACAGAGGCTCCTGTGTTTCATCCCCAGGAGGAATCTTCAGGCTAAAATTATTCCCCCCGGGGATGAAACGCTTCTGTGTAGCTTAATTGCCATAAATATATTTTCATAGATTACTACCTAGCTCTACTTACGTATCGAGCACTGTTGAAGTAAATACTGAAAATTTATACATAAAAAATTATATCTCCTTATAAAATTTTATGTGGATACATGAAATAGTAATATATATATATATATATATATATATATATATATATATATATATATATATATATATATATATATATAGTCTCGGAAGTTTCTCAACCATTAAAACTATATAAAAAAAAAATATATATATATATATATATATATATATAAAAAAATATATATATAAAAAAAACTTATAGTCTCAAGTCTTCCAGTGGAAAATCACTCATGTAAGTCAATTTATTTTTTACAGTTATTATATTAGTTAGATTCTAACACTAATTTAAGGGATCATCAGTTGTTTACCATGAAAAACTGTTTACTAGCAGGAAGACCCGACGTTGCTCGGGATTGAATGAGGATGACTACTATGTACTTTTTCACTATGCTCATCATACCATATTACTTTATTTGTTTTTACTTCCCCTATCCTCCCGTGTCGGCCCCTAATATAGTCGGAGAAAGCTGAAATGTGTCAAAACTATCTAAATTAGTGTCTCATACATCTGATTTCAATTCCATTAAAATCAGATATTCATGTATTTGAAGTTTCAAAGTTGTTCTGTCCGAATGGGTCACTTAAAGGTGGGTGCACATAGATATTCGGCACATATTCGGAGAAATTCAGGGCCACTTCCATTGTGTTCTGCTTAAAATTTTATACATATGATTTAAATTTTATAAAAATCGAATATATTTGAAATTTTAAGCGGGTTATGCCTTCATAGCCCTCTTAGGGGTGCACTTAGAGATTCGAGAACACTTCCATTGTCTTCACCGGTAAATTTTACATAAGAATACATTTTTTAGATTTTGTTTAGATTTTCTAATCTTTCTTTCTATAGGGAACACACAAACATCACACACATATACACAGACATTGAGTTATATATATATATATATATATATATATATATATATATATATATATATATATATATTTCATGATTTTGGGGGGAGTACAAAATTTTATTATCGCAAGCATGAAGGGAAGACGAATTTTATCGTTCATGATCAAAAGTTAATCAAGAAAAAAAAGCCAGTCGACCGGTTTCGCCCTCTCTTAACAAAGGCTGTATCGATGGATTAAAAAAAACGAGGGATTTAAACATGGGGTGAAAAGAGAGAGTAAAAAAGAAAACAATTAAAATAGCATTATGGTATATGTACACTGGAGGATGAATCTTAGAGACACTCCCTTTGTTTACAAAGGGAGGGACGTTTTAAATCCCTCGATACAGCCTTTGTTAAGAGAGGGCGAAACCGGTCGGCTGGCTTCTTTTTTTTTCTTCTTGATTAAATTTTAATCATGAACTATAAAATTCGTCTTCCCTTCATGCTTGCGATAATATATATATATATATATATATATATATATATATATATATATATATATATATATATATATATTATGGACAACTTGTGTCTGCATGTCTTTCTATTGATCCTTTCTAAGTTCCTTATTAATTTTCGGGTTTTGAGCTAAAACTATTACTAAATATTTAAAAATAAACGTTCTTAATTTGATAACCACATTTGAAGATGGGTCTTGAACGATCTGGAAGCACTAGGGCGCAAAACGGGTACGGCAAATACATCAGCCAGTTCCAACTCGAAACCCGAACACTAAGAAGAAACTCAGAAAGAATCAAAAGAAAAATTTGCAGACACAAGTTGTCCGTAATATTTAATGAAATATGTCTTAAAGAAATAATACTGCCCTCCCTCTCTCTACTCTACATATACACAGGCTTTGAATCAATCTACTAGACACCATTCTCGAGTGTCTTCGGTCTCTCTGTACAAGGGTTTGTCAGGACAACTTGACATGAGGATAGTTCACCCTACAAGTAGACCCTGACCAAATATTCAAAATTACATATGTTGCTGTTCTTTCTCTCTCTCTTTCTCTCTCTCTCTCTCTCTCTCTCTCTTTCTTTCTCTCTCTCTTTCTCTTCCTCTTTCTCTAAATTAAATTTCGATAGATTCTTTCCTTAATTCATTCTCAACTATTTCTTTTTTTGTTTAATTTTGAATAGTTTTTATTTAAAACAGAAAAAAGAGAATCCGGTTAAGTTCGGCAGAATTCTCTCCTTTGAAGATCTTTCAACTGACATTAATCAGAGTGCTTATTTCCCCCCTCCTTCCCGCCTCACAAGGGAAAAGTTTGACACAAGGTCAGGTTTTAATGTGAAGAATATCCAGCTTCCCCAAATGAGTCACTCTGGATAGAAGAAAAATCAAATTTGCCCCAGTTGAGGATTTCCCCATTTCTGTCTGACTTTCAGAATGCACTTTGAGAATGCACTTTGAGAGTACACTTTGATCCCGGCCCCCTCCCACAGCGCTGGCTAGACATAAGATTAGTTTATTGAGGAAATTCAACTCATCGCCCACCCACCCTAACATAAAAAAGAAGCTTTCTGAATGGGTGCAAAATTATCCATGATCGCCCTGTCAGAATTTCCCAGTGAGGGCGCATTGGGCGATCAGCCACAAACCAAAAGGAGGAGGTAATTCCTGGGAGAATGACCTCCTGGGATCGACCAGAACAGCACTAAGCTTTGAATTATTTATTCACAAATAAAAAATTGTTTTCAGTTACAAATTAGGCACAAGATCATAAAAAGTGTGGGATTATTTAATTCCCTGTCTATCCCACTCTTAACTAGACTGATTTTGATCTTTCACCATTGGCCAATCACTCTTACTTCAACAGTCATTACAATACCACATTTACTCTTCTTCAAATATTCCCAACTAACTTATTTATCGTTTGTTTTCATTTAAACTTATTTATCGTTTGTTTTCATTTAAACTTATTTATCGTTTGTTTTCATTTAAACTTATTTATCGTTTGTTTTCATTTAAACTTATTTATCGTTTGTTTTCATTTAAACTTATTTATTGTGTGTTTTCATTTAAACTTATTTATCGTTTGTTTTCATTTAAACTTATTTATTGTTTGTTTTCATTTAAACTTATTTATCGTTTGTTTTCATTTAAACTTATTTATTGTTTGTTTTCATTTAAACTTATTTGTCGTTTGTTTTCATTTAAACTTATTTATCGTTTGTTTTCATTTAAACTTATTTATCGTTTGTTTTCATTTAAACTTATTTATCGTTTGTTTTCATTTAAACTTATTTATTGTTTGTTTTCATTTTAAACTTATTTATCGTTTGTTTTTATTTGAACTTATTTATCGTTTGTTTTCATTTAAACATATTTATCGTTTGTTTTCATTTAAACTTATTTATCGTTTGTTTTCATTTAAACTTATTTATCGTTTGTTTTCATTTAAACTTATTTATCGTTTGTTTTCATTTAAACTTATTTATCGTTTGTTTTCATTTAAACTTATTTATTGTTTGTTTTCATTTTAAACTTATTTATCGTTTGTTTTTATTTGAACTTATTTATCGTTTGTTTTCATTTAAACATATTTATCGTTTGTTTTCATTTAAACTTATTTATCGTTTGTTTTTATTTGAACTTATTTATCGTTTGTTTTCATTTAAACATATTTATCGTTTGTTTTCATTTAAACTTATTTATCGTTTGTTTTCATTTAAACTTATTTATCGTTTGTTTTCAATTAAACTTATTTATCGTTTGTTTTCATTTTGTAAATTATTCATTATTTGTTTTTAATTTGTTTGTTTATTTAATTATGGTTTGTTTGTTCGCTAAATTCATGATTCAGTTTTACAGTATATTCTGCTTAAAAACATACGTAATTTTACATACATTGTAACAAACAATATTTTAGGTTGATATTATTGTAACCTTAAACTTAATTGTTTATTCATTTTGAATTCTTTTTTAAAATTTATTTTGAATAAAGGTTACTTTTAGTATTGTTATGATCGAGAGGGTGATCCGCCGATTATAAACGTGTAGGTATAATCAAGCAATTGTTGCATGCAAAGACAGAGTAATAATTAACAAACAAGATGAGGTAGTTCAAATAACGTTTATTGAACGTGTGTGTACGTGGAATGATGAAGTGTGTGATGTATGCATGTGTGTCGATGGAAACACAGTTCTTGAAAAGGTATAAGAAGAAATGAATCCGGCGTGAGGAAAGTCTTTGAAAGCCGTACACAAAGAAAATGAGTTGAGAACTCTTACCGTTGTTTGACCACGTGTGTTGGTAGTTGTTATGCCGATGCCATTTGAAGAGAAAAGCGTTAGACGAAGCGCTAGTGTATTAGCGTCGTTCTGTCGAATCTGAGAAGAGAGAGAGAGAGACGGAGCGCTGGTGCCAGCGTTGTTCTGCTAAGGCTGGTCGGTGAAAGAGAGATGGATTTTCCGTTTGCAACGGTTTTTATAGTCAGAAGGGCAGATAACTCTGGTGTCGCTTTATAGTGCCACCTGTCGGTGAAAAAGCGACACCTACCGGCAAACCGGTGTAGTTATGTTTTGAAAGGAGGAGGTAACTGCTACAGTATAAATCGAATCGTGTTCCTTTCTTTTCTTTTTTTAAATGTAATTTAAAAAGTTTTCTGATGCTTTATTTAAAAGTCTCTCATTCATTACTGGCAGTCTGACTGTTCGACAGATCTTGCTACTAACTAACATGATGTCACTTTTCAGTGAACAGGCCTTAGTTTACTTTTTACGACGGCCACGGTAAGACCAACACTTTCTAAAAAGTAGACCGCACTTTGTTTTCCGCTTTGTTTAAAAGTGAACACAAGCAAGTTGATCTCTAAATGGGAGTAGGAGTTACGTGGGGCAGGATGAAATAGGATGGAGTTTGGGAGTGGATAGAGATCTTTCAAGTTGATCGCGGCCTGAAGACCAAGAAGTACATGCACATCCATTTATCAGAATGGCGTCAGATTTTAAATTAAACATGGCTACAAATCTGTCCCAAATCAACCAGAATTTGCTACTAACTTTTAAAAAACTTATTCACCCCAAACAAGACACATTGCTACAGGGCATAGGGGCTACTGTGAATTAGGGGCCATACCTACAGGGACATCCTAAGTGGGAGTTGTGCGACGAGATGTTTGTTCACATTACATTTAAATTTTTGCATGTTGGTACAGTCAGGGAAACAGAGAGTAGGGAGGGAATTCCAAAGGCTAGCAGTTCGAGGAAAGAAGCTATTAGAGTAGAAAACCTGGGAACCTCTACAGTAAAGTATTTTGCTGATTGTCGTGTCGGTCGGGGTATTTACATCGAGGGTGCACCAGTACAGCAAGTTCGTCGGGGCACATTCCATTAAAGTACTAGGTTAAACAAGCACAGTGATGCAACATTGTGGTGATGGGACAGGGGCTCGAGCTTGGTAGATAGTGTGAGACCTATTAGATGAGAGACTCTTTTTTGGAGCTTGTCTAAGAGGGAGAGGCTAGTGATTTGTGCACCAGCCCAAATGTGACACCACTACTCCATGCACGGGTGGATGGTGGCTTTGTAGAGATACAGGACACTGGCAGGTGTGAGATGTTTTCTAGCACGGTAGATGAAGCCTATCTTCTTTGTAGCAGCCTTGTTGTAAGTTGAAAAGGGGATATGACGATGGTGAAGTGGACACCGACGTGGACTGATGGCCGAGACCCGACAAGTTCAAATCCTGTCAGTTACCAATTTCACTATGGATGTTCGCAACCTTCATGTGGTCCCTCCTGTAAATACCTAATTTTAAAAAGAATTAGAGTAACCAATGCCAACAGCAGAATTAAGCCGGTCAAAAGTCGTACCTGATTAACGAATTTACTTCAATGATCAAAGGGAACTACCAGAGTAGATAATTGTAAGAGCACTAGGAATAGGCCCGAAAAACCTGGGAAAAATACTGGGAGAAATTGGAATCAAAGGGAAGACTGAGACTATACAACGGACAGCCATGGTGAAAACAGCTGAAATCTTAAAGAAAACTCCTCGAATGCAGAAACCAACCCATATAAACTACAAACACTAACCAGCCATATGGAAACTGCAACGGAAGTAAAACAAAAAGATGAAAGGAAAACCACATGAATCCAAGGAAACTGAAACTGCAAGAAATCTTATAAACTGTGCTCCCCCCCCCCCTCCCAAGATATGGCATCAGCCTCGGCTGATACAACACAAAATAGTTGTGAAGGGTCAAGAGGGATGGAAAGACCTAGGATGGGAAAGCACTAACCAAATCCCCACTGGAAGAGTGAAGAGAGTACTTGAACCTTGTGGAGGCTTCTTGCCACCCAAATCCCAGAGAAGACTAATAGTCATTGCCAGCGAGTAATCAATGGTAAGCAGCTGTTGTGATAACACAAAGTCATTTGCAATGGTTATCGAGGGAGATGAAGAGTACTGGAAATCTGGAGAGACTTGTTGTCACACAGACTCCAGAGAACACCACCAGTTGTTGTCAGTGAGTAATCACTGATAATTACTCACGTGAGAACTCCTACCGAGTACATAATAATAATAATAATAATAATAATAATAATAATAATAATAATAATGATAATAATAATAATAATAATAATAATAATAATAATAATAATAATAATAATAATAATAATAATAATAATAATAATACGATATGGACAGACTCTATGTGAAAAGAAATGAAGGGGGAAGAGGATTGATAAATATAGAAGACTGTGGAAGACTAAAAAAAAAGAGCTGGAGAAATACATAACTCAGAACACAAAAAGGCTAATCACTGCAGCAAGAGGCACTGTTCCAATGAGCAACTCGGGAAGCACCAAAACAAAAGCAAAGGACACCTTAACAGAGAAACGGAATCTTTACTGATGGCTGCACAGAACAATACGATTAGGGCAAACTACATTAAAGCTAAAATAGATAAAACCCAGAAAAACAGTAAATGCAGACTGTGTGGACAAAGAGACAAAACAGTAAATCATATAATAAGTGAATGTAGCAAACTTGCTCAAAAAGAATACAAGAACAAACATGACTGTGTAGGGAAAGCAATACAATGGGAACTGTGCAAACAATTGAATTTCGAATACGCAGACAAATGGTACAAACATAAACCAGAAACAGTACTGGAATATGAAAAACACAAAATCCTCTGGGATATGGATATACAAACAGATAAACTCATACAAGCAAGAAGACCTGATGTTATTATAATCTACACGAAAGAAAGATCTTGTAAAATCGTAGACTTCGCCGTTCCAGCAAACCACAGAGTAAAGATCAAAGACACGGAAAAACGAAGTAAATACACAGAACTTGCCAGAGAACTGAAAGGAATATGGAGCATGAAGAAAGTCAGTATAATACCAATAATCGTAGGAGCACTAGGAACAATCCCAAAAAATATGGAGAAAAAACTGGGAGAAATTGGAATCAAAGGGACCATCGAAACCATACAAAGAACAGCAATGATCAAAACAGCTGCCATCTTAAAGAAAATCCTTGAATGCAGAAACCAACCCGCATAAGCTACAAAGGGTAATCAGTCACAAGGAATTTACAACAGAGAGAAAAAAAACCCACACAAAGAACACCACAACACGAACGAAGGAACAGAAACTGCTAGAAACATCACTTCATAATTCCCCCCCCCCCAATAAATTACGCCGGCCTCAGCTGACACCACACAAAAATTAACCAAGGAACAGAAATTACAAGAAACACTATAAGCTCTCCCCCTTCCCTCCCCCCCCCCTCCCCAAATTTTTTTTTTTTAAATAAATAAATTTTAAAAATGGTGCCGGCCTAGGCAGACACCAGACAAAATATTTGTAGAGTCAAGGAGGATGAAGAGACCGAGGAGGGACAGCACAAACCAGACCTCCACTGGAAAAGTGCGGAGAATGCTGGAACCTTGGGGAGGCTTATTGCCACCCAAATCCCAGAGAAGACCAATTGTCCTTACCAGCGAGAAATCAATGGTAAGTGGCTGTTGCGATATCGCAAGGTTATTTGCGGTGGTTATCGAAAACAGGTGAAGAATACTGGAAATCTGGGGAGGCTTGTTGTCACTCAGACTCCAGGGAATACCGCTGGTTATTGTCGATGAGCAATCACTAACGATGATCTGTGTGAGAACTCCTAGTGAGTACAAATAATAATAATAATAATAATGGAGATTTGGTATCTTTCTGTTTGAAGCCGAACGATCCTATTTCAGACTATTGTATCTTTTAATGTTCAATTCGGTTTACTATACTATTTCAGGCTAATGTATTATAATAATTAGTTTGTGGGAAGGGAGGGTAGTGAAGTATCTGTTCTGTTGTCATCAGACCATCCTCCTAGGCATTACTTCCTCCTTTGGGGGAAGCGTAATGTAGTATCTATCTGTTCTGTTGTCATCAGACCATCCTCCCAGGCATTACTGTAGCGGTCGGACATAGGACCTATTTCTTCTTGTCCCCTGTGAGCAAATTGGTCATACACTGACCAATCGGCTTGCAGGGCGTATGATTTTCTAGCTGTCCCCAAACGGACTATTTTGACAGTTCCGTCTAAGGACGACATCGGCAGAGAGAAACAAGACGCGATCGAGGAAACATCATCTCTCTCCTGCATGATCATTGTTCCAGCTGCAGCCACAACGTTGATGCTTCTTTGATTTTCCTTTCTTGGACACTGTCCAATATTTTGTTACTTACCAAATAGTAAAGTAACCCTTTTAAATAAATTATATTTCGTATGTTGTTATACAGTGTTTGTTTGCTTGATTCAATTTCGTGCGTAGAGATGTAAGAAACATTTCTACATTACTTCCCTCATTGAGGCGGGGGGGGGGGGGGTAGTGTAATATATGTTCGTTCTTCATGATTCCATTCTTCCAGGCATTATATTCTCCGTTTGAGGGCAAGGGTAGTATAATATCTGTTCTGTTGTCATGATACCATTCTCCCAGGCATTACCTCCTCCTTTTTTGAAGGGGAGATTAGTATAGTATCTGTTGTGTTGTCATAGTACCATCCTCCCAGGCATTACCTCTTCATTTGAAGGGTGTAGTGTAGTATATGTTCGTTCATCATGATATCATCCTCTCATGCATTACCTCCCCCTTTGGGGGTAGTGTAGTATATGCTTTTTTTGTCACAGTATCATCCTCCCAGGCATTACCTTCTACTTTTTATTTGGAGGGAAGCGTGTAGTGTAGTATATGTTCTGTTGTCATGAGATAATCTTCCTAGGCATTACCTCCTCCGTTTTAAACAGCCCAGAGAGTGCTTTTAGTTGCTAGTAACAATAATAATATAGAAGTAAAGAGACATTACTTTTAGTTAGGGAAGAAGAATGTCTTAAAAGATATGACGTCAGAGTTTATGACTTTTTGAGTAGAATAAATAGTGGTAATGGCTGTGACCAAACGGGTCACGGGTACATCTAGTCTATTTCGAAAATTGAATCGCAAAGAAAGGAAAAAGTGGATTTTGCGCTTACAGAAGTCGGTTTATAAATCTTGTGAATTTCAAATGCAATATTCAAATGCAGTTTCGCTGATCAATTCAAGCAAATAATGCAGCTGTTCCATTTTTTGAATACGCAACATTTTAATGCCTGTCATAAGTGCACGTGGCAACAGCTGGAAACGACAAAATAACAAACGTAAGTAATGGCTCTGCTCCTTATGGGTTCAGTATACATACATAAATGCATCACGCATATAAATATATTAGTTTTTTCAATCATGAAATATGTACCAGACACATGCACATATACGTGCATACCTGCACACGCATAATTGCCCATATATTAAGTGAAATAATAGTTAAGAAACAGATTTTGCAAAAAGAAAAAGGCAAATAAGATGCAGATTGTTTTAAGCTCTTGAAGAGTACGAACAGCAGCAAATATATAGGTAGATATCATCATCATCATCATCATCATCATCATCATCATCATCATCATCATCATCATCATCATCATCATCACAATCATCATCATCATCATCATCATCATCATCATCATCATCACAATCATCATCATCATCATCATGATCGTCATAATGATCGTCATCATCATCATAATTATCATCATCATCATCACAATCATCATCATAATCATCATCATCATCATCATCATCATCATCATCATCATCATCATCATCATCATCATCATCACAATCATCATCATCATCATCATCACAATCATCATCATCATCATCATCATGATCGTCATAATGATCGTCATCATCATCATAATTATCATCATCATCATCATCACAATCATCATCATAATCATCATCATCATCATCATCATCATCATCATCATCATCATCACCATCATCACAATCATCATCATCATCATCATCATCATCATCATCACAATCATCATCATCATCCTCATCATCATCATCATCATCATCATCATCATCATCATCATCATCGGTTTCATGTCTGCTTTACATGCTGACATGTGTTGGACAGCTTTTTGACTTCCAAACTAACCTATCTCTGACCAAGTCTTTATTTATCCTTCTTCCTCTCAAATCCATCCTTATCACTTTCTCCCATGTTTTCTTTGTTCTTTTCCTGCCAACTGACCCTGCTACTTCAACTGTTATACTTCCGCTTACCCAATCACTCTCATCCATTCTTTTATTATCATATTCTGTTTAACGCTTTTTTTTCACATGCTGCCATGTGTTGAACAGCTTTTAGAAATTGACTTCCAAACTAACCTAACTCTGACCAGGGTTTGGTTCATCCCTCTTTCTCTTAAGTCCATCCTTATCACTTCCTCACATGTTTTCCTTTGCCTTCCTCTGTCACCTGACTGGTACCTCAACTGTTCTACATCTCCTAACCTAACCACTCTCATTCATTCTTTCAATGTGACCATACAACCTAAGTCTCCTGTTCTGCACACATCTCTCTCTACTGTCCAGATTTAATCTTCCGCTGAACTCATCAGATCTGAGTCTGTCTTTAAGACTCATATTACACATCAACAGATACATAGGTAGATAGAGATAGATAGATTAAAGGACTGATACATATATCAATGATGAATGTACAGACGTAGATATATATATATATATATATATATATGAACAGACATAGATATATATAGATATGAAAAGACATAGATATATATATATATATATATATATATATGAACAGACATAGATATATATAGATATGAACAGAGATATATATAGATATGAAAAGACATAGATATATATAGATATGAAAAGACATAGATATATATAGATATGAAAAGACATAGTTATATATATATGAATAGACATAGATATATATATAGATATGAAAAGACATAAATATATATAGATATGAACAGACATATATATATATATATATATATATATATATGCACAGACAAAGATATATATAGATATGAACAGACAAAGATATATATATATGAACAGACAAAGATATATATAGATATGAACAGACATATATATAGATATGAACAGACATATATATAGAGACATATATATATATATATATATATATATATATATATATATATATATATATATATATATATATATAGGTATGCACAGACATAGATATATATATATATATATATATAGGTATGCACAGACATAGATATATATAGATATGAAAAAACATAGATATATATAGAGATATGAACAGACTGAGATACACATACTGCTGGAGATATTGCTAGAAAGATAAAATGACAGATAGATTACTAGATAGATATAGACAGACTTAGATAGATTACTAGAAAGATAGATAAAGAGACACACATGGATAGAAACAGATGTGAACAGACTGAAATAAATAGAGAGGAGAGAATGGGAAAGGTAGAAGGACTGAAGGGGGGCATATCTAATTTCTTTGGAAACGGTTTACGGCTAAGGATGTAACAATACTACCCTTAAGATAAGTAGAGAAAATACTAGTACTACTACTACTATTACTACTACTACTAATAGTAATAATAATATAATACTAATAATAGTACTACTTTTACTACTACTACTAATAATAATATAATATAAATAATACTACTAATTTAAAAAAAAATTTTTTTTAACATAGTTCACTCCAAACAAAGCAGGCCACCACTGTAGACGTAAGGGTCTACTGAGAAAAAAAATTGAGATAGTTTGGGGGGATCAACCTAAATTGGGATCTGCGCAACGACATGTCTGTTTACACTTAGTTTTAAATTTCTGCATGTCAGTACTGTCGGCGAAACAAAGGCAGTGAGGGAGTTCCAAAGGCCAGCAGCACGAGAAAAGAAGCTATTTCAGTAGAAAGCTCTCCGGCATCTGGGGACCTCCACAGTGAATGGATCGGATTTAGTTGATTGTCGAGTTGGTGTAGTGAATTTGCGTCGTGGGGGCACCAGAGTAGCCAATTCATCGGAGCATAATCCATTGAAGTATTTGTAAAACAAACATAAGGATGCTACATTGCGGCGATGAGACAGGGACTGGAGCTTGGTTGACAGTGAGGGACCTATTAGGTTGGCGACTCTTTTTTGGACCTTGTCAAGGAGAGAGAGACTAGTAGATGATGCACCAGCCCAGATGTGGCAACAATACTCCATGCATTGGCGGATGGTGGCTTTGTAGAGATACAGGATAATATCAGGTGTGAGGAGTTTACTAGCACGGTAGAGGGAGCCAACCTTCGTTGTGGCAACCTTGGCAATATCTTCAATGTATTTGTTTCCAATTCATGCTACCTGTGAAGGTTAGGCCGAGGAGTTTGAATGTTGAACTCTCAGGTAGGGTGTTATTTGCCATGACAATCGGTGGTTGGAGAGGTTTCTTGTAGTTGTTGAAGGAAAAGAGCTTTGTCTTTGCGGCATTAAAAGTTACCAACCATTTATGACCCCAATCGACTACAGCCTGGAGGTCATTTTCTAAGGATTCAGCCATTGCCTCAGATACATTGAGGACATTGCCAAGGCTGCCGCAAAAGAAGGTTGGCTTCCTCTACCATGCTAGTAAACTTCTCACACCTGACATTATCCTGTATAAAGCCACCATCCGTATCACACCTGACATTATCCTGTACAAAGCCACCATCCGTCCACGCATGGAGTATTGTTGGTACATCTGGGCTGGTGCATCATCTACTACTCTCTCCCTCCTTGACAAGGTCCAAAAAAGAGTCGCCAACCTAATAGGTCCCTCACTGTCAACCAAGCTCCAGTCCTTGTCCCATCGCCACAATGTAGCATCCTTGTGCTTGTTTTACAAATACTTCAATGGATTATGCTCCGATGAATTGGCTACTCTGGTGCCCCTTCGATGTAAATTTACTAGACCAACTCGACAATCAACTAAATCCGATCCATTCACTGTGGCGATCCCCAGATGCCAAGGAGCTTTCTACTCAAATAGCTTCTTTCCTCGTGCTGCTGGGCTCTGGAACTCCCTTCCTGCCCCCTGTTTCCCCGACAGTACTGACATGCAGAAATTTAAAATTAATGTAAACAGACATCTCACTGCGCTGATCCCAGTTTAGGTTGACCCATCCCCAACCTTCTCCCCTTTTCTTTCTTCTCAGTAGCTTCTTACGTCTACAATGGCGGCCTGCCTTGTTTGGAGTGAACTACGTTAAAAAAATTTTTAAATATATAGTCTAAAGAAGCTTTGTGTCATTTTAAATAAAAGAAGAAAAAAAGGAAAATGCTGTTTAAATTCCCAGAGAAACTAACTAAATCCAAGATATCGCAGACTTAGCACTTGCATAAGCTGACTTACCGCTGGAACATTTACAAATACAAAAAGGGGGATTCAAGTATTTAATAGTGAAACAAAAAAAGGGGACCTAAACTTAAGCGTGAAATATTAAAACGGGGATCATCAGCTGTTTACCATGTAACTGTTTCGGAGATTTAAAAACAGGACAGTTATAATATTCATGGCTCTCCAATGGTACTGATCAAACTACTATTTCCCCAATAATTAAATGTAGAAATAATTCAGCTTAAATTTCAGTAATATATATATATACATAAATAATATATATATATATATATATATACATCTACGTCTGTACATCCATCATTGATATATGTATCAGTCTTTTCATCTATCTATCTCTATCTACCTATGTATCTATATGGTTGATGTGTAATATGAGTCTTAAAGACAGACTCAGATCTGATGAGTTCAGCGGAAGATTAAATCTGGACAGTAGAGAGATGTGTGCAGAACAGGAAACTTCGGTTGTATGGTCACATTGAAAGAATGAATGAGAGTGGTTAGGTTAGGAGTGGTTAGGTCAGTTCTATTAGGAGATTTTTAAAAGTTGAACCTGAGGAGCATTTAAGTTGACATACCAAACTTCGATTCTGACTCAGTAATTTTTGTTGGTTATTGTTATACCATATTGGCATAATTACATATCTCTATAAAGTTTTTTTTTTTTAATTATGTAGTCCTGCTCGGACAAATGGTAATATGGTAACATTTTTTAATTATGACCGAAAAATGAATATCAGCGGAAAAACTCCAATTTTTACTTGAAAATTATTTTTAAAAAGTCGTTTCCCTTACAACTAAAATATTATTTCCTTTTCTATATAAAATTTTAAAATGTGCAAACAAAAATTTAAAAATGTGCAAACAAAATAATAAAAAAACTGAAATGTGTTCACTGCATTCCGGGCAACGTTGTGTTGGAGCAACTAGTAATGTTATGTGTGCATGTATGTGTATGTGTGTGGCAAGCTTTTTTTCTTATCACACAAAACTCCAGATGGCTGCCAGATTCTTCCCACTCACAACAATCTGGCAATATGATGGAAGCCATTTTTAATGACCTCACCAAAAATTGACTTTTAACTGAAGATCACATTAAAGGAGGAAATCTTTAACTGGACACGGTCATTTCGGTCAAGAGGATTTCTTGAAGTAAAATACTTTTTTGCTTTTCATAGCCTGATTTTGCTTTTTATTTTTATAATATGCTTCCTTTTTTGTGTTTTTCTTTTCTGAATTTTTGGTCTTTCCTTCTTTTTCTTTCATTTTTCTCTCATTTTTTCTTTGACCTTTCTATCATCTTTTCTCTAGTTCTTTCTTTTTTAGTGTTTTCCTTTTTTTAATTTTTGGTCTTTCCTTCTTTTTCTTTCACTTTTCTCTCATTTTTTCTTTGACCTTTCTATCATCTTTTCTCTAGTTTTTTTCTTTTTTAGTGTTTTCCTTTTCTGAATTTTTGGTCTTTCCTTTTTTTTCTTTCATTTTTCTCTCATTTTTTCTTTGACATTTCTATCATCTTTTCTCTGGTTTTTTGTTTTTTAGTGTTTTTCTTTTCGTAATTTTTTGTCTTTCCTTCTTTTTCTTTCATTTTTCTCTCATTTTTTCTTTGACCTTTTTATCATCTTTTCTCTGGTCTTTTCTTTTTTTAGTGTTTTCCTTTTCTGAATTTTTTGGTCTTTCCTTCTTTTTCTTTAATTTTTCTCTCATTTTTTCTTTGACCTTTCTATAATCTTTTCTCTAGTTCTTTGTTTTTTAGTGTTTTTCTTTATCCCCTCTCTTCTCTCTCTCGCTCTCTTTCTCTCTCTCTCTATCGCTCTCTTTCTGTTTCTTTCTCTCTTTCTCACTCTCTCTCTCTCTCTCGATCTATCTATCTATCTATCTCTCTGTTTATTAACAGCCAAAGGTAATAAAACTAACTATAATGCAGACTTGAATTGTCCATTATAAACAATAGGGGCCTTTAATACTATTTAACCCATAGCTGGATAGAAAAGGTTAGAAATGGAGACGGGGGGGAAGATATCTCGAATACAAAGACTAATGGTAGATTTTGTCTTTTCATTATTATTTTAAATATAACTGTGGACGAGTAGATTTTGATTTTATGGCCACCTTGTAAGAATAGATGAGAGTTCTTGGGTTAGTAGATGTAGAACAGTTGACGTAGCAAGTTCATTTCACAAGGGAAGGCCAAGAAAATCATGGATTTGATGTACTCCTACTTTAATATTAAAACTCTCTTGGCACTCTGTTAAAAGCTTTCTCCAGATCTACAAAAATAAAATAAACGTTGTCCTTCTTACCAAGGTACTTCTCTTGAATTTGTTCAAGGATAAATATAGCAGCATAAAACCGAACTGAATTTCGTCTATGCTTATTTGACTTTTTATTTACTGCTCAATTATTTTCTCAATCACTTTCAGAACCTGAAATGTATATATATATATATATATATATATATATATATATATATATATATATATATATATATATATCGTACATGTATTGTATTAGTTTCTGTAAATGTAAATCCGTAGAAACTCAAGTGTTTATAAAAAGTGCTCAATAACAAGTAGAGCTGTTTATAAGTATAAATTTTTATTTATACAAACATTATTGGTTACATATGTGCATACATGTTTCGGTTGCACTTTTCCCAGAAAGTCAACCTCATCAGACCAAGAATTTTCGAGAAATGGATGGATTTGAAGAATTTGAAGAAGAAAATTCTTCAAATCCATCCATTTCTCGAAAATTCTTATATATATGGTGTAAGGTACACGATAAGTCATGAAAATGAAATGCCGTGGTAGACAAAATGTTTGAAAAAAATAAAAATAAATAAATAAATACATTTTTTAAAAAATTGTTGCGATAATAGCAAGTTTTATAGCTAATTAGATCATTTTAAATACATTTCCTTCAAACTTAACCCTATCCATAAACTAAGGATTTTTCTTACATGTATTTCATATCATCATTTACTTAAAAAAAAAAGCCAATGAGAAATATAGGCCGGCCTAACCAATTTTCTTATAATAAGATATCATTCACATTGGTTTAACTTTTAACTTTTCTAGACTGTCAATTTAAGATTTTTATTGCTTTATAAACTTAAAATGAGACGAATCAGCAGACCTATCTTTGATATTTTCCCATTAATTTTTGGAGGTGTATCAATTTCATGCCCACTCCTATGTTGTGATGGTTTAGTTTGTGTTTATTTATACTTATATATATTTACATACATAATTGTATGCTTATATATATATCTTCAACTTTGTGTGTATTTACTCTGGTTAGTTTCTCTGTCTTCTTCCCTCTTATCGCCTTTTACCCCCTCCGCCTACCGCCGCCCCCCCCCATGCTAGCTCGGTGGGTGCGAAAATGGATAAGAAAAGGAAAATGGATGAAGTTATATTTAAAAAAAAAGAATGAAAAATAAAGAGGAATATGTCACCTACTTTTCAAATAATGTTTCAATGTAGCTAAGGGTCTTCTCATATGGTCCAATTGGATCATCTTTTCCTTCTCCTATTGTGTGCCTTCAAAATAAAATAAAATTGTTTCCAAATCTTTACTTTTTCTGAAGACGTTCTATAATACGAATGAAACCGGTCAAATCTCTTGTTTTTTTGTTTTTCTCCTGCATTCTAACCTGTTTTCCGTTTGTCTTTTTTAAAACATATATATGTATACATATATATATATATATATATATATATATATATATATATATATATATATATATATATATATATATATATATATATATATATATATATTTATATATATATATATATATATTTATATATATATATATATTTATATATATATATATATTTATATATATATATATATATTTATATATATATATATATATTTATATATATATATATATATTTATATATATATATATATATATATATTTATATATATATATATATTTATATATATATATATTATATATATTAAAATATGTGTATATAATATATATTTATATATATATATTTATATATATATATTATATATATATATATATTTATATATATATTATATATATTTATATATACATATATGTATTTATATATATATATTTATATATATATATATATATATATATATATTATATATATATATATATATATATTATATATATTTCTATATACATATATGTATATATATATATATATATATATATATTATATATATTTCTATATACATATATGTATATATATATATATATATATATTTATATATATATGTATATATATATATATAACTTTATTTTCCTATTCTCTTCTTTAAACACTTTAAAGTTGAGCTTTATACCTATCTTTGATATGTTCAACAAGGAATTCCTCCTATTATCCACTAAAAACATTCCTATACCCTTAAATGAGGCCTACCTCTACAAACTCATTCAATCCGTGAACAAATTTATCATCAATCTAAATCACGCAACAACCAAATTGGTGCGAACAACCCTTCATATTTAAAACCTTTTGAATCAACACTCTCTATGAACTCGTGCAGAGAACAAAAGAAATTGGAAAAGATAGCAGCATCCCGGTACGGTTTAAAAGTATCTTTTTCCCCTGCTCAGAATGAACACCTCAACGGCTTTGAAAACGCCATATTTGACCTCACCAAAAGTGTAAAATTTAAAAAACACAAAAAACACACAAACCTTATTATTAAGAAAATCAACAAAAAAATATTACAAATTGAGCTACGCTGTTTATAAGAACTTAAGATATAAAGAACTCAATAAATCATACAAAACCACCTCTGCATAAACAATGAAAACTAAATTCTTATTAACCTCTATGAATATCTTTAATTACACTTAGATTCTAACTCCAGCAACTCCAAGATGTACTCGGAAAGACCATAAAAGGAAATTTCAGGATAATCCTTCTATTAGATTATTTATTTATCTACCTCCCACAGCGGTAAGATGTGACACAAGGTTGGAAATTGTGATTTGAAAAGCCAGCGCCCGAGAATTTGAGCACTCTGGCCTACAAAAAATCCCTGGGCAGCCCCGTCGGCATTCGCCGGTAGAGGCGCCTCAGGCAGTAAGCAATAAACTTACTCCTCCCCAAAGAGGAGAGGCAAAGCCTGGGAGGGTGGACGTCCTAGAGCTGCACAGTACAAACCCACAAACCGGCGGAATCAAGACCCGAAGGCCAAGACGACACCGGTTTATGGGGTGCAGTATCCATCGGAACAGATACTACACTTTGATCCCGGCCAAAAGGCCGAGAAAGACTTTTATTAAATTAATTTGCTCCTCTAAATCTGATTTAGGCATCATTAGTAAAAAAAAAAACCTTTGATAGAATTATCCCTGGCGTATTAGTAAAAAAACACCCTTGGCATAAAAGAAAAAATCTCTTTTTCTCTGTAGCAATCGCCCTATGAGGGGACTCATTGGTTTCTAAATCTTGACAAATCCAATTTATATTTAAAATTCATAACTTTCGACATAGATAACTATTACCAATCCATCTTCCCGATTTTCCTTAATAAAGCACTAATTTTTGCCAAAAGAGAACTGTTGTCACCTTGTCTGACACCTCTTTCTATATTGATCTTTTCACTATCCTGTTGGAGTTTTAAAGTTGCTGTCACTCCATCGTAAAGATCCTGATACAAGTTGATGTAAGCGCTGTCAATTCCTTGACTTCTCAAAGCTGAGAACATAAAGGTGAAATCGATGGAGTCAAATGCTTTTCCATAATCGACAAAGACGAAACAAAATGGTATATCGTGCTCGTTAGCTTTTTCTTGGAGTTGGCTTACAACTTGAATATGGTCCATGGTGGAAAATCTTTGTTGGAAACCAGCTTGTTTTCTGGGTACGTTTGGGAAAATACCTTGTAAACAACAGAAAGTAGGCTTATTGGCCTGTAGTTTTTAATATCTTTCAAGTCTCCTTTCTTGTGGAGGATGGTAACTGATGCATTCTTCCAGTTGCTGGGCATTTTGACTTTATTATGGCATTTGTTGTATACGCTGGTGAGTATCTCTGCGATTCGTTCAACCCCATCTTGGAGAATGCCTGCCGTAATTCCACCTTCACCTGGAGATTTATCTCTCTTTAGTCGTTTGATTGCAGACTGTACTTCGAACTTTAGTATTGGAGGAGGTAGCGTAGCAGCCCTTTCTTGGGGTCTGCTGGTTTTGTAGAGTTCGGTGTCGAACTCTTCGCATCTTCTGATTAACCGGTTTAAGTCAGTTGTGAGGGTACCATCATCTTCCTTCAATGATGATGATGCTGTTTGTTTTCGTAGCTTTAAGACCTTTGTTCTCTCTCAAAGCTTTTGGCTATTCCTCCTCATTAACAATATTTTAAATAATCTTTTCAGCTCCTTTACTGCGATAATGTTCCCTTTAGTATTCTTCATTTTTTTGGACAATAATTTAATTAAATTTATTTTATTTTAATTTTAACTTTAATTCTTTTTTTCCTTTATATTTATATTATTATATTATTAACATAAATCTGTTACGTTTTAAATTTATTCACAATTTTATTTTCATCTGGTTTTAACTTTTAACTTTAGTTTTTTAGCTTCCTAGTTTTCTTCTCCCTAACTCCTGTACCCAGCCTTAGTCTTTACCCATCCCAACATTATTCTTTCTATTTCTTTTTTCTTCTCCCTAACTCCTGTACCCAGCCTTAGTCTTTACCCATCCCAACATTATTCTTTCTATTTCTTTTTTCTTCTCCCTAACTCCTGTGCCCAGCCTTAGTCTTTACCCATCCCAACATTATTCTTTCTATTTCTTTTTTCTTCTCAATAACTCTTGTCCCAGCCTTAGTCTTTACCCATCCCAACATTATTCCTCTATTTCCCCCCCTTCCCTTTTGAGACAACCCTCATTCACTTACTTTAAATCTGTCACTTTCCCTGTTCTACCTCTTACTTGTTTATAAATCTATTTTTTACATCTGAAGCTTGCCTGTATCTAGCCTAACCTTAACCCTAATCCTAACCCTAACCCTAACCTTAACCCTAACCCTAACCCTAACCCTTACCCTAACCCTAATCCTAACCCTAATCTAACCTTATTTGCTTCACCCACTCAACCCCTCACACCATCCTCTCGCTGCTACTTCTATTTCTTTAATCTACTTGCTTGGTTTTGAATTCCAATCTGTATAACGCACTTCCGACTTCTGCCTGTTGGCTCGTCTTTTTACCAGCTCACCGTTCTTGTTTCTCAAACCATTTCGTTTTATACCAATTTGTATTCAAATCCATAAAAACTGTATATAAAGCCAATGAGAGTTTTTAAAATGGCTTTTAATGCACAAATTATCCTCTAAACTTTTGCACTGCAAACTCCCTCCAACCGATTTTTCTCTAAAATTCTACGGATTCTACAATTTTTCCTGGATTTACTACTATTGAACCTGCTGCTACAATTCTCGTGGTGCCTTCAACAGTGAACTTTTTCATATATCTTAAACCCATTATCTTTGCATTGGACCTCTTCTGCATTTTCTTTTTCTCTTTTCTTTTTCTTTTTGCATTTATCTTAAATAATACTTTATGTTTTCAAATTTTGACTTTGGTAATTCTCTTACCAACTTATTTTTCTGGTGATAAGAATTACATTCTTTGAAAAGCCATGGTTTTAGGAAGGAAAAATGAATCTCTTGTTTTGAACAAATGTAGACGTAATAGATTTTGTATTTTTGTCATTTTTATTCTCATGTTTTAATTCTCTCTCTCTTTCTCTCTCTCTCTCTCTCTCTCTCTCTCTCTTTCTCTCTCTCTCTCTCTCTCTTTCTCTCTCTCTCTCTGAAATAACATCAGTTCTTTGCTTATCCCAGAAATGTTTCCAGACATTTTGGATTTCTCCTTACTTTTGGATGCAAGCAATGCTGGATCAGGAGATAGGCAGTTGCAGATTGCACCACACTTGCTTCAATATAAATTAATCATCACTCAGGCAATCTTTCAGAGGGTACCAATTCGCTCTAAATACCAAATGTGTGTCTTCATATGTGTGTGGAAAGAAGGTGCTGTGGAAGCTCAGGTGAGGGAAAATATTAGGTTTACTATTTTAGATAAAATATTTATTTATCATTAGCGGGATCCTGGAGTTGCCCGGGAAAATTGAGGAAACTTAGAATCGCAACCCCCAGAAGTAAATTGATCAGAAAGGACTAGAAAGACTTTTATTCTCTTAAAATGCTAAGTTTTTATTCACAATTTAAAAATAGAACTGCGTATTATAATTAAATGAAAACAATCATTGAAAACAATAAGAGCGAATAGTTAATTAATGAGATGTCCTTTTGAAGAGCAATATGCAAATTAGTTAACCATAAGACGTTGATCACATACACATGATCAGTATATTAGAAAGCTATTGTTCTTTTACTTTAAATATGAGTTTGGCATTCTCACTGTCGATAAATAACTCAATCTTACAAATAGATTTTTCTAGTTCAGCTGATATTGTGTAAAAAAAATTTATCATGAGAAAGATTCTATATAATTTTGCTAGACGAAATATTTTTTTGATATTTTTGGTTTGTTTTTAATTTTTTCAACTTTTGTTCTTCAATTTTAAGATTTATTTTAATGAAAACAATGTTTGCTTCCTTAAGTTTTATTCGGCATAAATTCTTCCCAGCCACACCCAATGAAGACAGTTCTTGGAAGTGTCACACTCCAGCAGACGCTAAACACAGCTGCTTAGAGTTCCCCCCCCCCCCGATGTGCGGAAGGTTAAAAAATATTTTACACTGTTTTATACGACTTGTTATACAATTTATACCACTTTAATACCACTTTTTATACCACTTCCACGAAATACAGTAACAGGAAAAGTCAGTAAAACCGTGAACAATTATTTTAGTCTTTATAAGAAGCTGTACCAACTTAGTATTTTTAATTTCATTTTTGTTTCGTTTTTCTTTCTTCCTTTTTTAAATATGTCAGGGTTTCTTTTACTAAATTATTTTTAAAATAGGATTTTGAAAGTTAAACCTAATTATTACAGTCATAAATTATTAATTTATGTATGGGGTACTGTTGTCATATTTAGGCTGATCTGTAATTTTATTGGCCCCCACCCTGTCTTCTTCTCTACACCCTCCCTCTCACAGACGTGATGTTGCTAGTCTCAGTCTTTTCTATAAATACTATTATCGCATGTGTTCTTCAGAATTATGTGATCTATTCCCTGCTTCTTTTGTTCCAGCTCGTTTGACTCGTTGGTCTAGTGGTCTCTATCAATTCGCTGTTTTGATACCTCATTATAATACAACTTCCTATTCCAGTAGCTTCTTTATAAGAACCGCAGGCTTGTGGAACTCTCTTCCTGCTGACTGTTTTCCTCCTACCTATTACTTTAGTCTTTTCAAGACTAAAGCCAATAGTCATCTCCTGTCTTTGCGATAATCATATTTCGCTCTTGTTAGCTCCTTACATCAAGTGGATTCATGCCTTGTCTGGAGCGATTTCCATTTAAAAAAATCGAACCAAATTGCTATAAAACTATAACTAATTTTGTTGAGATAAATTTTCAATTTTTTAATAAAATGACGATTTTCTAAGAATTTTAATTACTTTCTATTCGACAGTTTAAATTCTTCCAAATTCCTTTCAAAGAGTCACAAAGTAATTTATTCTTTATTTAATTTTTAACTATTAACAAAAGATTAAAAGGGCTGACTTCTTTATGAAGAAACGGAAATGCATTCTGTCGGTTTGTAGTGGCATACAGAAAACCGGATGTTTACCCTGTGTTGTTCAAATAAAAAGTGCCTAAAATGTTTTTAATACATATGGATCGATGCAGAACATTCTGTAAAAATAATAAATATAAAACGATTGTATTTTTGGACCAATCAAAAGCGCCCCCTGTTGAGGTGTAAAGTTAAAGCTTATATTTGAGCGGATTTCAAGGCTCTAAAAGAACAAAGAAACTAGGAATTATTTAGTAGGGATTAGGTAACTATGATTGCCTGACGTCTTTGTTCACCTAGCACTCCCATCTGTACCTACTCAATCTCCAATTCTGTTGTGACCCTTCAAAGAACCCTCATTGCCATCGCTCCATACTTACCATCCTGCATCTCAAGAACATTCAAGCACAACATTTCTTCGCACCTTGAATCCTTAAAATTAACACATTCAAGTCGTTCAAGTGATTATATCTTTCTCTCTCTGCTCCTACGAACTCAGGCTATTTTCAAACATCTCCCTTTACCACAAGCCTCTTCCAGATGTAAGAGTAAAACAACTGAAGGTGATGGATATTTACCCATCCATTCGACACTCCTTCAGCATATCTATTTTGATACGCACACACATGCATCTGCTCTCACACTCCTTAATACTAAACACATCTAACAAATTTCACTATTCATCCTTTTCAATACTTGTTTCCTCATCATCATCATCATCAGCATCATTTTTTTATGGAAATCGCTCCAGACAAGACATGAAACCACTTGATGTAAGTAGCTAACAAAAACGAAATATGATTATCGCAAAGACAGGAGATGCCTATTGGCCTTAGTCCTGAAAAGATCAAGGCTATAAGTAGGAGGAAAACAGTCAGCAGGAAGAGAGTTCCATAAGCCTGCAGTTCTTGTAAAGAAGCTACTGGAATAGGAGGCTGTTTTACAATGAGGCATCAAAACAGCGAATTGATGGAGACCACTAGAGCAACGAGTCAAACGAGCTGGAACCAGAGTTATTTTTATTTTATACAATTGCATTTTTAATTTCAATAAATAATCGATTGATATTAAATTAATAAAATAATATGTAAGTCATGTAGAGGCGAGAAACACACATACTGTTGCAAATTTTTATCCCTAGAGACAGTTTAATTCTTGCACAAGGAAAATAGGAACTGGCTTTGAAGATGAACGTGAAAAGTGTTTGAAGAAAAGGAACAACAGCTGCGTATTGAACCATTTTACTTAGGCAAGTAGTAAAAAATGATATACAAAACAGTAAAGAGGGTTTACGAACCTGTGCGACATATCTTATGTGAAAAGTGTTCCTGTTAACAAGTGTGCACGCTTCGGGCCTTATGCAGTTGTTGGTTTTTCAGTCCTAGAAGTTAGGGTTAGGGTAGAGTTTGGGGTTAAACTTATGCAGATTTTTGGTTCTTCAGTCCTAGAAGTTAGGGTTAGGGTTGGGGTTAGGCTTATGCAGTTTTTTGTTCTTCAGTCCTAGGAGTTAGGGTTAGGGTTGGGCTTATGCAGTGTTTGGTTCTTCAGTCATAGGAGTTAGGGTTAGGGTTGGGCTTATGCAGTTTTTGGTTCTTCAGTCATAGGAGTTAGGGTTAGGGTTGGGCTTATGCAGTTTTTGGTTCTTCAGTCATAGGAGTTAGGGTTAGGGTTGGGCTTATGCAGTTTTTGGTTCTTCAGTCACAGGAGTTAGGGTTAGGGTTGGGCTTATGCAGTTTTTGGTTCTTCAGTCATAGGAGTTAGGGTTAGGGTTGGGCTTATGCAGTTTTTGGTTTTTCAGTCATAGGATTAGGGTTAGGGTTGGGCTGATGCAGTTTTTGGTTCTTCAGTCATAGGAGTTAGGGTTGGGGTTAAGCTTATGCAGTTTTTGGTTCTTCAGTCATAGGAGTTAGGGTTAGGGTTAGGCTTATGCAGTTTTTGGTTCTTCAGTCCTAGAAGTTAGGGTTAGGGTTGGGCTTATGCAGTTTTTGGTTCTTCAGTCATAGGAGTTAGGGTTGGGGTTAAGCTTATGCAGTTTTTGGTTCTTCAGTCATAGGAGTTAGGGTTGGGGTTAAGCTTATGCAGTTTTTGGTTCTTCAGTCATAGGAGTTAGGGTTAGGGTTAGGCTTATGCAGTTTTTGGTTCTTCAGTCCTAGAAGTTAGGGTTAGGGTTGGGCTTATGCAGTTTTTGGTTCTTCAGTCATAGGAGTTAGGGTTGGGGTTGGGCTTATGCAGTTTTTGGTTCTTCAGTCATAGGAGTTAGGGTTAGGGTTGGGCTTATGCAGTTTTTGGTTCTTCAGTCATAGGAGTTAGGGTTAGGGTTAGGCTTATGCAGTTTTTGGTTCTTCAGTCCTAGAAGTTAGGGTTAGGGTTGGGCTTATGCAGTTTTTGGTTCTTCAGTCCTAGGAGTTAGGGTTAGGGTTGGGCTTATGCGGTTTTTGGTTCTTCAGTCATAGGAGTTAAGGTTGGGGTTAGGCTCATGCAGTTGTTGGTTTTTCAGTCCTAGGGAGAATGCACTAGGGCTTGTGTTGTAATATCAACTAACCATTAACCGACATGGACTACTGAGAATAAAAAGAGGCTGGAGAACTAAGCGTTTGAGTTTATATAGATTGGCTCATGTAACAACTAAGGGTGATTGGGTTTATCTTTTGGACAATCTATGTGACTCTTAGAGGGACAAGGGGCTACAACTAAACTGACAAATCTGAGTATCTGACAAATTCCAGTAATATACATACACACAAGAAGTTGTCTCATAATTTTATTAATATAGAGATTTGATGTAATTTTTTAAAAGCAGATATTAATTGTTTTTGTTTTTTTTATACTGAGCATCAGGACTATCTGATTTCTTTTGTTTACATGTTTTTTATTGCAGAGATGCAGTCCTGCAAGGAACGATCAAAAAAATGTTTTAAATCTGTTTAAATCTTTTATTTTGAACAAATTGTTATGAAACTTGATATTATGACTGGAAAGACTTTTAATATAATGTCGTCATTTTTAAAAATTTTTATGAAAATCACTCCAGACAAGGCATGAAGCCACTTGATGCAAAGAGCTAAAAAAGAAAAATATTACTTCAAGGTCAAAAACTAGCCAACAAGTATTAGATGGATAGATTCTGACCCAGAAAACAGAAATTATTCCCCCTTTGTCAGAAACATCGCTCATGGAATGTGAGGACTAAACGACAAAATAAGGGAAGCGAAAGTTACGAGTCTGCCGAATTGGACTAAAAATAGTATTGGTATTGAACAAATTATTTTAGTTTTCGTCAAAAGCAGACATTTTGGAAGAAACGATGAGATATGGAAATCAATATTAGTACCCGGAGGTAAGACTCACAAGAACTAGTGAGTGTTCCTATTTACTTGCCTCCCCACGAGGACAGAGTTAAAGACAAGGTCAGTTTTTTTAATGTGGGCAAAATCAAGCTCCCCAAAAGGGGCACTCTGGATTGGAGCAAAAATAAGAATTGTCTCAGTCTGGAAGGATCTTTCCATCACGACTTTTTGGGAGCTGGATTTTCCAACATCAATAAACGACGTTGTGTCTAAATTTGCCCTCGTGAGGAGGCAAGTAGATGTGGGGAGACATACGTTTCTCATATCTTTGCATAAAGGAACGTCGTATTTCCACGTGCATGTGTGCGTGTGTGCGCGTGCGTGTGTGCGCGTGTGTGTGTGCGCGCGTGTGTGCGTGTGTGCATGTCCGTCCAAAACTCATAAATTACCAAAGATGCACTTACAAACTTTACATCATCAGATTCCATGTGACCACGAGCTGGTTATGGTAAAAAAAAAAATTGTAATATTTATGCTCCCATGGTTACCAGAGACTAAATTACTGCATGGGTTACCAGAAGAAAAATATTACTTTCTTTCATTCTTACTGGTAGTTGTTCGAAAAACAACACTGAAACTAGATCACTTTTGACTTTTGCTTTTTCTTTCTTTTTTCTATTATATAGAATCAGTCGAGGTGAGAGTTCAAAAAGTAACGTGACTAAGGAAATTTAGAAAGAGAGAAGTATTTTTAAAAAAAAGATATTACATGCACTTTTTGGACTTTTGTTAACTATGCTCCCGAGAAACGCCAGGTTCCCCTGCTAGTATTAGTATACACGAGAAAGAAGACCCGACGTTGCTCGGGATTGAGTGAGGATCACTACGAGGTACTTTTTCACTATGTTCATAACACCATAAGAAGCTGACATGTTGGAAAACTCTGATTGAATGTTATATATATGGTTTGAATTTCATTAAAATCAGATATATGTATTTAAAGTTTGAAGAGGGGGGGGTTGCACAAGTAGGTCACTTGAAGGTGGGGCAGGTTGATATTTGGCACGTAAAGGGTAACATAGACATTCGGGAGCACTTCTATTGTCTTCACTGGAAAATTTTATACATATGATATAAATTTCATCAAAATAGGATATATTTGAAGTTTTAAAGGAAGTTCGCCCGCTCCCCTAGCTCCCTTAGGTTAAGAGGGAACTTAGAGATTTGGGACCACTTCCATTGTCTTCCCCAGAAAATTTTATACATTGATTTAAATTTCATAAAAATAGGATATATTTAAAGTTTTAAGAGTGGTTATTCCCTCATAGTCCTCTTAGAGATGCATTTAGAGAATCGGAAACACTTCCATTGTCTTCCCTATTCAATTTTACATAAGAATACACTTTTAGATCTTATGTAGATTCTCTAACCTTTCTTTCTATAGGGAACACACAAACATCACAGACATTGAGTTTTATATATAGAGATTATATCCAGTGCGAATGAGTTTGATGAATAGGCTTCATATTTTAGGTGTGAAATAATCACGTATTAATGTTCGTGACACCAACGTTCATCTACTCAACTTATTTTTGTAATTTTTTTTTGCGGGTGGTGGTGATGGGTTGCTATATAATTGTTTGATGCAACAACTCAAGTGTGTCGGCCATGTTAATTTTTTTTTTTTTTTTTTGAAAAAGTGCACCCACTCACTCTTCATTGTTTCCTCCTTTTTTCTTTCTTCTCTCTATCCTTCATGCACAACTGGAGTTCACTGCTTTTCAAATTCGACCTGCTATCACAATAAGATTTATTTTCCATCATAAAATCCAAAAGGATTTCTACTTCTTACAAAAAATATATCTATATATAAAAATATACCTATATATAAAAATATACCTATATATAAAAATATACACAACTAGAAGAATACTCGCGAAGACGGAGAAAAATAATTCCGGAACAGTTTTGCACCACTTTTATGTCCTCTTATGAAGATTAAAATAAATATATAATGATACTAAACCATATTCCAATTTGGATCAAAATCCGATACATGATTTTGATTTTAAAATATGTCTAAAATGTAAGGCTTAAGCTTAAGGAGGTCTTAAGAAATTGAAATTTGGGGAGTAAGCTTAAGCCTTAAATTGTAGACATATTTTGAAAGAAATTGAGATTTAGGGCATTTTGCTTAGTATCTAATGACTATGGATGAAAATTAATGCAAATCTGAAATATTTTAATTTTTTTTAAATGTTGTGCCCATATTATTCTCCCCCCAAAAATACTCCAAAGGAATTGAAATTTGGCGAATATTTACTAATTGATGTCTAATACTTATTTCACAAAATTCGAAGGTATCTAAAATTTCATGAAGGGCTTCCGCTCTCTTTTTGCCCCCTTTTGCATAAAACTAAATCAAACTAAACATATCTCACATTACCCACCCTTAAGATTAAGAGCCGTGTTCCAAAATTCATAATGATCGGTTTATTAGTTTAGGAGTGAATTCTGTACATACAAATATTCAAACATATACATATACCTAACTTTATATAGAGAGAGATATCTATATATAAAAGAGGAAGTTTGTTTATTAGTCCGCGATGTGATTCAGAAAGAAATTACGTTTTTGTCACTGTCTGTTAGTCAACTGAGCTTCAATGTCTGATTCCTCTTTGTAAGACATTCACAGCAAGAACTCGTTTTCTTACCACAACTACAAAGAACGTTGCAGTCTTCTTCCATGTGCCTAACATCAAACGGAATTTCTAAGAACAGAGATTCTTTTCAAGAACTTCTCATCTGTGTAGCACATTACCGCAGGATTTCTTCACTGCGGGCTACAACATGGTCGTCTTCAAATCCAATGTCACCAAATACTTGTCATACTGACTCATTAGTAAATATTTTTTTTATCTGTTATTCTGTTAATGTTCGAATTTTCTTAAAATTGATTTCCACAAAATTGGTTCATTAGTTTGTCACAAAATTTTGCATGAAGTTATCTGACTATGAACGAAAAAAAAAAAAAAACTGAATGTGTTTATTCAACACCTACCCACAATAGGAGTATGTGACACAAGGTCGGAAAGTGGGATTTGAAAAGCCAGCGCCCGAGAGGTGAGCACTCTGGCCATTAAAAATTGCCTGGGGCGCCTTAGGCAGTAAGCAATAAACTTACTCCTCCCCAAAGAGGGGAGGCGAAGCCTGGGAGGGTGGACCTCCTAGAACTGCACAGGACAGACCCATAGACCGGCGTAAATCAAGCCCCGAAGGCCAAGACAATACCAGTCTATGGTGTGCAGTATCCATCAGAACAGATACTACACTTTGATCTTAGCCAAAAGTCCAAGAATGTAAGTTAGCATAGGACAGCAGAAAAGTAAATGTCTAAATTAACTTTTTTCATCATCATCATCATCATCATCATCATCATCATCATTTTAACATGCATTGGACAGCTTTTAGAAATTGACTTCCAAACTCCCCTGTCTCTGGCCAGGTCTTTATTTATCCCTATTTCTCTCAAGTCCAATTTTACCATTTCCTCCCATGTTTTCCTTGCTCGTTCCTGCCAACTGACCCCTCTACTTCAACTGTTCTACATCTACTAACTCAATAACTCTCATCCATTCTTTCAACATGGCCATACCATCGAAGTCTCCTGTTCTGCACGCATCTCCCGAAATTGTACAGATATAATCTTCCTCTGAGGTCTTTAAGACTCACATTACACATCCATCGTATCGTTCTCATATCATTTCTATCCATACAAAGCATGTCCTCAACCCTCACTGGTTAGGTTTTACTTCCATACATCATCACAGTGCGTACACATACCTTAGTCAACAGTGGTAACTCTCTGCTGGTTAGTAATGGCAGATTAACGTGTATAAAATTGAATTTTATGTCAACTTTTGTAAATAAAGACTTAACATTGTGAAAAAGTAATTTTCATTTAGTCTAGTATAATAGTGAATTTGGGATCTGTGTTACATCAGCTACAAATACACACCCATACACATACACATTTGTATCAGTTTAGAACTTACTAGGCCATCTGTGACCCGTTGAGTCAGTACTTTCTTAATTTTGACATTGGTTGATAATCGTGGTTTTACAAGAAAGTCTCTACTTGAAAAATGAATGATGTCATAAAGGATAAATGATAGATTTATGACGTCATCCATCTCTGTTTGAGACATCATCCAGTGTGCACGGTGACAAGATACAAAACAATCAAGCAAGCACATAATATCTACAGAATTTTAGCAGTATACGAGACCCCATGGGTCTAATCTCGGAGACGACACATGACCAATCGAGATAAATACACATAACGGAACTCTTCTCCTCTTCCCTTTCTCTGGTTTGATGGATGACATCATCATTTTGTGACGTCACCCACTGTGAACGGTCATCCCTACCTCTCTTTAATTGATGACGACACAAAACGATGATTTCATCTTTTGTGCATGGAGACAAACAAGCAAGAGCCGCAGAGTTTTAGTAACACTCTACGGCAGGGGCGGGCAACCTTTTCAGAGTGACGGCCAGATGAGACTTTTGGAAGGAGATCGCGGGCTGGAGTGAAAAACGAAATCTCAGAATTACTATATTTTGTTTACATGAATAAATTGTACAAAAATTGCATTGAACACTCGACAAATCTGATATTTTTTCTCAAGAGACTTATGTATGTGATGTTATAAAAGGCGTCGACGAAGAGCCATTTTGGAATCATAAAATAAAAAATAATGACAGGGAGAAGTAGCAAGTTGATCCAGCATTCGTTTTGACACACCTCACATAAGTTCTATGTTTCATGCTCTTTCCTCGTCTCACGTTTCCTCTTTCCCTCTCTCTTTTTCTATTTTTATCTCAGGCCAAGGATTTGAAATTAATAGTTAAAGAAAAATTAAATATACATGCATCATCGCTCGCTGATATTTATACATTTTTATCCCACTGTAAATCTTAATTGAAACCTACTTTTACGTCTATGTCACAAAATGATATGAGTTTTACTGGGAGGTCCGCGGGCCAGATTGCAATAATAAAGCATAACAGGGTGACGGGCCGGACGTTAAGCCTTCATGGGCCGGATGTGGCCCGCGGGCCGGAGGTTTCCCGCCCCTGCTCTAGATGGTTCATCTCTGTTTTAATAGATGACGTCTTCCATTCACGTTTATCCATGCCTCTGCTTTAATCGATGACGTCACAAATCAATGATGTCATCCAATTTGCCCGGGGACAAACAAAACAAACAAGCAAGATCCACAGTTTTAAGAGTATACCAGATCCCCTGGGGTATAAACAGGTATAATCCTGATTAAACATTATCCCCCATCATCTGACATCATAAATGATGACGTCTATGTCCTCTGTTTTAATATATGACATCATCTTTTTGTTACTTTAGCATTTATGACGTCATAAAGGATCTCCACCCACCCACCAACCCCCGATGTCGTCGACCTGTTTTAGCAAACTCATTTCTTTGTGACATTATAAAGGACCCCCCACCCCTCCCCGTTGTCTTCCACCTCTGTTTAAGTGGATTACGTCATTCCTTTGTGACGTCATCCATTGGGCACTGAGGCAAATAAGCAAACAAATCCTTGGTCTTTTGGCTAAGATCAAAGTGTAGTATCTGTTCCGACTGTCCTGTGCAGTTATGGGAGGTTAACCCCCTCCCAGGCTTTGCCTCCCCTCTTTGGGGAGGAGTAAGTTTATTGCTTACTGTCTGAGGCGCTCTGGCCAGGCAATTTTTTAAGAAACTCTGTACTCTTCCTCTAGAGTACAAATTCCCACCTTCCGACCTTGTGTCACATTCTACTTTGTGGGACGTAGATAAATAGGAGTAGTATACTAGACCCTCTGCAAATACTTTTATTTGTTTACTTTTCTTTTGTATCGATCAATTGTTAATTAGTTCTTCACTAATGTCCACTCGTATTGATTGTTTTTTATTCTACAATTGTTTTAATTATTTAATCTGTTTTTGTTTTTGTTTTATTAATTAATTTCGTTTTTCTTCTAAGCATAATTTGTAGTTTTTACTATTCATATTGCAGGGGGTGTGGGGGTAAATTTAAGATTTCCCAATTGATATTAGTAGGTGCGTGCAAAAATGGCCGCCGGTTGTACTGACTCTCGTTCTTAAAAGTGTCTTTTCTTAATTTTTAAAAGTAGTTTTCGTTTAACTTTTGATTGTGTTCGAAAGATAGAAGCATTAAGTTAATATCTAAAAGGAAACAAATGTATATTTACGTGTGAAAAATAAATGTATATTTACGTGTGAAAAATAAATGTATATTTACGTGTGTAGCAGTTACCTCCTCCTTTCAAAACATAACTACACCGGTTTGCCGGTATGTGTCGCTTTTTCACCGACAGGTGGCACTGTAAAGCGACACCAGAGTTATCTGCCCTTCTGACTATAAAAACCGTTGCAAACGGAAAATTCTCTCTCTTCCTCACCGACCTGCCTCGGCAGACAGGCGCTGACACTAGCGTTCCGTTTCACTCTTCTCTGGTCGACAGAACGACGCTAATACACTAGCGTTTCGTCTCACGCTTTTCTCTTGAACTGGTCTCAGCAAAACAACTACCAACACACGTTTCTTCCGTCAACACGTGGGCAAACAACGGTAAGAGTTCTCAACTCGTTTTCTTTGTTTACGGCTTTCAAAGACTTTTCCTACGCCGGATTCATTTCTTCTTATACCTTTTCAAGAACTGTTTTTCCATCGACACACATGCATTCATCACACACTTCACCATTCCACGTACATACACGTTCAATAAACCTTATTTGAACTACTTCATTTTTGTTTATTAATTATTACTCTGTCTTTGCATGCAACACTGCTTGATTTACTGAACACGTTTATAATCGGGGGAACACGACCCTCTCGATACCGAACATTGGTGACTCAACGTGCAAGCTTTGTTGTATGGGGCAGAGTAATTAATTTCGTACAAGAACAAAAAAATATATATATATAATTTCTCGTTTTTTCTTTCGTGGTGAAACGAATTACGCATCCATCTTTTTCCTTTTTTTTTTCTACCCACGTGGTAGAAATATACAAACAAACAAACAAAAACAAAAGAAGCCACCGTCTCCATTTTTCCTGGCCACGCGGAAATACCCAAACAAGAAAAACAAAAACATTTCTCGGCTTCTCCGAGTATAAAACAAGTTACAATTTCATTTTTTCGTCTTCCCTTTCTCCACCCACGTGTCGGAAAAATATATACAAAGAAAAGGACAAACTTTTGGCAATCCTTTTTTTTTCTTTTTTTCAACGAACAAAAGGACCTTACAAGACGCCACTTCCTTTGTTTTGGACACGTGGAGATAAAAAGAAAACAAACGCTCACGCTTCCCATCTTTTTCGTGACCACGTGTTGATAAAAAAATGCCGCCATCTTTTTCACGTGGAAATGAAAATTCAAACAAAAAAAGAAAATACGAATTTATTTCCTGTTTCAACAACAAGCAAAAAAGGAAGCTGCCATCTTTTCCCTAACCACGTGGAAATAAAAATTAAAAAAAAAAAAAAAATATGAATTTTTTTTCTTCTTTCTTTTCAACAACAAAGGAAAGAGAGGCCGCCATTCTTTCTCTACGTGGAAACTAACATTCAAACAAACGAAAACAAAAACGTCATTCCTCGTGTGAAACAAATTATGACTCCATTTTTTTTCTTTTCTTTTTCCTTTCTACCCACGTGTTGGAAATATATATATAAAGGAAAAGAAAACTACAAAACGACCAACACACGACGACAAACACGAACAACATCACCCTTCAAGGCCTACCAACAATCTTCAACACAAGATGAACAACCACATTTTCCCGGACATTCATCAAGCACCAAACATTTCCGGACATCACTGACGACACTATGGAAGAAATCACACCAGTTCAAAATGAGTACAACTGCGCAAGCACGACTAAATACTCAACAACTGGACGTTCGTTGATCAACTGGGGGACACATCAACTAGAACGACGCGCACCAACACCAGTACAGACCCACTTGTACCTGGACCTGCTAACTCACTTGCAGACATTTGTGCATCTGACTTTGACCATAGTGTACCACCGATCTCAACAACTAGATGTTTGTTCATCAGCTCCACAACACGGACTAATTAACATGAACAACATCAACACCTGCACAGACTCACTTGTGCTCATTCATCAACACCGCACAGACTCACTTGTGCTCGTTCATCAACAACTGCACAGATTCACTTGTGCTCATTCATCAACACCTGCACAGACTCACTTGTGCTCATTCATCAACACCGCACAGACTCACTTGTGCTCGTTCATCAACAACTGCACAGATTCACTTGTGCTCATTCATCAACAACTGCACAGACTCACTTGTGCTCATTTATCAACAACTGCACAGACTCACTTGTGCTCATTCATCAACAACTGCACAGATTCACTTGTGCTCATTCATCAACAACTGCACAGATTCACTTGTGCTCATGCATCAACCACTGCACAGACTCACTTGTGCTCATTCATCAACAACTGCACAGACTCACTTGTGCTCATTCATCAACAACTGCACAGACTCACTTGTGCTCATTCATCAGCAACTGCACAGATTCACTTGTGCTCGCTCATCAACACCGCACAGACCCACTTGTGCTCGCTCATCAACACCGCACAGACTCACTTGTGCTCACTCATCAACAACCGCGCAGACCCAAGCACCAAACATTCCCGGACAACACTGACAATTCAACGTTCGTTCATCAGCTCCGCATCACGCAGACTAATCAACATGAACAATGCCACCAACAAGTGCAAATTCGCTTGCACTCAGCATTTTTCGACCGCAGACTCACTTGCGCTCAACTTAATGCAGACCCAAACAACACGCAGATCCACATGTGTTACAAACACTCAATTCCGCAGATACACTTGTGATCAATCATTAAATACAGATGGAAACACAGAAATAAGTAGCGTGCACACTACTTTTTCTAATCTTCAACAGCAAAACAGACATACCCACAAAGAATGCTTCTCATCTACAACTGTACATATTGAATAATATTTTCAATATTTTTCAATCTGGGGGGGAGTCCTTGTAGCAGTTACCTCCTCCTTTCAAAACATAACTACACCGGTTTGCCGGTATGTGTCGCTTTTTCACCGACAGGTGGCACTGTAAAGCGACACCAGAGTTATCTGCCCTTCTGACTATAAAAACCGTTACAAACAGAAAATTCTCTCTCTTCCTCACCGACCTGCCTCGGCAGACAGACGCTGACACTAGCGTTCCGTTTCACTCTTCTCTGGTCGACAGAACGACGCTAATACACTAGCGTTTCGTCTCACGCTTTTCTCTTGAACTGGTCTCAGCAAAACAACTACCAACACACGTTTCTTCCGTCAACACGTGGGCAAACAACGGTAAGAGTTCTCAACTCGTTTTCTTTGTTTACGGCTTTCAAAGACTTTTCCTACGCCGGATTCATTTCTTCTTATACCTTTTCAAGAACTGTTTTTCCATCGACACACATGCATTCATCACACACTTCACCATTACACGTACATACACGTTCAATAAACCTTATTTGAACTACTTCATTTTTGTTTATTAATTATTACTCTGTCTTTGCATGCAACAATTGCTTGATTTACTGAACACGTTTATAATCGGGGGAACACGACCCTCGATCCGAACACGTGTGAAAAATAAATGTATATTTACGTGTGAAAAACAAATGTATATTTACGTGTGAAAAATAAATGTATATTTACGTGTGAAAAATAAATGTATATTTACGTGTGAAAAATAAATGTATATTTACGTGTGAAAAATAAATGTATATTTACGTGTGAAAAATAAATGTATATTTACGTGTGAAAAATAAATGTATATTTACGTGTGAAAAATAAATGTATATTTACGTGTGAAAAATAAATGTATATTTACGTGTGAAAAATAAATGTATATTTACGTGTGAAAAATAAATGTATATTTACGTGTGAAAAACAAATGTATATTTACGTGTGAAAAATAAATGTATATTTACGTGTGAAAAACAAATGTATATTTACGTGTAAAAAATAAATGTATATTTACGTGTGAAAAATAAATGTATATTTACGTGTGAAAAATAAATGTATATTTACGTGTGAAAAACAAATGTATATTTACGTGTGAAAAATAAATGTATATTTACGTGTGAAAAATAAATGTATATTTACGTGTGAAAAATAAATGTATATTTACGTGTGAAAAATAAATGTATATTTACGTGTGAAAAACAAATGTATATTTACATGTGAAAAATAAATGTATATTTACGTGTGAAAAATAAATGTATATTTACGTGTGAAAAACAAATGTATATTTACGTGTGAAAAATAAATGTATATTTACGTGTGAAAAATAAATGTATATTTACGTGTGAAAAATAAATGTATATTTACGTGTGAAAAATAAATGTATATTTACGTGTGAAAAATAAATGTATATTTACGTGTGAAAAATAAATGTATATTTACGTGTGAAAAATAAATGTATATTTACGTGTGAAAAACAAATGTATATTTACGTGTGAAAAACAAATGTATATTTACGTGTGAAAAACAAATGTATATTTACGTGTGAAAAATAAATGTATATTTACGTGTGAAAAATAAATGTATATTTACGTGTGAAAAACAAATGTATATTTACGTGTGAAAAATAAATGTATATTTACGTGTGAAAAATAAATGTATATTTACGTGTGAAAAATAAATGTATATTTACGTGTGAAAAATAAATGTATATTTACTTGTGAAAAATAAATGTATATTTACGTGTGAAAAATAAATGTATATTTACGTGTGAAAAATAAATGTATATTTACGTGTGAAAAATAAATGTATATTTACGTGTGAAAAACAAATGTATATTTACGTGTGAAAAATAAATGTATATTTACGTGTGAAAAATAAATGTATATTTACGTGTGAAAAACAAATGTATATTTACGTGTGAAAAATAAATGTATATTTACGTGTGAAAAATAAATGTATATTTACGTGTGAAAAATAAATGTATATTTACGTGTGAAAAATAAATGTATATTTACGTGTGAAAAATAAATGTATATTTATGTGTGAAAAATAAATGTATATTTACGTGTGAAAAACAAATGTATATTTACGTGTGAAAAATAAATGTATATTTACGTGTGAAAAATAAATGTATATTGACGTGCTTTATTTTCATAAAAAATCTTTTTAATTCATACATTCTTTTTATTAATACATAAAGATATAACTTTAGTAAAGGTGTATTTTGTTTTAAAAAATTAATACATTTTCGCGAAGATTAAAACAAAAATAATGGTTTCATTATATTCCGTGATCGTTGATTAATAAATACTGAAAATTTCCTTAAAATTGGTTGATTTCCTGAATTTTGGTGTATTTTTAAGTGAAAGGGGGGTCAAAATGTTTTTACATTTTGGGAATCGGCCATTGATTTTGCATGTACCTAGATATTAGAGCTAATACATTTATTTTTATATTCCCATATATATATTTAGACAATGCAGTGCTATTTCTGTATGTTTCATTCCTGAATGTCATTATGTGATAATTATACCTACATATGAAGTTATTTTCCGTGGCTCCTATGTATACTTTCTGTTTATTATTGTTTAATGCCAATACAATGCAATGGGAACTGAATACAATTAGTATTATTGCGATAAGAATAACAAAAGCAATATGAAATGGTTCTTCATCATCAGCATATACTGTTAAATGTCCGTTTTACATGCAGGCATATGATGGACGGTTTTTAGAAAGTGACTTCTGAACTAACCTATCTCTAGACAGGTCTTTATTTATCCCTCTTTCACTCAAGTCCATCCTTATCACTACTTCCCAAGTTATACCCTGGCCTTTCCCTGTGAACTGAACCTGTTACCTAAATTCTTCTACAAACCCAAGAACTCTCATCCATTTTTTTCAACGTAACGGTTCTTCTTACCGTTTTTATTTTTGTATTAATATATCTAGTAAAGACTGACTTCATAATGAAAATGTATTTTTCAAACTGACAACAATTGAGCCAATTTTTTTAATTTTTGTATTAATATTTCTAAGTAAAGACTGACTTCATAATGAAAATGTATTTTTCAAACTGACAACAATTGAGCCAATTTTTTTAATTTTTGTATTAATATTTCTAAGTAAAGACTGACTTCATAATGAAAATGTATTTTTCAAACTGACAACAATTGAGCCAATTTTTTTAATTTTTGTATTAATATTTCTAAGTAAAGACTGACTTCATAATGAAAATGTATTTTTCAAACTGACAACAATTGAGCCAATTTTTTTAATTTTTGTATTAATATTTCTAAGTAAAGACTGACTTCATAATGAAAATGTATTTTTCAAACTGACAACAATTGAGCCAATTTTTTTAATTTTTGTATTAATATTTCTAAGTAAAGACTGACTTCATAATGAAAATGTATTTTTCAAACTGACAACAATTGAACCAATTTTTTAAATTTTTGAAAATGTTTAGTGTTTCACATCTAAATAAGAACTGTCATGCGTTATACATTGTGTACAGACAAAGAAGAGAGAAAGGAAGAAAATCGTTTAGTTAAAAATCCAATTGGCGCCGTGTAAGAATTACTTCTTTTATTCTCAAATGTTTGTGCGTGTGTGTGTGTGGGGGGGTGGTGTGTGTTGCAAAAAGGGGTCAAATTGCAAAACCAAGAGAAAAAGTGATTATTTCACATTGAATATACCATTTCACAAGAATAGGGAAAGTTATTGAGACGAGAAAGAAAAACAAAGAAGGCTAAAGGCAAAAAAAAGAAAAAATGTAGTGGAAAAAGGCAAACATCAAAAGTAATGACAACAAATTCTATCTAAACATAATATAGCAACTTCATTTTAGTCTTGATAGAACAACCAAAAGTAAGGAGTTAAGAAGAAAAGAGTTAAGAAATTTTCAAAGGGTCTAGACCAGGGGCGGGCAACCTTTTCAGAGTGAGGGCCAAATGAGACTTTTGGAAGGAGATCGCGGGCTGGAGTGAAAAACGAAATCTCAGAATTACTATATTTTGTTTACATGAATAAATTGTACAAAAATTGACTTGAACACTCTCCAAATCTGATATTTTGTTCTCAGGAAACTTCTGTATGTGATATTATAAAAGGCGCCGACGAAGAGCTATTTTGGAATCATAAAAAATAATGACGGGGAGAAGTAGCAAGTTGATCCAGCATTCGTTTTAACACACCTCACACCTGTTTTATGCCCTTTCCTCGTCTCTCGTTTCCTCTTTGCCTCTCTCTTTCCCTTTTTCTATTTTTATCTCAGGCCAAGGATTTGAAATTAATAGAAAAATGAAATATACATGCATCATCGCTCGCTGATGTTTATACATTTTCATCCCACTGTAAATCTTAATTGAAACCTACATTTACGTCTATGTCACAAAATGATATGAGTTTTACTGGGAGGTCCGTGGGCCGGATAACAATAATAAAGCATAACCGGGTGGCGGGCCGGACGCTAAGCCTTTGCGGGCCGGATGTGGCCCGCGGGCCGGGGGTTGCCCGTCCCTGGTCTAGACCATGGATTCTCAACCGTGGTCCATATAATATTTATGGGGGTCCACAGGAAAAACATAACAAATTGGGGGTCCACAATGATATTTTGGTGGTCCATGAAGAGAAAAAGCTCAGAATGGTTTTCATTAGGATGACCCTAATGATAATAATGAATGACTTGTATAGTTTAGTTTAATCATTCAAGTTATTTAAACTATAACATTCAAGTTATTTTAACTATAACATTCAAGTTATTTTAACTATAACATTCAAGTTATTTTAACTATAATATTCAAGTTATTTTAACTATAATATTCAAGTTATTTTAACTATAACATTCAAGTTATTTTAACTATAATATTCAAGTTATTTTAACTATAACATTCAAGTTATTTTAACTATAATATTCAAGTTATTTTAACTATAATATTCAAGTTATTTTAACTATAATATTCAAGTTATTTTAACTATAAGATTCAAGTTATTTTAACTATAAGATTCAAGTTATTTTAACTATAATATTCAAGTTATTTTAACTATAATATTCAAGTTATTTTAACTATAATATTCAAGTTATTTTAACTGTAATATTCAAGTTATTTTAACTATAATATTCAAGTTATTTTAACAATAATATTCAAGTTATTTTAACTATAATATTCAAGTTATTTTAACTATAACATTCAAGTTATTTTAACTATAATATTCAAGTTATTTTAACTATAATATTCAAGTTATTTTAACTATAATATTCAAGTTATTTTAACTGTAATATTCAAGTTATTTTAACTATAATATTCAAGTTATTTTAACAATAATATTCAAGTTATTTTAACTATAACATTCAAGTTATTTTAACTATAATATTCAAGTTATTTTAACTATAATATTCAAGTTATTTTAACTGTAATATTCAAGTTATTTTAACTATAATATTCAAGTTATTTTAACTATAATATTCAAGTTATTTTAACTATAACATTCAAGTTATTTTAACTATAATATTCAAGTTATTTTAACTATAATATTCAAGTTATTTTAACTGTAATATTCAAGTTATTTTAACTGTAACATTCAAGTTATTTTAACTATAACATTCAAGTTATTTTAACTATAATATTCAAGTTATTTTAACTGTAATATTCAAGTTATTTTAACTATAATATTCAAGTTATTTTAACAATAATATTCAAGTTATTTTAACTATAATATTCAAGTTATTTTAACTGTAATATTCAAGTTATTTTAAGTATAATATTCAAGTTATTTTAAGTATAACATTCAAGTTATTTTAACTATAACATTCAAGTTATTTTAACTATAATATTCAAGTTATTTTAAGTATAACATTCAAGTTATTTTAACTATAACATTCAAGTTATTTTAACTATAATATTCAAGTTATTTTAACTATAATATTCAAGTTATTTTAACTGTAATATTCAAGTTATTTTAACTATAACATTCAAGTTATTTTAACAATAATATTCAAGTTATTTTAACTATAATATTCAAGTTATTTTAACTGTAATATTCAAGTTATTTTAACTATAATATTCAAGTTATTTTAAGTATAACATTCAAGTTATTTTAACTATAACATTCAAGTTATTTTAACTATAATATTCAAGTTATTTTAACTATAATATTCAAGTTATTTTAACTATAATATTCAAGTTATTTTAACTATAACATTCAAGTTATTTTAACTATAATATTCAAGTTATTTTAACTATAATATTCAAGTTATTTTAACTATAATATTCAAGTTATTTTAACTGTAATATTCAAGTTATTTTAACTATAACATTCAAGTTATTTTAACAATAATATTCAAGTTATTTTAACTGTAATATTCAAGTTATTTTAACTGTAACATTCAAGTTATTTTAACTATAATATTCAAGTTATTTTAACTATAACATTGAAGTTATTTTAACTATAATATTCAAGTTATTTTAACTATAATATTCAAGTTATTTTAAGTATAACATTCAAGTTATTTTAACTATAATATTCAAGTTATTTTAACTATAACATTCAAGTTATTTTAACTATAATATTCAAGTTATTTTAACTATAACATTCAAGTTATTTTAACTATAACATTCAAGTTATTTTAACTATAATATTCAAGTTATTTTAACTGTAATATTCAAGTTATTTTAACTATAACATTCAAGTTATTTTAACTATAATATTCAAGTTATTTTAACTGTAATATTCAAGTTATTTTAACTATAACATTCAAGTTATTTTAACAATAATATTCAAGTTATTTTAACTATAACATTCAAGTTATTTTAACTATAACATTCAAGTTATTTTAACTATAATATTCAAGTTATTTTAACTGTAATATTCAAGTTATTTTAACTATAACATTCAAGTTATTTTAACAATAATATTCAAGTTATTTTAACTGTAATATTCAAGTTATTTTAACTGTAACATTCAAGTTATTTTAACTATAATATTCAAGTTATTTTAACTATAACATTGAAGTTATTTTAACTATAATATTCAAGTTATTTTAACTATAATATTCAAGTTATTTTAAGTATAACATTCAAGTTATTTTAACTATAATATTCAAGTTATTTTAACTATAACATTCAAGTTATTTTAACTATAATATTCAAGTTATTTTAACTATAACATTCAAGTTATTTTAACTATAACATTCAAGTTATTTTAACTATAACATTCAAGTTATTTTAACTATAACATTCAAGTTATTTTAACTATAATATTCAAGTTATTTTAACTATAATATTCAAGTTATTTTAAGTATAACATTCAAGTTATTTTAACTATAATATTCAAGTTATTTTAACTATAACATTCAAGTTATTTTAACTATAATATTCAAGTTATTTTAACTATAACATTCAAGTTATTTTAACTATAATATTCAAGTTATTTTAACTATAACATTCAAGTTATTTTAACTATAATATTCAAGTTATTTTAACTATAACATTCAAGTTATTTTAACTATAATATTCAAGTTATTTTAACTATAATATTCAAGTTATTTTAAGTATAACATTCAAGTTATTTTAACTATAATATTCAAGTTATTTTAACTATAACATTCAAGTTATTTTAACTATAATATTCAAGTTATTTTAACTATAACATTCAAGTTATTTTAACTATAACATTCAAGTTATTTTAACTATAACATTCAAGTTATTTTAACTATAACATTCAAGTTATTTTAACTATAATATTCAAGTTATTTTAACTATAATATTCAAGTTATTTTAAGTATAACATTCAAGTTATTTTAACTATAATATTCAAGTTATTTTAACTATAACATTCAAGTTATTTTAACTATAATATTCAAGTTATTTTAACTATAACATTCAAGTTATTTTAACTATAATATTCAAGTTATTTTAACTATAACATTCAAGTTATTTTAACTATAATATTCAAGTTATTTTAACTATAATATTCAAGTTATTTTAACTATAATATTCAAGTTATTTTAACTATAATATTACAGTTATTTTAACTATAATATTCAAGTTATTTTAACTATAACATTACAGTTATTTTAACTATAATATTACAGTTATTTTAACTATAATATTCAAGTTATTTTAACTATAACATTCAAGTTATTTTAACTATAATATTTTCTTTTTACCTCAAACATTTACCATGCATTCTGTTTCTAAATATTTTTCTAGTTCTCGAAATATTTCTAAAAATCAATAGCAATATATATAGTTAGATATTATTATGAAATGCAATAATTGTATTACCAGCTGTATATATATATATATATATATATATATATATATATATATATATATATATATATATATATATATATATATATATATATATATATATATATATATATATATACAGGGTGGGCAAAAATAAGGGTCCTATTTTTAAAAATTCATAACTTTTTTATTTATTGAGTTTTTTTTTTGTTTTTTTTAGAATAAGTAAAGGACCCCTTCCGAAGCAAGCATGAGCCGTATTAGCCCTAAGGAACGTACCCTCATTTAGAAAACATTATTTTTGCTTAAAAAACTCAAAACAGTGTAAAAAAACAATACTTTAGTTTTTGTAAGTTTTAAGAAGTGTTTTTCGGCTAAAATTTGTTTTGTTTATTTCAAAAAATCTCGGAAGGGTCAGTCTACACACACATAAAGTTTGGTGAGTTTAACTTTTATTTTGTGGAAGTTATTCAAATTCAATTTATTCAAATTTAAAGATAGGACCCTTATTTTGGCCCACCCTGTATATATATATATATATATATATATATATATATATATATATATATATATATATATATATATAATAATCCAGGTAAAACATTCACAGGGTAGTAATCCAAAGAATTTCAACCGGGTTTATAAAAATTGAGATTCTATATGTGATTTGGATTATTTTTCAATCAACCTCTTTGATATCTTGCCTGGGGCTATTTTAAGCTTGTTGACTTGGATGAACTGTATAGTTTTACTAAAAGGTATGTTTTGGGCCGATATATTTGATGTTTTATATACCTTTATGTATTTTTCTATATATTTTTTTATATATTTTCAAAGTTTAATTTTTATTACCTGCAGTAATGTCATTGCGGTAATGGTCCTCTGAGGAGAAGATTTTTTTTTGAAAACTCATGAGTTAATGACTTTAAAGAACTTTGCCTGAACATTGAACTGTAATAAAATTTGAGTCGCACCTTATTTTATTCTTTCACTTTATCTATTGCTATTAATGCTCTACCCAGTATATTGAGCTTTATTTTTATCCGGAAGTTTACTAATTAAAGATATTAGTTGCCTCTTATATCTTCTGTTGTATTAACCTTATATATATATATATATATATATATATATATATATATATATATATATATATATATATATATATATATATACTTAACAGTAACGTCCAAATATACGCTACTTATAAACATTGACTAACGGGATTTGTAAAGAAATATTTTTTATTTTTTTATATTTTTAAATCTTTTCCATTTTTTAATCTCAACTGTTACATTTCACCCCCCCCCCCCATTTTTTCAAACCTTATTAAACCTCCCTAACCCTAATTTTAAACAAATATACATAACACTCTAAGCAAATAACGCATCCAAACGAGAGTGATACGTGACTTCACATTTCTAAAACAGGTGACAACATAAGCTGAAGAGAGCCAGAGGGCTAAGTCTTTCTGAACTTGAAACCGACGGTACGAATGCTGTACTAATTTTTCTGTACCAAAAAATATATATATATAAAATAACTCAAAGCTTCTTTCGACTATATATATATATATATATATATATATATATATATATATATATATATATATATATATATATATATATATATATATATATATATATATATATATATATATATATTACATACATCCCATGGCTGCTCTGCGTAAAAAGAAGTGCCAACAGTACTCCGTAGAATATTTATTTTACGGATTTATTCCAACACCACATAATGAAATGAAACCAATGTGCCTCATGTGTATGGATGTACTTTCAAATGATAGCATGAAACGTTGTAAACAAAACAGAATCTAGAAAAGAAGCAGAGAACGATAAGCCAGTAGAATACGTTAAAAAAGCTTTGTGATGATTTGCAAGCTAGAAAAATGGTGTCTCAATTGTTTAATAACAAAATGCGTCAAATGAGTGATGGCTTACCGGCATCATATGAAATTATTAGCAAAATAATAGCAAAGGCAGGAAAACTCCATAATGTTAGTGAAACAGTAATTCTACCAGCAGTTTCTGTTATAATTTCGTCAGTTATGAAACAAAATGCAAGTGAAATTACTAATTCCATCCCTTTAAGTGGCTCTTCTGTGGCATGGTGCATTGATGGAATGGCAGAGGATATCGAGAAACAATTAATAGCCCATTAACAAGTGAAACATTTTGCTCTTAAACTTGATGAATCCACATTAAGAGATAATGAGGCCATTTTATTAGTATATGTTCGATTTAACAATAATGAAGGACCCAATATCAGCTCAATGGTTGATTATTAAGATCAAACAGAGCTATTACAGAGTAAGTTTAGATAAATAAAATTAGTACATTATTGTTATATCGTAGTAATAACAATAAATAAATAAAATTAGTACATTATTGTTATATCGTAGTAATAACAATAAATAAATAAATTTAGTACATTATTGTTATATCGTAGTAATAACAATAAATAAATAAATTTAGTACATTATTGTTATATCGTAGTAATAACAATAAATAAATAAATTTAGTACATTATTGTTATATCGTAGTAATAACAATAAATAAATAAATTTAGTACATTATTGTTATATCGTAGTAATAACAATAAATAAATAAATTTAGTACATTATTGTTATATCGTAGTAATAACAATAAATAAATAAATTTAGTACATTATTGTTATATCGTAGTAATAACAATAAATAAATAAATTTAGTACATTATTGTTATATCGTAGTAATAACAATAAATAAATAAATTTAGTACATTATTGTTATATCGTAGTAATAACAATAAATAAATAAATTTAGTACATTATTGTTATATCGTAGTAATAACAATAAATAAATAAATTTAGTACATTATTGTTATATCGTAGTAATAACAATAAATAAATAAATTTAGTACATTATTGTTATATCGTAGTAATAACAATAAATAAATAAATTTAGTACATTATTGTTATATCGTAGTAATAACAATAAATAAATAAATTTAGTACATTATTGTTATATCGTAGTAATAACAATAAATAAATAAATTTAGTACATTATTGTTATATCGTAGTAATAACAATAAATAAATAAATTTAGTACATTATTGTTATATCGTAGTAATAACAATAAATAAATAAATTTAGTACATTATTGTTATATCGTAGTAATAACAATAAATAAATAAATTTAGTACATTATTGTTATATCGTAGTAATAACAATAAATAAATAAATTTAGTACATTATTGTTATATCGTAGTAATAACAATAAATAAATAAATTTAGTACATTATTGTTATATCGTAGTAATAACAATAAATAAATAAATTTAGTACATTATTGTTATATCGTAGTAATAACAATAAATAAATAAATTTAGTACATTATTGTTATATCGTAGTAATAACAATAAATAAATAAATTTAGTACATTATTGTTATATCGTAGTAATAACAATAAATAAATAAATTTAGTACATTATTGTTATATCGTAGTAATAACAATAAATAAATAAATTTAGTACATTATTGTTATATCGTAGTAATAACAATAAATAAATAAATTTAGTACATTATTGTTATATCGTAGTAATAACAATAATTAAATAAATAAATAAATAAATAAATAAGAACACAAGACAGGAATAGAAGGAATAAGAAATGTATTAAGAATACTTAATTACATACAATAAGTTAGTCGCAAATACAGGCTCTAGGCAAAGGTGTCGATTTTATTGTAACCTGACGAATCCATCCTGTCACTATGGGTAAATCCGGATCAGTCCACAACACCTCCCCCTTAAGATTTATTTCTTCCTGGAAATATATCTTTTCCTCCTTGGATCAATCTCTAAACGTTCTGTTGAATTTCTCTTTCTTTTCATTGAACGTCTTACTTCAGCAGCAAGAGTAGTAGTAGTTTTCAGGAATCGGTACATCAAAAACATCGTAAAGTACCTCCATGGGTTCCTCATGTGAGTTTTGTTTTTCCACGTATCTGCGTCTCAACTGATTTTCCCACTTCGGACCCCGAACCATGTCCTATTCTCCTGGTGACAATACCGTCTTGCCAGGACATTTTACCATTTCTGTCATTTTTAAAAAAACATTTTTTCACCAACATCAAAATGTCTGGTCTTACCATCCGTGTTTTAAAAATGTTTTTTCTTCACTGGCAACAATTTGTCAAAAATGGTTTTAATTTTTCTTGCGAACATCATATCCGCTGGTGCCATGTTCACCACAATGTTTCTGTTCACTGTGACCCTGTAAACCCTTAAGAATTGTTGAATCTTCCACTCCTCATTTACTCCACCTCCAGCTTTTCTTGAAATCCTTTTTTAGGTATCTACAAACCTTTCTGCCTGCCCATTACTTCTCGGGTGGTATGCAGGTGTAATAATATGTTTTATCCCAAAGTTTATTGCAAAAAATATCAAACTCTCCTTAGGTGAATTGGGTCCCATTATCTGTGACAATTACATCAGGTAATCCAAACCTGGCAAACAGTTCATACAAAAAATTTATTGTTATGGCAGATGTTGGCTTTTTGCAATTCAGAATCTCTGGTCATTTTGTTAAACTGTCCACCACAATCAAATAATATGCACCATTTAGCGATTCAGCAAAATCTAGATGTAGTCTAGACCATGGCGTGTCCACTTTCGGCCATGATACTGTCATTATTTGTGGTGCTTTAGCTGCTAGAGCACGACCTCTACAGCTCAATGTCCTGGTCCATACCTGGTCAAAAAACGTATGAACGCATAAGCGATTTCATTTCGCACATTCTTGGGTGACCACAATGAAATTCCTTTAACAGTCTCTTTTGTAGTGCCACTAGAATCACGACGCGCTCGGTGTACATTAAAATTTCGTCGCAAATTGAATAGTTTTTGCTTCCCGACGAATTTATATTTCCCTTTTGTTTGCACTTCACTTTATCCATCATGTTTTTAATAAAATTATCATTTTTAAATTTTATTTGTATTTGTTGCGCATTCACTGGGAGTTCACGTACGGTGCTAACCAGTACTTCTTTGATTTCACTTTCAGCTTTGAGTGATACGATTACCGTATCTTCCATTGGTTCACAATATTTTGGAATTAATCAGGACAAGCCATCCGCATGGCTTAACTTCTTTGAAGGAATATATTCCATTTTGAAATCATAATTTAGCAGAATACTGCCCCATCGCTGTAACCTATTTGCTGTATGAACTGGGATTGCTTTCTTTGATCCAAAAGTCGATGATCCGTCTGTAAAATAAATTTACGTCCATGGATGAATTTGTTAAATTTTTTAATCCCGAAAATGATAGATAAACTTTCCTTCTCGATCTGACTATAGTCTTTTTCAGCCGAGATTATTAAACCTCTGCTCGCATGAGCAATGTCTTTTGGCCTCCTAAATTGTAATTACTCAGATCAGTAGCCAAAATTATTTCTAATTTCGAGTCATAATGTGTTAAAAAAAAAGTTCTGATGTAAGCACACTGTTAATCTTTTGAAAAGTCTTCTGGCTATTTTCTGTCCATTGCCATATTTTATCTTTTTTTAACAATTCGTTCAACGGGGAACGTAAATCATGCATATTATTTATATATATCTGATAATAGTTAGCAAGACCTAGAAATGCTTGCAATTCAGCAACATTTTTCGGAGCGGGCATATTTTTAATTGCACTAGACCTTTCTGGGCCGGGTCTTCTGCCTTTTGCGTCTATAATTTGTCCTAAATATTTTATTTGAGACATAGAAAATTCGCATTTATCCTCGATGAACGTAAACCCATATTCAGCGATTTTTTAAAAAACCTCATTCACATATTCAACGTGTTGTTCAACAGTCTCGCTCTTGATCAATATATCGTCCAAGTACGCCGAATAAGAAATCTATTAAGAATACTTAATTACATACAATAAGTCAGTCGCAAATACAGGCTCTAAGCAGACGTGCTATCAGCGGTGCTTTAAGCGGTTCCACTTTCGTTAGGCAAAGGTGTCGACCTTATCGTGACCTGACGAATCCATCCGGTCACTATGGGTAAATCCGGATCAGTCCACAACAATATGTTAGATTTAACAATAATGAAGGACGCATAGAAATCTGAAACAATTTTGAATGAAGTTGTTACTTATTTCTAGTCAAAAATAGGATCACTTCGCTTGTTCTATTGATGGTGCAGATACAAAGGTTCTATTACACATCTAAACTGTTGGAATTTGTTAAAGCCCCCTTCACTGATTGGCTGTTGCCATGTCCTTTAAGGGCCTCACGGATTGGCTGTCAGGCATTGCAACCCCTTTTTCCTTAGGTGTCATGTGAGCCAGCCCTTAAAACCCTTGCATACGGTTTCCCACCCTCTTTTTCGACGACTCTGCTCAAGTTAGCAACACATCGGCTGGTCTTCTCAGTGATACAGCCCACGACAGCATCACAGAGAATGACCTCCTGCCGATACCCGAACTCTATACAGACCTTCTTTTTCGACGACTCCACTCCAGTCAACAACACACTGGCTGGTCTTCTTTGTGACACAGCCCAAGACGGCAGTCTCAGAGAATGACCTCCCACCCTTACCAGAACTCTAAACAGATAAGTTCACGCGAACCACGTTTTTGCAAATCACCCTCTCCCAAATTTACCAATGCCTAACTGAACTTTTAAAACTGTAAATATTCTATGAGTCCATCTTTCTCTTTCTTACTAAAATTGCTATGAAATTACATTCTTGTGTTTTTTGTTCCTTCTCTCAGACTTCCGTCCTATATCTCTCTTTTGATGATTTTATCTGCACATTGTTACCCCATTCTCACGTGCGAGAATTGAACTTTATTTTCAGGATTATTTTAATCCCAACAAAACAAAGTATTTCTATTCACTGCATGATACACCGTCAAAACTTAGTTGTAAAGAAAATGAATGCACGTTTGCATACTGCCTTTACTGTCGTTATACAAGTAGTTAGCCATATTAAATTAAATTATCTCCAAGGCCAACATTTTTCATGAATTATGTTAGCAAAATGGAGAAGAGTTTGAGCAGCTTGTATTACATACAAAGGTGAGATGGCTATCAAAGGGGAATTGTCTTCAGCGTTTCATTGAACTTTGGGATTCTATTGTTTTCCTTTCTTGCTCACACACAACTTCGAGAACAGCTGCTTGCAAATAAATATGACATGTTTTTTCTTATCAGATATATTTTAAAAATTAAATTCTCTTAATAAACAGCTTCAAGGAAAAGATTTTAATCTGATATCTAGTAAAAGTGCTATTGTGGCTTTTCTGAGGAAACTACAGTTGAATAAGAATAATATCAGGTGTCGTGCATTTTAACAGTTTCCTTGTTTGGTCTCTGTTAGCAGCGATTTGCAAGATGAAGATCTTGCATTATTTGGTCATTATATGGAAAAAATGCATGAAGATATGCAAACTCGGTTTAGTGACCGACTCATGATGATTATACCGACTTTGGTTTCAATTTCTTTTTGGAGTTAATGTTGTCGATATAGACATATCTTTGCAAAAGCCTCTCATCAAATTACAAAGTGATGAAATAATGTGTGCAAAATTCAAAGATGGAAAGTACAATGTATGGAAGACAAATGCTGTTGCTATAAAGTACCCTTTGCTCTGGGATAAAGCACAGCTCTACGTTATTGCTTTTTCAAATTCTTATCTTGTTAAATCGAGATTTAGTTGTATTTCTCAACTGTTATCAAAAGCTCACAATAGACGTGACATTGTGAAAAGAGGTGATCTTCGACTATCATTAACATCAATGGAACCAGATATAAAGAAACTTGCTGAGCAGCATCAACCACACGGATCTCATTGAATAAATGGCCTTATCTCTTTTTTATTTCTTATTATTACACACTTAACCTTAACTGGTTTATCAAAATATTTAACCAGTGTACATCAATAAATGCTGCAGTGAATTCAATTGCCTGAAGAGCTCTGATCTCCATGGGCTTGATCATGGCAGAAACATTATAATATTGTAATAGAAGATATTTGCAAAGAATTATTATCACAATAATTTTGATTATTATTATTATTATTATTATTATTATTATTATTATTATTATTATTATTATTATTATTTGTACTCACTAAGAGTTCTCACACAGATCATCGTCAGTGACTGCTCACCGACAACAACCAGTGGTATTTCCTGGAGTCTGAGTGACAACAAGCCTCCCCAGATTTCCAGTATTCTTCACCTCTTTTCGATAACGATGCTGTATCGCAACAGCCTATTACTATTGATTTCTCGCTGGTAAAGACAATTGGTCTTCTCTGGGATTTGGGTGGCAATAAGCCTCCCCAAGGTTCCAGCATTCTCTGCACTTTTCCAGTGGAGGTCTGGTTTGTGTTGTCCCTCCTCGGTCTTCTCATCCTCCCCCACCCTCTACAAATATTTTGTCTTGTGTCAGCCTTAGGGATGGAAGTTTTGTTTTGTTCTCGGACATTAATCGTTTGATGTTTTCCACTTCTCTTGCTTCTTCCTCAGATATCATTATCATTATTATTATTATTATTATTATTATTATTGTTTTTGTAGAATACTTTATTTGTATTAAATTAGTTTTTATTTTAAAAAAAGCTTAATTATATACTATTTCTTTGAATATTAAAACGTCAAAATTTATATTATAGAAAAATAGAATATATTTTCTTCATATGACGAATAGTTATGAAAGGGTCTACCAAGAAAAAAAGAAAGGAGAAGGGGTCTTTCGGTAAAAAACTGTTGAGAACCACTGGTCTATGCAAAATTGATTCCCCATTCTAAATTCTAAAATAATTTTGTTGTTGTTTTTTCTTTCCACCAATTTTTTTCAGGGTGTTCATACGTAATCGCCTAAAAAGGTCGAATCTCATTATTTTTATTTTTTTTGGGGGGGGGGGTGTAGCCGAGGGTCTTAATTAACCGAAATTACTTTCTATCTGTGAAATTTAATGGCTTTAAAATCACTTTCGGATGTCGAAGGTTACCGGTGCCATTTTTACCGATGCCATTTTTACCTAAATTCATAATATTGATGAGATAAATTAATGGAAAAGCATCGGTGAAAATGGCACGGGTAAAAATAGCACAAGTGGATAAATAGGATAAAATGGCACAAAGAAAAAATATAGGCGGAAATGTCACAATGAGTTTATCAACATCTTAGATACAATACATAAAGGGAAAAAATAAGAAGTTTGTCAAATAAAAAAGAAAATTATATCGACATTTAAAAGTAGATAAGGACCCTCAGTTAAATACACCCCCCCCCCTCCTAAAAAATGAGATTTTACTTTTTAGGCGATTACGTGTGAACACACTCTGAATAACTTGGGAAAAAAATGGCAGCACTTGTTATGCCTGCCTCTGCCCGCCTCTGCCCGCCACCAATCACAATCAAGGTTTTGTCTCACATGACTCAAATTAACCAATCAATCGCAACCATTTGAAATTAAAGAAAAATCGCTTACTTTGAATATTAAAAAAAATAAAAACCAAGCACCTACCATGAACTTAACGATAGAGTAGAGAGAGACTAGTAATGTCTCTTCTGTGTGAAAGAGGCTGCAGGGACAAGATGTTTTATCTCTTTTATTCAACATTCAGGTTCCTATTTACTTGCCTCCCCACGAAGGCAAAGTTAGACACTAAGTCGGTTTTTAATGTGGGAAAAATCCAGCTCCCCCAAAACGGGCACTCTGTGGTGGAACAAAAATTTAAATTGCTGCATTCTAGACCGAGGACAGAAAAGATAAAGTATAGTATCAGAACAGATACTACACTTTAACGTTAATTCTATTTTGAAAAGTAAAGAAATAAAAATAAACCGAAAAATAAAAATTATTGTAAATCCGTCAAATATTCAGAGAAGACGAAAATATAAGCACCGGTTTTTATTTTCTTAAATATTAAAAGCAGACGATTTTTCTTTAATTTCAAATGGTTGCGATTGATTGGTCAATTTTAGTCAGGTAAGACAAATCTTTGATTGTGATTGGTGGCGGGTAGTGGCAGGCACTAACGGCCACAAAAAGTGCCACACGGAAATAAAATAATTATTTTAGAATTTAGAATAGGAGATCAGTTTCGCATATAAATTTTGATTTTGTGTGTTTGTTTTTTGTTTTGTTTTTGTATCCTGGGTAGATATCTGAAAAAAAGAATATATATACTAGTTTTTAATTTGATTTTTAACGGCATTGTTAAAAATCAATTTCGCCTTCACTCGAATCGAGTATATGTGTTTCCAGGGGCTTCGTTTGTGAGTTCTCATATGAGAAAACAGTCCAATTCGAGATCCACACATCCTATCAGAGATCGGGCATGCATTATTGTTTGACAATTGATTTTCGTGCCGCACTATTCTTGCTGCTTTCAGTTCTTCAAAATGACGCCGTTCACTTTCAAATCTTTCCACACCACTCCTTATTCTATTCCTCCACTCCACTTTCCCGAGTGCACTCGCTTCCCATGTTATGTGATCAATTCCACACCTCTTCATATCCTTCTTCAAACAATCCCTGTACCGCTTCTTCTATCTTCCAACCCTCCTAGCTCTAACATTAAGTTTGCAATAAAATATTTTCTTAGGATAGGACTGGTCACTCATTCTTACCACGTGACCAGCTCATCTCAAACGATTTTTAACAATTAAAGCCTCTATACTAGAGCAACCAAATTCTTCCAGGACACTGATGTTGGTTCGGTGATCTTGCCAGTTAATTTTCGTAAAAGTCTTTTATGTAGTTTTTCGAGTGCTATAAGATGCCGACGGTATGTCGTCCAGGTCTCCGATGCATGCAAGAGTGTTGGAAGGACAATGGCTCGATACACTAATATTTTGGTATCAAGCCTTAAACCTTTATCACCAAAGACTCTGGAATGAAGTTTACCGAAAGCAGCACTTGCACACCTAATACGATATTGGATTTCGTCGTCAATGGTGACATTGGAAGGGAGGTGGCTTCCCAGGTATACAAAGCAATCCACGTTTTCTAGCAATTCGCTATCTCGTTGAATATTAGGAGGGTTTCTATCGTTATTTTGAGGTGACGGCTGGAATAAGACCGTAGTTTTTATAACGTTGATTTTTAGTCCTAGTTTGGAGTAGGCATCCACAAAGGTATTAATCGAGGCTTGTAAGTCCTCTTCAGTCATTATCATTTGCATATTGAAATTCAATAAGAAAATCAGCATTTTTTCTAGTTCTGGCCTTCGGACGTCTCAAGTTGTAAACTCCACCATCCATTTTGTAGTTTGTGGAAGTTCACCATCCATTAGGTGCAGTATAACTTCAATAAAGATTGAAAACAAGGTAGCTGCGGCTACACATCCCTGTTTGACCTCAGATTTGACCTTGAATGGATCTGTACAGCTGCCATTACCGTTGCAGTCATATCGTTGTGAAGCAGTTTCATTATTTTGATGAACTTCTCTGAACAACCAGCTTTTGATAAGATTTTCCAGAGAAGTTCACGGTTTACACTATCAAAGACTTTTGTTAGATCGATGTAAGCTATATATAGAGGTTGATGTTGCTCTCGGCATTTTTCCTGAAGCTGCCTTAGACTGAATATCATGTCGTTGGTGCCACGAGCCGGTCAAAAGCCACATTTTGACTCGGGTAAAACAGACTCAATAAGAGGTTTTAGTCTCTGTTTTAAGATACGAGTCAATATTTTTTCAGCTATTAATAGTAGTGTAATACCTCTATAATTTCAACAGTCAGTTCTTTCTCCCTTTTTCTTGAAAATGGTTGTAATTAGACCATCCTTTAAATCACTTGGTATTTCCTCCTGTACCCATATTTCGACAATAAGTTGATGCATTTGTAAATACAGGAATGGTCTTCCTGATTTATAGATTTCAGCAGGGATGTTGTCTATACCAGCAGCCTTATTATTTTTCAAAGCAAGGAGTGCAGTCTTGACCTTTTCATGAGAGCGAATTCTGCTTAGTGAATCGTCCACAGGTCGTTGCAGGATTTGATGTATCGTATTGTCGTCGATGATTGTATGTCGGTTTAACAGATCTTTAAAGTGGGCTAAGATTTCTCCACTACTTTTGAGAATTCAAGAGCCATCCCTACTTCGCAAAGGAGCTAGGCCTTGTGTGCTGGGACCATAGAGAATTCTAGTTGCACTAAAGAAATTCTTCATGTCGTTTTTATCAACATATAGTTGTATTTCTGTAGATTTGTTCGTCCACCAGTTGTTTTTAGATGTTTCTGCTTTGGCTTTTAATTCTCTGTTTTCTCTTTTTGGCTTCTGACTTCAGGTCATTGAGATGTGACGCGAGCGCTTTTCTTGTTTACTTGATTAGATCTTTTATTTCTTTGTCATTTTCGTCAAACCAGTCTTGATTCTTATATTTCTCCAAACCAATCGTTTAAAATTGCAGACTTCAGCTTTTGCCTATGTTCTTCAGCATGGTTGGATGTTGGCCAGATAGGTGCTGAAGAACATATTGTACCTGAAGCCATTTAGTCGAATCTTGCAGTAATTCGACGTGTAATTTGAGCCTCTTCTTAGGTGTATTCCGTTTATTCTTCCTACGCTGCAGCTTGATTCACATTATTGAGAAAACTAAACGATGGTCTGTCCAGCAGCGCTTGTTGAGCGGCTTTTTATTCGCTTGTGCCATTTTTACCGGTGCCATTTTTACCGTGCCATTTTTTTCGGTGCCATTTTTACCGAGCACCCAATATTATATACAAAATGTATTTAGCCAGCGTTGCCTGGGTGGAGTCATATTGATGGGTTAGAGAAAAATAAGTCGAAATATAGTTGTGTTTACCTTATATTTTTCGTGCTTATACATATAAAAATCGCAGTTTCAAATAAATGAACCGGAAAATTCTTTGATATACTTATTTATAAAGAAAAACTAGGTATCTACACCAAAAATTATCTAGTAGAATTGTAATTAAAAATAAAAATCAGTTTTATCGTATTTCATAAATACGCCATTGATTAGAACGATGTCAGGGGGGGGGGGCATAACTCAGTTTGTCATATAAATAAGTAATAAATCGGCAAAATACTATAAAACTGATTTTTATTTTTAGTTAAAATTCTACTTGATTATATTTCCTCATTTTTGGTGAGGATATTTATTTTTGCCTGATACGTAAGTATAAACAATAGTTTTTATTTGGAAATGCGTTTTTCATATGTTCTCCTAAGTGTATAAGCACTTTTTGACACTTCTGCATTTCAACCGTCACTTGGACTTAATAATAGAAGAGTTCCATTCATTCCACCGAGTCAACCGGAATGTTGACTGTTTGTTGGATTTTCGTTTTAAATTATAAATTTTCGTTTTAAAAGATCACTGTTAACTATTTTGATAAAATTTTAATTCATACAATAAAAAAAATCACTGACTATTCATTTTAATGATAAATTTTCATTTTAAAAATCACTGTTGACTATTTTGAGAAAGTTTTAATTCATATAATAATAAAACACATTTTTATTATTTTTATACATTTTTAAATTATTAAATAAAATATTTAATTTTCAATAACGATATATTGTTCGCTGTTATTATTCGCTGTTAATATTGTCATTTTGGATAAAAACATCTAATTCGGTTACTTCCGGTTGGTTGTCTGCCCCTGCCTTCAAAAGAGGAAAGCAAACTAAGTCCAAGTGACGGTTGAAATGCAGAAGTGCCCACTTTTTTTTAAAATAGCATTTTTTTTTAAATAGTTTTTAGTTTTACATTATTTTTAATTTCAATAAATATTCAATTAAAAGTAAATAAAAATAATTAAATGTGTATTTAATAAATACTATTTATCAAAGTTACGTATCGGCGTGAAACACACAGACACACGAGATCTTGTCTAATAGTTTTATTAATAGATGACGAAACGTTTATTGTAAGTTGCATTCAACAATACAGCCGAAACGAATAAAAAGCGTGCATTCAATTTTAGAAGAAGCGAGTAGCCCCTATTTACTTGTCTCCCCGCGAGGGCAGATTTTGATACAAGGTCGGTTTTTAATATGAGAAAAATCCAGCCCCCTCCCAAACATTTGTTTAATTGCCTCAGTCTAGAATGATTTCTCTTTCACTGACCGTGGACAGAAAAGATGAAGTGTAGTATGACAACAGATACTACACCTTGATCCTAGCCAAAAGGCAAAGAAAAGCTATTCATGTTATTGTCTACAATTATTTTATTTTATTAAAGTTACGTATATGCGAGAAACACACATACGAAATCTTGTCTAGTAATGCAAATTTAGAAAGCCATTCTTAACATAGGGAGCGGCGGGTCTTTTTTAACTCTTCCCTTGCAGCCGACGAAACTCCTAAAATGAAAACAAAAAAATGATAAAATGCACAAGTGCAATTATTATCAATTGATTTTTATTTTAATTGTTCTAAATTTTAAGGGTTTTTTTCTAATGTGAAAAATTATACCAAACATTTTTTTGCTGTTAAAAGTAAAAGAACTTTTTCTTTTTTTTAAGGTGGGTGGGTATAATATTTACTTACACAATAATTTATTTTTAAATCGAGTTATATTGTTGCAGTTTATGGTTTAATAATTTCAGAAAACAAACTCTTATTTAAGAAGGCAAATGAGGAAATGGTTTGGCGCCTTTGTTTAATAACCTTCAATATGACACCAGACGTTTGACCTCCTGTTTCGTTCCGTTGCCGGTATACGTCATTCGTCATATACAATATTAGTTCACGGAAATAGGCGATTATTACCGGAAATACACGATTTAGACATTACTTTTATTCTTGTTTTTCAAATCAAACATATTCTCGTTGCTGTTAACTGGACATATATAAATTTCCGGCGAGACACTACTATACTTGTTTTTATAAAGCTCCGTTACATTCTAACTTTACGGAAACTACCGAAGAGTATCAAACATAACCGATTTTATCTACCCCGTCCTCCTATCTATCTTTTTCTTTTCTTTCTTCCTTCTAAATATTATTCTTTTTACTTCACCTCCTCCTCCCATTGAATTATCATAATCAATTTCGTTAGCTTTATATGAAAGAAAACCCTCGTTCCCGATGTTTCTTGGAAATTAAAACCGGATTAAAACAACAAATTTAAGTGAAAATATAATTTTATTTTTTAAATTTTACGTACAAATTAAGCAACATAACTTTTTTGTTAAAACAAATTAGTCAAAAAAAAAAGAAAAAAAGAAAGAAAAAATCTAGTAGTTGGACATGTGCAAGAGTTGGAGAGTATCCGGATACTCATGAACATTTTCTGATGTAAATTTACTTGTTCTTTAGAGTGGCAAAAAAGGTATACTTTTTATAAAAGTAATACTTTCAAGCTGTGGGTAAGTCTGCATAAATATATATATGCGTTTTTAAAACCTTCTTCGTTCACCTTTGTTTTGTATTTAGCGACTTATTTCTGCCGTAATTGTGCTTTTTCGAAAAAAAAAAAGAAAAAAAGATTCCAGTTGTCTATAACACGAGTGTAATGATGGCGGCGTTTCTTCCTCATTTTTTTTTTTTTTTAATATTTATTTTCCACCAAATTTCGAGGGTTGAATTATTCATCTTTTTTTCTTGCATTCGTATCGTCTTTTCCTAATATCTGATTTTTGATCGTGAACAAAAAACTTATTTCCTTTTACGAATAGCAGTTCATAGAAAATACCCTAGAAATAATGTTCGTAAAGTGGGGGCTCTCTTTATGATAAAGATAAAGTAATAAAATGATCACTGATTTTTTGGTCACTTTTTATTGCCGTTTCATTTTCTTCCGAAACAAAAGAAAACGCAATTAAAAACAATAAATGGAAACAAATTAGTGACCAAAAAATCGCACCATTTTATTAATTCATCTCTAAACCTTAGGAAGAAATTCTACTTCGAGAAAAGTCGATTAAAAATAAGTGACCATAAAGTCAAGGCTCATTTTATCACTTCGTCTCTATTAGAAACTGGTCCCCCATTTTATGGACAGCTTTTTCTTTTTAAATCAAGTTTCCGTTATTTTTATTTATTTGGCAAAACTTTAAACATTTAAAAATTCAAGAACTCTTGTTCTTGTAATCTTGTGTCTGTGATTTAAAAGGAATAAAAACTGCTCAATTACGTTTCTAAGAGCATATTATATACAATACAGTAAAGACTTCTAATCAAAATTTCACTGCATCGTATTAAATATTAGAATTTAATAAATAAATATATATATATATAATATATATATTAGCTCTGTTCATTTACTTCTGGAAATTATATACATCGAACTTTCACGGAAGATTCAATTTTCGGGTTTTTGGGAAAAAAACATTTTTTTAATTGATCCTTGATACCATCACATATATATATATATATCGTTTTCTTTCATTCTAATTAACTGTTCATAATAATCACGCTTTAATTCTATTTTTTAACTGTTGTCAGCCGTTTAAGTTTTACTTAAACCGTTTTTAAAATCCTTTTATACAAAGGCAAAAAAAGAAATACGTTAAATTAGTCGATAATTTAATAACAATCGACTTATGTTTTTTAATGGAAGTTCAAATTTATAGACTTTTAATTTCTATTTTAAGTGACTAAATAGGAATAAACGAAAAATATAATTTGAGAATCCTGTCTAAAATGTGAGATTTTGGTTGCATTGTAGCATAGAGGCCGTTGGAATAACCCTTGGTTTCGGGATTTCAGAATCGGGAGAAATAAGCTCAGACTCTCAACCCTGCTGGATTGTTTTTCTTCTACAAATTGTGTCTAAAACAATTTAGTCTTAAATGTTATTTCTTGTTACGCAGTAAAGATGAAATAGTCAATGTGTAGATTAATAATATTAAACGAGGAACCATTCTGAGTAAAAATCTATTTATTATTACCGTATAATCTGAAGAAAAACATGTTTGAAATGTGTAAATATGCTAAGAAATAGAAGCGAAAACACCGAAAATGGAAGTACGAAACGAACCCATTGAGTTGTGAAATCAAGAAACTTTTTAAATAAATTATTTTACAAGAGTTCGTTTCAGTATTCCATGTTTCACAATCCACGTTTTCGTATGGTTGATGCCGATTTTAAGTGTTTTAGACGAAAAATATATTGAAACGCCTTTTTTTCTTTTCCTTTTCACAACTCCAAAACGTTCCTCATTTAATATTTAAATAAAGAACATGAAACCATTTTCATCGAATATACATATTTTTTTATCTTATTAAGTTTGGAAAACGCCAAACTCGACCATTACCCCTCGATTACCCCCCCCCCACACACACACACACATACACACACAGATTCTATTTATTTTTTAAATTTATATTTTTCGACGATTATCCTGAAAAACTTGTCGGAAAGAAGAAACGCAATTGTTTTAGAGTAGGGGGATCAGTTTTGTATATAAATTGAATGTAAAATGATCCCCGGTAAATGTGTATTTTATCCCAACCCATGTTATTTTATTGCTAAGATAATCATTGCAGTAGTTGAGTTGGTTTTTTTTTTTTTTGTTCTTTTTAGGATTATGGCATGCTGAACGTGTTGGCGTTAAAATCAATTTAATATGAAATAACGAAAACTATTTTTTAACTTAGTAAATTAGCCGACATACTGATATAGTACCTAGATGACCGCCTATAAAAATTGGAACGGAACTACCTAAAAGACTTTTCTTTTCGTCTGAACTGTGCACCGTTCCAATGTTTATATCAAGTTTTATAGGCGGCCATGTTGGGTCTATGCCAGTACGTCGGCTAATTTACTAATTTAAAAAAGTGTTTATTTCTATTTCATAGGTAATACTAAATTGATTTTAACGCCAATATGTTCAGCATGTCATAATCTTAAAACAATTTGAGTATCTGCATATCGGCTTTTCTGTGCTTTCACAGATTAGGACCAACGCTAACTTTGATCCCATCTTTAGGGTCAAACTTAGTGTGGGTCCTAATCTGTGAAAGTGCCAAAAGAATTGGTTTCAAACTTACGGAAGTCGCGTTCAATCGACTTTATGTCCGTTAATCTTTGAAATATAAACATTTTTTTCTGGTGAAATTATTTCATACGTTGTGATAAACAACGTATTTTAATAAGACTTCTATTATTTGTCACATTTTGAGAAAAGATAATGGACATTGTAAAAAAAAAGCCACGCGGGTAGATGAGTTTTCATTTCGTGATTAAAACGCACATCTCGAAATGAGGACAATTGAAAAAAGTTTTTGACTTCGACAAAATTTGAGATAAAATTATTTGTCTTAAATTTCATTCATTGTTCAAAAATATTTACTTTTTATATATTTATAATCCTAGATAATTAATAAATTATTTATTTAAAAAAAATGAAATTCTTTAAAAACAAAGTTAAAAAGGAAAAGTCATTTAATAAAAAAAAAATTATCAAAATAAAAAGTAATGAGTCATCGATTTATATTTTTGAAAACACAAAGTACTGTCTTTTGGTATTATTGCAAATTAGCACCTTCAGCTAAATCTCCCTTTTAAAAAAAAAGATGGTTAAATCCAAGATTTTTATGTTTGTGTGACTTCCTGTTTAATTGTGTGCGTCATGTGACGTACGGATGACCAGAAATTAAAAATAAAACCTTTTTGTCAGCATTTCTGAATAACAAAATTTAATATTTACATTTTCACATTTATAAAAAAAATTTAATTACTGATTATTGATTACAAAAAGGTTTTATTTTTAATTTCTGGTCATCCGTACGTCATATGACGCGCACGATTGAACAGGAAGTCACAAAAACATAAAAATCTTGGATTTAACAAAAAAAGCGATTGCGTTGTGTGAAAACCCTGAGATTAAAAAATTAGAATGGGGATCAGTTTCGTATATAAAATGACCCCATTTCCGGGCCATTTTAGCGTTTCAGGATAGGACAGTGAACCACAATTTTTTTTTATTATTATTGTTTTGCGATAGGAGATACCTAAATTCCGTGCGCTTTTACGACCTTGCTAGTCGGGCTTAGGGTTTTTGGTAAAAAAAATTTAGTTAGAATTTACCGAAAATAGATTGACAATCGTGTAGTTTTCCCGACAAATGTAATTTTATTATTTCACATATAAGGACCCACGCTGACTTTGACCCCGTCGTTAGGGTCAAAGTTAGCGTGGGTCCTAATTTGTGAAACTTACAAATAATTTAATCCACCAGAATGCATTTCCTTTTCTTCGTAAACAAGTCAGCCATTTTAATCTTAATGATTGAAAAGAATAAATTACTTCCTATTAAAATTGATTCTGGACAATTTTATAAATAGATATTAAAACATTAACAAAATTATCGTCTGCAGTTTCTGAAAAATGAGTAAATAAATCCAAATAAATTTTTTTAGACTAATTTCAACTGCATTTCCTTTAAAATAATTTACGGTAAATTTTCAATTAGTCCAAAACAATTTATTTGGGTTTACTTAGTCATTTTTGAGGTCGGAAAACTGCAAACGATTTATTGTCCGCCATTTTGGTTGGGGAAACGACAATTTTACCGCTAACTCTAACCGACGCCAAGTGGATTTTAGCTTGTCATAATCTGCATAAGTACCAATTTATTAATAAAATATAAGTTACGTAGAGTCGGTAAAAAAGAAACGACACGCGAAGTGGTCACAATTTTATCAATATAGAGATATATTTAAAAGCCCGAATCATTCAGTAACTGCTATATATGTCCTCTCTTCATAATATTATTTAATTTGTTCCTCCTCACAATGGCCAAATGTGACACAAGGTCGAGTGCGGTAAGGCCACTATTGAGCACCACCAGTGTCCGCATGACTCTGCAACGTTCAATAGGTGGATGGCGTCACACTATTTTTGGTAACTTTATGGCGTCATCCATTTTCAAATAAATATATATATTTATTGATAACCATGAAATATGTACTGTGATTTCATGATTATCAAGAAATAGGTTTACTTTTTAAAAAATATGACGTCATAATCAGTATGATGTCATAAAGTTTTTGAGCAAAAACAAAAACGTTTTTGGTCTAAACTAGAAATTAATTCCGAAATTTCTAGAATTAGCTGTAGTTGTTTTTAATATGATTTTTAAAAATCCTATTAATATTAAATAAAAGAAATCAATGTGGTTCTCGCCTCTACGTAATTTTGGGCGATTTAGTCGTTTCACAGCCAAAATGGCGGACAACTCTGACGTCAAGCAAGCGTCTTCTTTATTTAACCGGTACCTCAAATAAATTGTACCCTCGTTTACATGAAACAACTTACTATAAGAAAATATTTCCTTTTTTACAAATTTATTTTGAAAGTGTTTTTTTTATACACGAATCAGAAATATGGCAAACATAAATTTAACCAACTTCCATTTATAATTTAACAAAATATTTGTTTTTTCGAAATATAACCCACATTAATTTACAACTTTTTTCTTTTTTTAAACCATCCATTACACGTCATATATTGCAGTATCCGTTAGGGTCAAAGAACGATGAAAAACGCGTGCGCTCTTCTTTTTTTCGACATGTACTTCACGTCCAACAGTAATTGTCAGTAAAAGATGTTCCGTTTGTAAGGACGCAAATATGCCGATTGGCGATTAATCGATGCCATTACTAACAATCTCAAGGGGGGGGGGGTAGATTAATTAGCAGTTTCGCGTGTGAATTCGCGTAAGCATATATTAATTAAGCTATGCATTTTCGTAATGTGGAACGGCGCGAAAAAAAAATCCGCCGAAATCGAATGGTATCAAATGTAAAAGTTTATTAAATTACTCTTTGTTTTCACAATTAAACGAGGGACAACTTTTCGAGACACCGGTTAAATAAAGCAGGCGCTTGTTTAACCTCAGGTGTCCGCCATTTAAGCTGTGAAACGACTAAATCGCCTAATTTTGATAAATCCACGAGCACGAAATCTTGTCAGGTACGGAGATAATGAAGAAAAACGGTGTTACCTCGTAACTATCAACATTATTTTCTAAACATTCAAGTATTATTGTTCATTTGTGCTTCTGAACAAAAGAAAAATGTTTTCCGACCGCGTCGCTATTGTTTGTATCAACAAATTGAATTTTCATTCGCTGTTCACAAACAAGTATTATATTCATACGTTTTTATTTTGAACTGCCACATTTCGCATGTATCTCAATATAAATAAGCACCGAATGCATTTCTGTTTCTTTGTAACCAAATCAGACATTTTAAAAATGTTCAATAGTTTGGGGGGATGAAGTGTGGTTAACCACGAGGGAGGCAATATAAGACAAATAACTGTTACCAAACGAAAGAAAATTTAATATTCTATATCTGCATAGTTTAAAACTTTTGGAAACTATTTGTAAGTTTTGTTATTTCAGAATTTTCGTTGCTTTCACTTAACCGATTTTGTCAAAGATGGCCGTCGTTTTTTCTTTTTGAGATGATCGCTTATTTCATTCGTAAAATATATTGGGCTTGCGGTCTACAGTCTGATTATGTATGGTAAGCTTTTTTTAAGCTTGAAATAAGCGATTATCTCAAAGAAATCGACAGTCATTCTTGATTGACGAGACGGATTTTGAAATAACAAAACTTACAAATAATTTTCAAAACTATGCTGGTCAATAAAATATTAATTTTATATCGTTTGGTAACAGTTATTTGTTTATTTGTCTTTTCGCCTTTTTGGAATTTGAACACATTTAAACTGTCTAATAAAAATTTATTTTAACTGGCAGTACTGGTGCAGTTTACGATCCGTGACGAAACGGCTTTAAAATTCTTAGAAAGTCATTGAAAGTTTATCCAATAATTTTATGAATAAATAAAACAATATTAACGAAACAGATATAGTTTTATAAGCCATGGAATTCTAATCGTTCAATTGTTGTTGCCACTGTCTGACCTTGATTAAGTTCCATCGACAAGGAAGTGCGTCGTTCGTTGCAGTTAACCCATTGGTTTTTACTTTTGTCATTATGGAATTTAAAAAAATACTTTTGGCACAGCATCAGTTGATCACAAATGAACCATAATACTTGACTAATTTTACATTTAATTAGCTTTCTAATCGACACTTGATGTTCGTTTCGTGTTTCTAAATCAAACGGAAAATAAAACATTTTCGTATCAAAATAACAAATATTAAAACAATTAAAAATTCTGAGCAAAAAAGTATTTTTTATCCAAAGCAAAAATAAACAGATATATGCACTTTGTACTGTCTTAATTGCTTGAAAACAATGAAAAAAAAAAATCAGATGTTGACCTGATGATTTCATTTTTTTTTCTTCTAAAAATATCACATGCACATATTCTGAGGACAGTAGGGACCTCCAATCGCAGCCATAGAATCGCTGACGTCACCGGTTTTTGCTTTCTTTAAGAAATTCATACATTCGCGTTCCAGTGTTTTAAAAATCTCCCTAAAATAAATTTATACTTATAGGAAGTTGTTTTAAAGTAAAATAGTTTATTTAAAGATTAAATTATCTATTTGGGAAAGAAACCCTTTATCTTGCGATACAAGTACGAAATTTTCTTTTTCTACGGCTGGATGTCTTGTTTACACAAAAAATTAGCATTATCATGTGCGACATTGCGAGATGTTATGTACCTATGGGTGTCCAAAAGTGATAGAATTAATTACTTTCATTATGTTGTAGACAAAATTAACGGGTTTTTTTTAACATTTTCCGTTGAGTTGCACATTTTTTAGACAGATTATTACTTTTTTTTTTTTTATTGCAATTGCCTAAATAACTTACCTGCTTAAACTAGTATTTACTTTTGTTTAAGGAAAGAATATTAAAATGGATAATTTTAGGATTTTATTTTTACAAATACTATATTTATTAAGGTACTGATATCGATCCTGAACCAGTTTTCTCGCTAAAATGTATTGTTGACATTTATTGGGTGTGTTTCTAACAGAAAAACGGTCCAGTTTGCAGTTTTTGTGCGCTATCGATTGGCCGGGTGTCAGCCATCTTTCTTTTTCTCGCCGAAATGGAAGAGTGGATACCGCATCTTTGGAACCAAAAAACAACCCTTTAAAATAAGTTAAAAACAAATAAACTCATCCAGGTAGGTAGTTGAGTAACTCAAGTTAGCTCTCTGATAACATTTATTTGTTGCACATTTATTTGTTAAGCCCGCTCTCATTCTGTTGACAATAGTATAAGATTCCCCAGTCACGTTTAATTTTAAAATACTACTGCAAGTAACGATTTGATCTATTTTGTTTTGTTAGCATTTGACTTAAATAAAATGGAGAAAGTATTGTGGTTTGTTAATGATTAAAAATATTCGTCAATTGAATAATAAAAATTCAAAGTAAAAAATAAGTTTTTATTTCGAAATTTCGAAAGAAAATTCTGAATTTATCCATTCAGAATGATAAAAAGTATTATAAATATATAATAAAATAATAATTATAATAATAAATATAATTAATACTTTTTGTCAGCGTTTTTTTTTTTTTTTAGAATGAGCTTAGCTCTACAAATTAATTAGCGTGCGTCAATTTCACTCTAAAAATGTAACTGCGTTAATTACGGCTAGTATTGCGTTCCATAGTTTTCCCTAATATATTTTAGGAAAACAGCATTTTAAACATAAATTAGTCGTATAGTGAATAAGTATTGAAAATTTCGTGAAGATCTGGCCATAACTTGATTTATGCGAGATTTATTAAAAATATGCCTATCAGAGCGCGCAGAAATGCTTATACATAAGAACGTTATTTTATCACGTAAAAAAAGTAAACAACATACATTTTCATGAGTTTCGTATGCTGGAAAAAATTCTAAAAAATCATCAGCAGTTTATTTGATGTATCCTCTTTTGAATGGTAAAAAAGTTTTGTTGATGATCTTAATCTAAATTAAAGTTACATCGTGTTACATATAGGGGGGGGGGATAAATAGTTCACAACCAATGGGAGGTCCCTAGAGGACAGCATCCATTTTACATGTCACAATTGAGGATTTGTCTCACGTGACTCAAATTAACCAATCAAACGCAAGCATTTAACATTAAAGAAAAGCGGCTGTCTTGAATATTAAAAAAGAACACAAAAACGGTGCTTATTTTTACGTCCCCTCTGAATATTGACCGACTTTACAATATTTTTTTCTTCTGTTTTTATTTTACTTTTCAAAATATAATTAACGTTAAAGTGTAGTATCTGTTCTGATACTGTACTTAATCTTGGTACTTTCACAGATTAATAACTTTGACCCTAATCCTAAGGACGTGGTCAAAGTTAGCGTCGGTCCTAATCTGTGAAAGCACCTTAATCTTTTCCCTCCTATGTCAGTGGAGAAATTCTTCTAGACTTCAGCAATATTTATTTTTGTCTCAATCAGTAGTGCCCCTTTTGGAGGGAGATGGATTTCATCACATTAAAAACTGACCTTTTGTCTAACTCTACCCTCCATTTAAATATTTGCCGCTTGATCTAAGGCATTTGTTAGTTTTGTTTACGAATTTCTTGATGTTAAATTGTTCAGTCGACACATATTCAGAGGGGGGGTTGTAAAAATACGCACCGGTTTTTATTTTTTGATATTCAAGTCGGGCGATTTTCTTTAACTTGAAATGGTTGCAATTGATTGGTGAGACAAATCTTTGATTGAGGTGGCCAGTGACGGCCATAAAGTGCTGCTGATTTCTTACTGGCATAAAGAGTCCTGTTTCTTTATGCACCCAATTATTACTTTCTTGATTCTTATTTTTTACATTTTATCATATTCAATTTTTGCGCTGGGGCCCAAGAATTTATTTAGCATTAACTTGATATTAATCCCCTCGACGAACACGTTTCGAGAAATCCATGAGAACTCATGTGGATTCCTGCTTAAAATCTTTACTTTTTAATTTCGATAATTTTCCAGTTTTATGGATGTCAAGCACAAATGCTGACCCTCACGATAATGTGTTATCCCCTTTGATCAAAATAACCTGTGGTGTTGATATTTTGTTATTCCATAATTCCAGCTTTTTTTCTTTCTTTTTTTCTCCTAATTTCGAAATGTACTTTCCTAGATTTATTTTTTACCAAAAAAATTTACAACTAAGCATATCTTTATTATTAACAAAAAATTAAAATGCTTGATTTGTTTACGAAACCGAAATATATTCTGGTGGATTAAACTTCGTAATTATCTTTCTAAATAGTGTTTTATTTATTTATTTTTTATTCTACGATATTACTTATTTTTTTATTATTAAATATTCGATTAATACTCAAAATAATCTAAGCCGCGTAGAGGTGAGACAGTTATCTCGTTTTTATTGATATAGAAACGAAAAAAGTCTATAGGGTCCTTCACAGTAAACCATATAATTTATCACCCCTATATTTAACACTAAAAAATGACCATCGCTTATATTGACTATAGTTCTTATGTGTTTTTTCTTAAGTTTTAAAAGTAGTTTTCGTTTAACTTTTGATTGTGTTTGAAAAATAAAAGCATTAAGTTAATATCTAAAAGGAAACAAATGTATATTTACGTGTGAAAAAAAAATTTAGAATGAAAAATGTTATCAAAACGGCTAAAAAAAGCAAAAATTCATTTAAAACTGCAGATTCAATAAAACATGTTTAAAATTCGCTGGAAAGATAAATATCAGTTTTCTGGAATTGTTTCACAGGTAATTATGAAATTAGTCTTAATAAAATGAATTTAAAATGTTTTTTGTTTTTTACTAAAAGTTACGTTCCAGACATCGTTTCGCTGTAAACAAAAAATATGGCTACAAAATCTCAAGTTATGAAAGACTCAAACTGCAGTAATATTTATTTTGAAAATGTTTGTATGGGAGTTATAGAAATTTTAAAATGATTAGACCGTAATTTCTTTTTTTACGTTTATGAAAAAAATGTCTACATTAAATTGACAAGTATGGAAGACCCGAACCAGAATTTCCCATTTTATTATTTTGAACAGAAGGTTTTGTAATAATTTTATGTACTGGTGCAGATTAGGGGCCAAGCTAACACTAAATAATAATGGTGATGCTTCAGTTTTGCTCCGACGTGTTAGGTATCTCTTTAAAAAAAAAATGGCTGAAGAAATTGTTTACCAATGTTTTTCCTTTAGAATTTAAAATAACTTTTTTTTAAATATTGTTAAAAATTATTTGCATTAATTTTATCAATTATTTTTACATGATGATTGATTAAAAACTTGAACATTGCTCGATTTATTCTTTAAGAATTAATGTAATTTTAAATTTCATTAATTCTTAAAGAATAAATTACTAATTTATTGTTATAACACATGTAAGAATTTCTTACATGTGTCGTAACGATAAATTACATTAATTCTTTTAAAATAAAGCTAAAGAGTTTTTTTAATTATTTTAAGCTAAAATAGTATTTTTTATTTTAAATGTAAAAAAGTAAATTAAAGTCAATGGCTACGCTGACAATATTCAGTGAAAACAAAAAAGTTAAAACATTAACAATTCTTTATTAATAAATAAATAAAATTCAATTTTGAAAGAAAATGTCATATTTTATTTATTAATAGTTTTAAATTTTAAAAATGATATTTATTAATGAAAAAATGACAAAAACAAATACAAACTTATGTTTTATCTTTCCAAATAATTGACGGTGAATTGTGAAATTGTTGAATCTCTGAAAATGAAATTTTGATGACGGTGGGGGAGTGAGTGGTAGTTGGAGGGCTAATCCTGCCTGTTTATTACAGAACAAGACCTCTCTACCTCTCCAAGACCATTGTTAGTAGAAATTATCCAATTTTCAAAAAAAAAAAAATTTGTTTTGTTTTTTTTACGTTATGATCCTGATTCTCAATTTTAAAAAAAGAAATTTGTATTTTGAAGATTATAAAAAAAATTTATTTCGCTGATGATGACACGTTCATACGCGATAGGGAAATATAATTATATCGTATTGTAAATTTTCCCAGAAACTAATTAAAATCACATAAAATATTTTTTCCAATTATATTTTTTTTGGTGAAAATATTAAACAATGCTTTATTCAATGATAATGTCGCTAATTCAAGAAATTAAGTTTTCTTCGAGTTATAGTGATTTAGGAGCCTTTTTCGTAATATATATGAATTTTTTTTTTTTTTTTTTAATTAACATCTATATTGCTTTATTTTCATTAAAAAAAAGTTTTTTGTTTTTTTTTAAAGTTTTTTTTATCAATACTTAAAAATAAAACTTTATAGGTGTATTTTGTTTTCAACAAATAATACATTTTCACTAAGATTTTAACAAAATAATGGTTTCATTATATTCCATGATCGTTGATTAATAAATATTGAAAATTTCATTACAATTGGTTGATTTGATGAATTTTTAAGTTAAGGGAGGAGTCAAAATCTTTTACATTTTGGGAATCGGCCAGTAATTTTGCACGTACCTATTAATATAGGTTAATATAACTTTTATACCATTCAGAATAAACTGCTGCTGATTTTTTTTTTTTTTTTTTTTTTTTAAATAAATAAAATAGTGTACGAAAATAATGAAATTATTGTTCATGGGGGGAGGTCGACCATAGGGTTATGGGATGCGGGGGCAAGCGGGGAAGAGAGAGCTAGTTACACTTTTGCCTTTTACTAGTATAACATAAAACTGATTGTTGCCAATGGACTGCGATTTCATAATTTGTGATTGTAAATAAATGTTTTACTTATTAGTGATTGCTAATGTTTATGAGCATCCGTTTGACAATGACAAATGTATGGGAGCATGTAACTTCCTGAATGAATAAGTTGGCTGTTTGAATTCACATCTTAAATGAACAGTACTTCCGTCAGCACGTGTTACTGTTAGTGTTCAGTGTCTTGTTTGTTTTTTCTCAGTATATTTTGTACGCTAACAAAACGTATTTGTACAACAAAAGTATTATTAGGTATCTTAAACTGAACTTTTTTCTTTCTTTTTTTTTTTTTTTTTATATACCAAAATACTTTGTAGGTATGCATATACAATGCTGCAAGATATTTAAAAAAAAAAAAAAAAAAAAAACCAAATTTATCTTGGTATCTCAATTAGTACCCGAGCTATAGCCACTCAAACTTAGACATTGCGTTTTGTGTGATACTGAATACAAGGCCAACTTAAGCAGTGTAACTTAATATAAACTCTTTATAAATATCATGCCATAATATATTAAAAGGAAGATAATAAAGATGAAATTAATAATTCTTAGATATACCCAGTCTTAAACATTGGTGAAAATCACATGCCGTCACAAAAATTGTGTGGAAACAATACAGAAGAGCAACTTTGTTCATAGAAATTTTATTTTAACAGCTAACACATTGAAACTTATTATTACATTAGTAGCCCAACTCTCTCAATGAAAACAAATTGGCGCACCCCAAAAAATGAGTATCCGTCTGCTAGTCATCCAGTTTCTTCATCTCTTTTCCCCCTCTCCTTTTACCTTATAAGATCATTCACTTGCTTTCTCCCCCCCCCCCATCAGTTCCAGGTAGTCAGTGATGAAGAGGAAAAGTTTCTTTAAATCCTCGTTCACGAATTGCCATTAGCGTGTCACATTACTTATTTCTCGAGGTAAATGTGTATTTTTTCCCAGTTCGCTAATTTAATCTTTAACTTCGTATTAATATAACTTTATTTCAGATATTTAAAAACACAATGAATAAAAACTGTTAAAATTGGATATACGCAAATATTTAAAGTAAGCATAAAGTGATGACATCTCACGATTTCATTGGGAGGTCCCTAGTAAACCCTTTTTTTTCTTCGTTAACAGCAGCAGGCAATGTTTTACATTCTAAATAATGGATTTTGATTACACCGCCTACAAAATCCATTTAATGACGAAGGTATAATAGCAAAGTGACGCATAAAAATAAATTTTTAAAAAAAATTGAATTTTTCAATAAACATCCCTTTTAATAGTTTTTATTAATTTATATTTTCGAAACTTTTAAGAGTTTATTTTTTTTATTTCTTTTTACTGTAAATCATTTTGTGTATTCTTAGTATATGCTTTCACAGCTTCCCACGTTACTTCAAGTAGGGAAGTAAATTAACTTTCGGTTTCTCTTTTGTCGTTTGATTGTTTAAATGTTTTTACATTTTTATTATCCACTAGACAAAAAAAAAAAATCTTATAAATCGGCATAACGGCCATTTAACCAATTTCGTGCTTACAAATTGGTTCAGAGGAAAACGTGTCTGAAATCTGTCCCCTGGATGTTTTAGGTCAACACATAAGAAAATGAAACTGTTTTGTTTTTTTTGTTGTTGTTTTTTTTTTTTTCCCAATTGGAAATTTAGTGTTTTGTTGTTTTTTTTTACAAAAATAGGTTATAATGAAAATATTTTGTAAAACTTTGTTTTAAATAGTACAATAGTTTTTTTATAAATAAAATAAATTAAACTTCATAATAAAAACATATCCAATAAAGAATATTGTAAAAGAAATGTTTTCATTCGCTGGCGCCAGAGAAATTCTTGTAGGTGACTCTGGAAGTTTCCCGGGCTAGTTCCTCACATTGCTCTGAATTTTAATTTACAGTGACCCAAGCTTCCTTCCACACGGTTTGCGTGAATTGTAGAGTCATCTGAAATTACTTCCTTAACAATTTTTCCATAACTATTGATTAGCGGGAAAAGTTAATGCATGCAGATTTCAGCCAGGCACCGGTTTCCTCTAAACTAGTTTGTAATCGGAAATCGCGATCAATGATCGTTATTACCATTTACCAAAATAATACAGATTTCATAATATTTTTCATTTTTTCAATGAAAGGGTTAAACACATTTGACCAATAGAATGAGTTTGAGAAACCGGAAGTTAATTTCAGTATTTGGGGATGCTTAAAATCTCACCCTCATTTTTGTTGTCCTAATGTTTAGATTATTGGAAGTGTTAGTGCGATTTCACTTTTGGTTACCTTAAACGAAATTGTTGTGAAAGTGTTAAATTAGGGTTAGAAACTTTACAAAAACCTAACCTTCAGGCTAGGATGAAAGGGTAGTATCCGTTCGCTTCTGTCAGATAAGGACATTCTTCTAGGCTGAGAATATTAACAATAATTGTCCTCGTAATGCATCAAATTTCAGTCATTATTTTCAATCCTCTCATAATATTCATAATTCAACTGACAATCTATCAAACCCATTAACCTTTATCCTTGAGTGACCGTGACAAATGGTGGTGAACGACTGGATGTTTCACCATGTTTCTAACTTCACCCTCGTGGACAATGCAAGTAAATAGAGAAAGTGTACAAAAATATTAACTTTTTTTCTGCGTGTTTCACATTGCAGTACTTCAGAATTTTTATCACTTGTATTAATAAGCAAAATGAAAAAGTTTTCCCTCTTGTACAACATTGTTTTACGAGAATTGAATTGTTGACACTTCGAGAATCTCAATGCGTTACAATAATAAACAGTTTTTCTTTTACTTTAACAATTGTTGTAAATGTTTATCTGTTCACTATATTGATAAAACTAGCAAAAATATGCTTCCTCCAGCCACATATTTTTGTTAAATTGTTTTAAATTTTATGACTTGGATGAACTGTATAAGTTTAACAAAAAAAGTGTGTTTTTGGCCAATATATTTGATGTTTAATTAGGGGTGGGCTATAGAAACAAAATTTTTCAAATTTATGCCAAAAGTGACTTATTACCTTCATTTATATGTAACTAGATGGGAACAAGTGATTTTTTTTCAAAACGGGTCAAAATTGGAGGGTCGCAAGCCTCAAACAAGATTTGACCGCGTCGATCCGCGAAAACGGCCCAAATTTCACCCCAAAAGACACTTAGCCACTTATTGCAAGTCTTAGGGTACATTTTTTGACCATCGATTACACAATTTTTCTCCACAACTCCCAAAAATCGATGAAAATGGCCCTAAATTCTCAATTTCTTGGATATGATACTGTAAAACTCCACAGTGTATGAAGCATTGATTTGGTACAGAAGCATCGAAAATTTGCATATCAACTCATTAAGATACTTATCATTAACCAGTAAAATATCAATATAATGCTTTAAAGAGTTCATCTATCACATCATAATTCTCTAGCACAAATACTGGTTTCCGTTTCGTCAAGTCCCTTGCACCAATGATATTGCACGGCAAAAATTGAATTTGCAATGTCTTCTGCTCCTCAATCCGCGAAGGATATTGCCATGTTTTCTTTCTATTGTGGTTGGGAAGTGGTTCTAGATATTCCACAATATATTCATCCATCCCAACTTTCTCCCGTGTCATACCAATGAACCACTCTCGTCCCTTCGGTGTATCCCATATGGCAACGCACGGTTCGTTCAGCTGAACATCATCCCCCTGATCAGTATCGATGAGCACAGGTTGACACTCGCCAGATTGATGCAGCTCATTGTACATACTATCAGCATCCGGAAACGAAATTGCTTCTTCACTTGGTGTCTCATGACTGCCAGACAGAAGAATCCCCAGATTTATCTTCATCTGTACTACAGGCATCGACTTCACCAGGTACAAATGAGGAAAATCTTTGCAGTCTTGAGGGTTCAGTTCTTTTCTCAAGATTTCGTTCCACAAGGTTCTCTTCTTGTCCTTTTCTTCTCCCATTGACTTCAATCCCACCACAAGCTCCTTTACTGAAGTGAATGGACCACCATGACTTTTGCAGATTTTCAGAATTTCGTTTGCGCGATCCACCTTTTTAAGCGCTTTGGTCTTCTTTTCTGTGAGCTTTCTTCTGGTGATTTCCTCTTGGCTCTTGAACCACTGTTTCTCCTGTTCGTCCAACAGCTTAGCAATTGCTCTCGTTTCTTTATCAATCGACACGACTTTCGACTGATAGTCATGTCATCTGTCATGCTGCTTGCTGTGAAATTTCCGTTGGAGCAAGATGCAGCACGAATAGCTATCTTATCCATATGAGATAAGTCTGTTTCACACACCAAGTTGTGGGATGGCAGATTCGACGGAAGCTTTGTATCAACTTTGGTCAGATCAGAACAACGAGGCTTCTCTCCTTCGATGGCAAACCCAAATTCTCGCCCATGTTGTCTTTGGATATCCATGGCAGCTTGTTGACAGAAATTTTGCAAGATGTGGATTCCAAGTTTGAATGTTGGTTCTTCCAAATTGAAGGAATAGTCGACTTTATACTGCTCCAATGTATCAAGCTTTGTATCTTTCAGATCGTTATAGAGCGTGGGGAGTATTTTGAGCATTTAATCTGGTGTTTCAAGCTCGCACATATTAAAAAATGGTAGCGTGACTTTAAAACCAAACCAGGCGACACATTTCAATGCCACTTCAACATATGGAACCTCGAGGTACAGTTGACACGCTTGAACGAGTTGGTTATTGGCTCCAGTCTCAGAAAGAGTCTCTCTGATATCTTCAATGTGATGCATCAATGCAGCGGCACTGTATGCAAGGAGACCAAATCTTCTCTCTTTGTATTGCGCCAATTTCTTTCGTTTCTCTTTCTTTCGCAGCACATCATCAAATTCTTCATGAAGCGAAGTCTTGTGTCCATCATTTGACACCATCTTTCCCATGGCCTGAATCACTGCTGGAATCAAACCTTTTGAGAGAAATGAGCGTAAACAAGGCATCATTTTGATCAGTTTGTCTGGTATACAGAGTTGTCTTTCAATCTTCTTCGGAAGAGAATCAAGCAGAAGAAAAGTCCAATCATCATAACTGTAATTCTCATCAATCTGCCCTGCTGCACCAGCCATGTTCACTGCATTTACTAACTGAAAAGAAAGCATAGTGCAATGAATCATTTCACAATTAGTGCAATGTAGTGTCATCAAGTCCATTTAAAGAAGACAATGAATTGCTATTAAAAGGAAACATTTTCTTATATGGTAATTTTCATTAAAACTCAGTTTTGGCCCTTTTTCTCTTATTCTTGACCACTTTTTGTCATTTTTAACACTCAAGAACACCAAAAAAGAATGGGAGAAGATAGCAGGGTGCCCATTTCAGTTTTTCCCAACTGCTAGGAGCCATACAGAGTTGTCTTATAGACTAGGGGAGATGATAATAGCTGTTTTTCGGCCCAAAACCGCCATTTTGGTAAATTTTGGGGCAATTTTGGACCCTGAGATACCCTAGGAAGTCCTATACTGTAGGACAGTATATGAGAATGACAGATTGTGGTATATAAAGGCATTTCTGGTCAAAAAATGTACCCTAAGACTTGCAATAAGTGGCTAAGTGTCTTTTGGGGTGAAATTTGGGCCGTTTTCGCGGATCGACGCGGTCAAATCTCGTTTGAGGCTTGTGACCCTCCAATTTTGACCCGTTTTGAAAAAAATCACTTGTTCCCATCTAGTTACATATAAATGAAGGTAATAATCCACTTTTGGCATAAATTTGAAAAATTTTGTATCTATAGCCCACCCCTAGTTTTATATACTTTTATGTATTTTTTTAATATATTTTCAAAGCTAAATTTAATTACTTGCGGTAATCGTCCTCTGAGAAGATTTTCTTTGAAAAGTTAAGGACGCAGTATCACTCCTTGTTTTTTAACTTTAATAAAATCTTATTAATTTCTCATTTTATTATGTCATTCAATTAATATATATATAACAATATTAATTTAAAATAAATATTAAATTATTTTTACCTACGTTTTACCAGCGTTTCAAGCTTTCGCTCTCATCAGTGTAGGGAATGATAATCTCAGACGGTTGCAATAATCATAACCAAGGCGAAGGATCGCTTGGATCATAACCAATCGTCCATGAGACATTAGCACGTAAAGAAGGGAATTTAAGTTGTATTTATGCGAAGGGAGGCACATATAGAAAGACTGACTAGAGATTCACCGAACAGGGCTCAACTTCAATCTTATTAAAGGGGCTTATAACAATATTAATTGTAAATAAATATTAAATTATTTTCACCTACGTTTTACCAGCCTTTCAAGCTTTCGCTCTCATTAGTGTAGGGAATGATAATCTCAGCAGACAGTCGCAATGTTCGAACCCCTGCTGCAGAACGTAGACTCTGCATATTTTTATGTATGTATATATATCTACAAAAGCATAACTGCCCTCCCTCTGATTTAAGATAAATTCTAGTTAATAACACTAAAATTATACATTCCGAAACCAATTAAAAAAAAATTTTAAATACTTGAAGCTATCTACATAAAAACACAACAACCTAAAATAAGCATCACATATGAAACCAGTGGTAACATTTTAAAATGCTTAACCTAATGCGATTTTGTTCTGTGATGCCATCCAGCGTTGCTGAATTGAAATGGTCAACAACTTCCTGGAACCATGCGAAAAACGTTCTATGCGCATTTCTCCGCTGTCTTAAAATTCTTTCTCCAGCTTTTTTGTTCATTTTCTTTTGAAACCTATGGAACATTTATTAATTTTTTTGATTTTAATACAAAAACACCATCAGAAAAAAAAATTTTAATAAAAAAAAGGTATAATTAAACAGACGAATTCTGTTATTTTTAACAATGTTTGCATAAATGAGAAAATTCGGCCTCAATATATATATATATATATATATATATATATATATATATATATATATCTATATATATTCCGGATTTAAAAAAAAAAAATTATGTAAAAAGGAATTTAAATCAAGTAATTATTTTATTTTCTGTATAATTTTTTTTAGTTTACTCAATTTTGCTTTTTCTCTGCGCTTGTTAGACAAAATTTCCCCAAACTCAGTTTTTATTGACGTAACTGCTTACAGTGTACATAATTTGTTGAATTGTTATGGATCATACATTCTTTATAACCTAAATGTTAAGAGATTTGAAGGAGAAATAATTTTAAAAAAAAAAAAAATTAAAAAAAATTCAGGAAAATAATCTCTTAGCAAAATGTGTGCATGGATGGTTTTCCCTGGAATTTCTTAAGAATCTGAAAACATTTAGTCCATAACTTATTACTGGTATATAAAAATAGTCTTAATTCTGTCACATAATAACCCTGGCAAACTGTATTGAAGGTTATATTATGATTATTAAACTACCCATACAAACATTACTACATCTCTCCACTCCATAAAATGACATTTCGATTAAAAATAAAATGACTTTTGTTTCTTAATTTGATCAGCATTGCACCCCCCTCTCTACCTATTTTTTTCTTAACATTCTCAAACTGAACTCTAGGGGAAATGTAACTTTAACCCAACTCAAGGGAAACATAAGTTTCAATTTCAGATCATCCCCAGCTTGAACGATTTTGGCTCGCTAAGATCTGATAACTAGTTAAACCAGCTGAAAATAAAAGATACTGGTTTTTACATTTCTTGATTTGTTTGTGTAAACTTACAAAAAAATAAAATGCTCTGTAAATAAATCAGTTTTTTTGTGTTATCAAACCCGGGTTTAATTTTGTTTTCCCTTTTCAACTATTGTCATAACTTGTTACTGCGCCATGGGAGCTGATCTGCATTAGCACCTTAATTTGTTAGCCTCCCACAAATTACAGTTGCTTACATTGGTTTGTATCCAATTTCAACTCTCACTATCTCCTGTTGGCACTTAAAAATCAATAACGTTTTTGCCATGTAATGCATCTATTTTCTTTGTTAGTGATCATATACATGGTATTATTCAAGTTTGTTTCGCCAACATAACTATTGATTCTTCACCAGTCAATTCTATACACACAAACACACCCTCCTCCATAGTCAATGACTTTCAGAAAGGTTTGAAACACAAACATTTATTTTACTGATTTGTATTCAAATTTTTATTCGTTGTGTTGATGGAGGGCTTTACAAGAAAAAGCCATAATTTATTTAAGATTTAATCTAAAAAAAACAAAAGATTGTTAGAAAAGGCCTGAAAGTAATCTATAAAATAAAATGTTTTTTAAACTTTGTCATGGTTTATAATTATCGCCATCTCGGGTGTCTTAATTCTCTAAAAATAAATTCTAAAGATGTACAAGATTTTTAGAATTTATTTTTAGAAAATTAAGACACCCCTTTGTTTTCCCTTGTGGGCTCAAATTACTTTAAAAGATGAATAAGATTCCTCACAAAATTCTATTTCTCGGTGATATCTTTTTGAAAATATTAATGGGAAGCTTTTACATATGCACTCTTCTTAACAAAGAACAAAGATAATAGCATGCTCGACTCCAAATCCAGAGTCGTGAGTTAAAATATAATTTGTGGTAGGACTTTATGGTGTTGAAATTGGTTTTCCAGCCATTTTCAATGTTATAAATTTGTAAAGAAAATGCCAACTCATTCGTTGAGGAATCTATAAATGAGAGTTGTCTGCGTGTCCAGAGTGAATAATGTACTGGAGAAAGAGGAGGTTGGGGAGAGGGAGGGCTACAGAGATAGAAATTTTAATGAAATCTATTACACTTTTGCCCCGGGCAACACCAGGTAGCCCTGCTAGTATCTTTGTAGTAGATGAATCAATCGTTTCATAAAAACCAATTTAAAAAAATAACGTAACATTGTGGCTGAGAAGTCTTGTAAACAGCTCTATAACAATTTTCTTTCCTTGTTAATCTTTATAAAACCTTTTTAAAGTCTACATTCATTTTCTTTCCAACATGTTTGGCTCACACAATAATTGATTTATTTGTTCAACTTATTGCTTCAATCTTCTCCTACATCCAATTTTCACATTAACCCAATTTCATTGTCCTCCCATCTTTGCAGTTTTCTCACTTTTTCTATTTTCTTTATGTAAAATCTTTCTTTTGTTAATTTTCTTCTTTTAATAAAAGAAGAAAATTAAGACACAAACTGTATGTTTGTATTTTAATTTTCAGTAGATAAAAATAAAATCTGTTATAACTTTGTGGTTCCATGATCGCTTGTATCGTTTGCCAATATCTTTAGCAATTTCCATAATGAAACCTCCAAGAAGCTGATATGAAATCTGGAACTGGTGAACTTTGATTATTGTGCCAGGATGGAACAAATAATCGTTCTAAACATGTGGAACTTTAAGTAGAAGAAACTACAAAACCTTTTTTTTGTCTTAAAACCAAATGAAAATGAATAGCTGCCATGAAAAAAGACCTTACCTTAACCCTTACCTTAACCGCAGAGAACAATAGAGAACTTCTTGGTCATTTTTGTATTAAAAAACAATTTGATAATAACCAATAAAGAAAACAAGTTTACACACCCATGGACATTATCAGCATACAAAAAAGAAGTGGATTTTTATTTGACACGCAACTCCTTCATGAGATCACATTTATTAGATCAACACTTGACATGAGTCAAGATGCTTAGAAGTAATTTTTTTTTAATTTTAAAAGTACAATTGAATGAATGAAAATTAAAAATGTGCCTAAGTAATCTCAAATCTCTAACTTTGAAAACATGAAGAGGCAAACCAGAAATGTGATACGATATGTAGATTTCCAGAAGCATATAGTGATAAGTGTTGGAGACAGTTAAGAAGAGATGATAGATCGTATTCTGTAGGATGCAAAGAGAAAGCGTTTAAACGGGGTTATAGTCTGGTTTCTCACTTGAATAAATCAAATTTCATTAATAGGTACAGATTGTTCAGAGAAAACACTTTTTATGGACATTAGTTTGTGTTTACTCTTTCTAGTCTGTTGACCAAATTCTTTCAGTTGAAGGTATGATCAACCTTATACCCACAAGAGGGGAACCTATCTTCAAAATCTTATGGAAATAGTCAAAAGTAAAATCAAGTGGAAACTTAACGTGTGCTTTTTTTTCTTTACCCTCTCTTCCAGCGTGGGCATAAAAGTACCTGGTAGTAGCCAGGTGCATGGATATCCCATTCGTTGAGATGAACCCATAGATCTTGTTAGCTCATCCATTTAGGGGGCGGAAACTGATATAAAACCTGCACCCTACATCGTTTCTTCGGTCATTGTGCATGTCATACAATGCGCACGACACGTCCATCTACATGTACACCTAAACTGATGAAGAATAGAAAATGCACCATGGATGTACTTTCGAAAGCCTCTTCTACTTTTTTCTTTAGTCGTCACACTCCAGGACAAAGGGAAGAAAATACGGTTGGCTGTAGTTCAGTGTGAATGGTATGTGGAGATGGGTAATTTTCTTTTCTTTTTGTTTTTATTAGCATATCGTTAATAAAGATGCTGGCGGTGAACTTTTTACTGGCTGATGTTGTCCTATCAATTTCTGCAAAATACTGCAGCTGCTGTATCGCCATTTAGTTATTAATCTGGACTGAGCAGTAGTTTCCGATGGGACCTCTATATGTTTCCGTGTTGCATTTGCTCACAGCACCTGTTTCATCTATGCCATTTACTTCCCCCACAACGATGGAGTTAGGGTCATGTTCGCTTACCCTAACATTTATGTATCTGGTAACTTCAATGTTCACACTGTAGAATGGCCAGTTCACTCTAACAATACTGATGACAAAGGAAGGTTTTGTCATGATTTTTCTCTACCATATGAGCCGACTCGGATTGTGACAAACCCACTCGTCTATCCGATGCAAGCTGCTTTGATCTTTTCCTTGCAACTTGCCCTGAACAATGAACATCGACTATTCTATCCCTTCTTGAATCTTTCGATCATTCAGTTGTCTCTATCAAGATCAGATTTAAGTTCACAAAGACCTCGGATGTTTCTTCCATTGTAGAGTGTACCGATACTCAAGGGCTGATTGTGGCAGCTTCAAACCTTTCATCGCTGAAATTCCCTTGCATACCATTTTCAGAAAAAAAGATGTTCTGTGTTGCTTCCAATATATTTGATTTCTTAATCGCTGGTTGAGTTTTATACCCTCCAAAAGAAATTCCAACAGAGACCAAACAGCCAGCCACGGTACACCCCTGATTGTGCCGCTGCTATCACGTACATGAACCATGGTATACCCCTGATTGTGCCGCTGCCATCACGTACATGAACCATGGTACACCCCTGATTGTGCCGCTGCCATCACGTACATGAACCATGGTACACCCCTGATTGTGCCGCTGCCATCACGTACATGAACCATGGTACACCCCTGATTATGCCGCTGCCATCACGTACATGAACCACTATTTTAATTTCTTTCAACAAAAGGGATTCCCTGAAACCAAAGTCTCCTTAAAGCTGCAACCGATGCAAACGGATTATAGAAAACGCAAATCAATTCTATGCCCAATCCTTTAAATCCAGAGTTGCTGAGCAATGGCTTGGCTCCTAGAGCTTTGGAGAATAACGAACATCACAAATGGACCTGAAGTGATCTCCGGCTTTTTGCACAAAAAAAACTTCACCCTTTGTAATCAGGGCCATATACCATCCCAGAATTTCCACTTATGACTGAAAATACTCCATCTCTCCGAAATGTTGCCAAACTATTCATAAACCTTAATGCTAACAATGTTCAATTATTGCTTAAAAGAGAAATGTTTTCCATCTCCATGAAAGACCTTGTTTTAAAATTCTGGAGATTGGTCTTCTGCAACTCAGTACAGACCAATCGGCCTCCTGTGCGTCATGAGTAAATTTAAATCTGTTATAAACCAAGAAATTGTCAATTACCTCGGCAAAACAATTTACTTAGCAATATGGATTCTGTCCTGTAAGGTGAACAACTGATGTACTAATATTGCACAGGATCAGTGAATCTGTATCTGGGGGAGGGTCTTTGTTTCTAGGGCAATGGCACTTGACATATCAAAGGACATTGAAAGTTTTGTGCTGCAAGGTTGCTAGTTGTAGCATATATAACAGTGTCTTCGCAACCATCAAATGCTTTCTCTCTAATAAGTATAAAAGTTGATGGGCAGCAGATATATGAAGCATTCATAATCAACGCTGGCATGCCTCAAGGATCTATTTTTTAGACTGCGTGAAGCAGCCAAAGTGATCCATCGGCAGATTCACAGCGTCCCTCAAGCTTCTGCCCGTTGCTTGCAAAACTCACTGATTTCAATTCGGCATACTTTTGACTGTTTTCGTAGCAAGAATATTTGACAGGGACAGGTCACCAACCGGAAACTAAACCACTAACATTTAAGGAGATTTTAAATGAAGAGGTCTCCGGTGGAGTTTCAGACCGATCGCCACAGATTAAAATGTGGGTTGCTTGGAACGAGGTTTCAGTCGATGGTTTTGTCATGAAAGTCGTATGCCTAGTTGTGCTTTATCAACACCACTCTCTTATGTGGTTTGGTCTGCTAGCTGAAGCGGTGTACTGGGGTATGGTGCTTGTAGCCACACGTGAAAGATTTAGGGAATAGGTGAGAACCAGATGTGCTTGGCCACCTCTGGATGGATGCAGTTGCCAGCAACCAGAGCTACTACCCCTACCCAGAACCACTTATATTAGATATTTACTTTCTTTTTTAAATTAGAAAGAAATTTCAATCACGTTTCCACGTTGTGGCTATTATTTTTATTTAAAAAAAATTTTTTTTTTTAAGTCACAAAATTAATGATATTCGGCTGCTCAAAGCCGAAAAAAATATCTACTTGTTTTTAAATAGGGGTAAAATTTAAATCGTGTCATTTGTTATGAAAAAAAAAACGCATTCACCTCTGTTCCTGATCTTCCAAATCATATTCTGAGATGGTTCGTCCATGCAGACAACACAACTATCTATGGCAACACTTCGAGAAGCACTGATGACTAAGATTCTCTCTTTTCCAATCTGGTGCAATTGTCGGTGGCGGGCTGAGTTTGTTTGACTTGTAAAAACAAAGCTTCTCTCCTTTCCTCACCAATGCTTTGATCTTTGCTTTACCTCAGTTGAAATGAATGTCTCTTTCCTTGAAGAAGCCCCTTGCTTTGAAAAGCTCAAAGGACTAACTGAAATTAAATCGGTTGCTAAAGTCGCTGGAAACTGGTTGGATCATTCTACTGCTCCAGAAGGTATCTGAATCAAATACATCTTAAGATGGAGTACTGTTGCCACATCTGGGGAGGTGCCGCTCAACGCACTCTTTCTTACTTTGACCGAGCACATATCTACTACTCAACCAAATGGGAGATGATCTCTTCCTTACTTCTCTCTCTCGCAGAAGAGACATTGCTACTCTATCGTTGTTTTCATGTTCGGTGCTCAACTGAGCTCCAATCTCTGCTCTTCTCCCCCTTCAACCTTCACAGCTAGCACGTGTCTAGCTACTACCACTGCAAACAACTTTCCTTTCTTCCTCTGTCTTCTCAAAACCAAATGGTACGCAATAATAAAGAACTACAAATGTTAGCAAATACTTGTCGAGCCATCCTCCTCTTCATCAAACCCCCCCCCCTTTCACTCATTGTTTCCAATCAACAATCTCATTAACCCTTATCCTTGAGTGACCTTTGGCCTTTGATAAGTGGTAATTCATTAGTAAACAAAGAAGAATCCGTCAATATTTCGTACACAGATAATCCACTATTTTGATGTATTACGGTTCGCCTGTACAAAACAATTGTGCTTACTTTGCTAATATCGTAATGATTGGTCGGAAATTATTTAGAGTGAAATGGATTTCAGCCGCCTTTCATTTTTACTGAAAACCTTTTTAGTTTTACAAAAAAATTAAACATTATTTGTGTGAAACTTGACAAGACGAGGATGTGGGACATGGCTGATATATAAAGATATCAAGCATGAAGATAAGTTTTCCCTTTTTTTTTATTTCAACCAATCCTTACGATTTCTATGTTGCTAATGAAGTTGTTGGATTCGTAGGTCTCTGACTTTTGATGCATTGTGACGCGTATATTAATGGTTTTCTTTGTGTGTTTCAGCCGATAGTAAAGATGGCACAGTTTATCTATCCACTGCCAAATGCACAAACAGCAACGGCATATCCAGCTGCACAGACTGCTTACGTCGCTGCTGCTCCCCCTCAGGCTGCTTACGCTACAGCTGCACCAAGGGCTGGGCAGTCGGCTTACGATAGCTATCAGACCGCTCATGCGGCACCACAGTATGCATATACTACACGCACCCAAGTTGCTGTCACTGTAAGTATATCTCGACTCATTTTCTTTATTTCTACTAAAATGTTTTTGTGGCATTCATGATTAGATTAAAAAGGAAATCATTGAACTTAGTTGTTAAAATTCTTTGACTGTCGGCTGGTGCAAGAACTTGACCCGTTATCGCTATACTACAAAAACTGTGGATCTTGCACCTTTCGTGATTCTTATCTGGGAAAGCTTTTGGCAACTGCTATTTATCCTTTATGACTTCATAAAAAAGGCATGGTAGTTGCCAAAAGCAGTGTAAAACACTGACCCGACGGGTCGCGGGTATTTTAGTATACTACTCAAACTCTGATGCTGTTAGTTAGCTTGCTTCAGTTCATCTGTACACAAATATTTTAGATGGTGGGAAGGAGGGCAAATCAAGAGTGAATAAGTGAGAGGAGGCAAGTGACCTAAATAATGGGGGGGGGGGTCTGTTGTGGCATCACGAGTTTCATAAATATTTCGAAATAAGATTGAGTTGGAATTAGTTACCTCAATTTTTCATTATTTTGTCATTGAGTCGTTTCCATTTTGTTGAATCATCCGTTACTAAAGTTCAACTTTCTTTAAAACATGTAATGGACGTTTCCAACATGAGATTGAGAACAAGAAGGCGAATGATGATGTAACAATATTTCCAACTCAATCTTATAAAAGGCAAGTGAGGAGATGAGAAATATTTGGAAACTTCAAAAGATAAATATTTAATTATATAACATCTTTAAAAATCTACTGACAACAAATTATGGACACCTTGCTGTCTGTATATTGATCACAGTGACTTTGTTAGTGTATGTCCGAATAAAATTCTAAAGCTAGAATATTTAGTCAAAAAACCCTTGATTCCGCATCTTAGAAATATGATGGCAAAAAAAATGGGATGTTAGAAACTCGCTAAACAATGTTATTTCAGTTTTAAAATGTTCTTTTTATTTAAAAGTAAATTCAATTGCAAAGAATCTATCCATTATTCGAAGGATAGAAATTGTTTTCATTAAAATATTTTTTTAATGTTATATAATTTTATTTTTTTTTCTGAAATATTTGATTTATATGTTAAAATTCATTATCTTTTGAAAATTGGTGCTTTTGCTGATTAGCGGCCATATGAAAAAAATATTTTTTTATAAAAACAATAATATATACTTATTAAGCATTATATTCTTACTCACTGTACGAAAAAGTAGAAAAAAATATCCACTAGAACTTTAATTACAAGTATTTTTCCATTCTGCGTATCATAACAGCGACTCGTTCAGTAAGCCTCCATCTTGTTTTTTAAGATTTCAGTTATCTGCCTTTGAAATCTTCTTAAAAAACAAGATGGAGGCTTACTGAACGAGTCGCTGTTATGATGCACAGAATGGAAAAATACTTGTAATTAAAGTTCTAGTGGATAATTTTTCTACTTTTTCGTACAGTGAGTAAGAATATAATGCTTAATAAGTATATATTATTGTTTTTATATAAAAATAATTTTTTCATATGGCTGCTAATCAGCATAAGCACCTGAAAATTGAATCAGTCGAATTGAAATTCTATTATAAATATCTTGTTTAGTTGAATAGTTCAACAAGTCGATAAGTTTCTTTTTGATTTGTCTTAAATGTAGAAACTAAAAATGCGATGTTTAAAATAAATTTGCTATTTTAGAAATAGTTGTCTGTCTCCTTAAAGTCAAAATGGTATTTATAAAACTTGATTAAAAACTTTCTATTTTTGAAATTGTTTTTTTTTTTGTTTTTTTGTTTATAATTTAAATTTTGTGTCTGCTTTTTTACGCTAAAACAAAACATGCAAAAACTTTTTAAATTTCTATTTTAATAATAATCTTTTTACATTTACATTGACAGCCTTATTGTGCATTCAACAATAAAACCGTATGTATTTAGAACAATACTTTTTATTTTTTTAATTAACAGAATTAAAATTAACAGAACTTTTCCTTACGGTTACCGTAACTAAATTTTTAAAAATATATCATTTCAGTGTTTTATTAAAATATTTGATAATTTTACAAAAAATGTTTTCAAAAATCCTGAAAAATTAAATTTTTTTATTAAAAAAATTGTTAATTTGAAAAAAAAACTTAAAATTTTTGTATATTTTGTTTTGTTTTTTTACGCTTAAAAGCAAATTGTTATGAATGGTTGTTTAATGTTTTTATATTGTTTATATGAAAAAAATATTTTGTATTACAAAATGTGGCGATCACCAAGAAAATGTATATTGTTGTAGTGTCTGTGCCTGTGTTCTTAATTAACCGTCGGAGGGAATCGATTTCAGGATTTCTTGGGTGACTTATGTTGGTCCTGTCAAATCGCTGTTTTCAGTTCTTTTTTTTTTTGTTATTTTTATGTTACTGAAATAATTGACTTTCCTAAGCTTCTAGCACATTGCCGTAATTTCTGAGGCGACAATGACTTGCTGGCTTAGATAGCAAAATAATAAGACTCTGAATGATAATATAAAAGTAGAGAGACTTACTTGTAGCTATGCAAGGATTTTTGTACCAGATATATCATAGTTTATGAATTTTCAGAGGAAATCCAAGTGGAACCAATAATGCTAGTGGTTGTGACCCATCGGGTCACGGGTTGTCTACTCTATTACAAAACTGATCTTTCTGAATAGAAGGGTGTTTTTCCTCAAAGATTTGAACTTGATATTTGTCTGCAAATTTATTTGAGTCTCTTAATTATAAATTCTTTGATTTGAAAGAAAACAAAGTATCACTAGTTCTGTAGCATTCCTAATTGATCATTTAATTGAGTTAAAAAATGTTTGTTTGAAAGAATAAAATTAGCTCCAGATATGTCATTCTCGTGTGGTTTAAGCCAACAAGTATTATCTTTACGAGGACAATTTTAGGCTGAACTGGAAATAAAGCTGAATTTCATTTTCTCAGTCTCAATTTTATTTTTTTTATTTATTTATTTTTTTCAAAATTAACATTCTCAATCAAATTCTCATATTTACAATTTTGTAGCCGGAAGTTTTCATTTTAATACGGACTAACGAGGTGTCAAGAGGAAGTTGGTGTATAAGAAAGTTTCGATCTGTCCATCAATGTGTCACATCACCCGTTATTTTTATAAACCTGGCACGCTCACACCTCTCGCTATTTTGGATGTCTCATCAGAATTTGTTTAGAAATTGTCTCCTGGTAGTATGTTCGCAATCAACTTTAAACTTTCCCAGTTTAGCACAAAGCTATTCAAAACATACAAATTACCCGTGTGTGCATTTTATGCGTTATTTAGTAAAAATAATTCTACATGCAGTTGACGAAGCAAATTATGCTTTATCTACCCGAGATGGATGTTGTTTGCTTCTCAGTATCACGGTCGACAATGATTTCAGGTGCTTTTTTCTGATTGGCCTTGTACAATCATTAAACGACAACCACCATATCCATCTTCTTTAACTTGGAGTTTCTTCTGGCTTGGTCATCCCAAAACACAGCTTTAAATCCGTATCCGTGGAAGTTGTATTTTTTTCATTGAAATTAAAATACGGCCAAGCAAGGTGAATGATCGTTTTAAAACTAATGAGATATGTTAAAAGGAAACACCAATAGTTTAAAAATCGTCTCTGAATTATACGTGAAATTCTGATAATTTTTTACCTTTGGGTGAGGTTTATCAAACTTTTTCTTTTTGAAAACAAAACAAAATTCCGAATTAGCTAAAAGTGCTTGTCTCCCTCCTATCTCAACACTCATAGTTTAGTCCGAGAAAAGTTTTAAGCATTCTCACCACTTTTTATTTATTTTTTTTAATGTAAATATTAACAACAATTTCATGTTATGACAAATTATTGTTGAAAATTACTTATTTTTTAAAATTTTGTTCAATAACTGCTGTTTTAATGTTTATTTGTAGTTTAAATGTGTTTACCCTTTTTGGAAAAAAATTATGGAATTTTTTGTTGTTAGAAAAAAATGTATATATATCTTATTTTTTATAAAATTTATTGATAAATAATTTTTATTTATTCATTGCGATTTTTTTTCCATCAAAAAATGTTCAGATGCGATAGTGCTTTTCTCCATCTTAAATTCTAAAAAAAATAATTTACAGTATGGATCGCTAAAGTCGGAGTACATAATCAGTAAGACCTATTTTACATACGAAAGGCACGTTTAAAGATTTCTTGTAAATTAGTCTGTGATTTTCACTAATTTTAAGACTTTTCTACCCCAAATTGTTGCTTTTTAAATTCTGATAACTTTTGAACCAATTTGGGTAAGTCAAACGATTTTGAAGCGCTTTTATATCAAGTATGATAATGATTTATTTAATTCTGAAAGAAAAATAATCTTTTTTTTTTTTTTTTCAATAAATTTGCAATATGGATGTATGTGTATTTTGGAATTTCAGCCAGCTGTAACCTATGACCAAACGAAGGCGTATTATCAACCTACACAGGGGGTCGCAGCGGCTGCTGCAGCGGCCGCTGTGGCATCTTATACCGCTGCAGAAACTCATTACCAAGCAGGTGGGTGTAAGTGTTATGTCTTTTTTTTTTTGTTTTTTTAAATTTTTTTTTTTTATTGCTGTTTGAAAAAACTTGCTTTTGATAAATTTCTTATTTTCTCCTGGAATATTCCGATAAAAACAAAATTATTTACAAACTTTTTTCATTGTTCTGTTCTTGTCATTATTTAATAGAACAAAGCATGGGTATGTATAATAATTGAGTGGACAGGAAAGAATTTCATGGAGATTGAAATCAAAGTAAGATATTGTTGAGATATTTTGTCATTACATAATCATTCTATACATCCTTTACATAACGAACTTGATGAGAATTTCATCAATGAAGATGGCCTCAAAAAGACTACTATCTACTATTTCTCAGGAAAGTTGAACATAACAACGTATCGTGTAATCAGGGTATATATATATATATATATATATATATGAAACAATCCAACAAAAGATATAAGCGTCAACTAATATCTTATAATTAGTGAAACATCCGGATAAAAACTGAAGCTCAATATACTGGATAGAGCATTAATATTATAATATAAAATGAAGTAATAAAATAAGGTGTCAATCAAATTTTATTAGAATTCAAAGTTCAAGCAAAGTATCTTAAAGTCCTTAGCTCATGAGTTTTCAAAGATAATTCTTCTCTTCAGAGGACCATTACCGCAGTTATATTACTACAGGTAATGAAATTAAACTTTGAAAATATATAAAAATATATACACAAATACATAAAAATACATAACATCAAATATATCAGTCCAAATACGAGAAATTGAATGAGCTGACAAAGTTATCCAGTCGCGAAATGTGTCAATAATCGATGGATGGAAAAGTATCCAATGTTTATGTTAATTATTACAACGATAAATAAATCAAATTAAATATAGAAAGTTCAATAAACTCACTTAAAATTCCAAAATCCTGATATTGGCAACCCAAATCAAATCAAAGTTTGTTGTTCAATTAGAGAGTCCATTAAATCCGAATTGAGCAAAAATAAGATTGAATCCCAGTCGTATCTTGCAACCAGAGCGAAAAAATAATTAATTTTCGCTCGCCAGCGGTTCAGCCAGATATGACAAATCTTCAACGAATAGATGGCGATATTAAGGTGTCTACTTCTCTGAACGACGTTAATAGAACGGAAGTTATAATAAAGGGGGAAAACGAACATCCTGCTTCGGCTCGCTAGATAAACTTATCGAAGAAAGCAAAATACAGACCCGCCATCCACCCCACCCAGATTGGATATTACTTGTCTGGGTCAAATGAGAAAATTCTATGTCAAAGTTTAATTTAAGGTTAAGTTTGTCCAATCAAGAAGTTTAATCTAAATTAGGGTTTAATTTTTTTCCAGTTGTAAATATATTTAAGGTTTAATTTTTCCCAATTAAGAAGTTGTAAAGATATTTAGAAACTGAAAATTTAGGTATTTAAACTTTTAGAACCTCAGAGTCTAAATCCTTTAGGCAAGGAAGATTAAACAGAACCCATCTCGAAGACTGGATACCCCCGGTCTCATTGCTCACCCAATCAGCTACGGTTGGACTGGTGGTGGTTTCCATATTGCATATTTGAATTTCCTTCCATGTCGACATTTGGAGACTAATTCATTTCTAGAATTTATCAGATTAAAATGTTGCTTAAACTTTGAATTCTAATAAAATTTGATTGACACATTATTTTATTACTTCATTTTATATTATATATATATGTGATATATATATATTATATGTGATATATATATATATGTGATATATATGTGATATATATATATATGTGATATATATGTGATATATATATATATATATATGTGATTGATATATATATATGTGATTGATATATATATGTGATATATATATATATATATGTGATATATATATATGTGATATATATATATGTGATATATATATATATATATGTGATATATATATATATATATGTGATATATATATATATATATGTGATATATATATATATATATATGTGATATATATATATATATATATGTGATATATATATATATATATATATGTGTGATATATATATATGTGTGATATATATATATGTGTGATATATATATATATATATATATGTGTGATATATATATATATGTGTGTGATATATATATATATATATATATGTGTGATATATATATATATATATATGTGTGATATATATATATATATATATGTGTGATATATATATATATATATATGTGTGATATATATATATATATGTGTGTGATATATATATATATATGTGTGTGATATATATATATATATATATGTGTGATATATATATATATATATGTGTGATATATATATATGTGTTTGTGATATATATATATATATATAATAATGGTAATAATCCAGGTGAAAAATATCCACAGGGTGGTAATCCAGAGAATTTTAACCGGGTTTATAAAAAGTGCTCAATATCAGAATAGAGCTTTATATATGATAATTTTATTTACACAGACATGTAAAAAATCTGCGACACTGGCATGTCGATGTTATCGATCAACAGTTACTATAAACTGAGATCTCATCAGGCAGAGTTAGAATCCGATCTTAACCTCAGATCATATTTGGAGAGAATGAAGTGGAGGGATAGAGAAAGAGAAGAAGAAAAGAAATTTAACATTTCAAAAATTAAGGCCGTTAAAAATTAAAAAATCTTAAATTAAAAAATTAAAAACACTTTCTATATATTACTGGGAACTATACAACAATAACCTATCACCAACAGTAACCTGGAACACAATTAGAAAAACTAGCACCTGTGGTTCCCTAAACTCACCTTGCTACCTTTGCCTAACAGAAAAACTTGAAATAATTAAATTTAGTGATAGGGGTAAACTTCTAAACAAAAAACATCAATTAACTATTGGCATAATAGATTACACCTTCTTAGTAATCCACTCATAACCCCTTAGGCTGTTACTATAAAAAAAAAAAAAAAAAAATCACCTACCCATCAACTGAAAATTTTGTCAACACAACTATCATCTTATACCTTTTTTATTAATTATTATTTTTATTAGTAGTAGCATTATTGTTTGTAGTATTATTTGTAGTAGTACTGTAAGCGGTAGTATTGGTTGGTAGTATTATTATTATTATTATCATACCCACAACGATTAACACTAATTGTCATCTTCTGTATTTTTCTTTACTCTTAAATACCCCCTTATATGCTTATCCATTTATTGATTAATATTTCTATATTTTTTAGATTATCATTATCAATTATTTATTACTACTATTATTAATATATTAAACTTAATTATTTGACATTGAATTATTTTTTATTTTTCATTTCTGTACTTTTATCAAGATAATTATTGTTATCAGTGATGACATCATGTCTGATGTTACTATCATAGTTATTGTTATTTGCGGCAATGAAATTAACAGTATCACTATTATTATTAATAATATTGATATTGCCATGTTTTACCGTTACCTTACTTTTGCTTCCACTGCCATTTTTATTATTATTATTATTACTACTATTATTATTATTATTATTACGGTTTTCATTTTACTATTATTGCCACCATTATGACTACTTCTATTATTATTTATTAATTTTTCACTATCATTTTTTCACTATCATTATTACTATTGTTAAGATTACTGGGATTACCACTCTTATTACTGCTGTCTGTTAAACCACTATTATTACCTTTTTTATATGATCAGCATTATTGCAACCATTAACCCATATCATAATATCGGCAAACATTATCTTATTATTTAATATTATTATGATAATCACTACCTCCTAGGATTCCTAATATTTCTTAATTATTCTATTTCTTTCCTAAACTATTATTTTTATAAATTCTTAAATATTATTGACCAGCAATATCGTTTGTCGTTGTTGTTATTATTATTACTATTTTTATTATTATTACCATTATTATTATTATTATTATTATTATTATTAATAATAATGATTAATAACGCCGGCATTTTCTAGTTATTCTTTAGTTATATATTTTTTAGTATTTTTATTATCATTCATTTATTATTTTCATTATTTCACCTCAATTAATAGGGGTATCTATTATTATTATTATTATTATTATCATTATTATTATTAATAATTAATTACGCCGGCATTTTCTAGTTATTCTTTAGTTATATATTTTTTAGTATTTTTACTATCATTCATTTATTATTTTCATTATTTCACCTCAATTATTAGGGGTATCTATTATTATTATTATTACTATTACTAATCCTGTTATATTTAACGAATATATTTATTCACAGTAAGCAAATAAACTCTAGACAAATTATAAAGACAATTTAAATCCAGAATCGCAACACATTTGATCACCGCCCCACCACCACAACAATCAGACGCATCTGACCGGTCTGCCCGCACGCATACGCACATATACACAATATTACAGTTCACTTTAAAAAATACATTTATAAACTCGACTGTTTTTTGACACTTGATTCGTGCATTTCTACCCCCCTCCTCCCCTCTCGATCTGAATCAACAGACGCCCTCTCTTTCTCCTTCTTTTCCTTTATGTGTCTACCTTCCCACCACCTCTCCCCTCATTATTTGTTCCTCTTTCCACCTTATATTTTTATTTATTTATTTATTTATTTGCCCTGTTTTGTTTTAGATTTTTTGTTTTTAGATTTTTTTAATTTTTAATTTTAATTTTTTAACGGCCTTAATTTTTGAAATGTTAAATTTCTTTTCTTCTCTTTCTCTATCCCTCCACTTCATTCTCTCCAAATATGATCTGAGGTTAAGATCGGATTCTAACTCGGCCTGATGAGATCTCAGTTTATAGTAACTGTTGATCGATAACATCGACATGCCAGTGTCGCAGATTTTGTACATGTCTGTGTAAATAAAATTATCATATATATATATATATCATATATATATATATATATCATATATATATATATCATATATATATATCATATATATATAACACACAGGATGACACAATTTTTTTATTTAGATCAACACAAACCCATCCTGCTAGAACCACTGCAAGTCCCTGACGTCCCCTCTTTGTTGACCAAGTGCTGTCCAGATCTTGCCAAGCACCTGGACATACCGCTTGTTGTTGTCCTTGAACCAGAATGGCCCAATGACACCATGCTTAGGTATAGCGACCAAGGCTGAGCACTTCACAGAGTGTAATGGCCTTTGGAGAAAAAGCTCAGGGTGTGTGCTACTCTAGAAAATGTTATTCTTAGAGTTAACGTGACCTGACAACAGAAAATGTGACTCGTCAGACATTGTCAAGGAAGTCTAGCACATCGTCAATCTTGTCGCAAAACCATTGACACATGATCACTCACTTGTAAGCGTTTAATCTGTATCGTGTAAGGATACAAACGGAGATCTGTGATCACATTCTCCTCACGGTTAATTCCAAGCTCTTGACTTTGCCGATGCAGACTCGTTTGGGCTGCGGACAACAGAGTCTCTGACTGCAGCAACGTTGTGTGGTGGCCTTGATGATTTCAGTCGTTCACGTTATGCACAGTCTCATGTGTTCTAACCTGTTGACCCATCTGTAAATCATTGAGTGGACAGGAAATTCACGACATCCAAATCGTTCTTTGAATTGCAATCGAGTTGCATGGATAGACTTCAGCTGAAAGTATGCCTCAACTATAAATTATTGTTTTCCTCAGTCCATGGCATATCGAAGCTCGAATTTGCTAAACTCTTAGAACATTGATTCTTCTTGGTAAATCTGAAAAATTAAGGAATTTATTATTTCAAAAGCTATTCAAGTTTAGGTGATGACCGTTTTTTTTTTTTGTGTGTGTCACTCTATATATATATGTGTGTGTGTGTATGTCTAATATATAAATATATATTTGTGTTTTTTTTTGTTTTACAAAGAGTTGCATACTCTCTATAAATTCCAGAACGATGCAAATTATTGTAAGCTTAATGAGCGTAGTTAACAGGATTCAGAGCAGGTATATATGTTCATTAATGTTCTCAAAACATTTGCTATAGATCCATCAAAACAAAGATTTTTTTTTCCATTGGTGTATATTAATTTATTTTCATAAATAGAAATCATCCCTACACGCGTTTCATTACCAGAGCAAAAGGAATTTAAACAAACGAATTTGGCTTTATTCCTCTGCTCTGCAATTCTTCAGGGGAATAAAAACTAGACAAAAAGAACCAGACAAAAAAAGACAAAAGAAATCAAATCACTTCTTCGTCGAAGGTGGTAAAACAGTTCATGAGATACATCAGTTGAAAATAGTCGGTCGTTCATACACAACTCTGTCGAGTGATTTCAATTAAAGGACAAGTGTGTATGGAAAATAAAAAGTTCTATTCCACTTTTAAAATTTTTTTATTAATCTGCTCCACCGAACATGCGTTGCCACATTTGGCGTATGAGTTTTATTTGATGGAGCTATAGCGAATAAATGTTTTTGGTTACATCAATTCAAGTATTTAGGTGTGAAGATTGAAATTACCTCCAACTGTAACAAAGTAAATTTTCTGGATATCACACTCAATTTAAAAGAGGTAACATACAAACAATTTAACAAAGATAATCACACACCAATATACATAAATACTAAATCTAATCATCCTAAATGCATTATCAAACAAATACTTAAACCATTAATTCCAGAATTAATAAACGCTCAAGTAAAAAATATTTTTGAGGCTAGTAAGCATATATACGATAATGCATTAATAAGTAGTGGTTACACTGTAAAATTAAAATATATTGAGAGTATAAAGAGAAATTACCCTAGGAACAGGGACGCAGAGTTATTTGGTTCAATCCGCCATTTTGTCAATTATCTAATATCAATATCGGTAGAACATTTCTAAATTTGATAGAAAAACACTTTAACACTAGTAACCCCTCAAGCAAAATATTCAATAGAAAAACAGTAAAAATAAGCTATTCTTGTACAAAAAATATGGACAGTATAATTAACACACACAATTACAAAATATTGGAAACCCTGATTAACATGATTAAACCTAAAGAGAAAAAATCTAATTGCCAAGTTAAATGTAATTGTCCACTTAAGGGAAATTGTAATGTAGAAAGTGTCTATACAAGGCCACAATTTACCCCCAAGAGAACATTACTAATAAGAAAATTTATATAGGAATATCCGCTGGTAAGTGAAAACAGCATTATTATGTCTACAAAAATTCATTCTTTAACCCGGATATTATCAACAAAACGGAATTGACTAAATATTGGTGTTCTTTATAGAACAAAAACTTAATACCAATTATTTTGTGGTCAATTTTGTGTAATTCAACTACTTCTAGAGGATTCAAACACAGATGTAATCTATGTCTTGAAGAAAAAAATCAGAATCTTAAAACACATAGATAATAACATTTTAAACGAGACGAATTGATAGCGAAGTGCAGGCACCGACATAGATTTAAAATTACTAGACCGTTATGAAAATGTCTATTTCTTTAATTTGTTGTAAATATAAATACTAATGGTAGGAGTTAGGATTATAAAAATAATAATAGTATTCGTAAATTCTAAATTGTCTACGTATACAAAAGAACCCCCCCGGCAAAATTCTCTTTTTTTTTTTAATTTGTAAATAAACTTTGTGTAAATTTCGTCACACTTTTAATCTCGGTACTGCAACATACCCCGCATTTTTCGATTTCTAATCAATTAAACTTTTAAATGTAAATACTCGTTAATTTAATACGAATATCCGCATTGTAGCATACTCCACAAATTTTTATAATTATATCTGCTAATTTTTTAATCGTGAACATTTTTAATTCCTTTTCTACATTTTGTGGAATTTATTTTCTTTAAAAAATAGAGGAACTGATCTTCTGCCTTTGCCACCCCGTTTTTCTATCATGATTATCATCATAGTTAATTATAATTAGTCACCATGGCCTTTTACCATCCCCCCAGTTTCGCTTCATTATAACGACCAATCATCAACTAGAATATTTTTTTTTCTCCTTTACTTTAAAAACGATGGTAACATTTTCTCATCATCCAGTTTCTAAATGCGGTTGGTTATACATCTGATGAGACTAATCTAGGTCGAAATAAGTTATGTGTACAACCCGAATGTGTGTGTAGTTTTTTTTTCCCCTTTAAAATTATTTATATATATATTTAGGGAGGGCCTGTGGACGAGTGGTTATAGCACTTGTCTTTGGGCTGGACGACCCGGGTTCGATCCCACTCATGGCATGCAAATTTTCGTGTCTGAAAACTCCCTCTGTCCACCCAGCAGTAAATGGGTACCTGACTGAGGGAAGGTTCAAGGCAGGAGAGGAATAGGGCTCCGCCTTCCATATGCTGTGCCCTTCTTAACAAATCACTGCCGCTACGGCCATGGGCAGTGTGCGATGTCGGCAACGACACTTCGTGCGCGTCCAGGCTATGTGACCTTTACCTTTATATATATATATATATTAGTATTTATTTCAGTAGTGCTCAATACATTAGAACTTTGTCAATGTCTATCAATGAAAACATTTTTTGATAAATCTCCTCATAGCGTGATATATAATCTTTTTCCAAAGAAAAATAATACAAAAAAATTATGTTTGAAGGTTTCTTTTAATTTGTGTCAATTGTGTAATTTTCAAATATTCCATTTCAATTGAATTGATTCATCTTGAAATGATTGTTGTTTCTCTTAAAAGCCAAGCCGACATATACTACAAGTACTACATATCAGACTCAACCACGGCAGACTGCAACTCAAAAGGCAACTCCAGTGCAGGTGACGACTACTCCTGCCACCTATGTCTACACGGCTACCACAACCCCTGCTGCTGCTACAACTTATGCTACACCTACATACGCTACCACAACCAGCTCCGGTTCTTATTCCGGTATGTTTTTCTTGTTGTTTTTTCACTAAATCTTTTTATTCATCTCTCTCTCTCTCTCTATCCATCCTTATTTCCATTTTTAAAAAAATAAACAGAAAATTAAGCATTACTTTTCTAATTAATAAAGGCAATTTTTTAATGTTATTTTATAAAGTTTAACTTGGCTATTCCTGACGACTAATTCCAAATCGATTATTTCTACCATTATATTCTTGCGTAAAATAGAAATCAAACTTTTCAAAGCATTTGAATCTTTACCATTTTAGTTTTTAAGGGATTCACATTTTCATTTCTTTGCTTATTATTAATTTGTTACTCTCGTTAAATTAGGATATTTTTGTATTTTCTTTTTCCACACATAATTCTTTAAAATCCCAACAGAATGCAAGAAAGTTGCATATAATTTCATTTTACCTGCATGTTGCTTTTCCATTTTCCATCTTCATTCAAAATTACAACCTTTTACTTAAATGTCCACAATTCAAAATGTTTAGATGCACTATCGATATTACTTGATCTTTGCTGACACTTGGATCTTGGAATATCTCATTTTCATTTCCTATGAACATTCTTTTTTCTTTTTTATATTAAATAAGAATATTCTATTTCTTTGTCCATGATAATTTTTGTTTGGAAATGTCACAGGCGTGACTATTATTTTCAACCATATTATCTTTTTAGAAAGTAAATTCAACTTTACCTGTTTGTCCCTCCCCTTCTAAATGCTATGGGTTTCTCCTGTTCAACCTTGCGATGAGTATTATCACTCGGTTGAAGGACAAACCCTAACATGGCCTCCTTGATATATAACTTCACCCTTTTAGTTGGCACGTGTTATTTTAAAGAATAATCTCTTTTTGGATAGTGAAAAATCCAACAAATCCTATGGCACTCTCAAACAACTCGGAATGGATGACGCAGAACAGCTGGCCAGGTATGTTTTACCTATTCTTGAACGCTGGACAATTTGGGGTTTCACGTGTTTTCTCGGTTGATTATTTGGGGCTATTTGAATAATCAGTTTACTTCCGTATTATATATTAACTTTTTCTTTTTTAACTAATATCTAAATGTTTCTTACAAATATACAATTAAATAACTTTGCAGAACTTATCAAATAACTAGTTTAGCAATACATCATATGGTACAAAATGACCACACGGCTTAATATGTCATAAAATAAAAAATCCCAATCTGTAAATTTTTTATTTAAAAATTTTGTTTTTTAAATAATTCTTTGTTTTTTGGGTGTTTTTTTTACTTTATTGTTGCAGTTAAATATTATCATGCCAATATCTTTTGTATGTCTATTATTTTAACCCTTAAATGCTTTGTTTTTTATCTGTTTAAAATTTTTTATTAAGTGAAAAACCTTTCATAAAGTAATATAAATGTTTTTTGGGGAAAAAAAAAACAAATTTATTGAACAAAAAAAATAATGTTGCAAATGGCATCAAATTTTACATGTATAACAAAACACTACAATATATGCATTTAAATAATCATAATGCACTAGAGAATCATAAAATAGTGTTTACTTACCATTATAATGACCAGATTTAAAAGTTTAAGCTCTTGAATTAGTCAGATAACACTCACCCGTGACATTGAAGATACTGATTACTTATTTAGCGGGTGTGCTGATGCCCCATCAATTGTTGATTGGGGTACGAAATGGGTTGTTTGGTTTAATCTTGTCAAGACTCAGATCGTGTCTTTCAATCGTAGGTGTGTCCCTTTTCCTGAGATTCTCATGGATGACTGCGCTTGAAGAGAAATCGACTGTCTTTCTCTCTCCTCAAATCTTTCTTGGAGTTCATACATTAGATCCATTGCTTTCTGCTTCTTGTAAAGTCGGTTCTCTCTATCACCCCAAACATTTTCTCACACCTGAGGCTATTCTCTATCTATAAAAATCTACTATCAAACCATGTATGGAGTACTGTTGTCATATTTGGGCTGGTGAATCTCTGCCCTATTTAAAGGTTCGGAGGCGTATCTGTAATTTCATTGGTTCCACCCTTTCTTCTCTACACCCTCTCTCTCTCACAAATGTGATGTTACTAGTCTCAATCTTTTCTATGTGTTCTTCAGAATTGTCTGATCAATTCCCGGCTTCTTTTGTTCCAGCTCATTTGACTTGTTGGTCTAGTGGTCTCCATCAATTTGCTGTTTTGATACCGCATTATAATACAGCTTACTATTCCAGTAGCTTCTTTCCAACTGCAGGCATGGGGAACTCTCTTCCTGCTGACTGTTTTCCTGTTACCTATAGCCTTGGTCTTTTCAAGGCTACGGCCAATAGGCATCTCCTGTCTTTGCGATAATCATATTTCGTTCTTGTTATCTCCTTACATCAAGTGACTTCATGCCTTGTCTGGAGCGATTTCCATAAAAAAAAAAAAATTTTAATACTTACTTACTCACACTTGCCAACAAGCTTGTTGCAGATGTGAAACAAGTTGCAGTTTGACACATTTCGTTGAATATTATATTAAATAGGCATTTTGTTGGAATGTGTCATATTCGAAACAAATGTATTTAAGGCTTTAGAAAGAGGCACTATTAAACTTGCATTTCTTTGCCAACCATTTAAAAAAATGTATTATGATTGAAATCTATTGACTATTCCTCTCTAAATACTGAAAATTTCTGGTTTATAATTAGATTTCACTGATTGATCGCTAAAATAATTTTGTTTGCAATTTAACATTGAAAATGAAATGTAAAATGTTTCAAAATGACATCGTCAATATTGTCTGATGAGAATTCTAAGCAGTTTTGATCGTTAGGTTTATTTTGCTGTCACTTGATCTCATTCCTGCTCCTTGCTATTCAGTAAATTACTTTTCTCTACTGATTTTTATATAAAAGTCACTGCAGTTTCACAGGAGTTCGTTTTTGGGGAATACTGAAACAAGAAATCAAACCGTTACTTTAAAGGAAATCTTGATGGTGTCTACGGGCGATTCTTAGGCTTTTTCTCTCGAGTTAGACATAATTCTTGTTCGAGTAAGAAAATAATTTTTTCTTTTATTTTGAACTCCTATGATTTCCAAACAATAATTATTTGTGTCACAAATAGAATTTTCTGTTTTAAAAAAATATATATTCAAATAACTTTAGTATCTTTTCTGTGGTTTAATTCTAAATGATAAAAATTATTTTACAAATAGAATTTTCACTTTGGAATTCTATCTTTCAAATATTTGTATGGGAATTTTGTTTTTATGGATTTACATGAATCCATCTTTTATTCTAATTTTTGGACCAATACAATCCTTGTAGCCCCCCCCCCCCCCCCCCCCATCCCCTCGTTTTCATAAAATAAAAAGTTTAACATTTTTACTATTTCTTATCTCTTAATTTTGCTTGACCTTTTTTATGTTCAAAAGCATTCAAGTTGGGAAAAATTTGTTTTTTAATTTTCGACACGTTTTAGTTAATATTTTTTTATTTTCTTAGACTTTCTGCATGCATTTTTGTCTGAACTACACAATGCACTGACTTCAAATTTATTTTATTATATATAATATATATATATATATTCCTTTCATTTTGCCATTTATGCTATTGATTTTGTTCATTTGTCTGTATTAAGGTAACTTTCATCTTCATTGGTGTTTAGCGAATTTGTTTAAATAATATACAAGTGCTGAGTAATTTCTGAAGTCACTTGTTCATTTTAAAATGTTCAATGTCAACTTGAAGTTTTATTTTGAGACGATGTAATTTTGGTAAATAACCAAAATATATTTCTGCTGCATGAATTAAACGTAAACGGCGTTGAAAACATTACAATGTTTTAAAGATTGTATTTTTTCTTTTACATATCATATAAATGTGATATTTGTTAAAAAATAATTTTATTAAATAAAAAAAATAAAAAATTTATATAAGAAAATATGTAGTTTCATTACTTTATTTCGTTTTTCAACCGCTGTTTACTAAATAACAAAACTAAAGCCAATCTGACCTTGAAGTAGAAATATAAAGTTCAAATCATATAAAAAAAAAAATTTGAAGTCTATTATTAAATAGACCTTTATTAGAAATAAGTAAATAAATACCTATAAATAACCTCCACGCGAGGGCAAAAATCTTCTTTTTATCTGTCAAGATTTTGACGCTGGGAGATGCGCAAGTTCCCGTCATCTGTCCAATATCTTGTATGAATCGTGAAATATATGGACCAAGGATCGAGAGTAGGCTCGGTAATGAAATGGTCAGTTAGTGAGCTGTAGTAGTTTTTTGGGGAAGGGGGTGAGTTGTGGTGCCGTGATAGATAGCAGATAATGCAATTCTTGACGAGTGTCATACCGTCGATCTGTGATCATCGTCTCTGTCTAAGCCAACTGGCTCAAGAATTGATCTGAATCTATCAGAATAGGGACCTCATTTGACTACACCATTGAGTCTGGAGTGATGAGTCTGGTGTTGAATCTGTAGGAGACAAGGATGTACAGGACAAACTTGTGATCGGTTTGCCCGCAATAGCAGCAGCATTGGTGTGGCGACATAAAACGGAGCCTCAGCCTTTCTGAGACAGCAATCCTGATGATGTCTGTCTAAAAAGTTTCCCAGTAATGTCGAGGGAATGACGCTGATGTGTTGCACAGCAGATGCTCTCGGACAAATGACGCTTTGCTAGTTGTAACTATGGATCAGTTCAGCAAAACAAGATTGGCTCCGTGCGTTGTTCCAGGGTGATTGCTGCTTCTGAAGATTGATAGAATGGCTGTTGAAGACTGGGATTTGCGGTATGCACAAAGAATCCCATCGACGAGACCTGCTGAAGTGTGGATTGAGGAAAGAGATCCACCTACTCAATTACTTCTTGGCCTTTTGGCTAAGATCAAAGTGTAGTATCTGTTCCGATGGATACTACACCCCATAAACTGGTATTGTCTTGGCCTTCAGGGCTTGATTTACGCCGGTCTATGGGTCTGTTCTGTGCAGTTCTAGGAGGTCCACCCTCCCAGGCTTTGCCTCCCCTCTTTGGGGAGGAGTAAGTTTGTTGCTTACTGCCTGAGGCGCCCCTACCGGGGAATGCCGACAGGGCTGCCCAGGCAATTTTTAATGGCCAGAGTGCTCACTTTCTCGGGCGCTGGCTTTTCAAACCCCACTTTCCCGACCCGACCTTGGGTCACATCTTACTTGTGGGAGTAAGATAAAACGGGCCTTGTGTCTAACCGCCTAGAAAGGAGGTAAATAAATGCTCAATTTTACCTGATAGACTAACCAAGAATAATGGTGTCGTTCAGTTCTGAGTAGATGAAACTTTGTGTTTTTGTTGTTTCTTTTTATATCAATTTTATTATCTCTCTTAAGGAAAACAAATTCTTAAAGTTTACTTATAATTTACACTAGTGTCGAATTTTTTTTATATATTTAGATTACTATTCTCACCTTGGTTGTTGTATTCATAACAAATTCGAACCTTCAACCTCCAGAACTTAGAAATGATTGTTAATCAACACTTTTAACCATTACGTCATATATTCATGTAAAAAAAAAAATAGTGTGAATGAATGCTTTTACTCTATCATAGCTGACTGAATTGAAAAAATCTACCCCCCCCCCCTTAAAGAGTTCAGTTCGACGTGAAGATTCCAGAGTTTGACAAAATCCACCTGAAGAAGGTGGGAGATGACATGGGCCGAAATGTTGTGAATATAACAACCAAAATGAGATTAGTAGTCTGAATAATCGAAAGAGAAATCTGGCAAATTAATTAAAAATTATTATTAAAATATATTAAACATGATGTATGAAATACAAATTTTATTAAGGGTGGAGACTCTTTTCAATTGAAACTGAAGTATTCCTCATCAAAAAAATGGTTTGGTTTTTTTGGTTTTTTTACATTTCGAACTAAAAAGGAGGGAAATTTAAAGTCTTGTAGTTGAATTGTAATTACATTTGTAGACAAATTCACCTAAAACCATCATTTGTGGATGCTACGATAACTAATTTTCTTTCAGTCTATATTGATATGGTTTCTGTTGTTCTCATATGTAGGGATTGTCTATTTGTTTTTGTCTTTTTCATTAGGTAATAAGGTTAGTTTTAAGTGAGTTCTTACTAATTATGATTAATACCTTTTTGGGGAGAATCTATATAATCAAAGTGTAGTTCCTGTCTATTTGTTCACTGTTTTTTAGGTAGATCCCCATAACCATTGATTCTTAAACTACATTACCTAGGCTACTTGGATAAATATTTCATTTTGATCAAAGAGGGTACAACATTAGCGTGGGGGTCTGTGTTGGCGCTTGACATTCATAAAAAGCAAATGCAGCGTTTTATTTTATTTATAACTTAAAATTATAGTAAAAGGAATAGAAATGTTATTGGAGCAGCACACCAGAGTCCTCATTATGGGGGGGGGGGGGGAGATTTGTCAAAATTTACTTGAATTAATCCCCAAAATTGAGTTTTTAAAATTTAAAAAGATTTTTGTTAAATACGGATTAATTGTTGTCGCATGAATGCTTCTAATTTGAAACACGTATTTTTACTGTGACCCGTGTGACCATTTTGTCTCTTACTATCAACGCAGGTTATGACGCTGCCCTCTACTCTGCGGCCACTTCCTATTACCAGCAGCAGCAACAACAGCAGCAGCAGCAGCAGGCGAAGACCACAACCAATTGGAGTTTCAAGAAACAGGCGTCGTTTGGGCAGAAACTGCAGAAACAGAAACCACCACCCAAACAACCCCAGTTGCATTATTGTGATGTCTGTAAAATCAGTTGTGCTGGACCACAGGTAAAAGAGCGCAGTGGCGTTTCAATATTAATACCTCCCCTGTCTCTTACGTAAACAGAAAATTGTCACGCTCACCAAGCAGCAGCCACGTGGGGGGGGGGGTTGATATATCTCAGGAGTAGAAAATGTTTTCTTTAATTAAAACTAATCTCTATCTTAATAAAATTGTATGATTCTTGCCTCTACATGACTTAAATTAATAGTATATAAACAAAATGTAAAATCGCTTATCTATTAAAATTAAAAAAAAAAAAAATTGTTTTTTAAAGCAATAGTGTAACGTCCCCAAAATAACTTAAATTTTTATTTGCAAAAGATAATTTAATCACTAAAATGTATTTCTTTGTCTGCAAACAAGTTTGCCATTTTAATCTTTGTTACTCGATGAAGAAAAAATGACTTTATGTGGCTTGAAAATTTGAAAGAAATTTGGAAACTTTTAAATTGTCGAATAGAAATTCATTTAAACTTAATAACTTAGCAAATTTTCTTCATTACGATTAAACGTTTTGGAAACTATTTGCATCCAATAATTTTATAAATAGATTAAAACAATATTACCTTTACAATTAGTTATAATTTTAAAACAGTTTGAGTCAACGTAATTTGAGTCTTGAAAATAGGCTTAGATCTGATGACCTCAGAGGAAGATTAAATCTGGACAGTATAGGGAGATGTGTACAGGAGAGATAACTTAAATAGTATGGCTACGATCAAAGAATGCATGAGAATTCTTGTGTTAGATGTAAAACAGTTGAGGTAGCAGGTTTAGTTCACATGGGAAGACCAAGAAAAACGTGGGATAAAAATGAAGCCACACTTGATAACCTGGTCTACACCCCATCTCAGGTCAGAGACATCATAAAAAGCCTTGACACCTCTAAAGCTTGTGGGCCTGATCTTATACCTGTAATAGCAATAAAGAAATGCTCTGCTGAACTGGCCCCTGTCCTCTCCAAACTTTACAATAAATGCCTAGCCGAATCTTGCTTCCCCGATAGCTGGAAAATTGCCTCTGTGGTACCAGTCTACAAGAGTTCTGGGAATAGAACCGACCCTCAGAACTACCGCCCAATCAGTCTACTGCCAATCTTTGCCAAAATCTTTGAATCCTTAATCAATCTAGCGATAGTACGTCACTTAGTTAATGCTAAACTTCTATCTGACCGCCAGTATGGATTTAGACAAGCACGATCTACTGCAGACATCTTAACGGTCATCTCTGAACGCATGTATAATACTCTCGACAAGGCAGGTGAAGCTAGGGCAGTAGCGCTTGATATATTCAAGGCCTTTGACAAGGTATGGCATAAAGGGCTTCTGAAAATACGCTCATACGGTATTACTGGGCAACTACTTAATATAATTAGATCCTTCCTAAACAAAAGAAAAATCCAGGTTGTCCTCGATGGCCGTTCATCTAAGCAACATGACATAAATGCTGGTGTGCCCCAGGGATCTATCCTTGGACCTTTGTTGTTCCTGATCTATATAAACGATCTCCCTGATGACATAGTGTCTGAGATTGGTTTATTTGCTGACGACACCACGCTTTACTCTCGCCATGTTGGCAAAACAGACGCGATCATATCTGAGGCAATGGCTGAATCCTTAGAAAATGACCTCCAGGCTGTAGTGGATTGGGGCCATAAATGGTTGGTGACTTTTAATGCCGCAAAGACTAAGCTCCTTTCCTTCAATAACTACAAGGAACCTTTTCAACCACCGATTGTCATGGCAAATAACACCCTACCTGAGAGTTCATCATTCAGACTCCTTGGCCTAACATTCACAGGTAACATGAATTGGAACACATACATTGAAGACATTGCCAAGGCTGCCGCAAAGAAGGTTGGCTCCCTCTACCGTGCTAGTGGACTCCTTACACCTGACATTATCCTGTATCTCTACAAAGCCACCATTCGCCCATGCATGGAGTATTGTTGCCACATCTGGGCTGGTGCATCATCTACTAGTCTCTCCCTCCTTGACAAAGTCCAAAAAAGAGTAGTCAACCTAATAGGTCCCTCACTGTCAGCTAAGCTCCAGCCCCTGTCCCATCGCCGCAATGTGGCATCCTTGTGTTTGTTTTACAAATACTTCAATGGATTATGCTCCGATGAGTTAGCTACTCTGGTGCTCCCTCGACGTAAATTCACTAGACTAACTCGACATTCTACTAAATCTCATTCATTCACTGTGGAGGTCCCCAGATGCCGGAGAGCATTCTACTCAAATAGCTTCTTTCCTCGTGCTGCTGGCCTCTGGAACTCCCTCCCTGCCCCCTGTTTCCTTGACAGTACTGACATGCAGAAATTTAAAACTAATGTAAACAGACATCTCGCTGCTCAGATCCCAATTTAAGCTGAACCACTAATCCTTCTCCCCTTTTCCTTTTTCTCAGTAGCCCCTTACGTTTACAGTGGCGTCCTGCCTTGTTTGGGGTGAATCATGTAAAAAAAAAAAAAAAAAAAAGGGACCTCCTGGTCAGAGATAAGTTAGTTGTAAGTCAATTTCTTAAAGCTGTTCAAACGCATGCCAAACCAAATATGATGATGACTTAACCCTATTGTAATAATTTAACTTTCAAAATTCTATATTTTTTTAAGCCGCAATGAAAATACAGCTAGTAATATATAATTCGATAAAATTCAAATCTATTTTCTTTAATTAACCGTGGACTTTTCACAGGCCTTTATTAGTTATTATGGTGCATGTTGTTTACTTATTAAAAACCTGTTTCTAATTTTCTTGCAAATTGTTTGTTGTAGACTTACCGAGAACACTTGGAAGGTCAGAAACACAAAAAGAAAGAAGCTGCTTTAAAGGCCGGTGGCACTACCCAACCTGTTGGCCGTGGACAGAACCAATTGCGTTGTGAATTGTGTGATGTAACTTGTACAGGAGCAGATGCGTACGCTGCACATATCAGAGGATCAAAACATCAGAAGGTAGTCTTCGCCGCAAATCGTTTATAAATATTTCAGCTAGAGTGGGCATAGATAATGTTGGTGTAAAAATAACAAAACCCGAGAAATTACGATGAAAGTAATCGTTTTAACTGAAAGATGGATAAATCTTATTTGTTTTTGAAAGAAATCATTTCACTTGGGTGGTTCTTGATTTGGTCCAATAATTTTACACGTGCTGAGAAACGGTCAAATATATTCAGTGTTTTTCATGAGAAAATGATTTTAAATTTAACTTTGGAGAAATATCTTTTCCTGGACCTTCATACATTCCAGCTTTGTTAAATCCGGAAAAAAATAAACGCCACTGTATTCGAGCTGAATTGCCCGCTGCTTCCTGTGATGACGGCTGTCCATGTCGAGCAAAGTGCCACTGCCTTGTCTAGGTAAAGAATGGTGCCCGACATGAACTTGGAACATTTTAATCTATGTCGCTGGCAATGCAGGTGTGTCGTTTTGCTGGCCAGTCGCTGACAACGTTGGCATGATAACAGGGGGCGAAATTGTTTGTTCATCGAAGTTCTGGGGTTTGTTTTGAATGTTACGTTAATTTAACGACAATTCTTTCTCATGGCCTGATCGTGCTTCTTTTTTTCTGGTTTCATAACATCTGAACGTCCTTGGTTTGTTCTTGAAGTGACCTGATTGAAAGGCTCCGATTCATAATGACAATGTTATAAGCATAAATACCAGTGAAGAAGAAAAACATTGTCACGGAAGTACGAGGGAAAATATAGTTATCTAAATAGTGGTGAAATATTGGAAACGGCCCAACTCTTGATCTTTTGTTTTTATATGTGCACACAGCAAGTATTTATGGGCACAGACTTTTAGCTTAGTGTACAAGGTTCGAGTTCTGTCATGACTACTGCATCACTTTTACTAATACCCTTGGGGAAAAGGTATGAACCCATATATCCTCCTTCCAGCTATGAATTACATAGCAGGCTAGACGCTGAAGCCTTGTGCAACTAGTCTAGGGGAAAGAAAACTCCCAAATAACACAGGTCTTTCTCTGCTTATACTGGCATTGTTTCCAGTCCTAGATTTCTTTCAAATAGATTTTCCATGCAAGTCACACTTACAGAGTCTATCCATTGTTTCCAAAGACTGAAAGGAGACCCATATACATACAAACTTTTTTTTCACCCTCCTCTGTCCATAAAAATATAAATTTTTTGTTAAAACTTTTGTAGGTGTTGAAACTCCACACAAGGCTTGGGAAACCAATCCCTTCAACTGATCCAGTTGTTGTGTCCCCTGGTCAGGGAGCTGGTTCTACCTCTGGCACTGCTGGCACCACCCCAACAGCTTCCAAGTCTGCCACCAGCCCAACCCAGACATCAGCTGCTGCCGCCACATCAACAAGTGCGATGTCCACGTCCTCTGTTAAAACATTGACCAAGTCTACAACTGCAGCCACCACGATTGCGGGACAAAACTCTCAGACAATCAAGAAAGTCATGGCCACTCCGAAGATAACATTTGTGGGTGAGTTGTCAGAATGATATTAATCTTATGGATAACTTGTCCAAACTATTTTGATTAATATTTCCCTCTTCTCATTTTAAAATCTTTAAACTCACACTGCAACCACTGTACAAAGTTTATGACAAGATCACATTGACATGTCGGTTCTCATCAAATCAGCAAAGTTGAGTCACACTGAACCTGGTTAGTAGATGACCATTTGAGAAAGTAAGCACTCCACCCAGGTTCACACACACACACACACACATATATATATATCTATTAATAATGTAGTTTAAAAATTACTATTAAAAAAACACGCGCACACACACATTATAACGAAATTAGTTTTCCACTTTAGGACACGCGCTAACTTTTACTCCGTCGTTACGGATAGGGTCAGTATTTTGTTTTTTAAATTGTTGATTTTAATTTACGCACACTTTTTTTCCGCTTTGAAAAACATAAAATATTACTATTTTAAATTTTGTTTGTTTTTTGTTTTTTTTAACTGAAAATATTAGTATTCATGTAAAGAAATATGACTTGGGCTCCATCGGTTTACGGGTGAGCATTCATTTCTGACGCGGCAGCCTAGCAAAAATATGCGACCGGAGGGAGCATATATTTGCTAGTATATATAATGTATTAAAAGTTTTCGAAGATCCAATAATTTTATAGAGATCAAACATTAGTAACAATTATAGTTTTCTAACAATTTTGTTCAATTAATAATTTGATAACCAAACAGTAGTTAAAAATTATATTTAACTTTCAAAATCCATTTTGAAATGCTTCATAGATGCAGCTAGTTTAATGTTAGAGAAATAAAAAAAAAAAACTTGCAATTATTATTCTGCATCGTGTGTGGTATATACTAGCTATCCCTTGTCCTGGCATTGCCCACGAATGGACATTAGCTAAAGAAATTCCAGGCCTCAACCATGAACATTTGAATTATTTGCAGCTTATGGTTGTCCAGCGTGAACAAAGACTCTACTATGTTAATGTAAAACGGGGGTTAGGGGTGCCACTCGGACTTATGGTGAAGTTTAATTGCCAGCCTGGATTTAGCGTTTGGGTTAATGAAGGGCACTAACTGAAACTTTTAACCCGTTTAACCCTGTTTTAAATTCTTCTCTTGTTTAGGTGGAGCCCAATTGAAAACAACAGGAATGAAAGCAGATGAATCGAAGGTAGAAAAAATGGAGGTCAAAGCAGAAACTGCTGGCACATCTGAAGGAGAAGGAGGTGAATTATATATTTAATCTTTTTATTCATTTTAATGACAACTTTCAACCTAAATATAAAATACATTGCTAAATCATTTTTTTCTTTTTTTCTTTTAGGCAAAACCGATATGGATGAAAAACTTAACCTTCTTGGTGAGAAAGATTTCCTTCCTGTTGGTAAGTTTTTGTTTGCGTTAATTTCTTATCGATTAACAGATTTAACCAGCGTTGCCTGGCTGTCAAACTTGGGAAAGTATGGATCCACCTCAACCCTAACCTCATTTACGGTTGACATTGTACAACTACTGTTCTTTTAACAATTCTCTTATCAAAAGAAGAACGTTTTAAAAAGAAAATGGCCCCCCCCATATTAAACAACCAAAAATGTTAAGCCCAACCATCTATTATACTAGGAAAAAACAAACTTTTAATCATTTACAATGCACATTTCAAATACGCAACCATTAACACACATGTAAACAAACACACACACACACACATATATATATATATATATATATATATATATATAACTAGCAAAACGTATCTGCCTTCCGTGCAGCAATTAATCAAGGATGATGGGGTTGGGTATAGTTTGTCCTGTTTACATTTTTAATTATTCGTTTTAGTTTTCCCTTGTTTTATTTTTGATTTCAATAAATACTTGATTAATAGTAAACTAAAAAAATAATGATTCGACATGTATTTATGAAAGTTACATATAAGCGAGAAACACAGATACATGCAATCTTGTATAATTTTATTAACAGATAAAGTAGACAAAATTGAAAAAAATTAAAATTAATTTTAGATTGAAATTTAAGTTTTTTTGTTTTGTTATTCATTGTTAGAAAATATTAGATTTAAAAAAGGAGGGTTTGTAATTTAGTGGTGCAGAAGAAATATATAATTTTGAGTAGAAAAAAAAATTTAAATGAGTTTTCAATTCTATCCACGAGGAAAGAAAAAAGCTAACCCATTTCAAATACAGATTGTGTTTTTTTATGAGAACGAAGTGATTTTGAAAAAGCAATTCTTTTAAAAATAAAACTAAGCATAAAAGATTGCAAAACATTTAAAATTAAATCAACTTTAACTTCCTTTGAAAACTCTATTGTAATAATTCAATAAAAATATAACTATTTAGAACAAAGTGTAGTATCTGTTCTGATGTTACACTTTGTCTATTTTGTCCTCAGTCAGTAAAGACTGCGGCAATTTGTATTTTTGTTCCAATCCAGAGTGCCCCTTTTGGGGAGCAGGATTACGTCACATTAACAATTGACCTCGTGTCTAACTTTGCCCTCGTGGGAAGGCAAGTAAATAGGAATATCTGTTATGGGGTGTTTTTTTTTGTGTGTACGTTTTCAGCGTCCGAAATTCTCTTTTTTAAAAAGCTGACATTCTATACGATTATTCGATTAGTAGTTTCAAAATTACATTGAAATTGAGGATGTAACAAATATTATTAGATTTTATAGCGATTCTCTTTTTGAAAGAACTTAGGATTTTGTTTGTCTAACTTTAATATTAGTGGGGGGGGGGAAACAATCTCCTGAAATGTAAGAAAGGAAGATAAAATATCTCTTTAAAAACGAATCAATATCAAATTAAAACTACAAATCGAATAATCGTATAGAATGACAGTCTTTTGAAGATGATTTAGGACGATGAAAACGTACACAAATTAAAAAAAATGAATAAATAAAACAAATGAATTTTAATTTTACAATTTTTCCATTTCTAGACTTCATCAGAAAAATATTAGTTCGCAGTATTTTCTTGCACTGTCAAAGATAATTGCAAAAAATAGTTTTCATTCCAATGACGTCCCTTGAAAATAATTCGAAATATTTTAAGAAACGTTTTGGTCATTTATCCTTTTATTAAATCACTTCAATTAATTACTGTTGATATCGACAAAACTATTCCATCTATATAGGGAAAATAGCAAACTAAAATTAGAAATATAAAACACGAATCAGTAATTTATTATAAATTGTTTGAAAAAATAATTATGCAAATTAGTCATACAGAAATGCCTCTTTTGATCTTTAATCTCTAGTATATATACAATATTTCTGAGTAAACTCTTGTATTATTTACTTAAATAACATAGGAGGTCCCTTCTGTATGTAATATAGGTGTGATCAATGAAAAAAAACTTTCACATTTATTCATTTAGAAGATTTTTTTTTTTTCATTTTACTTCAATCAAAGTTCTCTCTATATGAGATACATTCGAATATTCTATTAAAATTCTCCTTTATTTCTCAAACGTGGAATTAGTAAAAAAAAAAGTGAAGAACATTAATTTGTCTCTGCCCAATTGACCAGTTAACTATGTTATAGTATATTTTTCTTGTGGTCTCTTGGTATTACCGGATTCCAGGACAAGAATTCATCTAGTCTGGTAGAGTATCCCGCTAAGTGTTGTTACTTGCTCTAACATTACTTGGAGAAGTATGAGCCAGTGTATAGCCATGTCGAGGGGATCTTATTTGGGCTTGGAATACTGTTATTTTGAATATTTAGCCAGGGTTTGCTTGTAGGGTGAAGTATCCTGATGTCAGATTTTTCTGACAAGCCCTTGTACAGAGAGACAGAAGACACTCGAAGATGGTGTCTAGTAGGTAATTCAAACTCCCCTAATATATACATGTTCATTTGTACTAAAGCTGTGTTCATCAAAATTTGTTTCTCTAAAGCTTTTTTCCTATAGATTTTCATCACACGAAATACATGTTAAAATATACCTCAGTTAGAGTTAGGTTTAAAAAAAAAAAGAAAAGTTGACCCATCTCTTATTACTGTCTATCACTTTCACTCTCAATGTACATTTGATAACTGCTCTTATTTTGTACAGTGTCTATCACTCTCGCTTCTGTTATTCTCTCTGTTTATTTACAAAGATATATTCTATATTTATAAAGCGACAACAATAAGGCGGTGAAAGTGTCAACTACTTTCTGTCAGCTTTTCTCTCACTTTCCTTCCGCCGTTTCCGTTAACCCTCCGCCGCTTCCGTTAACCCTCCGTCACTTCCGTTAACCCTCCGTCACTTCCGTTAACCCTCCTCCTCTCTCTTATATTGACAAATAAAGGCAGCGAAAAGAGTCATAATACAGTTTAAACCATAGCTGGATAGGGAAATATATAGCAAGCAGAAAATGACTAAATTCTTTAAAATTTAACTGACTTTCGAAACTCCTGGTCCAAATATCTAATTTGGGCTCAATGGGTGAGCCAACAAGCCACACTTTTTGTGCGTAGATAAACCTATCTCTATTCATATCAAGTTAAATATTTGTATGTACAACTAATTCACTCATCATTCTGAATTTTAGAACTCTGCTGCTAGGCGTAATGGGTTGCAATGTCGCCTATATACAAATTATTCCAAAACTTTGTACATTTACTCGTGAAGATGGCCTTTAAATCTGTTAAACTAAATCTAAGTTTCTATTTGGCTGGTGTGTTCATATAAGAGTCCAGTAACTATCGCCATTGACCAACTAATTGTCTCGTCAAGTTTGAAAACCTTAAAAATACAAACTGGAAAAATTCCCATCAATTTTCTCCATAGAAAATACCCAAATTAATAATTTATTGCTCAGACTTATTTCAACTCTAAAATACGATTTCATGTAACTTATACAAATATGTCACGTCAGTAAAATGCATGATGTCATCTTTTTTGTCTTTTCAGGTCACGAATATATCGAGGAGGTGAAGAATGAGACTGGCAAAACAGTTAGTTTCCATTGTAAACTCTGTGAATGCAAGTTTAATGATCCGAACGCCAAAGAAATGCATATGAAAGGTCGAAGACATCGTTTGCAATACAAGGTTTGTGTTCATTGTTGTTTTTTTGCACCTGCACCTTCTCTATCACAGATCTGATGTTGCTAGTCTCAGTCTTTTCTATAAATAGTATTATGGCACGTGTTCTTCAGAATTGTGTGATCTATTCCCTGCTTCTTTTGTTCCAGCTCGTTTGAATCGTTGGTCTAGTGGTCTTCATCAATTCGCTGTTTTTATACCTTATTGTAATACAGCTTCCTATTCTAGTAGCTTCTTTCCAATAACTTCACGGTTGTGGAACTCTCTTCCTGCTGACTGTTTTCCTCCTATCTATAGCCTTGGTCTTTTCAAGACTACGGGCAATAGTCATCTCCTGTTTTTGCGATAATTATCTTTCGTTCTTGTTACCTCCTTACATCAAGTGGCTGGAGCGATTTCCATAAAAAAAATGATTATAAATTGATTTTACAGGGTGTCTCAAAAAAATGTACTCACTCGTAGAATGACGAGAAAACTTTTATTTATGTACATAGAGTGAAATGAAATAGCATCGAATACATGAGACAGATGTAATTGGAGAATCATGTTCGCAAATGTTCAAACTGATGACCATGTATTTGAAGCTATTTCATTTCACTCTATGTTCATAAATAAAGGTTTTCTCGTCATTCTAAGAGTGAGTACATTTTTTTGAGACACCCTGTATTTTGTAAAAAATGATTTTTGCCATAAAAATTTACTTTCTGAAACTAATAAAGATAAAAAAAAAGTAACGCTAACTTTAAAAAAATAAATGTAAGTCACTTGAGCGGTTCAACAACTCTATTTTATATAAAATGTTTTTCGTTTTTAGAAAAAAGTTGACCCTAACCTCCAAGTCGAAGTGAAACCTAGCATTCGTGCTCGTAAAATTCAAGAAGATAAATTACGCAGGCAGACTCAGAAAGAGGAATTCTGGAGACGGAGAGAAGCAGAAGATCGCTGGCGCGAGGAGATGAGGTAAGTCAGAAAAATTTTTTTTTTTTTTTTTTTTTTTGAAAGAAGAAAACTTGTAACATTCGGCATTCTTTTTTTTTTTTTTTTTTTTTTTTTGAAAGAAGAAAACTTGTAACATTCGGCATTCTTTTTTTTTTCTTTTTTTTTTTGAAAGAAGAAAACTTGTAACATTCGGCATTTTTTTTTTTTTTTTTTTCTATTTGAAAGAAGAAAACTTGTAACATTCGGCATTCTTTTCTTCTTTTTTTTTGAAAGAAGAAAACTTGTAACATTCGGCATTCTTTTTCTCTGCATTTTAGACATGTTTTTTTTTTTTTTTTTTTCTGCACAAATTGTAAAAGTCATCTGTTCTTAAATAGCCTAATATTTTTAGATGAATTTGCATGCGTGTTCGGCCAGTTTGCTGCTGAATTCTGAGAAATGATTAGTTTACTTGGATCTTGATCTTTTAATCCCAGTCAAATGTTGCAACACACAGGAATTCACATAGACCGACTTGAAACGATAAATTAATCAATTTATCCAAGGAAAATGGCAAATATTTTTGATGAATAATATAAACAAACTACATTTAATAAACCCCACTTTTGTCAAGTAGAAAACCAGAGTTGAGAAAATCCTGAAACGAACAGGTCATTGTATCCAGATTGTGCAGGAAGCCTAACCAGAATGGCAAACACCATTTGCGTTAAAACACATGTTAATTGGGATGACATCACTTTCGTCGGACAACACTTTGATAAACCAAACATTAAACATTGATTTTAAAAACCTCAATATACACATCATAAGTGAAATTATACAAAAAAATCTAAGAAATGAAATGTCGATAAATATATTTACATTACCTTCCTACAATAGACATCGCAATAAGTTCAACTATGCAAATTATATACCCAAAAATTTGAAATTGACTTAAATGATCTACAAACGTCGATGAGATGTTAGACCAAATAAAAATAAACCCTTGAACGATCCTGACAGAATTAAGAAAACCTGGGTTTTCTAACGGCGAGGTTTAAGGTTCTCTGAATGTAGTAAATAGTCCATTGGGCAAAACATTGACACAAAGTATGGGGTACATCATTCAAAGTACATTCTTTTATCTTTTATTTTTTTGCCTGTTTAAAAATCCTTCCAAATCTATTTCAGAATGGAAGAGGAAATGTATTGGGGAGAGCGTCGTCATTTTGAGGAAATTGAATATTATTCTCCATGGCATCGTAGGTCTGGTCATCCAGGTGGTCCCATGCCTCCTCCCCCATTTCCACAACGGCCTGGTGCTAGCGGCCCTCTTGGAGTTGGTACTTCATCGGTATGTTATCTTGTTCACCAGTAAAATGTGTATACGGAATTATTTAAACTAAATATCGTCTTGCATTGTATTTATGCCCCCCCCCCCCCTTTTTATATACTTTTTTTTCTTCCAGGGTAATTTGACAAGTATTAACCGTCGTCCCTTAATATTATTTATAATTGATGTGTTCCATTTGTAATCAAATTTTAAATAAACACCATTTTAAAACCAACGTTGATTGGTATTTTTCAATTAGAATGTTACGTTGCTTTATATTTTGGCAATTATGTTATAGTATCAGAATAGTCGGTAACCATTTAATTCAGCTCCCTTAAAGCGTTGGGTTTATTTTTGACCCAAAAAAAACTTTTTTGTTTTCTCTCAAAAATAGAAAATCTGCAATTTTAGCTCCAAAAAAAAGTTTTACAGAAAAAAAATTAAATGTAAAATAATCTGACCCTTGTTTCATTGCTATGTTATTTCTAATTTTTTTTTTTTTTTTTTTTGTTCCAGCATTTACGGAAACCTGAATCTTCTGATGACAGACACGTTATGGCCAAACATGCCAGTATCTACCCAACCGAAATAGAAGTGAGCTCATTTTTTTCTGTTATGTATGGGGACGTCTGTTTGACGTAGTCATCTTGGCATGGATAAAGCTCCATCCAAAACCATTTATGTGCATTTTTGGGCTAATACCCTTAGGAAAGGTCAAATAGCATTAATAATGTTGTTCTATCAGAGATGACCTTTGCCGACAACAACTCGCCAATACCCATGAGGTCTGTTTGATTATCATTGAGAATGCAATAAAACAATGTTTATGTGGTGTCGTCGTCGTCAAAAGTGATTAATGAAATTTACTAATGTCTACATGGTCAATCTGAACAGTTGACTTTAATCAGTTGTAATTTTTAATCTGACATTTGTATTTACATTAATTAACAATGATCACTTTTAGTGAATAATTGCTTACGGTCTTTAAAAAGAAGTTGACTTAGGTTTCCTGTGATACAGAATAAAAACCTTAATTCAAAAACCTCAACGTAGCATTTTCTGTTGAAGTAAGGTAATTAATAATAGTTTGGCATGCTTTTTTAAACGAAGACATGTGCATTGATTGGCTAATTTGTACACTTTATAAAAAGAAAGAACAAATAAAGACTTTTCCTGCCTAACAATATTTAACTTCCGGCTTTGGAAGTAGATATTTGTTAAAGTAATTGGTCAGGTTTATATTCTAATAAGTAAAGTAAAGTCAGTTTTTCCTCCTTGCATTAGTGTTTGATAGCTTTCGTAACAAAAATTTCATAAAAGAAATCTCTTCTGTTCATTTGATAGGGCACATATTGGTCCATGTTAGAAAACAAAATTTACTTTAGCTCGCTTTATTCAATTTTAATTATTTAGCCCTATCCAATGTTTGATTCTTTTTCAGTCAGATTTAGAGGAAGTCGAAGGAGAACTTACCCAGTCACTGGTATGTACTCTCACTTGCCTCAACACCATTATCAAAATTTTAGAAGACACAGAGATTCACCAGAAAATAGTGCTTTCACTATTTTCACATGAATCACTACGCCGACTTCAATTTAAACTATTTCTAACAACTCTGACTTCTTTTTTCCTGATTTGGTAAAAGAAAAACATTGCAATCTTTGGCAAAAAGCAGAGATTTCTATGTGTGTCAGCAGTACAATTAAACCTTTGCTATAACCAGTCATTAGAAAGGTGATACTGTCGTTTTAAAAATAAATATCTTTTTTTAAGCTCCAGGCTGTCCAAAATATTGTGTCCTCCTGTGAAAAAGCATTGAAGTTTGTGTCTGACCATTTAGCTGAAAGGTAAGAATCTTTCTTTTTTTTTTTTTTTTTTTTTTTCTGAAACTTTTAATATGCACTTATGAAAATCGTATTTAAACAACAAATTTTTTATTTCTATTGCAAAATGTTTTCTCTTTTAGTGATTTTAGTCCTAAACCAGAAGAACCGGCACCGAATGAAACTAAGAAAGACAACACAAAAGACAGGTGAGCTTACTGACTCATACATTTAATCTCAAATTTAATGTTTTCTATTTCTCGCTCATATATCTGCTTATATAATAATAAACCACGAAAACTAGAATACAAATTATGAAATAGATTTTTAGACGCATTATTGAATTTTTCTAAGAGCTTCTGTCCATCTATCGGTCATGCTTCGGCTTAGTGTATAACCACCTACGTTGATCGGTTGGTCACCTTTTCATCGTCGCTAAACATACAAATCAAATCAACATTTTTTGACATATCCATTGTTTATTTTAATCAACAATATCAAAAGTAAATCTTTCAAAATTTACATTTAAAAATATTATATTTTAAATCAATTAAAAAGAACATTGGACGCTGGTAGTCAGAACAAACAATAGTATAAATCTATGTATAAAATGTTTATTAAGTCACAATTTATTACCTGTACTATTACAAGAATATTTTGATAAAAAAAATTTTTAATTTAAAAAAAAAAAAATTTTATTTTTAAAAACCTTTGTATATTTTATTTTATTTTTAAAAACCTTTGTATATTTTATTTTATTTTTAAAAACCTTTGTATATTTTATTTTTATTTTATTTTTTTTGTGTCACCTCGTTGATTGCATTATTTGTGTTGTAGTGACAAGAAGGATGATGGTCCACGAGCTTTGAAGGGCGTGATGCGCGTTGGTGTTTTAGCTAAAGGTTTATTGTTGCATGGAGATTTAAATGTTCATCTTGTGGTCCTCTGCTCAGAGAAACCTACCAGGACCTTGCTGGAGAGAGTTGCTGACAGTTTACCTAAGCAGCTAGCTGTAAGTATTTCATCTTCCACAACTGCTTGCCATTCCAGACACTAAATTTTATCACATATTCAGAAAATCATCTCTATAAAAATGTCTTTTCATCATTTCAAGCAGGAAAATCAATTTATGTTAAACTTGTAACCGCTCTAAAAATTTAACAATAAGTTTTTAAAGATCTTTGCAGAATTTTTATTTTTGCAAAAAATTAACAAAAATTTTAGATGGAGAAACTCTTGGGAAATATAAATTCCAGGAGAATCGTTTTATTTAAAAATTGCGTAGCAAACTGAACTCCTTGCTATAAAGTGAATTGTAAGTTTCTTCCAAAATGAAAATTGGGAAAAAATATGAAGCTGAACTCTGCCCCCCACCCCTCTCCCACCTGTGTATAAAACTAGCAACTTGTGTTCAGCTAATTGTATATAATGGATCAGCATTAAATGGCACCCGAAAATGTTCATATGCCATAAAATGGAGAAGTGCAACCCACATTTACTATTGACGAAAGAACTTTTCTTTATAATTTTAGACTGTCACAGATGAAAAGTACGAGTTACGGCGTTGTGTCGAAGAAGCAGCCATCATCGTGACGAGTGAGAAGGAACCGAAGACCTCCTGCACGGTCACCTTGACCTCCCCTGTGATGCGAGAAACAAACATGGCCGAAGGAGGTAACCTAGATGTGTTCTCGTGGCACATGACACTTTTTCGTAATTATCTAAACGTGTTCTCCCTCCGCCTCCTAATTAGATCAGGAAAAGAATCTGGATTTTTAGAAAATTTATTCTCCTTTTTTATAAACTTGAATCTTTATATTACAAATAATTTTGATAAACTCGAATCTTTATATTACAAATAATTTTGATAAACTCGAATCTTTATATTACAAATAATTTTGATAAACTCGAATCTTTATATTACAAATAATTGTGTTTTTCTCACTTATACGTGACTCACCAATTTTTATTATTATTATTATTATTATTAATCATTTACTGAAATCAAAAAAAACTTTAATTCTATTTTTAAAAAGTGATTATCAAATTAAATCCACCATAATGTGTTTTGGTTTCTTAAACATGTCAGACATTTTAATATTTATTAATAGATTACTTTGTGACCTTCCAAAATTTGTAACTTTTGGAAGCTATTTACATCCGATCATTTTATAAATAGAGATTAAAACATTACCGTAACAAAGTATTGATTAGTTTTATGACAATGTTGTTCAATTATTAATTAAATCACTAGACGATACTGTAATAATTAAAATGTTGAAATCATCGTAAAAAATAAATTATTTAATTTGTTCCGTTATCCTTTTATTAAATATGTTATTGCTGACGGTCTGATTATTGAATTTTCTAGATAATTTTTATTTACATGCACTGTTATCAAAATCTTGTATATCTTTATTGTTTTCACAAGATGTCAGCTGAAATGCTATAAGAATATCAAATGCTATAAGAATATGATAAAAAAACATTGATTTAACAATTTGTTTGACACAAATTATTAGGTTGTTTTTTTAAATGAAACCAGATTCTTTTCACATTATTTAACTGCCTTTAAGGATTATTTTGTAAATTGTATACTTTTATGAAATCTTAAAGATATTTCGAGTTAATTTTTACTTGTTGGAAGGATTTGTTTCTGTTTGTCTTCCAACTTGATCATATTTCTTTCTCACTAAAAATTCTATAATCTGTTTATTGGTTTTTTATCCTTTTTCTTTGAGAACCAGTGTTAACCTTTTCAGTTTCTCAATGTTTATGCTTTTCATCTTCAATTTACCAAATGTGCAATGTTATATTTTATAGGATTATTAAATTGTATAGATTCCAGATTAGTTAACTATTTTCTTATAAACAGGGAGAACACTTATAAAATCCTAGCAAATGTTCAGTTTTGTAATATTATTGAATATTTTTGTTATGTCTTTTATTGTCAGTTTTTTTTTTCTTTTTCTTTTTTTTTTCTTTTTTTTTTTTTGCTTTTAGAGGAGTATTGAAATTGTATTCTCATCTACTGTTTGCTTTCATTTCACTATAAAACCACATTCAGCCTTTAAATTGCAAACTCTCAGATCTTCGGGGTGCTCACTTACTATGCGTATGTCGTGCTTCTCCATCCACTTTCTCACCCATTCATGGATCGAATCCATGGATTTTATTCTTGGATCGTCAGCCTTTTCAAATTCATTACAAAAACAATTCAATATTTACACATTCATTTTTAAATAAGTGAATTTAACAAAATACTTTATTCATAGTAGTGAATAGTTTTAAAACAAACCACTAAATATGTAAAGATTAGATGAAAATCATTTTTCAACAAAGATGTAATGTTATATCTATTTTCAATATTTTCTCATGAGCCGGTTTGTAATTGATGAGTTTATGGTTTCTAATCATTTACAGTGAAATCGGTTTGGGTCAACAATTATTTTTACTTGAAACCATGTGTTAGAAAAAAAATTAAAAACCCAAACTTATAGCAAGTTGACTGGCACATAAAATTTTCAAAAACAATATGGATTCCTCCGTTTTTTTCTGATTAACAAGGGAGATAATTCCAACAAATGGAGGTAACCAAACACATTCTTTCTCGAGTCTTTTAAGTGTTTTGTTTAAAGTTATTTATCTTACAACAAAAACTAATCCATTTTGATTAGATAAAATATTTTTGATTGAGCATTTCTAAAATGTGATATTTTTTAGTGTAATTCTATACAAAAGTATTTCATTTTACTTGTAACATTGCCTTCACTTCAATGTTGTGATTGAAATTTGTAATTTCTGGGTTGAATTTGAAAGAGGATACAATTTCAATTATTAATGCTTTTTTTTTTCTCTCTTTTCTGAAAATTGATTCTTGTATGTAATTAAGATGCTTTTGTCTAATACCGTTTCGTGCCAAGCCTTTTACATGTCACCAGGTGGCGAAAAGATGAGGAGAATGGAAGGATTTTTGATCATGGCTTTATCGACTCATGGCTTTATGGATTGACTGGATGATGACAATCTCACTCCTTTTCTCCACCCTAACTCATCTTATCAACAACAACCTTTTAAAAAAAAAAGAAAAAGAACCCCAACCTCTTGTGATAACTCCAATTAAGTGCAGATTTCCTACATCCCCCGCCATCTCTCCATTCATCTTTTCCCTAAAACAACGATTCTACTTAAATCCGGTGTCCTTTTTTATTTCTTAAGTCACACTTATTTACTGAACTTGATTAACTGATATTTATTGCTTGCTTTTTTGTTTTTATTTAAAAAAAAAAAAAAAAATTAATAACTAATAGAAATAAAGTGAACCAACCCTACAGCCCTTTTTTTTTTTTGTATAAGATTCCCTAATTTTGTTTGATCAGAATGTAGGTTTTATTTTTTAAATTAAAAAAAAATTTTTTTTTGTCAAATGTGTGCTGTTTAAAAAAAAAAAAAGAGAAAAAAGGGCAAGTTGCATGTTGTTTCTCCTTCTCCACCCCCCCCCCCTCCCCTGTTGTTGGATGTGTCATCGATCCATCGTTTCTGTAAGCCATGTAGCCTGAGAGTCTATGGTCAAACACCCATTCCAGCATCACTGACATCTATGCATCATCATTGTTTATAGAGACAGTAAGCGTGAAAGACCCACCGGATGTTCTGGACAGGCAGAAATGTCTAGATGCTCTAGCCGCACTCCGACATGCTAAGTGGTTTCAGGTTCGATTCCCTTTTTTCTACTTTGCAGCCTTATGGTAGTAGTTGTGTTCATATTGCTGAACCCGATTTTCTTACACACATTTCTATTTTTTTGTTTTTAACTTGAAGAAAGAAATTTTATTAAAAAGATATTTAGTTATGTGCAACCAAATGATCAATCTTTCAGAAAAACAAATATTTTTATATTTTATTTACACATATGTGTGTGTGTATATATGTATGTATATATATGTGTATGTATATATATATTTACATATTGTAAGACATTCACGTATGCTTTGTGTGTATAAATGTGTAGAATCGGTCTATGAGAGAACCAATAACAATAAAATCCAGAAATCTGACTTACTATTTTGTTGCTTAGCAAATCTAAGTATATTTTATTTTCTATGATCCTATCCCCTTTTCCAGTCATGAATGAAATGTCAATGTAAGCTCTTTTTTCTAAACGTTTATTTTTCGCTTATAATTATTAAATCGGGTAGAAAAACGTCTGTTAATTCCACCTAATTAGTAAAATTAATAATTACAAGTGAGCATGGACAGAAAAAAACGTTTACATCAACACTCATTTCATTGATCGCTGAAAAATGTTCGATCCTCAAAAGAATATACTTGCTGCTAAATAAATGTCCAATCAACGACCGGACTGAAGCAGATTTCTGTATTTTTGATTGTTATTGATTTTTTTTTTTAGATCAATTCTATACGTAAAATCTCCAAATTAGATAATGCTATAGCATGTATTGGTCTATGATAGGTCAGTCCAAATTGAGAGCATGGATGGATGAATCTTTTTTTTAATATATATATTATAATTTATTGCTATTTTTTTAGCTATATATACAGGTTTAATTTCTTTCACTTATTTTTCTCATTTCTTTCAAACCAAATTAATTTCTAAAAGAAACCTATTAACTTCTGGTGAATTGTAAAAAAAAAAAAAAAAGGGCCCAGAAACGCAAATATGCGAGGAGAAGAAGAAGAAATGATAATGTCCTTGTACCATTCGCCTTCTACGCTGTATTAGTCCAGCTTAACCCAACAACCACTTTGGAATCTTCTAGATTAACTTGTTTTTAACTTAAAAATTAACAAAACGCTTTTCTTTAACATTATTCATTTGCTTAAAGTAATTTTTAGTGAATGACATTTTTATTTCCAATTTAAATTCAGATTTAAAAAAAAAAAGAACCAGAAAAATATTTTTCATGTTATTTTCTAATCTAAATATTTAAATCTAAACCCGAAAAATCTTTTTACTAATAAGCTATATTATTTGACTTAATTTTGATGTTGATTAATGGGATAAAACTTACGATGAATTTCTTTTGACACTTAAGACTCTCCCCCAAGATTTAAGTTTCTTTTGCTTGAATTTCTCCTTTTTTAACAATTCTAGTTTTTCTCTATTTTACTTTCCTTTTTCTTTTGTCCTGATCAAAAAAAAAAAAAAATGGTTTTCCCTGCTACTTTGCGTTTTACCATTAGTCTTTCATTCCTGGGGATTTGGTTTATTCTTGGCTTTTCTCAGTTGGCTTTTCTCAGTTGGTTTTTCATATAAAATGCAATTTGGCGGTTTAATGTAGATTTATTAATTTATTATTCAAAATTTGTCCGAAGCCCATCGAAACTTCAGATTACAGTAATTCTCAGCTCTTTTCAATTATTAGTTGGGTTTACATTTTAATCTTGTCTCCCCTCCCCCCTCCCAATAGAAATAGTTTCTTACGTTACTGTACAATGTTTTCTTTGCAACCAAGTTATTTTTAACTGATTTTCTTAGCCGTTTCATCTAACATATGTTAATTGTTAAGAATCCCACTTCTGCTGCAGCTGGCATTGTTTTCACTTTGTAAACACACAACTTCAACTTAGTTATCTTATTTTAGAGTTTACTACAGCGAGATTTTCAAATATTATTATTCACAATTATCAGTTAATTATCTTTTTATTATTATTATTATTTATTATTCTTTATCTAAAAATTATTTTATTCTATCGATACACATTTTTTTTCTCCTGGAATATATAATTTTCTTTTGATGCTGCTAAAAGCTGCAATAAGAATGTTTAGATGTTTTAAACAATTTTGTTGTATATAGATATCTATATATATAATGTGTGTGACTTGGGTGTAGTTTAAATAGTGATTAGACTAACATAATTGTCGGGGGGGGGGGGGGTTCTGCTTCTAGAACATTTTTGTCTTGCTTCATGATTTGAATCTCCAACTTTCTCGTGTACGAGTTTCAGTTTGGATGGGATGTAAAATGAAATTTCTATTAACTTTTTGTTTTGGGCGTAAAACAATTTTTGCGTAAAATATTTCACAGGATTCTGCTTTACTTGATGCATGTGTATCTCTCAATAACAAAAACTCTTTTCCCGCTCTTGACTGAACTTCTTTCCCAGGTGACTTGCTGCTGCCGGCTTGGTTATCCTTCTTCTTCTTCTTTGTCATCCATCCATATATACATATGTGCGTGTGTGCTGATACAGCAGATGACTTGTCAGAAAACAGAATCTCTGCTGTAGCAGCCATTCTTTTATATATGTATTTCAAATACTTAGCTAGATAATGACCCACAACCACTGCCTGTGAAAAGATTGATCATTCGTGGCCGTTATCAGGAATGTACATGAGGCTGGAAAGTGGGCAGCAGGGATGGGTTGGGTGGCATCTTGATGGGCAGTTTGACGATGTACCAGCCCCGCGATGACTGTGCATCATCAAACTGCTTGCTCTATGCCTGTGGCCATAGGATGGGGAATATACATTCTATCAACACAAATTCAAATGTTATAGTTGTGGGTTTTTCAAATTTTTTTTCTAATGTATAAACGTTTTCTTGATGCTTTGCAATCACTTTCTCATGAAAAAGTCTCTCTTTTTTTTTTAACCGGCCAAATTTTCTGCGTTCATAAGTACTCTTGTCCATACACTTCGGCTCTGTGCATTTTCATAACAAGTTTTGATATTTCATTTGACGTTGAGAATTTCAGCCAATTAGACTATAGCCGCACAAAACCCTGGTAACCATTTGAATGTTTCCTGTCTCCATAGAGCTAACTTTTTTTTTTCTTTTTTTAAATTTAAAAAAAAGAGATTTTTCTCAACTTTTGGAAAATACTTTTTGAAATTCATATCTTTAATTTCCAAAATTTGTATATTTTCCCATGTTATTAAAACTACCGTTAAGAACCTGAACATCCAATGGTTGGGGGAGGGGGGGGGGGTAGTTTAATACAGACACTTGACAGAAACTCTTAACATCATCATTCATGTAGTAAATAAAATAAAATTACTTGTTTGTTGAAAATGCGTCGAGTCTACGGATTTATTGGACTATTTGAGTATTTACTCCAAAAATTGGACGTTTTAAAAAGAAAGGGAAAAAAGAAAGATGTTTCTTTTTCTTTTTTTTTTCTTCCCATGTCATAGTGATTGTGAAGAATCAATTTTTCCCCCCCCCTTTTTTTTTTCTTTTCATTCTCTAGTGTTTGTTGGAATCCTTAACTTTTTACCTCACCCTATATGCATCATTATGTAAACAACAAAAAATCGAGCTGTAAAAGGAAAATGCCTTTTCTTTTTTACGCTTGGTTTTCCAGTAGAGATTCCCTTTTGTAAAAGGTGTCTCATTGCTTCCACGTTCTGATCGGTATAGGGTTGAGATGTAATAAGTGAAGTATTCCATTCTTTGCTTCATAGAGTTCTCACATTTTTAACCCCTTTCACTTGCTGACAAGCGCCATTTGGCGAATCTTTGATTACAAAACCAGTCCTGTAGAAAATAGCCTTCATTCCTTCAATGTTCACATATTTCTAGTGACATCCATCCTGTCCTCATTGGCTCTCCGAAAACTTTTCTTTTTTTTTTTTTATTCTATAAAAAATGGAGGGTTTCTAGAAATAGTAGAAAAATTAGGTTTAATTTGCTAATATTAAAGTATTTATTATATCCAATTATAGGAAATGTCATTAATATTTTATCGTAATTAAAAAAAAAAAAAATTATTAGTGGGTTTAAAAGTCTTGTTTGTTGTAGTTTAACTTTGAGAGCCTAAAAAAAAAATAACTAAAAACTGGTTCTGTAATCCTTAAATTAATTTAGCTTTAATTCCCCCTAAATTATTCTCTTGTTCTTTTATCAACAATTGTTTTGATTGCGTTTTTTGTTTTCTGTTTTTTTTTCCTTCCCCTCCCCGTGTGTAGGCTAGAGCTACTGGTCTGCAATCCTGTGTCGTCGTGATTCGCATTCTGAGAGATCTTTGTCAAAGAATTCCTACATGGACTCCTCTAAATGAATGGGTAAGTCCTCCTTTTCAAAAAAAATTTAATCCTTCCTGAAAAATAACTTGTTTTTTCAACTCTACCTCTGCTTTATTTTGATTTTAAAAAATGTCTTTCTTTTTTTCTTGTTTTTTTTTTTTGATAGGCTATGGAATTGCTGGTTGAGAAATGTGTAAGCAGCGGTGGGACCAGCTTGAGCCCCGGGGATGCTCTGCGGAGAGTATTTGAATGTATTGCTTCTGGAATTTTGTTACCGGGTAAGTAAATTGATGCGTTTGCCTTTTATTGCATCGGAATCATAATTATTGAGTTTTTAATTTTCACTTTTTCGATAATCATTCCTCTTATGTAGATGAGTTTAGATTTTTCTGATGGACATGGCCAGTGGCATACTGTTTTTTTCGAGACAAGTTGCCTTACGAAGGCTTGAAAGTTTAGTTTGCCGTACTACTTAACAGATAGCTGACATTCATGAGAATTAGTGAAAGCGATGCAATAGTTGGGCGTAAAACTCAAAAACAAAGTCTCGTCTTTGCTTTTCGTTATAAAACTAATTTTACAGAAACCAAATAAAAATCGACTTGAAATCTAAAATCATAAGTTTTATTTTCACTTGATTTGAAATAAGACATTTTGATTAACGTTTGATCGCAATTTTACTGTCAATTGCAGAATCTCCCAATAAAAATTCTGATTTCGTTTCTATGGCTGAAAACCGATTCTAATGCATTTCCGTGAAACTTTTCTTTGTTTTCATCTGAAGAAATACCGTTATAATTGCAGTCAGTAAGCGTTTGCTGACTGCTGTGTTTTATTGAAGCCGAGCGCAGCATATCAGTTTCGTGCCTTTGTTGTAACAAAATCATTGTTCTCTTATTTTTCTCTTGGTGTTTTGTAAACATTTTATGCACTCATTCCTTTCTCTACGATAAGTTGAATGGCGTAGCTGACAACAGTGTAAACATTAGAATATCATCGACTCAAAAACGACGCACAAATGAAGATAATTTCCCAAACGACGCACAAATGAAGATAATTTCCCAATTACTCATGTTTTTTTAATTTTTTTATTGTATGTTTAATTTCATTCAATTTGTGCGTTGTTTTAACATAAAATGTGCTCGGATGTGAATATTCACATTTGAAAGTTTTCCAGCATTGTTTCACACTCAATGCTAAAATGAATATTGAAACTCTGAACTTGTTACCGTTACGACTGGTTTCCATTATGGAATTGTGTGACCATAAGCTTGAATGACACGATAAAGCTGATGAAAACTAAACTTTGCATTTTAGGCGGACCTGGTCTGTATGATCCGTGTGAAAAAGAATCGACTGATGCCTCGGCTTCATTAACAACTCAAGAGAGAGAAAATATTACTGCTTCAGCGCAAGTAAGTCGAGCGTTTTCATTTGTTTTTGTTTTGTTTTTGTTTTTTTCATTACCAATCATTTATTTTTCATTACCAATCATTTATTTTTCATTACCAATCATTTATTTTTCATTACCAATCATTTATTTTTCATTACCAATCATTTATTTTTCATTACCAATCATTTATTTTTCATTACCAATCATTTATTTTAAATTCTGTTTTCCAAAGGATAAAAAAGAATTAAATTTAAAGTTGTGTGGTTTTAGTGTTTTAAAGTTTAAAAAAAAATTTTTTTTTTAAACTTTCAATATTTACTTTTCTTTTTCCTCCCTTTCTTTAGCATGCTTTAAGGCTAATTGCATTCCGACAAATCTACAAAGTATTAGGTATGGACCAGTTACCAGCCCCGCGTTTCCCCAGACCTAGATTCAACCCCCGCAAACGTAGGCGAACTAACAGTGCCGGTGACGGAGAAGGTAAGTTGTTTTTGTTTTTCTACTTGAATGTTTATTTAGACATGGGACTTTTATTATTTCCCAATGCATTACGATTTCATTTTACTTCAAACTTCTCAGAAATTAAGGGGCCCCTTCCCGGGGCTAACACTTGTCACTTCATATTGATTTGGTTATTTTTCTTCAGAAAATATGTCCATTGCGAATACATCAGAATATTCACTCAACTGGCAATTATAAAGAGTTCAAGTAAAATAAAAATTAAAAAAAAAAAAAGGAAAAACTGAAACTAAAATATTTAGTGCAGACATTTTCTGTTAGATAATTATCAAACAAAATTTCTACTAAAATATTGAATTCTCTTTCGTTACCAGAAGTTTTGAGTGCAATTTTTTAGTGTTTTTTTTTTGTTTTTGTTTTTTTTTACTTTAAAAATGTGTAAAGTTTGATTTTTAAAATCAAAGTTGCTTTTTATTTTTATTCTATTATACTTGAAAACAAAAATGCAAATTATTGCATCATGATCACCCGTATTTAATCAAATCTTTGAAAGAAGCTGAACTTGTAAAAAAATATATATATATATATATATATTCCTATGTAATTTTAGTTGGGTTAATCAGAAAACAATTTTACATATTTTATCTCAATCATCCTTAAACTTACTAAATTGCTTGGAAAATTTTATTATTTTTTTAGTCATAATTTAAGTTTAATGAACTTACATTTTTTATTATTAAATTTAACTTTCATTAACTTTTTTTAACGTATAAGCTTTATTTGTATTTATTTTTCAAATACAACCAAAATTTTACTAAAAAGAAACAATTATTTTCAATCCGTTTATCTTTTTTTAACGCTAAATTTTGCTGACATCTAAATCCAACCCTTCATGAATTAAAACATTTTTTAGAAATCCTAAAATGTGAGCATGGAATTGCAGTAATACGACTATATTTAATATAGCATTTAGAATAATTTATCTGAGTAATATTTCTCTCTGTTAAGGCGGTGCGCTTTTCTGTTTTTCAGGTGGTGGCGAAAAGAAAGACAAGCGAGAAGCTGATACTGATATGATCATGGAGATGACCGACATATAATTTTCTATTTTCTCATTCTTTTAAAATCTTATCTTCTGTTAGTCATTTTTCAAATGATTTTTAAGTTCTTTCCCAAATATACATTTTCTTTTTTCTTCTTCTCTCCTCTTTCCTTTTCCTTTGCAAATAGCTTTTGCTTTTAATATAATCTCAAAGTCAATTACTGATTTGGACAAGATAGAATTAACCCCGGCAACAATGACACTTGATTGACGCCTTTGGGGTTCTCGTCATCGTCCATGTGCACTCGTTACTTGACTTAGTTGAAATAAACTCATTGGGACAGACATTTTTGCGACTTTCTTTTTCTTTTTTTTAAATGCCAATTTATTTGTATAGTAATTTTATTCAATAAATTGTTGGGTGCTTCTGCTGATTAGCGGCCTATGAAAAAATTATTTTTATATAAAAAACAATAATATATACTTATTAAGCATTATATTCTTACTCACTGTACGAAAAAGTAGAAAAAATTATCCACTAGAACTTTAATTACAAGTATTTTTCCATTCTGCGTATCATAACAGCAACTCGTTCAGTAAGCCTCCATGTTGTTTGTTAAGAAGATTTCAGTTATCTGCCCTTGAAATCTTCTTAAAAAACAAGATGGACGCTTACTGAACGAGTCGCTGTTATGATACACAGAATGGAAAAATACTTGTAATTAAAGTTCTAGTGGATAATTTTTTCTACTTTTTCGTACAGTGAGTAAGAATATAATGCTTAATAAGTATATATTGTTTTTATATAAAAATAATTCTTTCATTGGCCGCTAATCAGCATAAGCACCAATTGTTGCTATGGGGATAAATTTGGAAAGATGTGCAACATCCATCCAATTACAGTAAAATGTTCTGTTTAAATAGATGGGCGGGGGGGGGGGGGTGATAACTTAATAAAGAATCTTTTATAAAGATGGGGGGGGGTCAAGGAATTCTTGGTGTATTTGCTTCGAATGACTTCCAAAGAAAAGGTAATGTTGGTATTTTTATGGAAGAGAGATCCGTAGATAATAAAGTGATTGAAGTTAATTATGTAAGTGAGCGAATCATACGGATAAAGTTGATGGTTGGTGAGAAACGTTTCACAGCTCTTCTATCTGTTTATGTACAGCAGTGTGGCTTGAGTGAAAATGCAAAAGATGACTTATTGCAGTAAGTAGAGAAGGAAGTACTTGCTGTGGTTGGAGATTTCAATGGTTATGTTGGAACGACCCCTGGTGATCTTGAGGGTATCTGATAGGAATACAGAATTGGGTCTAACACTTTTTTTATGAAAAAGGAAAGCCATCTTGTTACGTATGAATCTGGTAGAGCAAAGACTCAAGTAGATGATCTGCTGGTTAGGAAAAAGGACAGAAAGCTCTTGAGTGATGCGAGAGTAATATCTGAAGAAATTGTGATGCAGCACAAACCAGTTATTTGCAATTTCATGTTGAAGAAAGCTCATAAGTTCAAGAGAGAGTTTATCCCCAAGAGAACGGTGTGGAGGTTGAATGAAGAATATGTGAAATGTGTGTTTAGAGACAAAGTGATGAAGCGTTTGCCTTCCAAATCCACTGAAGAAGTGTGGAAGACGCCGAAGGATACACTGTTTGAAGTAACAGACAAGACTTGTGGGTGGACAGAAGGTTTCTCAACGCATATGGTGACATGGTGTTGGAATGAGGAAGTTCTACTGAACTGGCCCCTGTCCTCTCCAAACTCTTCAATAAATGCCTAGCTGAATCTTGCTTCCCCGATAGCTGGAAAATTGCCTCTGTGGTACCTGTCTACAAGAGTTCTGGGAATAGAACCGACCCTCAGAACTACCGCCCAATCAGTCTACTGACGATCTTTGCCAAAATCTTTGAATCCTTAATCAATCTAGCGATAGTACGGCACTTAGTTAATGCTAAACTTCTATCTGACCGCCAGTATGGATTTAGACAAGCACGATCTACTGCAGACATCCTAACGGTCATCTCTGAACGCATATATCATACACTCGACAAGGCAGGTGAAGCTAGGGCAGTAGCGCTTGATATATCTAAGGCCTTTGACAAGGTATGGCATAAAGGGCTTCTCCTAAAAATATGCTCATACGGTATTACTGGGCAACTACTTAATATAATTAGTTCCTTCCTAAACAAAAGAAAAATCCAGGTTGTCCTCGATGGCCGTTCATCTAAACAACATGACATAAATGCAGGTGTACCCCAGGGATCTATCCTTGGACCTTTGTTGTTCCTGATCTATATAAACAATCTCCCTGACGACATAGAGTCAGAGATTGGTTTATTTGCTGACGACACTACGCTTTACTCTCGCCATGTTGGTAAAACTGACGCGACCATATCCGAGGCAATGGCTGAATCTTTAGAAAATGGCCTCCAGGCTGTAGTGGATTGGGGTCATAAATGGTTGGTAACTTTTAATGCCGCAAAGACAAAGCTCCTTTCCTTCAATAACTACAAAGAACCTCTCCAACCACCGATTGCCATGGCAAATAACACCCTACCTGAGAGTTCATCATTCAAACTCCTCGGCCTAACCTTCACAGGTAACATGAATTGGAACAAATACATTGAAGACATTGCCAAGGCTGCCTCAAAGAAGCTAGCAAACTCCTCACACCTGACATTATCCTGTATCTGTACAAAGCCACCATCCGCCCATGCATGGAGTATTGTTGCCACATCTGGGCTGGTGCATCATCTACCAGTCTCTCTCTCCTTGACAAGGTCCAAAAAAGAGTCGCCAACCTAATAGGTCCCTCACTATCAACCAAGCTCCAGTCCCTGTTTCATCGTCGCAATGTAGCATCCTTGTGCTTGTTTTACAAATACTTCAATGGATTATGCTCCGATGAATTGGCTACTCTGGTGCCCCCTCGACGTAAATTCACTAGACCAACTCGACAATCAACTAAATCTCATTCATTCACTGTGGAGGTCCCCAGATGCCGGAGAGCCTTCTACTCAAATTGCTTCTTTCCTCGTGCTGCTGGCCTCTGGAACTCCCTCCCTTCCCCCTGTTTACCCGACAGTACTGACATGCAGAAATTTAAAACTAATGTAAACAAACATCTCGCTGCTCAGATCCCAATTTAAGCTGAACCCCCAAACCTTCTCCCCTTTTCTTTTTTCTCAGTAGCCCCTTACGTCTACAGTGGCGGCTCGCCTTGTTTGGGGTGAACCATGTATAAAAAAAAAAATTTTTTTTTTTTTAAAGTTGAAGTGTATCAAAGAAAAGCAGAAGCGTGGGAGTCGATGGTGGGAGTGAATAAGGACGTGTGCCTGGAGGCGAAGGAGGGAGCAAGAAGAACAAGGAGGCTGAGAAAGTCAGATTTCCAGATATACTACGAAGGGATGGTTAAAAAAAGCCGAGTGAGTATTCAGAATAGCTAAACAGATGGCAAAGCGAAATATGCATCTTGTTTGAGAAGTGCATTCGAAATGACAATGGTATGTTAGCAACAAATGAACAGGACACGAGGGATGCTTGCAAATGCTACAATGAGAAAGTGTGGTAAAAGAGAAACAGGCTACTTGGTGATGGCTTCCCGTTTTGAAATCGGAAATTGACAAGCAATGTTTATCAAAAAACCGTCCTTCGTCATTTTCGACTGCGTAGATTTTGGCGGAATTTTTACTTTCACTTGACTAGCCCGGAAAACTTCCAAAGACAATTTCTTCGCGAATATTCTGTATTGGATACGTTATTACCATGATGTTTAATATATTTAAATTTTGGTACATTTCTATTTATAAAAAACTATTAGACTTAAAAAAATAAAATCAAATATTTAAAAAAAAGATTTTCAAACCAAAAATAAAACATTCCATCCAATTATAAAGTTCATTTGATTATTTGTAATAAAAACAAAATTTTCAATTATAAAACCAGTTTGATTTTCTTATGTGTTAATAATAAAAATAATTTTTTTTTAAAAGTTAACCCAAATTATCCCCCCCTCTCGCCATACTTTAAAAACAAAATTTTTTTTAATCTAAAATATAATGCGTACCAGTTTTTTTGAACACTGCGTGTCTATTTCCAGTTTAAAAACGGAAGGCGTTACCAAATAGAGTGTTTCTCTTTTACCGAAATTGTTGAATACTGAGTTTTCATTGAACCGTGAAAATCTAGAGGTTACTGAAGCAGTATCTGGTTACGCTCAGCTGCGGGTTAGGCTACAGGACCCTCACATGTTGTTGCAGAAATGTTAAAGGCTGCGGGTGAAATGGCATTGAATTGACAAATCAGATCGTAAAAGAAGAGATTATCCCGAAAGACTGGGAACTTAGTACAACTGTGAATTGTTACAAGGATTAAGGGGGAAGCATTCAATATAGGTAATTACAGGTTAGGCTTGAATGAAATTGATGGACATTGAGAATAATTTAGCAGCAAATAAGTAGTCAGATAAGCATAGATGAAATGCAGTTTGGTTTTATGCCTGGGCAAAGTACCATTGGTGCTATATTTATCCTGAGACAAATGCAAGAGAAGTACCTTGGTAAGAACAACAACCTGTATTTTGTTTTTGTGGATCTGGAGAAAGCTTTTTGACAGAGTGCCAAGAGGGATTGTCTGCTGGGTTTTGGGTAAACTAGGGTCAAATTAGTGGTTGCTGAAGTTTGTTCAAGCTGTGTACAGAAATGCTTAAAGTCAGGTTAGAATTAGCAGCATATTTAGCGTTAAATGTTAAAGTAGGAGTACATGAGGGTTCTGTACCGAGTTTGTTGCTTTTCATTTGCGTCTTAGAAGCATTTGTGTCCAGGGAGTTTCATACAGGTTGTCCAGAAGAGATGCTTATTTAGTTCTTGCCCATGAAACAATGGATGGTGACCTACTTAAGTTTAAAAACTTGGAGGAATGCTATGGAAAGTAAACGTCTGAGAGTAAATGTTACCAAAGACCAAAGTTATGATCAGTGGTTGTAGTGATGGAAAGTTCCCCTGCTCGGTTTGTCGAAAGGGAGTTTGGTGCAATTCAATTTTTTGTGGTACTTGTAAGCATTGTATATGCAAGGTGTGCAGTGGAAATACGGGAGAAAGGATAAACAATTTGTGTGCCAGAAGTGTAAGACAATGGAGATGGATGAGAACTCGAGTGTGGAGAAAATATATCTGGATGCCGACACCATCGAGAAGTTTTGTTACTTACATTATAGCATTGGAGCACAGGGTGGAGCAAGCGCTAGTGTGATTGCCGGGATTAGGAGTGGATGGAGTAAATATCAGAGGATTTCTGCCATTACTAACCAGCAGAGCGTTACCACTGTTGACCAAGGGAAGAGTCTATCAGGCATGTGTACAGTGTGATGATGTATGAAAGTGAGGACATGTGTTGCATGTAGAGAAATGATACAATGGATGTGTAATGTGATCATTAAAGACAGGCTTAGAAATGATGATCTCAGACGAAGATTAAATCTGGACAGTATAAGGAAATATGTACATACATGTTGAAAGAATGGATTAGAGTCCTGAGTTAGTAGATATAGAACAGTTGAGGCAGCAGGTCCAGTTCACAGGGGAATGCCAAAGAAAACATGGGAAGAAGTCATAAAAATGGACTTAAGAGAAAGAGGTATAAATAAAGACTTGGCCAGAAATAGGTTAGTTTGAAAGTCAATTTCTTAGAGCCGTCCAACACGTGCCAGCATGTAAAACGAACGGTAAACTGATGATGTTAATTTGTAAACTTGTTGAGTTAACTTCTAGTTTGAATCATTTCCACTTTTCTCATTGGGATATTTTCTAGAATGCTTTGAAGATAAAGGTTGTTCTCATCAGTGGGATATCAAAATTTCCAACCTATCTTTTTGGAAACTTTTTTTGCTATCATAATTATACTGGATAGAAAGTATTTCAAGATTACAAATTTTTGTTGCAATGAAATAATTAATGATTTGCAAATGTAAAAATATTTTTACCAGGAGCTTCTAAAAAAATTAACACATTACTCAATAAGTCCCGGGCCTTACATATAAATTGTACCATTAATAAAAAAAAAAACTTTTTATAAACATCCCTTTTTTTTTTTTTTTTTTTTTTGGAACAGAACTTTAACTTTCAAATGGCACTTGTCAAAATTTGAGTCCAATATCTGCAACACTCTTCCCTTAATTAGCCTAGAATCTAAAGACTCGGCTTACATGTGCTTTCCACTAACCATACAATAATAGTGTCAGTTAGCTATAGTTTCTCTATCGTTCCCTCTCAAGCCAGAACTGTACCCTAATTGACTGTTTCTTATAGTATCGACATTGCACTACTTGGATGTGAGTGCTCAAATTGGGGACTTTAATGTTCACCACAACGATTGGCTCGGCTTCTCTAGCTCCAAACACAGCTGGTAATAAAACACATAACTTGTTGATTGCCCATTCCCTTAGATAAACTGTCACGTTCCCGACCTGCTTCGCTTCTTGACCTGTTCCTGACAACACTGCCTAACGCTTGAGTGAGAGATGCCCATAGCTCACCGGTTGATATTACCATAAACTACTGTCCCTAAGCAGAAACGCCATTACTCAAAACCAGATATTACCAACGTGCCGATTGGGAATCCCTCAGATCTAGTGTGCAGAGGAGTTAACTGAATATCTAAAAGTAGGCATAGAAGCATTTTTCAGGCGCAGAAATCCCAAAGCAAGAATTCCGCCATAAGTCAGCTGAAAATAGGCCAAAATTTGGGACCTCAAGAAACCAGTGTAAGAGTGTAATAGCTGCACCAAAGAAGAGATATACTGAGATGTCTAGAAATCGCATCACTTCACAGAAATTAAACTCAAGATTTCTGGAAAATCTATAATAGGGTGATGAACAATGGTCAATCAACAATTCCTCCTCTATCCAACCACCATGAAGTCGCTGCCATGGCAACAGATAAGGCTGAACTACTTGCCCAAAACTCCACCTTTGACTTCGCAAAACACTCCATCCCCAATTTTCTACTGCGGACGAAAACCATACTAGATGATCTGATCGCCCCTTCTCATGTCGTGGCTATCAAAAAAAAAACGATTCTAAAGCAAGCAGACCAGATCTTATCCCTGCTATAGTTATGGTCTGTCGAGCTGGCCTCGGTCCTCTACAACAAATGCCTTACAGAACCTTTCTTCCCTGATACGTCTCTTCCTGCTTTTCGCTAAAATCTTGTCTAGTATAATCAGATCCTTCTGAGCTAAAAGAAGGATCCAAGTTATTCTTATTGGCCATACAGTTAAACAATATATCAACATGGGTGTTCCCCAAGGGTCGATACTCAGACCTATATTATTCCTAATTTTCATCAACGAACTCCCGATAGAATCTGGTCTGATGTGGGTGTATTTGCTGATGATACTATGTCCTATTCCCGGCAAATCGAATGCCTACTCATGCAAGACGATGGCTGAATCTTTAGAAAACGACCTCCAGTCTATCGTGGAATCGGGCCAAAAATGGATGGTTACATTTAATGCTACTAAGACGAAACAACTACAAGAAACTTTTCCAGCCACCAGTTGTCATGGCTGATAGCATCCTACCCGAGAGTCCAACGTTCAAACTCTTTGGACTGATATTCTCAGGCAACATGAGTAGATAGATGTTGCAAAGAAGGCAGCCTCCCTCTACTGGGCTAGACAACGTCTATCCTATATCTCTATAAAGCCACCATTCGCCCGTACATAGAGTATTGTTATCACATCTGGATTGAGTAATGGTTAAGATCAACAGCGTAAACAATTTCTTGAAAAATTTGAATAAAATTTCTGTATAGGCGATAAAATATATATATATATATATATATATATGAGATTTAGTGAATTGAACAAGTCTATTACGGTGTACGGTCGTTTCCAAAATATTCTGGAAATACTTTATTTCATTCTTTAATTTTTTAAAAAACCAACAAAAGCTACTCCAAAACGCGTCTTCATCAGCGCCTTTAGTATCACATCTTACAGAAATTCACGGAAAAAATAACAAGTTCGTCTTAGAGGAACATCCATTGGAGGGAGGGCGTACATAGACCAATATTGGAAAAAGAATAAGTTACAGATATCAAATAGGGATATAAAGATACAACTGATAATAATAATAATAATAATAATAAAACCATATAAAAATTATAAAGATTATTAAGAAAGAATGAAAAAAATAAAAATAAGAACAAAAATAAAGAGTAAAAATATATAAAAATAATAGAATATGTGAAGGAAAAATAAAATCAGGGGATAAGAAGTAAAAATAAAAATAAAATATCAAATTAAAAAAAAAATAAAAGCAAAAATAAACATAAAAATAAAAATATAAAAAATATTAAGATATAAAAATATAAGAAAATATAAAGGAATTAAAAAAAATTAAAAATATATAAAAAAATAAAAGAAAATATAAAAATATATAAATACATAAAATAAAGAATGAAGTGCAATAGAGTAAAATAAAAAATAAATAAAATATAGAAGATAAAATCAAGTAAAATAAAAATGTAAGTGCGATAATCGAAATATAAAGGAATACGAATATATGAGCAATATAAAAATACATACATATGCAGACATATATACATACATATATATATTCATATACAAACGCACATATATACACATACATAAAAATATATAAGAAAATAATAGGTTAATAAAATTATAAATAAGTAAATAAAAATTGTTAACTTATAATATAGAATAAAGGTAAATTAAGAAACTTAGAACTATAAATGAAAATAAGATATAAGTTAAAATACGTTCAGGGGATAAAGGTTGATTATTATCAAGGCTCCTTTACTAGAGTTTTTTTAAGAAAACAGTGTAATGGGATGATTAGGGTAAAAGGAACAGAACATGGGAATGTATGGACAACGGTAAGATTTAGGGGGAGAAAAGACACCTTATAAAACATGAGAAGGGTCAAGGGTGACTAGGAAAATAAAGGATGTAATATAATAGATTAGCTGTATAGATGGGACTATATTAACATCCGTGCATGGACAGGTGCATGAGAAATGGAGGAACAGAAGGAAGTTTTTCTGTTAATTCTGCTGGTTTCCCGTTAATTCTGCTGGTTTACAAAAAGGATAGAACGCATTTCATAGGACATAGTTATCATATTTCCCCGATTGGGGTCCTATATGAATCCGGCGTTCAAACCAATGAGTCAAACTGGAATGACATCAGATGTGGGAGGGTGAATCATATCAGGAAACGTTATAAATATGGTCCGGGTGTTATGAGCTATTCAGGAGAAAATCGAAGTAAGACAGAATTTGAGCTTCGATGGACTAATATAGTTCTTTGATGAATTGGTTGGAAGAAATGAATAAATTGGTTTTAACCCACATTTTATTGGGGAAAAAGTCGTCATACATCGGAGGTGTTAATCCTTATATTTTTAGAAGTCCCTCTTACATGCGTTATATGCATGTATTCCAGTTATTATAGGAGATTCAAAGCGGTAATTTCTATGGATTAATTTCTTATAGTTGGAGATACAGATTCACAGACACGTAGACACACACATCGACCTACAGACTTACAGCCCTGTCGAAGTGCTTTCCTAGGTCACTAGTAAATTATTTTAATAAATTTGGCATTGGAGCAAAAGGCTTATTTTGGGCTTGTTAAGAGGAACTTCCATAGATCGGCGAAACAGGACAATATTATTGAAAGAAGGGGGGGAATACAATTTATTTTATTGTAACCAGTTATATGCCTTTAAAAGTAATTAGGGAATGGTCTCGATTGTGTTAGCAGTTATCGCCCCCCCCCCCTCGCCATCTATTAATGGTAGCTGAGGGAGGGGTATAGTTTATCAATAACAATAATCATCTTAATAATAATAATAATAGGAACAGTGATAATGTTCAAGATAACAATGATCACCATATTAGCATTAATCCTAATAATAATTGGAGTAGGACCATGGAAGAACACAATCGTATCAATCCCAATCATATGAGTAGCATTTACAACAACAATCATGATAGCAATAATAATAATAACAACAACAATACGAAAGATGATAACGATAGTGATGATGACATCAATAACCGCAACAATATCCATAACAATGATATTGGAGGATAAATCGTTGGACAGGGCGCATTATAATAGAGGGCTTAGCCGTATATACGGTTTTCTATTATCACACTATTTATATGCTTAAATATAGGAACACATCCTAGATGTACGTAAGAAAGGATCAAGCCATGGTATCGAAGTCGCTTCTCGGATTAGTAGCAGTATATCAGTTTATTTGTTTAATATAGGGTAGAAGTTTGGAGTTGGTTAACGTGTAAGGATAATATCCTATTTATGCTGGGATTAAAAAGTAATAATATTTATAGTAGTAATGGTAATGGTAACAATAATACTACCAATGAAAATAATAATAAATAGTGATGATATTCTCAATGATAATTATAATTGGTGGGATTTAAATTATACGAAGAAGAGTTTATTAATTTATGTTTCTTTTTTTCTCGATCAGATGAGAGACTTATATAGGCTTTTTTGGAGTTATATTAATGCATCTGGGAGAGTAGAGAGGAGATATCTGTCGTCTGCTCAAGAGTTACGGTGGGGTTTTGGGGTTATGTGCTATATGGAGATTATTAGAGAGTTATAGGTTCAGGGCTTATGATTCAGGTATAGGGAACAAAGCATTAACCATGGGGAGTATTGTCGTTGGAGTGTGTGTATTGAGGGGGATGGGATCCTCCCAAGTGGAAATTGATCGAAATATTAAGATGGAATTATAGGTGGAGAGGTGGTAGTATTGATGTGGATTTATAGTATATACTTATATGTTGGTGGTAGTTGGTATGGACAATGTTGGGGTATCTTGAGGTAACTTGGCTAATTCTTACTTCGAGTTGTACTTAGAAAGAAGTTAGTTGATTAAGAAATATTATGTTTAGGGATTATCATTGGCCTGGTATTGGACTTAGGATGTCATGGGGTCTATATTGGGATTGTGACCATTTCTCAATTAAGCGTATGGAGGGGTAGGTATAGGGGGATGGAGAGGGGAATGAGTGTAGATTTAAGGGACTTTAAAGTTGTTGTATTTGTACCAGGCTTTGTGTAGACAGCTCGATAACACCTCATCTTTTTTATTTAGAAGAGCTCCTTTATATTTGATGATGGCTAGGGCTTCATGCCTACACAAAGAACAGTACCTATCTAGAGGTTTATAGGATTTACTTTTCTTGATTACTTTCCACTTAAGTCTATAGTTAATGTTTCTATCTTTTAGGTACCATATATGCGCAGCTAGAGAAGTGTAGGTGGCCAGTTGGCTATTATTGAAAGTATACATGTGTCTGGAAATTATATATATATATTTAAAGATTATGACCTTAAGAACGTTTTGGAGTTAAAATCAATTTAGTATTATGTAGTAGGGGGGAGGGGGGGGGGGCGTTTTAATAGTTTTTTTTTTCGTCTTGAGTGACACAAAAAACAACATGGCACCGGTCTCGATGATTCTAGCATATTTACACATTTCAAACGTGTTTTTCTTCTGATTACATGCATAATCTTAAATAGATTTTAATTCAAAATGGTTTCTCATTTAATAATATTAAAAAAAAAAAAACAACATAATCCATTTTTATCGCCTATACACCATTTTTTTTTTTCTTTTAGCACACTGTTTACACCGTCGCTCTTTACTATTACCCTAGGCTGGTTCACCAACCAGTAGCCTCTACCTGTTGGACAGGGTCCAAAAGGAGTTCCTAGTCTAATACGTTCCACACTGTCTGCCAAGCTCCAGCCCCCTGTCCCATCGCCGCAGCCATATCTCTGCTAGTTTTATCAGCACTTCCACAGAATGTGCTCCGATGAACTTACTGCACTTGTGGCGATCTACCCAACTAGCAGCAAAATCCCACCTCTTCACTGTAGATGTCCCTAGATCTTGGAAGATTTTCTACTGATAGCTTTTTTCCTCAAGCTGCTTGCCTTTGGAATTGACTGTACAAACAAGCAGAAATTTAAATGTAATGTGAACAAACATCTTGTTGACCCCCCCCCCGGCCGCTTTTGCTGACCCTCAGCTTTCTTGACAAATGGTCTTGTGTCACTGATATAGTCAGAAAATCTCTTCCTGAATGGTCAGCGAGTGAAAATGCTGTCATTAACGTGGTGACAAAATGTGAACGCTTCACCATTTTATTTCATTCTCACCTTTGAACAATTAGTCTTGAAACGTTTGACGAAAAAGTAAAAGTTTTTAATAAACGGATATAAGGATTGTTCATTAATAAGATACGACCATAACACGCTGAGACAATTTCATGTTCATACCTATGTTATCACCTTCCACCCATTTAAAAAAAAAAAAAGATGGGATCACCGAAGATGTAATGCAAAAAAGTAATTTTTAAAATTTCATCTGATGTCGCTATTGTTGAACGTGAAACTCCAACCGAACTGCATTTTCTGTCGAAAGATTGTAAAATAATATCGGAGAGGGGGGGGGGGGGGTCGTGTCAAACGTCACAAACTCCTACAAGTGTTTTGGAAGTAGACCTCCAAAACCAGATATATTCTGAAGCTACATTACTTAAATATGTTTCAGCTAAGGTACAGTAAGAGCATGATCTTCGTTCGCGCCAGACGTCTATAGAATGGAAATATTTTTAAGCACAGCAGCAATATACAAACGTGGAATTTCCATTGGTCTCGTGAGTATACTAATGTTTATTTATTTATACTAATGTTTATTTATTTATACTAATGTTTATTTAATCAAAAATGATTTTAGTGCTTGTACACAGTTTCGGCCAAATGGAAAAATTATTTATGTGTGAAAACAATATTATGTACTCACTGGTATTTTATTGTTCAATGTTGAAAAAATTAGGAAAAATTATCCAGCAGAACTTTAATTACAAATATTTTTACATTTTCCGTATCGTACAAGTCACTTCCATGACTCTGCCTCCATTTGCTATCATACGCAAATGGTGAATAGCTATTTAGCTGAATTTATGTGGCGTCAGACGTACAAGACCAACAAGCTAGACGGTCTCTTACACGAAATTGCGGAAAGATACCCAGTTTCAATTTAATTACTTTAATTTTATTTACTTTCACATTAAATATACTCATTACAATAAATTATGTTTTTTATCAATGTACTTGTTTTTTATTTTTTTTGTTTTTTAAATGAGTATTAGCTGCCTTTGCAAATTATCTGCCCTTGACTTCTGTCGAACGTATGATAGCAAATGGAGGCATAGTCATGTAAGTGACTTGTACGATACGGAAAATATAAAAATATTTGTAATTAAAGTTTTACTGGATAATTTTTCCAAATTTTTTCAACATAGAACAATAAAATACCAGTGAGTACATAATATTGCTTTCACACATAAATAATTTTTCCATTTGGTCGAAACTGTGTATAAGCACCATGATTTTATTTTTCGTCCAATAATTATAAAAGGAAAAATCTCTCAAACTTTAAAAAAATAACTGACTGAAATCGTAATAATTGTTTGTCTTTTTTTTTAGAGGGGGTAGGAGAGAAATCTTTCAACTGGAAAGCCTTTTTTTTTTTCTTTTTTTTTTAATAAAAAAAAAACACAAAGAAATAAATAAAAGTTCAAATTTATTGAAAAGCAACTTACAAAGGAATGTTTCGAACAAAAAATATCAATTGTAAACGAATAATAAAATGTTAACAAAAACTTTTCATAAAAATTTAACAATAGAACATGAACACAGAAATTCTACCCTCGAATTTTCAAGAAAGAATTTATACCATTGCTCATCAGTTGGTTGACTAAATTATGTTGTCGGCTCACTAAAGTTGAGCCTGGTTAATAGTGAGATTAGGTATTTTAAGCAAACACTCCATCTGTAAGGTGTATGAGCTGGAAGAAAGAAAATATTCTTAATCTTGATTTTTCGGATGGTTTGAATTCTCACATCCAAAGAAAATGAAAGACCACATTCTCTACAGGGGTATTCCCTTTTTTTGAGATTGGAAATATTAAAATAAATTCTTTTTCTTTTATTACAGTTTGGAAAAAAATTATATAGGTATGGGTAAAATGAATAAATACAAAATATTTGACCCGTCCCGTTACTTCAAAATTCACCAAAATTCAAGAAATCAATTAATTTTAATTAAATTTTCATTATTTATTAATTAATTCATTCATTATTTATTAGGAATATTAATAAAAAATATTATTTCATACTAAAAAAAACACCTTTCTAAAGTAATATCTCAGGATACTTTAAAAAAAAAAAAAAATGAATTAAAAAAAAAAAATATTCTTATAAAAATAAAGCACCGTAGATGTTAATAAAAAAATCTTTTAAAATATAGCGATTATATAAGGAAAGATAGTTTGCTTGAAGCATTGTTTGTGGTGTGTATATCAGGTGTGTTAGAAGGCTATGACAATGCGAGAAATGGAAAAAATGGCGTTGAAGAATACGACAAACCAAGTATTATCTATTTACTTATTTATTTTTTAGAAATAAAGCTTACTTGATCAGAAGAAACTTCTACACAGTGATTTAATGTGTGGCCGTGTTCCATAATATATTTCGAGGGAAAACCTCTTTATCAAATGGATTGTGTATCAAATCCTCAAAAGTCCGCGTGTGAAATGAGTTAAAACAGTAATAGCGATTATATATTACAAAAAAAGCTCTTAAATTCTGTGTTGAAAAAATAAATATCAGTCGAAGAATCATTTCTCGAATTAATATTATCATTTAATAAAGCATTGTTTATTTAGTGTTTCCACAAGAAAAATAAAACAATCTCAAATATTATAACATTTTACGATGCGATTTTATAAGTTTCCTTTTGCATCAGCGTAAGAATTTTAATTTTTTTTTAATCTCTAAAACAAAAAATTGAAAATATTAAAACATTGGACCATTGTGAAAATAAAATTTTAAAATAGGGCTATGTTTTACAAACAATTTGCTTAAAATTCTACAGAATGACTGGATTGCTATAATAAACAGACTGGATTTGCACCGCCAACCAATGTGATGACTTTTTCTTTTTAAATTTTACTCTATATTTATTTTAGTGGTATTTGTGTTTAATAAATCTTGATTAGAATTTTAGGGAAATGAATTCTCATCGAGCTCAATGAAATATTTTATGGCATTAACAAGCCGCGCGTGGTCCCCCTCTATATGTGGCGAGTGTAAAATACAATAAATTTGGCGCATTTTTGACCTCCCTTTGATCCCCTGGGCGTGCCAACCAGAATTTGTCTGAGGTCGAGGATGTTCATTTTATATCCAGAACAATTGCCTCTACATTTTGGCCAAGTTTCAGAAAAATTGAATGGATGGATCAAGCGTTATGGGAGAAAAGGGTCATTTTTTGCCATTTCGGGGTCTTTTGACTCCCTGGGAGGGGGGGGGGGCTAACCAGATATTTTTCAAAAATCGGAGAATGTCACTTTCTAACCTAACCAAAGTTACTATATGCAAAATTTCAGAGAAATTCAATGGATGGTTGCGGAGAAAAATCCGGACTGACGGACATGCCTCAAAACATAAGTCCCCCGATTTTATAAATCGGGGGACCAATAAGTAAAACAATTAAAACTGTCAAAGTACCTTTTTAATAAAGTAACTGTTTATATCAAATTATGAAAAATTATGACAGCCATTGTTTTATATGAGGTTATTTTTTTTTTTTTTTTTTTTTTTATTCAGTATCTTAAGACTTTAATTGACTGAGCATCTTTGAAATAGTTTCAGAAAATTGATAGTTATCGTTCAAGGAATTTTCGCTGGATTTTTGTTTTTAAGCCACCGTGAAAAGAATTTTCATTAAAAAATTTATTGTCACATGTATAAATACATTGTTTTCAAATACAATCAAATTTTAACGGAAACAAATATGATTAATTTGTTTAAATATATATAGTCTGTATAAGCTACGGCCACTTGTGCAATTCTTAAATTTATAACTCTTGAAGATATTTAAAAAAAATTTATTTTTATATTAGTTAAAAAAATTCATGAAAATAAATTTTAACTAGCTTTACTGACATAATGTTGCTTGAATCTATTTTGTTAATTTTTCTTTTCTTTTTTTAGTAATCACGTCTCTTTTCTGACCACGTCTTTTGTTATGTTCATAAAGAGAAAAACATTTTTTTAAAGCAAGGAACGATAACTCTTACTTTAACAATTTCTACATATTTGAAAACTAAAATTTATTTTAAATAAATTTTATCGATGTAAGCAAATAACAAGGTACAACAATAAATAAAAATTGGCTAGTCAGAATCAAAGTTTTATTTGTCAGCTTAAATGCTATTTAGGTCCAACTTTCAAAATTTAGCCAATATTATTTTCTAGAGAGCAACAGCTTTTGCAAAATAAACATTTTTATGGTGAACTCGACATTGGCAAAAACAATTGCTTCATCTCGGCTGAGCAGATGCCAAATAATCGTAGAGGAATGGGAAATCCTGTGCAAGATTGCATAACACGATTTATTGAAAACGCACATGTTTGTGAGTGTGCAAAGGCCAGCGTTTCTTAGCTGCACGTGGCCTCTGGTATTTCTGCAGATGATGTCGTAATGTGCACACAAGTAATTCAAATATAAAAATTAATTTTAAAAAAAGTAAATCTGAAATCAAATAAACAAGAATGCCAAATATTTGCCTTTTTGTTTCATTTTACTTCTCAGTTCTCAGAAATCAAGGGGGCCCCCTTCCTGGGGGCTAACACTTGATCACTATATGATATACATAGATATCTGTGTGTTCGATTAAAGTTCTCTTTATCTTTCAAACATTGAGTTAGTTAATAAAGAAAATGGGGGGGGGGGGTGACTCCGCAAGTACCCCTGGCCCCAAGCTATGGGTAAAGTAGCATCATGTATTCAATTTAGCATAGAAAGGGAATCTAAAATAGATATCGTTTTGGCATTAGGTAACCCCAAAAGGGTTGATATGCCATTCAACACTAAAGAAAATTAGTTGTAGCGAAATTCTCAAAGAATAAAAGAAATACAATTTTTTTTTTTTTTTTTTTTTTTTTTCAAAATTGTCATCTGCACGAAAAGTTCTTTTAAACGATTGCGAATTTTATTCGAAAATAGGAATTTATCTAATTTCACTTTATCAATTAGGAACGTATGCCTCATATTATGAGGGGATCCGGGTTTCTCGTCACTTCTTCAAACAAGCCAATGACATTTTAAAGAAGAACTCGAATAAAAAATTTTAAAATTTTTTTAATTAGTCTCTCTGTGACCAATTTTTGCAAAAACTGTCAATATGTGTATAGATATTAGAACGGTTAAAGATTCCTTGGCCTTTTGGCTAGGAACAACGTTCGGTATTTTTTTTTGATACTACACTTTATCTTTTTGTTCCTCGGTCGGTGAAGCAGAAATCCTTCTAGACTGAGGCAATTTAAATTTTTTTCCCCCAATCTTGGTTGGGGGGCTGTATTTTCCACCCATTAAAAACAAAGTTGATACCTAAATCTGCCCTCGTGGGGAGAGCAAGTAAATAGGAACAAGCGGCATAACGGGGGGAAACCAAATATCAAGCAGGCAACTTTACGAACAATTGTAACCTTTAATGTGCACCCAGATTAGCCGCCTGCGTTTATCAAGCTGTGTTCGTCAACAATTTGCAGCGATTCTGCATACGGCAGCAGAATTTGCATACACACCATCAACTGAGTGATTTTTTTTTGTGAATTACTTGTCAATGGCGCATGACTGACACATAATGCATGCCAGTTTTCGTTATGTAGATAAGCCTTCATCATTCATAAATGATAAAAGTGTGAAACTGTTAGAAAAGCTGATCTACAAATGTATATTTATATCTTATGTATTTGAACTCCAATCCCAAACTCATTAAACAGAATTCTTTAACCCAATCATTGGTAGAGTCCGAACTTTGGGGGGTCACCCACTTTAGAAGCTTGTTAGTGCTTATACTTTGGAGTGAAAGATAGTTTGGCCGAGGATATATAGTGAGGTTATTGTTTTTCATTTTGAACAGTTTCTTTTTGCCATATTTCTGTCCCTTACTTCAAAATGAAGAGAAGGACAAGTTACGAAAAAGCCAACTGAAACGTTGAATAAAAATGGTTTTAATAAACGTAATTTACTTTCACCTTAGTATAATACGTCTACTCCTATTTGAACTTGTTGGCACAAGGTCAGCTGGAAAAGAAAATATGTGCACATTTATTTATGCTAGTGACTAAACGTGTCCTGTTTTTCTGTGCAGTGTTTGTCCTCAAGAGCTTTCATTTGCCACCAATCCCTACAAGCACATCCAAATCTTAACTTTTGACGACCGACTGCATCAAAATAATAAGATGCATCTTATGTACAAATATTTCGTAAAATTTCACATTAACTTGTATGAAATCAACGCGACTGATGCCTCTTTATGTCGACGAGTCACAAAATAGGCTTCATACCGTCTTAACTGCTGGGCTCAGCTAAGTCTGTTAAAAATGTCTGTGACATGGCATAATGCATTTCCTTTCAGAAAGCAGAAAATGTATATTCTAGCCGTATCTAAAGAAGATGGCCAAAAACTACCCTAACCCAAAATGAACTTGCCCAATCGTTTTGTCAACCACAGAACAGGCTTCACATTATTTAGTGCGCTTTTTGTTTTTTGTCCCCCCAGACAACTGCCACTGAAATGAGGGTTGCAACAAAAACTACTCTGTTGCGACTTATTCGCAGAGTAGAACTGAACTTGCCTTTCTCTCCTATCCGGCACCTTTTAACACTGAGGAGAGAAATTCTAGGATACCATGTGACTATGAATACATTTCAAAATTATCTTAAAAAATGGAATGGGGTACACATTGGAATTTCACGAAGATGCGTGTGTAGAGGGGAGATGCAGGATACATAAAATTTTCCGAGAACCCATTAAAATCAAATCTGTGTGTCCCAGTACTCACTAAATTAAAGTTATCAGCACCACAGTATGTGTGTGTATATATATATATATATGTGTGTGTATATATATATATATATATATATATATGTAAGTGCGGCAAGAGTAATATCGTTTTTTATTTCTATTTTTTCCCAACCTCAAATGGAAAAAAATCCCTGAATTAAAAACCAGAAATTTCAGATAAATTTTCCGTAATTCTCATTGAAACATGTCAAAAGTTTGCGCCTGTGGTTGCAGGTCGTAAAGTTCAACATTTTAACGAACATGAAAAACAACTGAAGAGCATCTCAATTAAATCTATATCGAAAAAGTGCTCAATACACTAGTAGAGGTCTATAATAATGAGGAGGAAGTAATTCCTAGGAGGGTGATCTAATTCAGACTACCCAACAAGAGAGGCTGCTGCTGTCAAGTCAGACCCTGGTTTCTTGGGTTTCTTAAGCTGCTCATTTTTATGGCTTCGTTAGAATGAATAACAACTTGCGTTAAGTATATTTCTTGCGTTTTCTTACGGCTTCAAGTGCCAATCTCAACACTAGCATAAAATTACAAAAATGAAAACATAAAAAAATATAAACTAGGAAAGAAAAAGCTGCAACAAATAATTAAAATTAACAAAATCTATAAAATATTAAGTCTGAACTTGTTTGAAATCAGCAGCAGCCCTAACTGCTGTGGTTTCTGATGAGGCAATATTTCTCCTAACGTAATGCATGACAACGAAGATGCTGCTTGTTTGGTTACGTTTTGGTACTTAATTTCAATTTTATAATTGTGAATGGTCACAAAAATTGAACAGTAAGAATTCTAATTAACATGTTTGACACGTTAAAAGTAATCATATTAAAATTGCAATGTATCAGCGCAAATTAATTGTATTTAAGATTAAAAGTTATTATCGCAAAAATATTGTAAGATAATTAAGTAGAATGTAAAATTGCAATCGAAATTAAAAAATTTTTTTTTAAATGACATTGAAAAAACAATCACGAATAACCTTTTTTTTTTTTACTTTTTCAGGGGAAATCTAAAAATAATAAAAGAAATAGTCCGAAAGATGATTTTTTTCTTTTTGTTTAAAACTAAAAAAAAAAAAAAATTTTAAATAATAAATATAAATAAAAAAGATTAAAAGTTTTCTATTTAAAACTACAAATTCATATTCTACAGCATCACCAATGTCTTTTTATTATTTCATGGAAGTTATATATATATATATATATATATATATATATATATATATAAATCGAATAATCCAACAAATATGGAAGCAGTCTGTTGGAATTAACTATTTTCCCCCCTCCCATCCTTTAATGACCCTTCTAGTATCCTCTCCTCTCAGTTAAACGAGTTTGTACTTGGCTACCTCATATAATACATATTGGGAGGATAACATGTCTTCAAAGTTTTCAGGAAGAGTCATGAAAACCTAAAATAAGTAGATACTTAATGTATACATATACATATTTTTTTTTTTACTCGAGTAATTCAAACTTCAAACTATATACGTGTGCATAAAATAAAAATATCTGTCGAATCTATTGAAATTCATTATTTTGGATTATTCCGACTACTATTCTCATCTTGGTTGTTATATTCATGTTTCGGCCGATGTAACCTCCAACCTATTCAGGTGCATCTTTTTGAGCTTGGGAACCGATAGCGAATTTCAAACTGAACCCTTTATTTAATCTATGGGAGTAGAAACAAAAGAAACACGATTTCTGTGTAGTTTCATATTTCGCATTTCTAATCTTACAGAATCGTTTGTGTCGTAAAGAAAAGCTTTTCAATGTTATTTGTTTAATACGCTTATCTCAGCCACCCCGTCTAACCGCTCTTCTCCCTGTTTGGCAACTGGTTCAATATAATAAAAAATAGCTGATTGACTGTTTTACCTAGTTTCAGTATTGTTTTTGAAACAACTACCAGCAAGGTCCCCTTCTCCTCCACACTTACTTGGTTTCTAGCAATCCCAAGAGAATGAATATTACAGTATTTTTTTTTTTTTTTTTACTATAATCAATTTGGAGGTAATACTGAATCCGATGATCTACGGTTTATAAGTGTATCTTGTGTAGTTTCTGAGTTTTAGCTGGAAACACAACTTTCTTTTTTAGAATAGATAATTCATTAGGAAAGATTTGCATCAACTTCTGTCAAAAAAAATTATTTTAGATTTTCTTTACAAAACGCAAATCTGTTGCCTACGTAAAAATGAGACAATTTTCCCACCTGTCAATCTTCCTGCGGTCATTGCATCGCAGGGTGCCCATTTCTTGGGCCAAAAGGTGAACATGTAACATTTTACTTCTTCAGAAAGGGAACTTTGCATCATGGCAATAAATTTTTTTTTTAAATGCTGCTATCACGTTCAGTAATTGTATCGGGTGAGTACGTGTGATACTGTCACTCAGGTTTCATCACAAAAAAAAAATCTTTTAATATCATTGTATGTGATGGTGAAAAAAGGGCAAAGCAAAATTGGAATTTAAAAAAAAAATATTATTTTTTTTTAGTTAATTTTCAGTGAAATTGACCTTTAACGGTCCCTAAAAAGTTTTTGTAAAAACAAATTGATATAAAATGGCCAGGTACAACTGAGAAATGAATAAGAATATTATTGCTGAAGTTTTGGCTTTGGTTGACCTGCTGCTGTATATGGGTAGGATTTACAGGAAGGTTTGTTATGCCATTCGAAACAAGTCACATGTCGATATGAATAGTAGTGCTACGTATAATATATGGTTGAGTTAACCAGAAAACTAACACAAAGTCCGAGTAGCAATACAACAAAATAAAGACAAAAACAGGACATGCGTAGTGAACGCAACAGGACAGTGTTCAAAGTCAATTTTGTCAATTTTTCTAAGCAATAAGAAAGAAGAAAAAAAAAATTTTAATTAAAAAAAATTCAGCACCCCAATTATGCCAGGAGCTGAAAGGAACCTGTTTAGCATTACACCGTATTGGTGCCACTCAAAAACCTTGCCATTCTTAACATAAACAAAAAAGATTTGCTCTTAGAATAACATTTTTCCCATTATAAGCTCCCAAATCATTCCTATTTCTGACAAAAAATAGGCATTTTCAATTGATACATTTAATCTAATTAAAACGTGAATGGCTATTTTATACAAAATTATTTAAACAAAAAAAGAATCTCTTGGAATAATAATGGAAAAGATTTTCATTAAGAAATGTTTATTTTGTTGTTGTTTTAAGCTAAATCAAAAATGTTTTAAAATCAGATTCTTAAAATGATAATAATTAGGTTGTAATCAATCGTTAGTTACCCTAAAGAGAAGACAGTTTTTTAACACAAATAAACATTCTTCAGTTTAATGTCTGTTTTACATGCTGGCATGTGTTGGACGGTTTTTACAAAATTGACTTCCAAATTTTATCTCTGTTCAGATTTCTTTGGAAGTGATTTCCTTAAGTCAAGATTTGTATAGACTGTATGCCCTTCCTGACGCCAACCCGGTGAGATGATGGGGACCAGCGTTTTTTTGAGACACTATCTCTGCTTCACCTACCCATTTGTACTTGGGATTATTCGGACTACTATTCTCATCTTTGATGTTATTCTCACGTCTCTGGCCGATGTAACCTCCGACGTATACCCATGTAAACAATTCTAGTACTAGAATTGTCCACAAGAACCCTTGGCGCAACAGATAAAAGTGCTAAGTATTAATCGGTTCTACGTGACATTCTTCTGGAGGTTGAAGGTTCAATCTTCAGTGCGGGCTGATACTAAAATTAGAATTACGAATTACTTAAGACTTTTACTCGATCATGGCTGATGGGACGAGAACAATCTTCCCCCGTGGATGAAATAAAGTGTTCCAAAAAAATCTGTAAAGATTCCCAAGTTTAATATAAAGATTCCTAAGTTTGACAAGATGTACCTGAAGAAGGTCGGAGGTTACATCGGCCGAAACGTTATGAGAACAACATCCAAGATGAGAACAGTAGTCTGCTAAATAATCCAAATTATCAATCCTCATCTCAAAAATTCCGAAACGTAAGTATTTGTAGTGTACATTCAAATCTGTCCCCCCACCCCCACCCAACTCAAAAGACGAGATACATTGTTGGTAGATAAATTTTCATATATATGTATGCATATATATATATATATATATATATATATATATGAAAAAGGAAGGATGAGAGTAATCCGACATAATGGTAAATGAAAACGGAAAAACCAAGAGATATTTTTTATATATTCATCAACGTTTCATCTTTATTGTAAGACTTTCTCAGGAAGGCTTACATCCTGAGGAAGTCTTACAATAAAGACGAAACGTTGATGAATATATAAAAAATATCTCTTTTTCATTTCCCATATATATATATATATATATATGCAAATATAACTTACCAGCAATGGATTTGTAAATTTTGTGTTTTATAATTTTTCAAATTACAACTATGTATTTTTTGTAAGAAGTAAAACTTATTTTAGATTTTGTTAATGCAAAAAAAATGTTTTTAAAGGCATTTGAGTAACGTCGAATATGGTGTAAGACTAAATCCGCGCCTTTCAACTGTCTGGGTGAATAAGGTGTTGAATGTACGCACAGTCCGAAAAAGGAAATTATCTTTTCTTCAGTCAAAACTTTTTTCAGTGTTTGGTGTCATATACACAAACATGAAAGAAATAAATAGACAGCCTTATTATCATTCATAACGACGATTCCTGTGAGACGCTCCTGGTCGATTAGAAAGAGATGATATTTATTTTTTCCCATTCTCTTGATAATTCGACAATTATCGATAAACAGTGGAATCCTGAGATTTTCAATGATCGATGCTGACTAAATCCACATTTAGATTGACCAATAAAATGGGCCCCTCTCTAAAACTCTGACATTTCCATCTATCTACTTTTGTCCTGTCTGGGTAAATGGCAACCCAACGAAGACGTGGCATTAAAAATCTGCTTCATACGTAATGATGTAAGCCGGAAACATTTGGTCGTTTGAAAAGATCACAAAAACATTCGGCTTATCGTCATCATCGTTGCATGAATCGTACAAATCTCCTTCTGAGTCATCTAGATCGATCAAAGGTGGACGGATGTAGGTCATCTTCCCTTTGCAACTGCGGCCAGTTAAGACTTTAGCAAGAAGCACTTTGTAAATACCATCTGCGGAACTGATATATTTATGGGCATAATCAGCTTTCTTCATGAAATAACTGCCTTTGCCAAACCTCGTGCTGACGGCTTCTTGGCTCAGTCGAACGTCAAATCCCCGCTTGGAAATAGCAGAAATATTTTTTATTTCTGTGCCGTGAAATAGATCCATTTCGTTGACGCTACTCAGTTTTTTAGTCATTTTTGTTTTTCGTCTAAAAAAAAAAAAAAATAGTAAAATATATATACATATAAAAAATGTAACATCCATATATACATAGATATAAAAAAAATAGTAAAATATATATACATATAAAAAATGTAACATCCATATATACATAGATATAAAAAAAATAGTAAAATATATATACATATAAAAAATTGTAACATCCATATATACATATAAAAAATTGTAACATCCATATATATACATAGATATAAAAAAAAATAGTAAAATATATATACATATAAAAAATGTAACATCCATATATACATATAAAAAATTGTAACATCCATATATACATAGATATAAAAAATAGTAAAATATATATACAAACATACAAAAAAATATTTATATATTTGAAAAAGGAAAAACCGAAAATTAGAAAAAAAAACATTTTTGTTTAATCAGTTGAACACCTATCATGGAAATAAGGATAGAGTAGAGAAAGACTAGCAATGTCTCTTCTGTGAGAAAGAGGCTGTAGGGAAGAGAAGAGAACGTCCCCCACTAGATTTCGAAGTCACTTTTGTACTCTAAAGGCAGGAAAGGGTGCTTTTAGCGGTTCCTCCCCAGCTCTGGTAACAGTACCTCCCCATCTTAGGACGTATTTGGCCTTTTATACACGTAGAGGATTGTGTCAGGAGTGAGATACCTTCTGGAGCGGTAGAATGATCCAAGCATTTTTCCAGCGAACTTAGCAACAGATCTGACATAAGTCTTCCATTTCAGGTCTGGAGTGAAGGCCAGTCTTAGAAGCTTATTTGCGCACGCACACACACACACACACGCACACATATACAAAAAAAAAACACTTGCACTAATCTCTTAGTAATGGAGATTTGTTAACTGTCTGAAGCCGAACTATACTATTGTATTGTAAAATCTTTTAATGCTCAATTGAATTTACTGTAGTATTCCAGATTAACATACAATCTTTCAATGCTTAATTTGGGAAGGGGGGGATGTATTATCTGTTTTGTTGTCATGATACCATCCTCCCAAGCATTACCGTCTCCTTTTTCTTGCGGTTAGTATCTGTTCTGTGGTCATTATACCATCCTCCCAGGGATTACCTTTCTTTTTTTTTTTAAGGAAGGGGGTGGGGGGTATAGTAATATACTAACAAAAATATGTGACATCAATATGTTGTGTTGAGAATCCTATTTGGGTTCTCCTGACTTATACCCTCAAACTACCTCTGTCAGACATCGCTGTCGACAGGTTCTTCAGATGACATCCACAGTCTTCTACAAGTTGGTCGATGTAAGTCTGATGAAGTCTTCTAATTGGTCGTTTCCTGCAGAATCAATTCTATGGTATTTTTCTTTTGCATTAATCGCAAGCTATGTCGGGGGCCGCAATGATGTATTTTTTGTCTCAAATTTGGCACGATCACAGGCTTCGTCCGGGTGATGGCCAGTTTTACAGACATCTTTTTGCAGAGCGTCTGCGCATTGGCCTTCCTCTCGGTCGCTTCCTGGCGACTTCTAATGTAAAAACAAGTTTCATGACGGTGTTGCGATCGGACCCCACCACATGCACAAACAATCTGAGCCGTCATTCCCTCATCTTGCCCTCAATTGGTCCGATGCTGTAGAGCCGTCAGATGTGTCATGTGTCTAAATACTTTTTATTCTTCCGATTTGATTTTCATAAATTTTGGAAGGAAGCTCAGTTTTGAAAAAACTCGTGATAATATTTTCAGCCGTTGGTTAGGGTTAGAAAATATGTTAAAATCTAAATATTGAATGTAAATACGTACTTTTGTTGTTAGGGTTAGAAAATATGTAAAATCTAAATATTGAATGTAAATACGTACTTTTGTTGTTAGGGTTAGAAAATATGTAAAATCTAAATATTGAATGTAAATACGTACTTTTGTTGTTAGGGTTAGAAAATATGTAAAATCTAAATATTGAATGTAAATACGTACTTTTGTTGTTAGGGTTAGAAAATATGTAAAATCTAAATATTGAATGTAAATACGTACTTTTGTTGTTAGGGTTAGAAAATATGTAAAATCTAAATATTGAATGTAAATACGTACTTTTGTTGTTAGGGTTAGAAAATATGTAAAATCTAAATATTGAATGTAAATAGGTACTTTTGTTGTTAGGGTTAGAAAATATGTAAAATCTAAATATTGAATGTAAATACGTACTTTTGTTGTTAGGGTTAGAAAATATGTAAAATCTAAATATTGAATGTAAATACGTACTTTTGTTGTTAGGGTTAGAAAATATGTAAAATCTAAATATTGAATGTAAATACGTACTTTTGTTGTTAGGGTTAGAAAATATGTTAAAATCTAAATATTGAATGTAAATACGTACTTTTGTTGTTAGGGTTAGAAAATATGTAAAATCTAAATATTGAATGTAAATACGTACTTTTGTTGTTAGGGTTAGAAAATATGTAAAATCTAAATATTGAATGTAAATACGTACTTTTGTTGTTAGGGTTAGAAAATATGTAAAATCTAAATATTGAATGTAAATACGTACTTTTGTTGTTAGGGTTAGAAAATATGTAAAATCTAAATATTGAATGTAAATACGTACTTTTGTTGTTAGGGTTAGAAAATATGTAAAACCTAAATATTGAATGTAAATACGTACTTTTGTTGTTAGGGTTAGAAAATATGTAAAAACTAAATATTGAATGTAAATACGTACTTTTGTTGTTAGGGTTAGAAAATATGTAAAATCTAAATATTGAATGTAAATACGTACTTTTGTTGTTAGGGTTAGAAAATATGTTAAAATCTAAATATTGAATGTAAATACGTACTTTTGTTGTTAGAGTTAGAAAATGTTAAAATCTAAATATTGAATGTAAATAGGTACTTTTGTTGTTAGGGTTAGAAAATATGTAAAATCTAAATATTGAATGTAAATAGGTACTTTTGTTGTTAGGGTTAGAAAATGTTAAAATCTAAATATTGAATGTAAATACGTACTTTTGTTGTTAGGGTTAGAAAATGTTAAAATCTAAATATTGAATGTAAATACGTACTTTTGTTGTTAGGGTTAGAAAATGTTAAAATCTAAATATTGAATGTAAATACATACTTTTGTTGTTAGGGTTAGAAAATGTTAAAATCTAAATATTGAATGTAAATACGTACTTTTGTTGTTAGGGTTAGAAAATGTTAAAATCTAAATATTGAATGTAAATACGTACTTTTGTTGTTAGGGTTAGAAAATGTTAAAATCTAAATATTGAATGTAAATACATACTTTTGTTGTTAGGGTTAGAAAATGTTAAAATCTAAATATTGAATGTAAATATGTACTTTAGTTGTTAGGGTTAGAAAATGTTAAAATCTAAATATTGAATGTAAATACGTGCTTTTGTTGTTAGGGTTAGAAAATGTTAAAATCTAAATATTGAATGTAAATACGTACTTTTGTTGTTAGGGTTAGAAAATGTTAAAATCTAAATATTGAATGTAAATACGTACTTTTGTTGTTAGGGTTAGAAAATGTTAAAATCTAAATATTGAATGTAAATACGTACTTTTGTTGTTAGGGTTAGAAAATGCTAAAATCTAAATATTGAATGTAAATACGTACTTTTGTTGTTAGGGTTAGAAAATGTTAAAATCTAAATATTGAATGTAAATACGTACTTTTGTTGTTAGGGTTAGAAAATGTTAAAATCTAAATATTGAATGTAAATACGTACTTTTGTTGTTAGGGTTAGAAAATGTTAAAATCTAAATATTGAATGTAAATACGTACTTTTGTTGTTAGGGTTAGAAAATGTTAAAATCTAAATATTGAATGTAAATACGTGCTTTTGTTGTTAGGGTTAGAAAATGTTAAAATCTAAATATTGAATGTAAATACGTACTTTTGTTGTTAGGGTTAGAAAATGTTAAAATCTAAATATTGAATGTAAATACGTACTTTTGTTGTTAGGGTTAGAAAATGCTAAAATCTAAATATTGAATGTAAATACGTACTTTTGTTGTTAGGGTTAGAAAATGTTAAAATCTAAATATTGAATGTAAATATGTACTTTTGTTGTTAGGGTTAGAAAATGTTAAAATCTAAATATTGAATGTAAATACGTACTTTTGTTGTTAGGGTTAGAAAATGTTAAAATCTAAATATTGAATGTAAATACGTACTTTTGTTGTTACGGTTAGAAAATGTTAAAATCTAAATATTGAATGTAAATACGTACTTTTGTTGTTAGGGTTAGAAAATGTTAAAATCTAAATATTGAATGTAAATACGTACTTTTGTTGTTAGGGTTAGAAAATGTTAAAATCTAAATATTGAATGTAAATACGTACTTTTGTTGTTAGGGTTAGAAAATGTTAAAATCTAAATATTGAATGTAAATATGTACTTTTGTTGTTAGGGTTAGAAAATGTTAAAATCTAAATATTGAATGTAAATACGTGCTTTTGTTGTTAGGGTTAGAAAATGTTAAAATCTAAATATTGAATGTAAATACGTGCTTTTGTTGTTAGGGTTAGAAAATGTTAAAATCTAAATATTGAATGTAAATACGTACTTTTGTTGTTAGGGTTAGAAAATGTTAAAATCTAAATATTGAATGTAAATACGTACTTTTGTTGTTAGGGTTAGAAAATGCTAAAATCTAAATATTGAATGTAAATACGTACTTTTGTTGTTAGGGTTAGAAAATGTTAAAATCTAAATATTGAATGTAAATACGTACTTTTGTTGTTAGGGTTAGAAAATGTTAAAATCTAAATATTGAATGTAAATACATACTTTTGTTGTTAGGGTTAGAAAATGTTAAAATCTAAATATTGAATGTAAATACGTACTTTTGTTGTTAGGGTTAGAAAATGTTAAAATCTAAATATTGAATGTAAATACGTGCTTTTGTTGTTAGGGTTAGAAAATGCTAAAATCTAAATATTGAATGTAAATACGTGCTTTTGTTGTTAGGGTTAGAAAATGTAAAAATCTAAATATTGAATATAAATACGTGCTTTTGTTGTTAGGGTTAGAAAATGTTAAAATCTAAATATTGAATGTAAATACGTACTTTTGTTGTTAGGGTTAGAAAATGCTAAAATCTAAATATTGAATGTAAATACGTGCTTTTGTTGTTAGGGTTAGAAAATGTTAAAATCTAAATATTGAATGTAAATACGTACTTTTGTTGTTAGGGTTAGAAAATGTTAAAATCTAAATATTGAATGTAAATACGTACTTTTGTTGTTAGGGTTAGAAAATGTTAAAATCTAAATATTGAATGTAAATACGTACTTTTGTTGTTAGGGTTAGAAAATGTTAAAATCTAAATATTGAATGTAAATACGTGCTTTTGTTGTTAGGGTTAGAAAATGCTAAAATCTAAATATTGAATGTAAATACGTACTTTTGTTGTTAGGGTTAGAAAATGTTAAAATCTAAATATTGAATGTAAATACGTACTTTTGTTGTTAGGGTTAGAAAATGTTAAAATCTAAATATTGAATGTAAATACGTGCTTTTGTTGTTAGGGTTAGAAAATGCTAAAATCTAAATATTGAATGTAAATACGTGCTTTTGTTGTTAGGGTTAGAAAATGCTAAAATCTAAATATTGAATGTAAATACGTGCTTTTGTTGTTAGGGTTAGAAAATGTTAAAATCTAAATATTGAATGTAAATACGTGCTTTTGTTGTTAGGGTTAGAAAATGTTAAAATCTAAATATTGAATGTAAATACGTGCTTTTGTTGTTAGGGTTAGAAAATGTTAAAATCTAAATATTGAATGTAAATACGTACTTTTGTTGTTAGGGTTAGAAAATGCTAAAATCTAAATATTGAATGTAAATACGTGCTTTTGTTGTTAGGGTTAGAAAATGTTAAAATCTAAATATTGAATGTAAATACGTACTTTTGTTGTTAGGGTTAGAAAATGTTAAAATCTAAATATTGAATGTAAATACGTACTTTTGTTGTTAGGGTTAGAAAATGTTAAAATCTAAATATTGAATGTAAATACGTACTTTTGTTGTTAGGGTTAGAAAATGTTAAAATCTAAATATTGAATGTAAATACGTGCTTTTGTTGTTAGGGTTAGAAAATGCTAAAATCTAAATATTGAATGTAAATACGTGCTTTTGTTGTTAGGGTTAGAAAATGCTAAAATCTAAATATTGAATGTAAATACGTACTTTTGTTGTTAGGGTTAGAAAATGCTAAAATCTAAATATTGAATGTAAATACGTACTTTTGTTGTGTGACTGATAAATATTAAACCAAACAAATATAGAATGTCATGTGCTAAACCTTTTATTTAATCCACAGGGGGAGATTGTTCTCATTTTATCAGCCATAAGCGGGTAGAAGTGTCAATTATTTTTTTATTTTATTCTTAGTTATTATTATAGCCTTAAAACCTCCAGAAGATTGTCACTCAAAACTGATTGTCACTCAATGCCTTTATCCATTGCGTCACAGGTCTGTCAAACGTTGTGAAAATAACAATCAAGATGAAGAGTAATCCAAATAATACCAACTAATTTGTTATTCGATGAATAAATTCAATCTGGTATTATTTGGATTATTCGGACTACTATTCTTGTCTTTGTTGTTATTTTCATAATGTTTCGGCCGATGTAACCTTCGACCTTCTTCAGGTGAGTCTTTTTGAACTCGGGAGCCTATATAGAATTTTGTGCCGTTTATTCAATCTGCGAGGGTAGCATGCTCTCGATCTATCGGCCATGACCGGGTAGAGAAGTCTCAAGTAATTCATAATTGTATTCTTAGCATCGCCCGCACCGAGGATTGAACCTTCAACCTCCAGGAGACTGTCACTTACAACTGATTATTACTTAGAACCTTTATCCGTTGCGCCATGAAGCGTAAAAGGCTACTGTGATAGAGGCCAGATTTATAGTGGGAAAACCTGGGTAGGGAATTGGGCAGCAAGATGTTTTGTTCATATTACATTTAAATTTCTGCATGTTGGTACAGTCAGGGAAACAGGGAGCAGGGAGAGAATTCCAAATGCAAGCAGTCCAAGGAAAGAAGCTATTAGAGTAGAAAATCTGCCATTTAGGTACCTCTACAAAGAAGGGGTGTGATTTTGCGGCAAATTGGCTGGTTCGAGGGTATTTTCGTTGAGGGGAACACATTCTGTGGAAGTACTTGTAAAGCAAGCACGGATGCGACAGTGGATGGCGCTTGGCAGCCAGTGCGGAACCTATGAGGTTAGAAATGTTTGTTTGCACCCTGTCCAAGAGAGAGAGGCTAGTGGTTGATGCCCCAACCCAGATGTGACAACAATACTCCATGCATGGGTGGATGGTGGTCTTATAGAGATAAAGGATACTGGCAGACGTGAGGAGTTTTCTAGCCTGGTAGAGGGAGCCTACCTTCTTTGCAGCAGACTTGGCAGCATTTTCTATGTATTTATTCCACTTCTTATTTTTGCCTGAGAATGTCAGGTTGAGGAGTTTAAATGTTGGATTCTCGGGAAGGCTGTTATCAGCCATGGATATTTATTGTTGTTTTTGTTTTTGTGTATTGCAGTTCTGCAAATTTTGTTCTGGAGATAGCCTTGTGTTTTTAAAAACTTGTGTTTTTTGTCTGACTTAAAATAAACACTGCCTTGAAACAGCTGTAAACAATAATACCTTTTTTGTATTCTCTTTATTTGGAATTTGATTTGAAAAATGATTTAAATCATTATATATATATATATATATGTGTGTGTGTGTGTGTGAAATAGCACCAATTATTAAACTGACCTTTCATACTCTTCCCAAAGTTCTGTATTTTGAATGGCCTCAATGCCTGTGATTGTTGCCCCTTTGGCTTCCATAGTTTCATTGAATTTCTTGGAGACCTTTCGAAATTCTGGATGATTCTTGTCTAACTGCAAAATCAAAAGAGTAAAGAGAATGAAATCCGTTGTTTCATGAAAAGAGAACAAAAACCGATTTGATTCTTTTTTGTACGATCATTGTTTCCATCCGATCAAACGGAGATAATAATAATCTCTCAAGAGGAAAAGCTGCGACTCTTTTCACATTTGATGAGAAATACTTAAATTCATTAAGAAATGGAAGAAAAAAATCCGTTTTCTTTTTTACATATTCCAAAACGAATACCAAATTTTAGATGTTTTTCGCATTTCGGTGAGAGGCTTTGTCGGTCAGTTCGTCTCTCCGTCACACTGCAATTTTAAATAGCATTTTCATCGCTAAATACGCCATTTACATCTTTAAAATAGATCGATACTTTTTTAATATTCCAAAATACATTCCAAGTTTAAAAAAAAAAAAGAAAGAAAAAAACTGGTTGTGAAAATTTGTTTGTTTCTCTGAAAACTGGCAAAGTTTTACAGCAAATCTTCTCTTATTTACTATTTTACACCCCAAAGTTATACATACATACATACATACATACATATATACATACATACATACATACATACATATATACATACATACATACATACATACATACATATATATATATATGTATATTATTTACATATAAATGTATATATATATATATATATATATGTATATTATTTACATATAAATGTATATATATATATATATGTATATATGTATATTATTTACATATAAATGTATATATATATATATATATATATATGTATATTATTTACATATAAATGTATATATATATATATATATATGTATATTATTTACATATAAATGTATATATATATATATATATATATGTATATTATTTACATATAAATGTATATATATATATATATGTATATTATTTACATATAAATGTATATATATATATATATATATATGTATATTATTTACATATAAATGTATATATATATATATATGTATATATGTATATTATTTACATATAAATGTATATATATATATATATATATATATGTATATTATTTACATATAAATGTATATATATATATATATATATGTATATTATTTACATATAAATGTATATATATATATATATATATATGTATATTATTTACATATAAATGTATATATATATATATATGTATATTATTTACATATAAATGTATATATATATATATATATATATGTATATTATTTACATATAAATGTATATATATATATATATGTATATTATTTACATATAAATGTATATATATATATATATATATATATGTATATTATTTACATATAAATGTATATATATATATATATGTATATTATTTACATATAAATGTATATATATATATATATATATATGTATATTATTTACATATAAATGTATATATATATATATATGTATATGTATATTATTTACATATAAATGTATATATATATATATATGTATATTATTTACATATAAATGTATATATATATATATATATATATATGTATATTATTTACATATAAATGTATATATATATATATATGTATATTATTTACATATAAATGTATATATATATATATATATATATATATGTATATTATTTACATATAAATGTATATATATATATATATGTATATGTATATTATTTACATATAAATGTATATATATATATATATGTATATTATTTACATATAAATGTATATATATATATATATATATATATGTATATTATTTACATATAAATGTATATATATATATATATATATATGTATATTATTTACATATAAATGTATATATATATATATATGTATATTATTTACATATAAATGTATATATATATATATATATATATGTATATTATTTACATATAAATGTATATATATATATATATATATATATGTATATTATTTACATATAAATGTATATATATAAATATATATATATATATATATATATATATATATATATATATATTTTTATGGAAATCACTCCAGACAAGGTATTAAGCCACTTTATGTAAGGAGCTAAACAAAAAATATTACTCCAAGGTCAAAAACTAGCCAACGATAAGTGTTAGATGGATTGATCCGACCTAGAAAACAGCACTTCTTCCCCCTTTGTCAGAAACATCGCTCATCGAATGGGAGGACTAAAGGAATGAGGGAAGCAAGAGTTACGAGGCTACCAAAAGTAAACTCAAGGTCCACTTTCCATTCTCCTAACTTCTTAAATGAATAAATGCGAAAGTTTTTTTAATTTATAATTCCTATAAACGGGTTACTGTTATTTAAATCAAGAATACAACATCAAATCTTGATATTCTGTATATATAGTGGAGATAAAAGATTAAGAGAGAATCTTTTTACTGCCTAATTAGCATAACTATTTTTAAACCATTCATAATTGATTAATATTTAGTATTATTAATTTATTAGGACCTGACTCCGCCCCGGCACAATAGTTGACTGACATTTTGTTTTCTTTATTCAGTTTCCAGTGAGTTTTTCAATTTAACAAAATATCGAATACAAATTGAAAGATTTTTACCACCAATAATTCACCTAACTCTAACCTGGGAGGAAAAAAGGGTTAAAATAATCCAGAGTACATCGATGTTAAATATTCTTTTTCGGAACACTTCAGTTCAGGGAATTTCTGCCATTACTAACCAGCAAAGCGTTATCGCTGTCAATCAAGGGAAAACTTTATCAGGCATGTGTGCACAGTATGATGATGTATGGAAGTGAAACCAGTCGAGTGAGGGTTGAGGACATGCGTTGCATGGAGAGAGAAACAATATGAGAATGATACAATGGATGTGTAATGTGATTCTTTAAGCCAGGCTTAGATAACCTCAGAGGAAGATTAAATCTGGACAGTATAAAGAGATGTGTGTAGAACACGAGACTTCATTGGTTTGGTCACATTGAAAGAATGGATGAGTGCTTGAGATTATAGATGTAGAACAGTTGAGGTAGCAGGATCAGTTGGCAAGTGAAGATCAAGGAAAAATGGGAGGAAGTGATAAGGATGGATTTGAGAGAAAGAGGGATAAAAAAAAAAGACCCGACCTGACATCGGTTAGTTCAGAAGTCAATTTCTAAAAGTATTCTAGTATATGTTAGCATGTAAAAGAGATGTTAAGCTGATGATGATGATGATGATGATATATTTTGTATCCCAGGACATGTGATGATGATGATATGTGCGAACCATGATTATCTCACAGACAATGATTATGTAACATGAAGATTTTAGATTTTGTTTTGGATTGAAAAGAACCTTTTGGACTTACATCAGTAATTTTAAAATCTTCCATTTCATTAGTTTTTTCCTCTTTTTTTTTGTTAGTATTTTTTTGCCGGTTGCCACTTTTGTTGCGACTTCTCAACTTTTTTACCTCCAGCGTTGAATTTGACTTTCTAGAAGAAAAAATAATACGTTTGCATTAAACACAAAAACTATATATATATATATATATATATATATATATATATTAATTATTTATTTATTAATAATGTTACAGAAGATCAGGTTAAATCAACATGATATCATTAGTTTCAAGCCTGGAGCAGGCACAGAATGAAAACTAATGTTTCGTTGAGTTTGTTTATAATAATAAAAAAGTCGTCTTGTCTATCTTTAGCCATATTTCATTTTTTCCGAAAGAAAGGAATTAATGTATATTTATGGCTTTACAAGTGGACACAGATAGAAGGCTGTCATAAAGTGTTCAACGAATATATATTTATTATACTAAATCTGAGTACACCAATGTTTGTTTCCCTGAGACTCCTTTTCCTTTAATGATACAAAATACAAATTGTTCTAATTGTAAATTGTAATTAACTGAACAAGTCAGCTATCTCTCTCTCTCTAAGCTATCTATGTATTGCGCTTGCCCCCCTTCTCTCACTCTATGTTGATTCAACCACTCTCTAATAGTTTTCAATGTCTGTGAGCCTTCAAATCCAATAGCTTCTTTCCTCGTGCTGCCGGCTCTTGGGGGGCCCCTGTTTCCCCGACTGTACCGACATGCAGAAATTTAAAACTAATGTGAACAAGTATCTCGCTGCACATCTCTCAATTTAGGATGACCCCCCTCAGCCCCACTCCCCCCCCAAAAAAAACTCACCCTAATTCTCAGTAGCACTTTATGTCTATGGTGGCAATGTGCCTTGAAAAAAAAAAATTTACAGAAAGAATGACTCTCTTTTCAGCTAATTTACATAGTATAAACACATATGCGAATTAGATACCAAAAGAATAGGACGCTTTACTTGTATGTCATCCATAAAGAAATATACAGAAGAGAATTTGTATGTTTCTTAATTTTTGAGATGAGGATTGATAATTCGGATTAACACTCAAGATGAAAACAGTAGTCAGAATAATCCAAATTTTACAAGAGAATTTTTACTTATTCAAGTGGAATTTCTTAAGAGATATGTGTAGCAGATGCTACTACCGGCCAAGAGATATTTGTTGCGACTTTTCTTTCTTTCTTTGTTTGTTCAACCCTTCTTTGTCTCTGAGATAGAGAAGAAGAGGTTATCTCGTGAAAGCACGTTGGCCGAAGATTCCGGCCAATCAGGGACCAACAAGTCAGCTTGACCACGCATGATTTGACTCCCTATAAAACAAGTCACACACTCTCTTTACACTCTTTTTCTCTTCCGCTTTCCGGTCGAACGCATGCAGAGGAGATTGTCGATCTCCCCTCCCCCAAAAGTCAATGTTTGTTACATGTTGGTACAGTCGGGGGAGCAGGGAGGGAATTCCAAAGGCAAGCAGTCCGAGGAAAGTAGAGTAGAAAACTTTCTGGCATCTAAGGATCTCTACAAAGAAGGGGTGTGATTTTGCTGCTAGTCGGGTGTGTCGGAGGTATTTACGTTGAGGGGGTACAAGGGCAGTAAGTTAATCGGATCACATTCCTTGTAAAACAAGCACACGGATACAACATTGCAACGATGGGACAGGGACTGGAACTTGGTAGACAGTGTGGAATCTATTAAGTTAGAGATGTTTTTGTACCCTGTCTAAAAGGGAGAGACTAGTGGTTGGTGCACCAGCCGAGATGTGGCAACAATACTCTATGCATGGGCGAATGGTGGCTTTATAGAGATAGGATACTGGTAGGTGTGAGAAGTTAACTAGCCCGCCTTCTTTGCAGCAGATTTGGCAGTATCTTCCATGTATTTATCATTTATCAGAAAAGACTAGCAATTTTCCTCCTCCATCTTCCTCCAGCTTTTCTACATCATTTGAAATCGCTGGTGTCAATGTGACTAATTGCATTATCACTGTAGAGTATCTGCCAGTATCCTATATCTATAAAACGGATCTTTACAGACTTAATGCCCACGCCAGATTAGTAGTCCCCTGATCAGTACGTATTTATGTCCAGTGATAAAACAGCTATCATTTTCAAGTAGGCTGGCTCTCTGGTCTACCTCAAATTGTAAAAATGCAGTCGGCTTCATTTTTTTAGAGGTGAATGCAAATGGCAGACGGTGCAGATGATAGATGCTCAACAAAAGGATAAAAAGGAAGGGGGGGGGGGACACAGAGGAAATTGAAAATATCTTTGGTTTTATCTCGGCCCACCAAGAATCTTATTTCTCTTTGAAATGAAATCAGTGTCTCTTAAAGAACAGAATTATGCTGACCCCAGAAAGTAATGTTCTTAGAAGTTATCTCTAATTAATATCTCCAGCGGTCGAATGGTGACCAGTGAGAAAGATTGGAATTCAAGATTTCCGGTCAGGAAGAAAAAACTCCAGGAGATGGAAGGAGGAGGCCTGGCCCTCTGAGCAGGACAGGAAGTTGGGTTTTCTGAGAGAGCAGACAGTTGGAGCTGTGTGCTTGTCCAGACAAGATGGCCCCACTGCATAAAACTATTACCCGTCTGTGCACCGCCGTGTTGTTCAATTGCATTACGTCCCTCAGAAAAGTTACACAAACCAATGCACCTCTCGTTGTTCCTTTGTTCTCGTCTTTATTTCGTTCTAAAATTTGGCTCTTTTACAGCTAAAGGTTTAGTTAGATTCTGGTCTTGTTAAAATTAGGTGTTTTACATGATTATAACACCACCAATTGTCTTGTTAAAGATATGTTGTTTCCCTGTGCTTGGAATTGGACAATGAGAAGTTTCTTGAGGATTCTGAACGGGAAATGACGACAGAAGCCCTGAAAAATCTTCGTCAAGAATCACAAAGAGAAACTTTAGATATTCCTTTGCATATTTGTTTGTAGCTTCAATTGGATTTCCACTTGTGAATCGAATCTCCATATCATACACACAGAAATTTAATTCACCTAGTACTTACCGTTCCACGTCTGACAAAGGGTTTCTGCCGGTATTTTTCTGCTGAAATCTGCCGTGAATCCAACTTAAGTTTGGCGAGGAGGGCGGTGAAGGTTTTACAAACTCGCGCTCTGATGATGAAAAAATGTCAAAATTCACCTTGTTTCGTATCCTGAAAAAAAAACAACAAAAGTCAGAATGTTAAACTCCATAGAAGAGGATAAGCAATAGCAATCGAAGTAGGGAGTTTTATTTACTCCTCTCCAGGAGTTAGGCACAAGGCCAGTTTTATCTTACTCCCACAAGTAAGATGTGACCCAAGATCGGGTCGAGAAAGTGGGGTTTGAAAAGCCAGCGCTCGAGAGGTGAGCACTCTGGCCATTTAAAAATTGCCTGGGCAGCCCCGTCGGCATTCCCCGGTAGGGGCGCCTCAGACAGTAAGCAATAAACTTACTCCTCCCCAAAGAGGGGGGGGGGCAAAGCCTGGGAGGGTGGACCTCCTAGAACTGCACAGGACAGGCGTGCAGTATCCATCGGAACAGATACTACACTTTGATCTTAGCCAAAAGGCCAAGAAAAAATCGAAGTAGGGAGTAATTGTTCAAAGGTGCCGTACTAGCGTCGACGGACACGAGCAAAGATTGGGTGAGATTTGGAGAAAACCACTCTCATCATTTAAGACGTCGGTAAAGATGAGGAAGTCGTGTCATATTTAGGGCAGGCATCATTGGTGATTAAGCTTTGCAGATAGAGTAAAACTGTTGCCCAGCACCCTTTGCTAAGTTAACACAAAAAAATAAGATTCTATTTTTTTTTTTTTTTTTTGGCGATTACATGTAAACAACCTGAAAAAGTTGGCAGTAAAAATAAATAAAGCAATATTTTAAACGTTTTATTGGGAGAACACTTTCAGAATCAAGGGAGGCGCGAGAGCGCTCTATCCCTTAATAGACTTCAAAAACGGCCTATGCTAGAAATCTCAACTAACAACATAGCTGTTTATAAGATTTTTGTTGATGAGCCGACAATAGGCAGTTTTTGCGGGTTCAGAGGATTAATCAATAGAAGTTGTCAAAGTTTCTAATATCACAATGTATAAAACGTAAAACAAATAATCTGTTTTTCTTTATTCTTTTTTCTTTAAAATATCAAGGGAGGCGCGAGAGCACTCTATCCCGTAATAGAACTTTGCACAAAATTTTTATTTGATAGGTTCTATAAGTGTGTAGAATTTCAGCATGATTAGTCAAGGCAACCCAGAGATCCAGAAAGTTCAATCATGAAATCATGTTATCTGTGTGTACGTATGTACGTACGTACGTATGTGCCACCCTGTATCTCATCAACTATTTGATGGATTCAGCTGATTTTTGGCAGAGATAGAGGTTCTAGGGTCTAGTTGATGGCATTTTAATTTCAGTTTACCATATACCTTGATTAGTCAAACTACCAACTATATCAGTTATGAGAAGGCATTGTATGGAGGCATAGCCTTCACAAAAGTAGTGACATTCCATGAAAAATGCCAGTATACTGAAATGATATGCCCTTAATAGGGTTAAGATGAAAATTCATATACACTAAATGTACAAAAGCAAGGAAATTCCCAAATTTTTACACTTTTATTGTCATTAAGGGTATGCAAGCACAACAGGGCTATGTATTTTACTGGTAGGAATTTTTCTTCAGCGCACCTCACACACTTCATCCACTCATGCATAGAGATTTATACTGTAGTGATGTGATAATGAAATGGTTTGGTTGATATGTAGTCATACCCTTAATGACAATAAAAGGGTAAAAATTTGTGAATTTCCTTGCTTTTGTACATTTAGTGTATATGAATTTTTATCTTAACCCTATTAAGGACATATGATTTCAGTATACTGGCATTTATCATGGAATCAATTTAGACTTCAGGAAGCCCAGAATAGGCAAATATAAAAAAAGAACACATTTGGATTGAGACCGGCTTCTTTTACTTCCGGTTGAACTATCACAAAACAACAATATGTGCACACTTTGCAGATTTTTTGTTCTGTAAATTTTGGGAGATTTATAAAGAAAATAAATTTTTAATTAAAAAAAAAAGTTAATTTTGGGAGATTTATAAAGAAAATAAATTTTTAATTAAAAAAAAAGTTAATTTTGGGAGATTTATAAAGAAAATAAATTTTTAATTAAAAAACAAAGTTAATTTTGGGAGATTTATAAAGAAAATAAGACTACTCTTCATGAGACGTCTTTTTCTCTTTTTTTTTGTTGGTTTTAATAGACTGACAAAAGGGAGACAACAAAACTTTATAATCTCAATTTATAAACATAAATAACAAAACGTCTGCAAAGAACAACAAAATGGCGATATTCAACTTAACAAGGGTTTTATTAATTGTTAAAATTCAAAAGACCAGTTCCTCTCCTCTCTCGGAGATTTCTTAATAAAGGGGCTGGAATTGCGAAAACCGGGACGGCTGATATTTCCGAGACAAGAATAATGGGCAATTGCAAGGTCAGAGTTTTGACAAACAAACAAATGACATTCCTTTGACCGACACGTATCTTAAAATTTTTTTTAATTGGCTGAGAGAGCTTCTGTCAATTCCTGGGATTGCGTCGGAAATCGTTAGTTGTCGGCTGGGAAATAGATATTTTTAGAATGTCGATCTGGACGGATGCGGTATCACTCTTCCCGTCCGATTCGATAACAGCGGTAATTCCGTCGCTGTAACCTTTCAGGTTGATAATTTAGAATCCCTTTTTTGTGAAAGGGGATAATAATTATTTTTGATTTTGGCCACTGGTTAGCTGCCAAAATCCCTTTCTTTTTTTGTTCGCGTCCTGTTCGCTCGCTGCCCTCATCCGGTCTCACTGTGTTCCTTCCTTTCTTTCTTTTCGCGCCCTCACTCCTCTAGCAACAGCCCCTCTCTCTTTTGATTGGTTGACCAATCATTTGTTTGTTTGCCTGCCAGGACTGTCCGTTGTCAATCCTTTTTTTGTGTATGTAGTTCCTGTCGAATTTCATTATTATTTTGGTAGGGGAACATGTGACAACAAGTCCCCTATTCTTTTTTTTCTTGCCTTATGGGGCAAAATATGTGGATATAACAGAAACAAGCAAATATATAAAAAAAAACATTGCACACAGATGGTTCCTTATTTGATTGCCTCCCTATGAGGACAGAGTTAGACACAAGGTCGATTTTTAATCCAACTCTCCAAAAAAGGGGGCACTCTGAATTGGGACAAAAATTGTCTCAGTCTAATATCAGAACAGCAACTACACTTTGTTCATTGTTACTTTTTTGATTAAACTATTTTATTTACAAAACGAAAAACAAAATATGTACTTTTTTAATTAAACTATTTTGATTAAAAATGTTTGGTAAATAAAATATTTTAGTTAAAATATTTTATTCACAAAACATTTTTAATTAAAATATTTTATTTATAAAACGAAAAACAAAATATGCACACTTTTAAGAAAATTTTTTTTTTTTTTATAAATCTCCAAAGTTTACAAGTGTATTGTTGTTTTTAATAGTTCAATGGGAAGTAAAAGAAATCGATGTTAAGCCAAATCCAAATGTGTTCTTTTTGGCATTTGCTTGTTCTGGGTTGCCTGAAGTCTAGTTGACCCCACTTTCATATATGAATTTAACATAAAATGATCACCCACTTCCGGACCAGAAAGAGTTTTTAATGATATAGCAACAAATATTTTTTTATTTGGTGTGTGTCTGTGTGTGTGTGTGTCTGTGTTTTTTTTTCTTGAGCGTTTTTTGATGCTGAAAGAATTTACATGTTGTTATGAGGATCCAGGATTGAAAAGAAATGGGTGGAGGGCAATCCTATTAGCCAAGCGTGTGCAAAAGAATAGATTTATTTTGTTGCTTTTACTCACCCCAAAGAAGGCATGTTGCCACTGAATTGTAGGAGAAGGCTACTATGATAGGACTCGGGGAGGGGGAGCTAGGGAACTAGATGTTTATTCACAGTACATTTGAATTTCTGCATGTTTGTATGGTCGGAGAAACAGGAAGCAGGGAGAAAGTTCCAAAGGCAAGCTGTTACAATAACAAAACCTTCCGGCATCGGGTCAGGGGTATTTATGTTGGAGGAATACAAGTTCATTAGAGCACATTCCATGGAAATACTTGTAAAAAAAAAGCACAGGGATGCCACATTGCGGTGAAGGGACAGGGACTGGAACTTGGTAAATATTGCAGGACCTATTAAGTTAGAAATTCTTTTTCGCATACTGTCTTAGAGGGATAGGGTAGTTGTTGATGCACCAGCCCAAATGTGACAACAATACTCTATGCATATGAGATATAGGATACTGGCAGATGTAAGAAATTTTCTAGCACAGTAGAGGGAGCCTACCTTTTTTGTAGCAGACTTCACAAGATTTGCTATGTAGTTATTCCAACTCATGTTACCTGATAATGTCAGTCCGAGGAGTTTGAACGTTGAGCTCTTGGGAAGAGTGTAGTGTTATCGGCCATGACAATCAGTGTGGTTGGAAAGGTTTCTTGTAGTTGTATACGGAGAAGAGCTTCGTCTTAGTAGCATCAAATGCAACCATCCATTTTTGGCCTCATTCCACTCCAGACTGGGAGTCATTTTTTAAGGATTCAGCCATTGTCTTGCATGAGTAGGCATTCAATTTGCCTTCATGCAGGGAATAGTGTTGTATCATCAGCAAATACACCCACATCAGACCCGATTGTATCAAGGAGGTCGTTATGAAAATCAGAAATAATAATGGTCCAAGTATTGACCCCTGGGGCACACCCGTGTTTATATGTTTAGATTGTTTAGATGTATGGCCATCGAGAACGATCTGGATCTTTCCTTTAACTAAGAAAGATCTGATTATGTTCAGAAAGCAAATAAATAAAAATATAACTACATAAAAGTATCAGTTATTAAGTTAGAGTTAAAAATTATGTCTCTTTTGGACATCCATATTTTGATTTATTTTTTTGCAAAATAATTTTAACACTCTTCATGTTAGTAAAAATTTTTGATAATTTCATAAAAAAACAAATGACACAGTTAAAAAAAAATAATGAAACTAAAGTCAAAATAAAAAAGAATTTTTGAATAAATTTATAAATGAACAACCTTTTAATTACAGAAATGAAAGAAAAATTAATTAAAAAGACAATGGTGGTGATGACGATGATGATGATGATGTAGTAGTAGTAGTAGTAGTAGTAGTAAAAACTGAATAAATCTTGAAATTATAATCCTAAAGGCTTTAGTCATTCAACTTCTTCAAAACGATATGAATAACCTCAATAGAACTAACAGGAGTATAAAAGAAGAGAGTAAATGGATGATATAAATAAATGACATAAATAAAGAAGAAAAACGAAACGACTAAAATAGTAGTAGTAGTAGCATAAGAGAAGGAGAGTAAGAGGATGACATGAATAAAGAAGAAAAAGGAAAAGACTACAATAGTAGTAGTAGCAGCATAAGATGCGAATAAGATGACATAAATAAATGACATGAATAAAGAAGAAAAAGGAAAAGATTACAATAGTAGTAGTAGCAGCATAAGAGGAGAGTAAAAAGATGACATAAATAAATGACATGAATAAAGAAGAAAAGGGAAAAGACTACAATAGTAGTAGTAGCAGCATAAGAGGAGAGTAAGAAGATGACATAAATAAATGACATGAATAAAGAAGAAAAAGGAAAAGACTACAATAGTAGTAGTAGCAGCATAAGATGAGAATAAGAAGATGACATAAATAAATGACATGAATAAAGAAGAAAAAGGAAAAGACTACAATAGTAGTAGTAGCAGCATAAGAGGAAAGTAAAAAGATGACATAAATAAATGACATGAATAAAGAAGAAAAGGGAAAAGACTACAATAGTAGTAGTAGCAGCATAAGAGGAGAGGAGTAAGAGGATGTTGTAAAGAAAAACTTAAAAAATTGCCTTCTAGTTGATAATAAGCATAGGAAAGATGACTTACTGATCTCCATTTGTCCAGTTGGGATTTTGAAAAAACTTTGGCCGTCTTCGTACGGCCGTCTTTCCTTCGTGCATCTGAGACATTTCCTTGAAGTCGATACAGCCGACCGTCCCTTTGTGAATGAAATGCAGCTTTCCTTCTCGGTTAGTCAAATACTTCCCTTCGATGTCGAAAGAAGTTAACGGAGGAGATTTAGATTTGTCTTGCATCTTATGAAGCAGAAAAAAACAAAAAAAAACATTTCATGAAAAAAAACATTAAAAAGTAGAAATAGATTTTTGACATGAAATGGATTTTATTTATTTTATTTTTACACAAGAAGAATAACCCGTCCCAAGACGGGTAAAATGAATCACCCAAACAGAACAGCTTTGCACCATTTTTATGTCCCCTTACTTATAATGATACTAAACCTTATGTATAGAATCCTTATTCGAATTTTGATCAAAATCCATCACATAATTCTGACTCTAGAAAATGTCTAAAATGTAAGGTTTAAGCTTATGAGGTCTTACAGACATGATATTGCTAGTCTCAGTCTTTTCTATAAATACTATTATGGCATGTTTTCTTCAGAATTGTGTGATCTGCTTCTTTCGTTCCAGCTCGTTTGACTCGTTGGTCTAGTGGTCTCCATCAATTCGCCGTTTTGATACCTCATTGTAATACAGCTTCCTATTCCAGTAACTTCTTCCCAAGAACTTCACGCTTGTGGAACTCTCTTCCTGCTGACTGTTTTCTTCCTACCTATAGCCTTGATCTTTTCAAGACTAAGGCGAATAGGCATGTCCTGTCTTTGTGATAATCATATTTCGTTTTTATTAGCTCTTTACATCAAGTGGCTTCATGCCTTGTCTGGAGCGATCAATCCTGTATATGCAAATATATAAACATAACTTTATGAAGAGAGAAATTCTTCACTTCTGTTTTGCTTGACTTTTTTTCTTGTTTTTTTTGTACTTTTGTTCGTTCCAAGCAAGTATAAAGGGCTACTGTGATAGTGGCCAGATTTAAAGGAGGGGGGCAACCTGGGTAGAAGAGTTGATCGACAAGATGTTTGTTCACATTATATGTAAATTTCTGCATGTTGCTACAGGTGTGGAAACAAGGAACAGGCATGTAATTCCAAAGGCAAGCAGGTTGAGGAAAGAAGCTATTAGAGTAGAAAATTGTCTGGCATTTAGAAATCTCTACAGTGAAGGGGTGGGATTTTGCTGCTAGTCAGGTGAGCCATGTGTATTTATTTGGAGGGGGTACAAGTGCAGCAAGTTTATCACAGCATATTCCATGGAAGTCGTTGTAAAACAAGGATGCAACTTTGAGCGATGGATCAAGAGAATGCAGGTTAGAAATTGCTTTTTGCATCATGTCATGACTATTGGTTGGTGCACCAGCCCAGATGTGGCAGCAATACTCCATGCATGGTTGAATGGTGGCTTTCTAGAGATATAGGATACTGGCAGGTGAGAGAAGTTTTCTAGCTCGGTAAAGGGAGTTTACCTTCTTTGCAGCAGACTTGGCAGTATCTCCTATGTATTTATTCCAGTTCATGTTGCCTGTGAATGTTAGGCTGAGGAGTTTGAACGTTTCGGTAAAAGCATTTGGAAGAGATTTTCGAATTGCAAAATATTGCAAAACTTGTGACTCCCTCTCGTAGTAGAAGAGTAAAAACAATTTATTTTTTGTTCGAACATACAAAATCTGAAAGAATTCAAAAACAGTAAATTCAAGATTTGTGATTTGAGGAATAAACCAAAAACTGCTTACATATTCCATCCATTCTTCGGAGTCAGTTTCATAATACCACAACCAAACTGTCGTCCAATCTGCATTCTGGTCACGAACAACGGAAGACGGTGTACTCAAACGACGTAAGCTCCCTTTAGACTTCAGTTTTGTTACGGTCATATTTTCGAAATTGTATTTAATTAATCTTTAAAAAAATTTTTAAAAAAAGAAAATCATAATAAACATCTGAAAAAAAATAATTTTTATTTAAATTTATATATATATTAAATTACCAAAAAATTTTTTTAATTTATAGAAAGTAAAAAAAAATTAAATTACCCCCCAAATTTTTTTTATTTATAGAAAGTAAAAAAAAATATTAAATTACCCCCCATTTTTTTTTAAATTTATAGAAAGTAAAAAAAAAAATTAAATTACCCCTAAATTTTTTTTAATTTTTAGAAAATAAAAAATATTAAATTACCCCCAAAATTTTATTAAAATTTATAGAAACTAAAAAAAATATTAAACTACCCTTAAAATTTTATTAAAATTTATAGAAACTAAAAAAAAATATTAAATTACTCCCTAATTTTTTTTTTAATTCATAGAAAGTAAAAAAAACATTTTTTTAAATATATTTTTTTAAATTTATAAAAAAATCAAAAAATAATTAATAAATTAAAAGAAATCCGTAAGGTTAAACAAGTCCGAAATAAAATATGTAAAAAAAATTGATCAGTTTAAACAAGTCAAAAAAAATAAAATACGTAAAAAAAAAATTTCAATAAAAAATTGAAAACTATAAACTTATGTGACTTTGAGACATGATCGACGATGAAATGTCAAAATTACAGATTCTGGCCGCAGCGCATCAAATGGAGAAAATTTCCTGTCTCACTGTAAAAATTTCCATGAAAAATTGCATTGCACAATAACGTCTCAACTACTACGGCCACGTCACTGGAATCTGATTTCAAAAGTATTGGTAGCTATAAACCCAGTGAAGTGACAGACAAAAAGTCTAATAACCAGTAGTCACTTCAACCGCAGGGGTTAAATTGGAGTTTCCCTTCTCCTAGATGCCTGCCTTAACAGAAGGCTAAACAGGACATCTTTTTTAGTAAACTCTTTCAGTATAAATACTAAAATATGTATAGTTCGGCAGCAAGTCATTTTTTATGCAAGCGTCATTAAAGACCACAGAGTTCTCTCTCTTCACGATCTTTCTTGTCAATTTCTCGACGCAGTGAGCGATTCTTCAGTTTTCGGGTGTTAACTGGTGGAGTATGGCACCTAGCATTGTGTCTTGGGCCATTCCTTTGGCGCTTTCGGTCTCTCGACCGTCTTCAGGAGGCTGTGTCTTATTGTTACTAAGATTATACATATATATATATATATATATATATACATACAGAAAATGAATGATGAAAATAAAAGTCGTACAATTACAATTATCATTAGATCATCAGAATTTCAAAAACAAGGATCCCTACTTGTCTTTGAAATTTTTTTATTAATTTGAATATTGTGATGGCGGCCATCTTGAATTCATGAGGTTGATCATCCGTGCATGGAAAATTTTCATTTTCTCATGCACATATTAATTAGTCAATTGTTTTAATTTATTGTGCTGTATCTTCTATTGCAAATAAAACCATTGTCTGCTACTAGAGATGGTAGACTTGTCGCAATTTTGCAACAGGCGTGCTAAGAGGGTGAAGTCATTTTATATCACTTTTCTTTTTTGGGGTCTTTTGTGTTAATAATATTAAATTTTATACAAGTGCGAAGGTTTTTGTTCTTTCGGGGGTGTATACTTTTACATGATAATTTACGCCTACTTCCATTCGTAGATTGTGTCATATTTGAAAAGTATTTCTTTCTTTAATGCATTTCGAGGCATTGAACCGGTTTGTGATTACAATGTCAAACGATCTCCACCTCCCTGCAAACAATTGTTGTATTTCAAAACATTTTTAGAAGGATAGGTTCTGTGTAAGAATTATTTCTGACGTTTTGACCTAAAAAAGGACAGGAATTATCTTACCATTATTTTATTGCGTGGAATTTAAATGCTTGTAAGACTTGTGAGAAGAAAATAACACTTTTCCTTTTACGTTTCGCAATTTTTGAGATGAGGGTTGATAATTTGTAGAATTTGGTATATTCGGACTACTGTTCTCATCTTGGGTGTTTTTATCACAACGTTTCGGCCAATGTAACTGAGTTCGACAAGGTACACTTCGACAAGGTACACCTGAAGAAGGTCGGAGGTTACATATCGGCCGAAACGTTGTGATAAAAACACCCAAGATGAGTACAGTAGTCCGAATATACTAAATTCTACAAATTTTCCTTTTACATATGTAATTTTTACTTGTGTCATCACATATCTATGAGCGGGTCTGTCAGTAGGTCTGTCAGGCTTCAGTTTGAAGTTCATATAAATAGAGAAATACTAGTTGTATGATGTGGTTGTAGCGAAAAGTATGCCCAGGCAAAAATGTTTGGGAAGACGAAATTTGTGGGAAATTGACAGACTTTTGGAATAGTAATGTCTTCTTTGATACGAGGTTCAATACGGTTATTATGGCTCACTTGAGATTTCACAAAAATAATCTTCATATCGGATGCTGTTAATCTATGGTCAGAAAAGTTTTTTTATGACCATAGATTAATAGCTGATTCTCGGTTTGGTCCAAGTGATATCTGTATATAATCCTGCAGAGAGGCAGAGTTGGGTTTCTGTGATTCTCCGAGACAGATGGACCCTTGGGTCCTTAGCTAATGGATTCTGTTCAGTTGGAATATATATTTGTCTTGATTTCCGTAGAAAAAAAAACATTGTTACTAGTTTTAAACTGGAGTTGTAGTTTTGTTTGGAGAGAGAATCCTTTTATTGCAGCACTGACAGAGACGACACGATTGACAGAGACGACACGATTGACAGAGACGACACGATTGACAGAGACGACACGATTGACAGAGACGACACGATTGACGCTGAGACTGGTGTCGAAATCGCTCATGGCTTGTGCAGTGAACGCATACAGATGCACGTTCACAACCCTGCAAGTATTTCATAAATCCGTGTTCATTTTTATTTAACTAATTGTGAACGTTTAAAAACAAGGCCATGTACAAAAGACTCCACAGGTCAATACCTTTCTAAGATGAAGCACTGCGGACACATATGGGGATGGGCTGCTAAAAGAACTCTTTCTTGCCTTTAGAGAGTACAAAATCGACTTCACAATCTAGTGGGTGATGATCTCTTCTCTTCTTTACAGCCTCTTTTTTCTCACAGAAGAGATGTTGCTAGTCTTTCTCTGCTCCATCGTTATTTACATGGAAGGTGCTCGACTCAGCTCCAGTCTCTGGTTCCTCCTCTTTGTAAGATATTCACAACAAAAACTCATCTCTCTACCACAACTGAAAATAATATTCCTTTTCTACTCCATGTTCCTAGCTTCAGGCAGAATTTCTCTGAAGTCTCCAAGAACTTCACGTGTGTGGAATTTCTCTGAACAGTCTCCAAGAACTTCACGTGTGTGGAATTTCTCTGAACAGTCTCCAAGAACTTCACGTGTGTGGAACAGATTGCCACAGGACTGCTTCTATGCAGACTACATGGTCGTCTTCCAATCCAACAAATACTTGTCATAATCCATACCCATAAGTAAAAAAAATTTGTTTATTTCACTAAACGGTTTTCAATCCTCTCATAATATTCTTCATTATTAAACTGACAATCCATACATCTCTTTAACACTGATCCTCGCGTAGTTGTGGCTTTACACAGAGGTGATACTAAAATTTGTGTTCATAACAGTCGAGGATACGTCTTTGACAATCAGTCTGACGGCACTAACTCTCTGAGTGGGAATTAGAGTTGAGTCTGAGCAGAGGTGTCCTCTAGCCTACGCAGTTATAAAAGTCCAGGTATCATTGCGCATGTGCCAAGCCTAATCACAACTCAACATAATGCAAGGTATTGCACGTACATACAAACAATATAGATCTGACATGCAACTGTTTCAGTTTATGCGAAAATAAACTCCTATATAACCCCTTCTCAAAGAAGGAGATAATGATTGGGAGGATAGCTTCCTAAAACGGACTAGAATTGATAGTACCCATTGATCTTGGCTCGAACTATAGGTAAATATATTGATCTGCTTGTCATTGCAATAAAGTTAGTTCATAGTGGGAAATTTAGCTCCCCTAAAAGAGGGCACTGGATGGTTATAAAAATAGCCTGTATCGGATTCGTCGGCATTCCCTGATAGGGGCGTCATAAGCGACAGGCAATAAACCAATCTCTCAGGGATTATGCCTCGGAAGATGGCAGATTCAGGCAGAACAAAACTATAATCGTATATGATATTTGGACGAAGGATTGAATGAATCTGCAGGGAGTAATTTTTGGGGTGACGGAATTAATTACAAACCGGAAGTAATTTTATGTCGCTTAGGTATTAGAAATCTCGTAATTCTTGATGATAAAATGAAATAAAGCTTCTTTTTTTTTAATTCGTACAATATTTTATTTCTTTCATTTGCAAAATTATATTGTACGAATTAAAAAAAAAAGTTTTATTTCATTTTATCATCAAGAATTACGAGATTTCTAATTCCTAAGCGACATAAAATTACTTCCGGTTTGTAATTAATTCCGAACCCCAATTTTTGTTATTAATTATCGTGTCGTGGTTATCTCCCTTGATTTTCTCTAATAAAATAACACTTCCGCTTCCGGTGAATGAAACGGAACTTCCGTTTTTTCTTTTAATCATAAATAAATAGAATGTAAAATAGTTTCACTTTCTCTATAGCAATTTTCCACTCAATAAATGTATTTTAATAACTTTTTTAAATAAATTTCTTAAATTTATTATAAAAAATAAGAACAAATAATTAATGATAAAAATTCTTTTATTTAATTTAAATAAAAATGACGAAAACCAATATTATTTTGACCGAAACACCCTCTTTTCTAGAATAGTGACGACTCCGAGAAATATTTTTCTTTACTTTAGGAATTAAAAAGAGGGTTAATAATTAACTTTGGTTTATAAACTTTAATTCTAACCAGAAATGACAGTTTAAAGGCTTCAAAATAACTTCCGAATTTCGCACAACGAGCTGTTCAATTGTACTATAGAGCTGGTTGCATTTTCACGTGCATATCGCCCCCACGTTTGATGGTCTGATATTGTACTTTTTTCCGGAAATAAAAATTCGTACATTTATAACGACAGCTAACAGAACGAAAAAGTTGTAAAAAAAAACAAAAACTAATAGACAACAACAAAATGTTACCAAAGGCAAGATAAGTTACTCTTCTACTAACCTGGTTAAGTTTATTTGGTTTTAACTTATTTTAAAGCGTTTTTTGGTTAAAAACAAAATTGGTGTCCACCTGTTCAGTTAGAACGAAACAACATGGCACGGAGATACTTGATAATTGGTGAAAAATCGAAAAATAAACAAAATAGTGTTAGAAACACATAATATAAATGTCACTAATCGTGGGAAAATATAATTTTGTTCTACAAGTATTTTGCTTAATTTTCGTTTTTTTGAGCGATTTTCGATAATCTGTAATTTCAACCATTTTTTTTCCGTCTCAACTAAACAGGTGGACACCAGGTTTGTCTTGAACAAATAAACTCTTTAAAATAAGTTAAAACATAAATAAACTTATACAGGTTAGTAGAAGAGTACCTTATCTTGCCTTTCGTAACATTTATTTGTTTGTTAAACCCCTTTTCCATTCTGTTAGCTGTCGTTAGAAATGTCCAAACATTCTAATTTACTTTTTAATGTATATAAAATTGAACATTTACTATGTTTACCGCACTCAAGCATGTTCTTGCGCGATTTTTTTTTTTAATTCTTAAATTATCGACAACTCAACTTTTTTTTAAAAAACATAATCTCTTCATTTTTTTTTTTTAATTCGCTAGAATTTTTTTGTGTGCAAAAGGAATGTTCAAAGTTTATTTTTGTGTCAAAACTTTAAAAGAGTAAAAATATTTTTTGTGCTAATGACACATGAATGCCCGCCGGCGATTAACACATTGAATCAAGTTAATTCAATTTGTTAATCGCTGGTTAATTCAATTAAGCTTAGATTTTCAAGACTTTTAATGTTACTTAGAATTTGATTCCAGTACCAGAATTTTGATTTACGACTAAAAATTGGATTTTATCAAACATTTGAGTGGATAACAAAGCGAAGTAGGTAAGATATGCCAACGGTCTCTATGCTAAAAGTGACAGTTTCAAGGCTTCAGAATCAATGGTGCTTTTCCAGTTTAGCGTATACTTTCGAAAAAAAAAATTAAAAAAATAGAAATATCTGTTTGATGTACGTATCTGTCACGGGTTGAATATTTCCTATACAAAAAATCCCGTAAATTAATCAAGTAGTTTTTTTTATATAAAAGAAAATTTAATTTTAGCGATGTACGAAGAGAGGTGTAAATATGACAGCCATTTTGAAAGTTTTCAAAGGGGGATAACCGTAACTTTTGTGAACTTCCTTAAGAAAATCGCTCCATTTGATCACGTGACGTCGAGACACCAGTTTTAAATCAAATTAAAAAACGCTTTGTTGCCTATTTTTTTTTCACCCCTTTTTCGTTCTGTTAGCTGTCGTTATGCCCGAAATTGGCTAAAGTTCACAAAAATCTCGGTTATACCCCTTTGAAAACTTTCCTATTTCCTTTCATATTTACACATCTCGTACTGGTTCGTCTTTTTCCATAGTCCGTTTTTCACAACTTTTTACTGACCATTTTTTTTTCTTTTTTCTATGTACCTATCAAGCTACTAGAGAATTCCGGGTGTTTTGTGAAATTTTATTCAAATATTTTACATTTTAAGAAGGGGGATCAGTTTCCAATGTAACTCCAACGGAATTCTCTAGCGACCTGGTAATTGTACACCAAAAAACAAAAGTTGGTCCTTAAGAATTAACAACACATGCAACATGGTCAAAACTGATCCCCCTCCTAAAATCTCAAATATTTAAAAAATATTCCCCAAAACCCGGAATTCTCTCGCGACATGATAGGTAATTGTAAACAGAATTTTAAAAATTTGAGATGGTTAAAAAGAGGGGTATCAGTCTACGTTGAATTTACATTGAAAACTGATCCCCCATATTAAAATCTAAATATTTTGAATTTTTTTTCCAAAAAACCCTGAATTCTCTATCGACATGATAGGTAACTGTACACCGAAAAAGATTTTTTTTTAAATTGAGATGGTCAAAAAGATGGGGATCAGTCTACGTTGAATTTACATTGGAAACTGATCTCCCCTCCTAAAATGTAAAATATTTGAATTTTTTTTTCCAACAACTCCGGAATTCTCTAGCAGCCAGATAGGTCAATGTACACCGAAAAAAGTTTTTAAAAAATGGTCAGTAAAAAGTTGTGAAAAACTGACTATGGAAAAAGACGAACCAGTACCACACTTCTCTTCGCACATCGCTAAAATTTAATTTTCTTTAATAATAAAAAAAAAATATTCAACCTGTGACAGGTGCGTACATCAAACAGATATTCCTCAGTTTTTTTTTTGTTTTGTTTTTTTCGAAAGTATCCGCTAAACTGGTAAAGAAAGCACCAAATCAATTTCTAATTTGGTACTTACGACGACCGTTCTTTTTGTTAATTTTTTTCTCCATACCTACTTTCAGCATTCGAAATTGATTTCGAAGTCATCAGAATTCCCCCCTCCCCCCCGACGAAAAAAAAACCCAATATTTCTCAGGGTGTTACTATTCTAAAAAAAAATATATTTATTTTACGATTTAATTTTTGTTTTAAAGTTACTGGAACAGATAATCATTGATCTATTGGGTAAAAACGCATAATAAGGGCTGGCTGACTGGCTAGTGGGCCGTGCGCAAAACCAGTTTGGCCTTTTTAGAGTCAAATGTCACGAATTTGGTGTGTTTTGGCCTTTTTTTGTGTGAATATTCTGGAGTTCACTTATGCGGTGCCAGGCGTATCGCAGAATTGAAAACAAACACAAATATTTCGCTTAAAATGAAGAACAAACACAGAAAATTGTCTGTAAATTTCAGAATATTTGGTTATACTTTTAATTTTCTTTTTTGTGTTTGTTTTTCATTTTTAGCGAAGTGACACGAGTATTTATAAAAGTTTTTTTGCAAGAAAAGGGCACTTTTTCATTTTTACTTTTTTTTTTTTTTAATTTTTTCTGTGTTTGTTCTTCATTTTTAGCGAAGTATTTATGTTTGTTTTCAATTCTGCGATACGCCTGGCACCGCATAAGTGAACTCCAGAATATTCACACAACAAAAAAAGGCCAAAACACACTAAATTCGTGACATTTGGCCCTAAAAAGGCCAAACTGGTTTTGCGCACGACCCACTAGTCAGTCAGCCGGCCCTTATTATGCATTTTTACCATATATTTTAAAAGTTTTTTTTATGTATAATTCTATAAGAATAATGACTTTCTTTTTAACCTAAAAATATACAACAGTAAAGATAGCGTTCTTCTTCTTTATTTCCGTCTTTTTAAATTATTTGTTATTATCTTTTTCTAATATTATTGGCCCCTCATCCGGGAAGTTTTGTCCGTTTTCAAAGGATGAAAATGATGACACCAATTTATTGGCATTAATTTCCACCACGTGTTCACAGACGGTACTCTTCGGAACCGTCACCGTCTCTGCGAGTTCCCGGGGCGTCGTTTTCGGGTTGGCGTCAATTTTAACCTTCAAAAGTTCGTCGTCCAACTCTGAGGGTCTTCCCGAGCGACTTGCGTCCTCTAACGTGAAATCTCCATTTTTGAATTTGGCAAACCATAGTCGAACAGTCGACTCCTCTACCGCATCTTCACCGTAAACTTTGCCAATGGTTTTGCACGTTTCGGCCGCGCTTTCGCCTCTTTTAAATAAGAAGAGCATTACGTGACGAAAATGTAACTTCTCGTGGTCCATCCTTTTTTCTTTTCTTTTCTTTTTATCACTGCGATAAGAGAGTCCGTTCTGGTGGGAGGAGGAGGAGGAGGAGGAGGAGAGAGAGAGAGAGAGTGAGAGAAAGAGATTTTCTGTGTGACGTCAAAATGTACGTTTTTATAAGACTGTAAATGATGCCGATATAAGTCGCGTTAGAAATTCGCGGCCTTTTGGCAAAGATCAAAGTGTAGTATCTCTTCCGATGGATACTACACCCTATAGACCGGTATCGTCTTGGCCTTCGGGGCTTGATTTACGCCGGTCTATGGGTCAGATAAATACCTACAGCTCACTGCGAACATGGGGTGCTACGGTACGAAACGGGTACCCAGATTTTTCGTCTGCAAACAGGAAGTCGCGTCATATTAAAGGCACCGCTTTTTTGTCCCCTTCCCCAAAAAGTTCCGGTCAACAGAGAATGTCGCAGAATTGGTATCTTGAAGCCCCCCCCCCCCCAAACAACCCCCCACATATACCGGGAATGTCGCAGAAGCGGTATTTTGACCCCTCCCCCGGATTTTCTTGTACTTTCGGGTTTTTTTTTTGTATTTTATTGGTTTCTTTAAGTAAATAACAAATAAACAAAAGTTAATGAATAAATAATTCTTAAAAAGTAAAAAATCACATTTCGTTGCTCAAAAACATTGTTTATTCTTTTAATATATTACTTGTTTCTAAATTACTTATTACTATTCTCAAAAGGAAAAAAATCACATTCCACGTTGGTCAAAATATATCACTTGTTTCTTAAAAAAAAAGATTTATTCTATTTTGTTTATTTTTTTAATAAATTACTTGTTTCATGAAAAAAAGATTCTTTCGTTGCCGGTATTTTTGAAAAAGTTTTCCGCCCGGTATTTTGGGGGAAGGGTACAAAAAAGCGGTGCGACTTCCAGTTGGCAGACGAAAAATCTGGGTACCCGTTTCGTACCGTAGCACCCCTCTCTCTTTCAACAGACTGAACCCCCCTCCTCTCTCTTTCAACAGACTGACCCCCCTCTCTCTCTCTTTCAACAGACTGAACCCCCCTCTCTCTTTCAACAGACTGAACCCCCCTCTCTCTTTCACTCATACAGCTTTCTTTATTTTTCTCACTCAACAGAACGATAGGCATCGTAAAGGTTGCTACGATCGTCGCGACAGAACGGACTTTCATAATTGTCACTTTCTTTATTATGTTGATGTCTACGTGCGGTGATGTGTGTACGGTATTTATTTACCTCCCACAGCGGTAAAATGTGACACAAGGTCGGAAAGTGAGGTTAGATAAGTCAGCACCCTAGAGGAAGAGCACTTATGACCGTCAAAAAATGCCTGGGCAGCCCCGTCGGCATTCCCCCGGTAGGGGCGCCTCAGGCGATTAGCAACAAACTAAACCCTTCTCAAAGGGTGCGAAGGCAAAGCCTGTGAGGGTGGACCTCCTAGAACTGCACAGGACAAACCCAGAGACCGGCGGAATCAAGACCCGAAGGCTAAGACGGTATCAGTCTATAGGGTGTACTATCCATCGGAACAGATACTACACTCTTAGCCAAAAGGCCCACGTACGCGCATGTACACACACACATATATAAGCAAACGACAGCTTAAACGCGCACACACAAACATAGTCAGCATTTTCTCATTTATGCAAACATTGTTAAAAATAACAGAATTCGGCTGTTTAATTATACCTTGATTTTTTGATTTTTTCAATTTTCCTGATTGTCTTTTTTCTATCAAAATCAAAAAAATCAATAAATGTTCCATAGGTTTCACGAACGTTTTCGATTCTCCGTCGAATCATATTCAGGTGTCAAAAGCAAATGAACAAAAAAGCTGGAGAGCATTTTAAAAAGACAGCAGAGAAACGCGCAGAGAACGTTTTCCGCATTGTTCCAGAAAGTCGTTCTCCTTCTGTCTATTAGCCAGGCGCAAATGTACCAGCGCTGGGACGTCTTATTACTTACTATATCTTCTATATAAAATTGAATGTCTGTATGTTTGTTTGTGTGTGTGTGTGTGTGTGTGTTTATGTGGGTGTGCCTTATAGAAAAAAATGTTAAAGAATATAGATACAATATAAAAGTGTATTCTTATGTAAAATTCACAGAGTAAGTTGATGGATGTATTCCCGAATCTATAAACCCACCCTTTAGGGGTCCATGGGGCAGATTTCATCAGGAGGGGGGGGGTCCTTTTCAGTTATTTTTCATTATATTTTATAGTAATTTGAAATTGCTAAGTCATATTGTAATTTAATTACGTAATACTTTGAGATAACTTTTAATTTTATTTAACGTTTCTTAGCGTCAATTCTATTTACATGGAGGGGGTAAGAAACTATGCGAAGGTCCGCCACTAGCCGCCACTGCCCGCCACTCTGTACGTACACAAATACATGTACATGTACATTTTATAATATCTTATATAAGAAAAGTATTCGGCGTTGTCCGGCAAATTATACTTCAAGTACATAAAACAATTAATGGTTTTTAATGAAATTTATTTGTTAGAGGATAGCTAAAGAAGAACGATAACTCACGTTTAAAAACACAATTTAGATTTGTTTAAAAAAGGTTAGAGAATATAGATAACCTATAAAAGTGTATATGACCCAGGCATGGTACTTGTGCAGTATATGAACCGGGGCATGGCACTTGTGCAGTATATGACCCAGGCATGATACTTTTGCAGTATATGACCCGGGGACTGGTACTTGTGCATTATATGACCCAGGCAGGGTACTTGTGCAGTATATGACCCAGACATGGCACTTGTGCATTACATGACCCGGGGCATGGCACTTGTGCATTACATGACCCGGGGACTGGTACTTGCGCATTATATGACCCAGGCATGGTACTTGTGCAGTATATGACCCAGACATGGCACTTGTGCATTACATGACCCGGGGCATGACACTTGTGCAGTATATGAACCAGGCATGGTACTTGTGCAGTATATGACCCAGACATGGCACTTGTGCATTACATGACCCGGGGCATGGCACTTGTGCAGTATATGAACCAGGCATGGTACTTGTACTTTTTCTTATGTCCCGGAGAAATAAATGTAACATTACACTATTACATTTAAAGCAGATGACTCCGGGGGGGATTAATTACATTATTGTTAGTTTTTAACACATTTAAACAAGAGAAGAATCATATGGGAAAAAGGGAAATAGAGGGTTGAAGGAGGGAGGGAAATGATGGGGGTCAGGGAAAGAGAGACGACTAGAGAAAGGAAGAGAGTTGAAGTTTTTATATAAAGATGTAACACACACTATTTAATTTCTACTACTTTGTTTTTTTATCACCCCGGGCAATGCCGGGTAGCCCTGCCAGTAGTAAATAAAAAGCGATGGGGGTCACAGTATTGAAAGAAATCCAAAGAAATCCAAAGAATGCTCATCTGCAGCTTTTCAAATTCTCTGCTAAACGATTATTGTGGCAAGAAAAATGGTCACATTAATAAGAAAAAAATTAAGCAGAAAAAGAAAATTTCAAACATTTAATTAAAACAACAGATTTTTACATAAGTTGGATTAAAAAATAATTCTGCACTAGTAACTTTATTGTTTGTATTTAAATTATTTGTTTTATTTTTTGTAATTTATCGTTTGTTTTCGTTTTTAAACTAACTTATCGTTTGTTTTTGTTTTTCAAATTATTCATAATTGTTCCCTAATTAACTATTTATTGTGAATTTAAAAAATATATATTGAATAAAGATCAGTTTAAGTATAAATCGAATTGTATTCCTTTTTTGTTCAATGCAATGTTAAAAGTTTTCTAATGCTTTTTTTTAAAAGCTCTCATTCATTAGATATGCGCAAATATTAGAAAACCGCGTCGCATTATTTCTGCAATATTATTTAATTATTATTTAATTATTATTTAATTCGCGAATTTAATTTTTATCCGAGTTATATTGATTTTATTAGTACGGAATTCAGGGGCTTTTTTTTCGTAATATATGAAAACTATATTTTAAAAGATTTTTCGGTACTGATATCGATCCTGAACCAGTTTTCGTGAGGTTCGACTCGGAAGCGTTCGGATGTCCTACGCAAACGCCCGAGTGTTGACGAGCCGAATAACACCAGACGACAATTTTGCTATGATGCTTTATTTTCATTTAAAAAATACATTCATGCGGTTTTTTAGTACCCTGTGATATAACTTTAGTAAAATTGTTTTTTTTGTTTACACGAAATAAAAGATTTGCACTGGGATTTCTAATAAAGTAATTGGTTAATCACATTCCGTGATCGTTAATTAATAAATACTGAAAATTTCATCAAAATTGGTTGATTTCCTGAATTTTTAAGTGAAGGGAGGGGTCACAGACACATCTCGTTTGTTACTTTATAGCATGACGTCATTTTCCAGTTAACAGGCCTTAATTTACTTTTTACGACGGCCACATCTCCCCCCCCCCCCCCCGCGCCTCCTCCTCCCCACTTGAACCATAAAATGCAAAACTAAGAGGGTTATTTTTATTTTTAAATCAGCTGATTTTCTTAGTTTATTAATAAAATTGATATTTGTGTACTGGAAATGTTTTAGCTAAAAATTAATTTAAAATTACGAAGATGGGTTGGGGAGCGAGATAACTCTGATCTGTATTGAACTTTTAGGTCGTGTCGCCATTTTCGGGAAATTATTTGCTAGAAAGTTTCACTTTCGCTAAAAAGATAAGCAACAATTCTTAGAATTGTGTACGAGTTTCGTTTTCTAAATATAGACATGATAACTGCGTCATAGAGTTAAAATCATTTGATTAATTCATTTCTAAAATAGTTAGTGGCCCATCCTAGAAATACTTTTTATCTTTGGTTTGGGTTTGGGAGCAGCAAAAATTAACCATAGTACTTGACTTTAGAACGACGTCTACTAAGAACCTGAATGTGCCGGGTTCGAATCCAGTTCGTTCCACAGAAAAACCTTCATGTTTAACCTCCTGGGGAAGAGGTAAATAAAATACTTAACTTTGGCCGATATACTTTAATTTTAGCGGCGATTTAGTCGTTTCACAACCAAAATGGCAGACAATGAATCGGCTGCTTTTTTTTCTGATTTTTTTCCGACCTCACAAATAAATAAGTAAACCCAAGTAAATTGTTTGGACTAATTTTCCAGCTGTGTTTTCTTTAAAATAATTTAAGGTAAATTTGAAACTTGTCAAAAACAATTTATTTTGGGTTAACTTATTTATTTGTGAGATTGGAAAAAATCATAACAAATCAGCCGATTAATTATCCACCATTTTGGCTGTGAAACGACTAAATCGTCATTCTAACCAGAAATTATTTTCCATCTGATAACTTAAAAATCTTGAAAATCGCTTTCGAACTTTTGAAAGATACGAAGAAATATCCGATACTATAAGAGCCGAAAAATTAAGTTTGTAAAATGCAAGAATTGGTAATTATTACGAATGCTGACATCAATCATTTTAAAAGGATATCAAGTTGGGAAATTAGTCAAAATCAATTTATTTTGCTTTACATACTCATTTGTGACCTATTTGCGTTGAAAGTATTTGAAAGAAGTTTAAAGCAATTTAATTTGTCATAGATTAGTTACTAAGTAAAATAATCCGTAATAATAGTAATGATTACCAGAAATAAGGTAATTTCCAGGTATATTGAAGCAAGCAGCTCCCAAAATGGTTGCCAAATTCTATCGACTAGTTTTGTCTATTTTTCCCAGCGGTGACAGGACAAATTAATCTACAGTGCTGATTACAAAAGTAAATATTTGTTGTCTGATTTTTTAGGATTTGTTTTAGTGAAAATCGCATTTTTTGGTATACTTATGTATCAGACAAAAATAAGTATATACACCAAAAATTATCGACTAGAATTTTAATTAAAAATAAAATCCAGTTTTATCGTATTTTAAGGGTCCGCCATTGATTCGAGCGAAAAACAGGTACACCAGGGGGACATAACTCAGTCTGTCATATTAACAAGTAATAAATCAATGGCAGTCGGCAAAATACGAATATCCTCCCACAAACATTGGGAGGCTTGCAACTCGAACTTAGGGTTAGTGATAGGATAAGTTATTTCCTTTTACAACTTTTCAGGAATTAAGCGACAAATGACCAGTTATTTGCGGCATCACTTTTTATCGCCGCCACATACAACTACTTACCGGCAGTGTTGTTTTGTTATCACCAACAAATCATTTATAGTACGTAAAAACACAAACAAATTTCATAGGTAAGTAGGAAAATATCTATTCTCGACGTAGGTCACCGTCACTTGTTGCATATTTATTTTACCCCCGTTCTCGTTCGTTTTTTGGACCTCGTTGGCGACTCTGCGGATTATTGTAAAAGATACCCAAATATTTTACAAAATGAATTGTTATTTCATCCGTTTTGTTTACAAAATCCTTAACTACAAAATCAAAATAAATAATGGAGAAATAATTTGTAAACATCGGTAATTAAAAAGAAAAAAATTAAGGGAATTATTTTACCTAAAAGAAAAGGTAAATTTATAGAAGTGCACCTTTCGTATTTCGACCCCTAAAAAAAAATTTCTACTTTTTTGGACAAATTACATGTAAGCCTCAACAAATATCCGCGCGCGGATATTTGTTGAGGCTTACATGTAATTTGCCCAAAAAAGTAGAAATTTTTTTTTAGGGGTCGAAATACGAAAGGTGCACTTCTATAAATTTACTAAAGAAAATGCTACGAAAAAAAAAAGGGGGATCCTTGAATTTAAATACCTTAAAACGATAAAAAAAAAAAAAAAAAATGATAAATTATTCATTTTTAGTGTAATAAATAAATAAAAAGATAATCTATAAATTATTTTTTATAAAATAAACACATTAACTCATACAGGTAGTTAGAAGAGTAGGCAGATGCGAAGTACATGGAGGACCGCTGGCTTCCGGTGGAAAAACCTTTAAGAAAGTGTGTACGGATGCCTGAAAGTGATACAACATTTTTTTTTTCATATTAATTGCTCAAAAACATTATTTCTTGAAAAAAAGATTATTCTATTTTGTTTATTTTCTTCAATGAAAAATTTTAACAAGTTTTGAAAACAATCAAATAAATTAATATGGATAAAAAAATTGTTGTATCACTTTCAGGCATCCGTACACACTTTCTTCAAGCTTTTTTCACCAGAAGCCAGCGGTCCTCCATGTCCTTCGCATCTGCCGAAGAGTAATTTATCTTGCCTTTGGTAACATTTATTTGTTGCGTTTCTTTTGTTTTTTTTAAATTCATATTTTCAATTTACGGAGAAATTATGTACTTAAAAGTGAAACAACAAGAGAGTTGTTGACCCCTTTAAACTATCGGAGCTGTTCTAAAATGAAAACAAAGATCCCCAGAAGTTATTGTGATTTGGTGTTAGAACTTACCCGTTTCTGCTATGGACGTGGAAGTCATTGAGAAGATTGCAGTATTTTTTTTCGAGTTCCTCATTCGCTGAGGGATCAAAATCTTGCCAATCAATCACTTCAAAATCAATCTTATACTGCCATTGATAAGGAGACGCCCGGTGGTGATGTTTACAGTCAGAATTCACACAATTGTTGAAAGACAGAACATTCATACAAATGTTGGTGGTAGTCGCATAAGGTTTCGTTATGTCATTGTCCTTTTTTTGATAACCCCATTTTCGTTGGCGACCCCTTCCGATTGTTGACAAATTCGCTAGAGATCGAGACAGAACATGTCTTTTATGATCGACCGTTTCTATTCTAGATTCGGCCCCGATGCCTGTACGGCGGATATCGGAGACTGAATCCGCTTTTAACAAACCCGTAGTTGGTAACCAGTCGATTCCAGAATACATCTGTCGCAATTTCTGAAGCCCTTCTGGTATGTCAGTTATATAAACAGCGTAATCTCTCAATGTGGATAAAATTTTATCGTCAATCAGGTGGCTGAGATTACATTTCTTCTTCAGCGGACATCGGCCAACAATAAATCGTCTACAGATATGCAAAGAGTGGCAGTTTTTCTTTTCACATTTGTTCGAATTAAAATCCCGACAAATTTGGGGCAGCGTTTGCTGCTTGCGATTTTCGGGTTTCCCAAATAAGCATCTCAATAGGTCCACGTCTAAAAACTGCAAGTGATACCTGTGTAAAATCTCGTTATTGTGTTGATTTTTGAAATCGTGATTGAATCTGCATACCCTTGGGCATCTGAAATTTTCTGTCAATATGAAAAACCTACACATATGTAATTTGCCGCAAACTCCCGGACACGACCCTGGTTCGTTGCAATGTTTACCACATAAAGTGGCTTGAGTGGTGCCAACAACCATACCATTCGTTTTAAGTCGGAAATATGCCGAGTTGAAATTAAGCCATTCTTTTATGTCCTCATCCGTATTCAAAATATTCCGTGGGG
>OY744515.1:256221227-256223727 GCA_963556195.1 Sepiola atlantica
CCCCCAATCTGCTATCCCTTGGAAAGTTTTTTTCCACTATGCTATAAAAAATCTTTGGGATATTAGTCTTAATATGCTGGCTATAGGGGGGGTTGAACCATGTAGTGGTCCTTCTCCTATTTTTCTTCCTACCTTCCCCCCCGGTTTGGGTAGCATGTGAGTTCAATTCGTTACTTCCAACTTCACGAATATTATCATCAACCGGTTCCCTCCCTACCTGGTTTACATTACCGTGGGATACACCAGGTCTCCTATATCTAGCCTTGCCCATTGCCCTATTATATGAAACCATTGATCGAGAGGCAATCGGTCTCCCGTTTAGACCCCCATTCCCAACCGAAGGAGGCACAAGGTAATTAATTTTTTCCTTGTATCCTGATCTGTTTAAAGCTTCATTGTAGAATTGCTTACTGCTGTCGAATATTTGTTGATTCTTGGACAGCTTAGATATCCTACTCGATATTGCAGGAATAATGGCTCTTTTCACCATCGGTGGGTGATTCGATTTAGCGTCGATATAGTAGAGTGTGTGGTTGGGCTTGTGATAAGGTTCATATGTGTTGTTGCATAGATCAAGCGTAATATATCCCAAAACATTTCCATACCAAACCACAAAGCATACATAATGGACATGGTCCAGGCGGTCCATGCATTCTTGAAGACAGTCCGATGGCGGGTAATTCACCACAACCTGGGATCGACTAGGGAGTTGAGCAACGTGAATCCACCTTCTGGCGTCTCTGAACCCCCTGAGTATGCATCTGACACTGAGGATAATTTACCAACAGCCTCATATAGAAAATTCTATAAAATAGGAACTCACAAGAACCCACCTCACATCCCTGCATTAGAAAGCTTCGAAGCGGATATACATAATATGGTTAAAAACATCAAAACCAAACACAGATCACAATATTGGAATCCTACCATTGAACATATCCATAGGACACAGACACGGATTAGGAATAACTCTAACATCACAGTTCCGGCGGATAAAACTTTAAACACATACTCCATGAATATGGAAACATACAACAACCTAATCCTGAAGGAACTGAATAAAAACTACAAGACCGTAGGGAACGGGGTGTTACAGGATATTAACTTGGCCGCTCTTAAGATCTGCTCTGAGATTGGTATAGAAGGTAATGTTGAGATCTATACTCCTAAATGCCCTCGTTTCACTCTTAAGGATCATAAGCCAGATTTTAGTAATAACCCATCCATTAGACTGATCTCACCGTGTATTTCAGACATGGGTGTAATCAGCAAAAAAATACTAGACAGAATATTGCCAGGAATTAAACGCAGAACTCAATTGAATCTGTGGACCTCATCAGAAGAAGTGCTAAGTTGGTATAAAGAATTACACATTACTAATCAAAGTAAATTTATAATGTTTGATATAGATTCATACTATCCCTCCATATCCTCTACTTTACTTGAAAAGGCGCTTACCATGGCTAGAAACGAATCCAACATTACAAACTTAGAGATGGATATAATTAGACTAGCCAGAAGGACACTAATATCCTACAATGATAAGTTATGGACTAGAAAGGATAGGGAAAATAATTTCGATATTACTATGGGGTCACCGGACTCAGCGCAGGTTACTGACCTGGTAGGGATATATATCATCAGAGAAATTTGTATGAAAATACCTGAACTGGCGGGCAGTCTATATAGTTGCGACGCTTTATTCTTTGTCAACACAAGTATAAGGAATCTTGAAACTAAGAAGAAAAAACTCAATATATTCTTCAGCTCAATACAACTTAGCATAACTATAGATATAAACTACCGGAGGGTCAATTTTTTGGATATTACGCTTGATCTATGCAACAACACATATGAACCTTATCACAAGCCCAACCACACACTCTACTATATCGACGCTAAATCGAATCACCCACCGATGGTGAAAAGAGCCATTATTCCTGCAATATCGAGTAGGATATCTAAGCTGTCCAAGAATCAACAAATATTCGACAGCAGTAAGCAATTCTACAATGAAGCTTTAAACAGATCAGGATACAAGGAAAAAATTAATTACCTTGTGCCTCCTTCGGTTGGGAATGGGGGTCTAAACGGGAGACCGATTGCCTCTCGATCAATGGTTTCATATAATAGGGCAATGGGCAAGGCTAGATATAGGAGACCTGGTGTATCCCACGGTAATGTAAACCAGGTAGGGAGGGAACCGGTTGATGATAATATTCGTGAAGTTGGAAGTAACGAATTGAACTCACATGCTACCCAAACCGGGGGGGAAGGTAGGAAGAAAAATAGGAGAAGGACCACTACATGGTTCAACCCCCCCTATAGCCAGCATATTAAGACTAATATCCCAAAGATTTTTTATAGCATAGTGGAAAAAAACTTTCCAAGGGATAGCAGATTGGGGGGAATCATTAACAAAAATACTGTAAAACTGTCTTATTCAACCTGTAGAAATATAGCCACATCCATCATAAGATATAATAATTCTAAGATAACT
>OY744515.1:256238727-256268727 GCA_963556195.1 Sepiola atlantica
GACTAGTTTTAGCTGAGAGGATTCGGAGCTGGGTGGTGTATGTGCAGGTGTCTGTTTTGATAAATGCAGTGTGGGGGCTGGTGTTATTGCTTGTGTTGGTGTGGGGGCTATTGGAGGTGTTTGTGTGGGGGCCGGTGCTTGCAGAGTGGGGATAGGTTTTTTCTTCAAAATTGTTGTACTGGGGATGGGAGTTGGTTGTGTGGATGTAGGTTTTGGAGGTGTCGGGGATGGTGTCTGCTCTATGGGGGATTGGGCAATCTTTTCTTCCCTTATCCTCTTTTTTCCTTTTATTTGTTCTTTTTCTGAACCAGGGGGGAGCAAATTTTTGGCATCTCCTCCTCACCGACTTCTTCCTCTTCGTCAGAGGATTTTTTTTGTTTTCTTTTTACCCCCTGCCGGTTTTGAGGCTTAGGGGCAATCTGTTCATTTTGCTGCTGCTGCTTCTGCTGTTTCTGTTGCTGCTGTTCCTGCGGTTGGACGAGTGGTGAGATCACGGCGGGAGCGGTTACATTCTTCCTTCCTTCCCTCACCACTGTGCTCCATTCCTCTTCTGCTCTTCCCAAGGGTTTTTTTGATCTTGGGGCTGTTGTTGTAGCAGAAATTGGAAGAGTGGTTGGAACTGTCTTCAGAACCGGCACAGGAGCAGCCGATGGCGTTATTTGGCTGCGAACTGCTTTTTTGGGGCAGTTCTTTGCCATGTGGCCTATTTGCTGGCAAAACCAGCAGTGCAGGCGACGACCTTCTACCACAATCAGTATGTTCCAGCCTTTATGCGTCAGCACCGACGGAATTGCAAGGAAGTCTGCCCGCATCAGCTTCATGGCGATCGTGTAGTCGGCCATGTGTAGTCCACTCCTGGACCATACCGGGTCCACTTGTTCCACATCCCCAAACTGGCTGAAGTATGCGCCTAGGTAATCCGTGCACAGCTCAGGTGGGGCATTATAAATGTGAACCCGGGTTCTCCTTCTGCTCTGGTATTTGGGCTGCAATTTTATGCTCCCGCTCCTCATCTCTTTCATGGAGAGAAGTTCTGCTTCCTCCCGAGAGGGGAGCAGGATGTCCCACATGGCATAGCTCCTCTGGCAGATATAGGTTGCCGGAATGTTTAGCTTCTTAAGCAGCTCTGCCATATCCTCCTTTTTGAGTCCCAGGAGGCGATTTTCCTTCAAGTCCGAGGTTACAAGGGACAAAACCCTGTCCTCAATCGCCTCCCAGGAACCAGGCACAGGCTGCAGTACACTCCCTTCAATGTACTGTTTATATTTTTTTGATACAATTGTTTGTAATCCTGTGGTGACAACCTCTTCTCTGGGTTCTTCTTCCCCCAAGCAGACTCCCTCGGTGGTGCTGATTTGGCCTCCCCCTGGTCCCTGATGGTTGTACCAGAGACACCTTGGCTCCTGGAAGCGGAGCCCCTCTTCTGGGGAGTCCGGAGGGTATTGAAAGTGGAGGGAATCGCCGCATTGAGTGAAGCTGGCTCTTTTCCCTTTTCTGCTCCCTCGCTGGGGGAAGCCAGACTCCCTGCAATGGAGCCACTCACTGGGGGAGCCATGCTTACCTCCACTGTAGAGGGCACCACCACATTGGGTGAAACCGCCTCTATTCGTTTGTCTGCTCCCTCATTTGGGGAGTCAGCCTCTGGGGGAGCAACCCCTTTTTGGTTTGCATTCTCGCAAGGGGAATCCTTTTCAGGGGAAGCTACCCCTGGCACGATGACATCCGGGCAGTAAGCCCCGTCAGTGACCTTTGCGGGTCAAACTTCCCCACTGGGGGAGTCAACCTGCAGTGGAGCCTCCCTTTTTTGGTGTTCATTCCCACATGGGGAGTCCTTTTTAGGAAAGTCTATATCCGGGCAGTATGCCCTGTCCTTTTTGGCTCCCCCATTGGGGGAGTCGTCCTCTATGGGAGCAAATGTCTTGGTGGGGTCCTGGCTGAGGGATGTGTCAGGCTCTCCAGCGTTCTTGGTGTTGATGATGGTAAATGAAGAAATCTCTTCCATGTCTCCGCCAGTTAAAATAATAATAAAAGAAAGAAGTGTGGGTGGGGGGGGGGGCTGAAAGTTCAAGATTTCAACTGGCGTGGAGACGGCGTTGACTATAGAGCCGGTTTTGGCGCGCTTTCGGGGCGCCAAAACAGGCAAGAGGGGGAGATAGAACTGAGAGAGGGAGGGGGAGAGCGTTAATAGAAGAGAGGAAGTGGGTTTGACCCCCCTTGTCGCTCGAGGCTTGCGAGAAGGTCAATGTTGCATCTCGACCCGAAGGGAGAAGGAAGTGATAGAAAAAGTGGGTCAGCGGTGAGGGTGCCGCTGACAATGTCAAACAAGAGGGTTGTTACTGCATCCCCCACCCCAATGAATAGGGCGAGAATCAGTAACTTAGACAAAATATTTGACCAAAATCAAAATGAGAGAACAAATACTACACTTTGATCTTAGCCAAAAGGCCAAGTCTCGGAAGACTGTCTCCGTTAAGCGATTTGGTTACACACTGACCAATCAACTCGCAAGGCATATTTATTTCATCTGTCCCCTGAAGAACTACTTCAAAACGAAGAAAGACGTCTCCCTTCTCTCTCTTGTCCCTGTCCACTCATGCATCAACTATCTTCATCTGGTCACAGACTTTTAGCAGCCCAAAGAACTTTCAAACTTTTTCTTTCCTCACTCGGACACTGTCCAACCTTTTTCCACCTATACCAAACGGTGTAGGTAATAATTGAATGAACCCTTTCATAGTTGTTATAAAAAAGGTTTTGTTTTTCCTTTTGTGCGACGGTTTTCGTTACTTCTAAATAATATGTAAGAGTTGGTCTTAACACTCTCTAAGAATCAGCATATATATATATATATATATGTATATATATATATGTATATATATATATATAATTTCAAAAGTTATTATGTCATTCTATAATAATTTATACCTGAAACAAGCTCTATTTATTACTGAATATAGAGCTTGTTTTTCTTGTAATTGAAATTTGACTCCTTCGAGAAGCATTTTGATTTATATAAATTTAATTTTTTATTCATTTTTTAATTTCGGCGAATGCCTATATTTTTTCCATTTCATCTTACGTGTGTTTCACAACCCGTGAAGAAAAATATAGTCTTTAGTTTAAGAAGTTGCTTTTCAAAACACTGTTCATTTAATAATAATAAAAAAAACACACTATTTCAAAACAGAAGGAAGAAAGGTAAAGAAAGAAAGATGAAAGTCAAAAACAGGAAAAACTCACATTAAAGATGACAATCAGTGAAAATGAACAAAAACGGACACAAACTTGAGCCGATTCTCAACTTGTCAGAGTTATTTTTCTTGCAAAATCGCGAGAGTTACGTCCCCTTTGCTTCCAACCGAGACAGACATTCTGTAATAACGTTATCGTTATCAGCTCCAACTATACATGTCAATTAATTAGTAAATCCTCTTCTTCCAATTGTAAAAAGTAAATAAATAATTAATTCTTGACCATACTAAGTTTCCTCAGTCAAATTCTTTCTCATATTTTTGTTTGTTAACTCACATTCACATATTCAAAGTTACACCCACTCAAGCATCATTCAATAACCCGACACGGTCACTTCAATATATATACTGGAAGAATTCCCATTCCAGTGTGTCAGGTTGGCCAGTGCTTCAAAAAAAAAAAAGAGTGTTGAGAGGCGCTGAAAGGATAAAACACAAAATACAATCGATGCTTCTAAAATCACAGATACCCATTAATTGTATTTTACTAACAGTACAAACTGGCTTTGGCCATGAGAACACAATGTGTCATATATCTTTGTGCGTTTTTTTTCTAGGGTTTCTAATAAAATACAAGATGATTGCATAATCGTTAGCTGAATCACATGCCACTGGCTGTCACAACAACAACAACAAAATAATGATAATAATAATAATAATAATAATGCTACTACAAAAGCCGGTACCCCACAGAAAGAATATATCGGAAACGAATGAAAGATCTATGGGACATTTCTACTGACTACCATACAACGGCACAAAGGATAGCAGATCCAGCAAGACAGATACTCAAGAGAGGGTGGTTCTCGCAGATGGAATTAACGGAAATTAAACAAAAGATAAATGGCGTGACAGATCAAGACACACCACTTGACGAAAACTCCCAGGAAGAAGACGGGAAAAACATAAACACAGAAACTGAAGAAGGTGAAGACGACGAAACTATAGAACTATCTGAGGAAAAAGCAAGAGAAGTGGAAAACATCAACGATTACTGTCCGAGAACAAAACAAAACTCCCATCCCTAAGGAACGAAGACTGGAAGAAGTTAAAAGTTGAAACAGAGAAAGTAAACAGAGTACTGACGTACATCCCACCAGACACTATCACAGATCTAAACAACTTGATATATGCGGGGGCAAAATCAATAAGTATTAAACTAAAAAGGGAAAAGAAGACTGACCAAAAGAATGGACAGACGAAATCTGGATGGGAGATCAGACTGGAAACCCAGATCACTAAACTTCAAAAAGAAGCTAAAACCGTAAATAGGATGAAGGAGAACAGTAAACGATGGAAGAGCAGAAATCTGAATCGCAAGGCAAGACTAAATAAGAAACATGAAGAACTAAAACAAAAGATAGCAGAAAAAGAAGGAAGATTGAGACGATACAGATACAAATCGGAACAGTACAAACAGAACTGGACCTTTGAAAACAATGAAAGCCAGTTTTACAAAAACGTAAATGGAGAAAGAACAACAACAGAACAACCAGACCCGACAGAAACAAAACATTTCTGGAGCAAGATATGGGAAAAGGCTGAAGATCACAACAAAAATGCTAAATGGCTGAAAGACATGAAAGATAAACTTCTAGAAATTGAAGAAGGCACGGAAACAGAAATTAATGAAGAAACTATTAAGATAACACTAAAGAAAATGGCAAACTGGAAAGCACCAGGTCACGATGGAATACATGCATACTGGTTCAAAAAATTCACGACCCTACATGAAAGGCTAGCACAGAAACTGAGAGGATGTATCCATAAAACAGACTTACCAGAGTGGATGACCAAAGGAAGGACTACGCTCATACAAAAAGATGCCAAGAAGGGAACGACCCCAAGCAATTACAGACCAATAACCTGTTTACCGACAATGTGGAAAATCCTAATGGCACAACTGAGAGAGCAAATTTACCATTCCCTGAAAAGTCGTGGACTACTTCCCGAGGAACTAAAAGGATGCCAGAAAGGGAAAAGAGGGATGCATGATCTGTTATACATAGATCAAAAGATCCTGAAAGAAGTTAAACACAAGAAAAAGAACATATCTATGGCATGGATTGACTACAAGAAAGCGTACGACAGAATCCCTCAAGCATGGATAATTGAATGTTTAAAAATGTACAAGATACCCGACAGGATTATTAATCTCATCAAGAAAGCAATGGGAACATGGAGATTAGAACTGACAGCTGGAGGACAATACTTGACGGAGATAAAAATACGGAGAGGCATTTTCCAAGGATACTCCCTATCACCACTACTATTTATCATAGCCATGATGCCACTCAACTACATACTCAGGAAATGTGATGCCGGATACAAGTTCACAGGCAGAGAACAACGAATAAACCATCTCATGTACATGGACGACCTGAAGCTATTTGCAAAAAGGAACTGGAAAAGCTGATAAATACGACCAGAATCTTCAGTCAGGACATTCAAATGGAATTCGGAATGGAAAAGTGTGCATTGCTAGAGATTAAAAAAGGAAAGCTGGAGACGACTGAGGGCATGGAACTACCCAAACAAGAGCAGATGAGGGCGCTAGATGAACAATAAAATATTTGGGAGTTTTGTAAGCAGACACACTCAAATCAACAGAAATGAAAGAGAAGATTGGAAAAGAATACCTGAGAAGAACAAGAAAGCTCTTAGAAACAAAATTATATAGCAGAAACCTAATCAAAGGAATAAATACCTGGGCAGTATCACTAATAAGATATTCTGGACCATTCATAAGCTGGACTAAAGAAGAACTCAGGCACCTTGACCAGAGGACTAGAAAATTAATAACTATGCACAATGCACTACATCCAAAAGACGATACAGACAGACTCTACGTGAAGAGAAACGAAGGGGGAAGAGGACTGGTAAGTATAGAAGACTGTGTGGACCACACTAAAAAAGAGCTGGAGAAATACATAAACCAGAACACAGAAAGGCTGATCACCGCAGCAAGAGATACCGTCCCAATGAACAACGCAGGAAGCATCGAAACTGGACACAAACAGACAAGAAAAGAAAAGTGGGAAGAAAAACAACTACATGGACGCTTCATAAGACTCACAAGAGAAGAAACCAACGCAAATATCTGGACATAGCTAAGAAAAGGAAACTTGAACAGAGAAACGGAATCTTTACTGATGGCTGCACAGAACAATGCGATTAGGACAAACTACATTAAAGCTAAAATAGATAAAACCCAGGAAAACAATAAATGCAGACTGTGTGGACAAAGAGACGAAATAATAAATCATATAAGTGAATGTAGCAAACTTGCCCAAAAAGAATACAAGAACAGACATGACTGTGTTGGAAAAGTAATACACTGGGAACTGTGCAAACAATTGAATTTCGAATATGCAGACAAATGGTACAAACATAAACCAGAAACAGTACTGGAAAACGAAAAACACAAAATCCTCTGGGATATGAATATACAAACAGATAAACTCATACAAGCAAGGAGACCTGATGTTATTATAATAGACAAAAAAGAAAAATCTTGTAAAATCGTAAACTTCGCCGTTCCAGCAGGCCACAGAGTGAAGATCAAAAACACAGAAAAACAAAGTAAATACACAGAACTAGCCAGAGAACTGAAAGGAATATGGAGCATGAAGAAAGTTAGTATAATACCAATAATCGTAGGAGCACCCCAAAAACCTGGAGAAAAGACTGGGAGAAATTGGAATCAAAGGGACCATCGAAACCATACAAAGGACAGCAATGATCAAAACAGCTGCAATCTTAAGGAAAATCCTCGAATGCAGAAACCAACACGCATAAGCTACAAAGGGTAACTAGTCACAAGGAATTTACAACAGGGAGAAAGCAAAACCACACGAGGAACACCACAACAAGAACCAAGGAACAGAAACTGCAAGAAACAGCACTTCATCATTCGCCCCCCCCCCCTCCAATAAATTACACCGGCCTCAGCTATCACTACACAAAAATGAACCAAAGAAACAGAAATTACAAGAAACACTATCAGCTCCTCCCTCTCCCCCCTTTTTTTTGTAATTAAAAAGAATTAAAAATTACTTTTTTAAGAATAAGGAAAGAGAAAATAAAAAAAATTAAAAATAAATTAAAAATTTTTTTTTTAATTAATTACAAAAAAAAATATCATTATATTTATTTATTTATTTTTTATTTATTTTTAGTTTTTTAAATGGTGCCGGCCTAGGCTGACACCAGACAAAATATTTGTAGAGGGTCGAGGAGGATGAGAAGACCGAGGAGGGACAGCACAAACCAGACCTCCACTGGAAAAGTGCAGAGAATGCTGGGACCTTAGGGAGGCTTATTGCCACCCAAATCCCAGAGAAGGCCAATTGTCCTTACCAGCGATAAATCAATGGTAAGAGACTGGTGCGATACCACATCGTTATCAAAAAGAGGTGAAGAACACTGGAAGTCTGGGGAGACTTGTCACTCAGACTCCAGGAAATACCACTGGTTGTTGTCGGTGAGCAATCACTGACGATGATCTGTGTGAGAACTCCTAGTGAGTACACATAATAATAATACTAATGGTAATAGTAAGAATAATAGCAGTAGTGGTTATAATAATAATAATTATATATATATATATATATATATATATATATATATATGTATATATATACATCATCATCATCATCATCATAATAATAATAATAATAATAATGGTAATGGTAACAGTACTAATATTAGTAGTAATAATAATAATAGAGTGAATAGTAATAATAGTAATAATAACATTAATAATATACTAGCGGGACCCGTGTAAATTACACGAAATGATGTTTTTAATACTAATTATCTTGTTCCTAACCTATACATGCTTGAATAAAATATGATAAGATTTGGACTTGTATATTTATTTTAAAAAATGAACAATACATGAAACAATTTACAAAACTTCTTTATATAAAATATTTCTAGTGAAGGTAATATTTCGACGACTAAACCTTACTTTGTAAATGTTTTCGATTAAATTAAATTTGGCTCCAATTCATGAATACTTATTTACTCATCTCCAGGAGTTAGGCACAAGGCCAGTTTTATCTTACTCCCACAAGTAAGATGTGACCCAAGGTCGGGTCGGGAAAGTGGGGTTTGAAAAGCCTACGCTCGAGAAGGTGAGCACTCTGGCCATTAAAAATTGCCTGGGCAGCCCCGTTGGCATTCCCCGGTAGGGGCGCCCCAGGCAGTAAGCAATAAACTTACTCCTCCTCAAAGAGGGGAGGCGAAGCATGGGAGGGTGGACCTCCTAGAACTACACAGGACAGACCCATAGATCAGCGTAAATCAAGCCTCAAAGGCCAAGACAATACCAGTCTAAAGTGTAGTATCTGTTCCGATGGATACTGCACGCCTGTCCTGTGCAGTTCTAGGAGGTCCACCCTCCCAGGCTTTGCCTCCCCTCTTTGGGGAGGAGTAAGTTCATTGCTTACTGTCTGAGGCGCCCCTACCGGGGAATGCCGACGGGGCTGCCCAGGCAATTTTTAAATGGCCAGAGTGCTCACCTCTCGAGCGCTGGCTTTTCAAACCCCACTTTCTCGACCCGATCTTGGGTCACATCTTACTTGTGGGAGTAAGATAAAACTGGCCTTGTGCTTAACTCCTGGGGAGGAGTAAATAAAACCAGTCTATGGAGTGCAGTATCCATCGGAACAGATACTACACTTTGATCTTAGCCAAAAGGCCAAGCCAATTTATGAGTAGCATACAAAGATTCGGAAGGTCGTTGCTTTTGATGTAAGCATGACACACAAAATCACACACGCTATTGTATTAATATGTGTCTTCCCAGTCGTACCCTCCCTACCTCTCTTCCCCTTCCCCTCAAAATGTAGAAAAAAATCTTAGAGGTTGGTTAGGATCGAACTATAAACCAGTCGGGCCGAAGTTAAAAATACTACGTCGCTAACCGTTGCGCCAAAGGGAAAATGAGGCGAGTTGAATGTTTTTTCAAAATCTAAGTGCGGCACGCATGCGCAGAGCTTTTGCCGGAAGCGTGACACACGAACACACACGCTATCGTATTAATATATAGATGCTACAGTTGTTTACCTGTAAGATCTACACTTATTCAGAATATTTCAATGCTAAACCGAAGATTATTGGTCCATTACGGGCTAGCTCCTAGATAAAATTGGTAGCAATGGATCAACTAACATTTTATGATTTCAAGATATTTATTACTCTCTCTCTCCAGGAGTTAGGCACAAGGCCAGTTTTTATCTTACTCCCACAAGTAAGATGTGACCCAAGGTCGGGTCGGGAAAGTGGGGTTTGAAAAGCCAGTGTGGAAATTTCGGTATATTTTCTAATAAGTCATGGGTTACTTCCCTTTGTTTGAAACCGTTTGAGGATGAAGGCTTTCAGTTTGCTTACGTGTTAGGTTGAAGCCATTTTGTGTCACGTGATTTCTATTTTTAGCAATGATGCATTAGTTCTGTCTCGATTTGATATCGGCGCGAAGTTTAACCAGAACAGACTTGGGCGCCTGACAGTCGACACCTGTAAAAGCTGTTACTCCGTCCATAGGTGGGACGTTAAATTTGAGAAGAATTTCTACTTGAAGAAATTTAAGAGAGAGTATCTCGTGGCAAGAATTGCCTTTTATGTATGAAATATTCTTCCTTCGGTCAACGAATATTTCCTTTTGAAGATGTTTCAAGTCAGAGACTTGAAATGAAGGATTATGGAGAATTTGAACGAGATAAAAATATCTCAGGGCACGAAATTGCCTATATTGAAGAGCTTAGCTCCCGTGAACTGAAATACTTTGCTGTTGAGAAGATTCTAAATCAGAGATTAAGAATCGTAAAGTGTGATCGTCCTTGCAACACAGATCAAGAGATGACTTTGAAAATTGGATCCTCACATGATTGCATGTGATGCTATTTGGGACAAACTGCGAAAAAAGCAAGTATTATGTTTATTTGAAATTTGGACTGTTCTAGTGATGTATTTCTTACGTTGGATTTGCTATAAGAAAATTATTGAAGAAAAAGAAAGAAAAGAGGAACTTTGTGACAGACGTTTGATAAAATAAAAAAGGTTATTTTTACCATGAAAATTATGTCGGAATTCAGCACGGTTTGTCAATTTTATTACTTTTCATTGTAACTTTGGTGTAAAGAAAAAAAAGAGACTATTTGATTGATTTCGTAAGAATACTGACTTTATAGTAAGTTCATGTTTTAAAAGGATTTATTCCTTTGCTTAGATTGTGTTTTATTTGTGAAGAAAAAAAAAGGGATTACTTATTTCGCGAACGAAAAGTAAGGTTTTATTATCTGCCTCCCTTTTTAAGATTGTGTCAATTTTTGTTGTATCTAACTTTAATGTTAACAAATCCTGATGTTGTATTTTTTTAATTTTTTATTTTTTTTGTACGTTATCTAGGAATAATTTATTTATTCCAGCTCTGGAAAAAAAGCAGTCCAAGCTACCTTTTTTTTGTAAATAAAACTTTGTTTTAACTTTTATGAACATCTTGTACTCTTCCATTCCTTCTCTCTTGTTATAATTTTTTTTGTGATAATTGTCCTAGGTAACATGACTTTGTTTAGAGCGGTTTTCGTTAACACCCACGAAAAATCCGACATCAGCGCCCGAGAGGTGAGCACTCTGGCCATTAAAAATTGCCTGGGCAGCCCCGTCGGCATTCTCCGGTACGGTTCTAAAATCTATTTTCAATCGATATGTATTCTATAATTGCAGAATTTTCCTACTTTGCCAAAATTGCGGAATATTCCTTTGCCGAGTTTTCTGTTGCCTAACCCTAACCTGTCACGGGCTGAATATATCCTATACCAAACATCACGTAAATTAACCGAGTAGTTTTGTATTTTATCAAAGAAGAAAATTAAATTTGACCGATTAACGAATAACGTGAAATACGACCGCCATTACGGCTTATTCAAGGGAGATAACCGAAATTCATAAGGTGTAATCCCGGTTACAAGTCAAAACGTCACCAACTTCTTTAAGTGATATTTATCGTCAAATAATTTGTTACTTGTACCAGTGTTCTACTTTTGTAATAATGAAAAGGTTTTCAAAAATATGAAGCTTTTATTAATAATAAAATATAAAAAATATATTTTTAAATAGCCGGCATGTAGATCCGAGATGCTTTTCGAAGCAAACTTAAATCACCGTTATCATATTCGACCCACATTGCAAACAATATTCTTATTATAATATTTTATAAGTTTGGTGACGAGTGGAAACACCCCCAGAAGTGGTGCGGCTAGCCGTCGAGAGGGGGTCTCCGACGCAGGAACGGGGACCAAAAAATTTGGTGACGTTTTGACTTGGTGACGTTTTGACCTGTTCCCGTAATCCCGGTCGTATTTTCCCCCTTATTCGTTAATCGTTATATATAAAAAAAACTACTTGATTAATTTACATGATTTTTGGTATCGGATATACTCAGCCCGTGACAGGTACGTACATCAAACAGATATTCCTCAGTTTTTTTTGTTTTTTTTTTAATGTCTCCCTTAATCCGGATAAGCACCAAATATATTTATATAGATAGACATAATAAAAAAAAGATAACGAATATTTATTTGAATTATTATCAGTATAAACGATCTAGATAATAAAGCAAGTATGTAATGTTATGAGGAAATCAGGCGTAGTAAATTTTAAAAAAATCAGCCATTGTACTTATGTACTATTTATTTTTGTTCTCCGATTTATTAAATAAACAAATCAATTTTAAAGAAGGCGTTGTGTGTGTGTGTTTTCCCCTGTAGTTATAGCAACTACTTCATTTTCTTAACACTTAACCCGACCTGCCTTCTTTTTACAAAAATTGCGCCACAGAAATTTTGAGCGAGGGGGGGGGGGAGCTGAATTAGCATGGGTGTATTGATTTACTCCTCTCCAGGAGTTAGGCACAAGGCCAGTTTTTATCTTACTCTCACAAGTAAGATGTGATCCAAGGTCGGGTCGGGAAAGTGGGGTTCATAAAATTGCCTGGGCAGCCGTCGGCATTTCCCGGTAGGGGTGCCTCAGGCAGTAAGCAATAATCTTACTCCTCCCCAAAGAGGGGAGGCGAAGCCTGGGAGGGTGGACCTCCTAGAACTGCACAGGACAGACCCATAGACCGGCGTAAATCGAGACCCGAAGGCCAAGACAATACCAGTCTATGGGGTGCAGTATCCATCGGAACAGATACTACACTTTGATCTTAGCCAAAAGGCCAAATTTTTTTACTCTATATGACGCAGTTATCATGTCTATATTTACAAAACGAAACTTGTACACAATTTCCCCGAAAATGAAAGTAAATTACTTTTTTAGTCATGTGACCAGAGGTGACTCATTATTCTTGGAAATATACAATAGCTTTTAAAAATTTTCGTCATTTTGATTTCGCATTCTAGGGAAAACACCAGTATATAAGTGTATGTTTTTTTCGGTTGTTGCCAATCTTAATCTCACACAATGGATGGCGAGAATCGTTCTGATCAAGTTTATCTCTCGCTAATGAAAGAAATATATTCACGCGGCGGATATGTACCTCTAGATGAATTGGCTGACATGTTTAAAACTGAGCGAGGGCGCCTTTTAAATTTTTTCCAGAATAATCCGAATTATTTTAAAATTTGTTATGAAGAAGGCACGACGAGCAACGGTGGAAACGAGTTCATTCTGGGCGTAACCGAAGTGATTTTCTGTGTCAAACATGCCTCGAAACCGGGTTCGTGCCTCGGCTGTGACGGTCTGCATGTCTGCAAATTCTATAGCTTGGGGAACAGCTGCAAGTTTGGCGATTCCTGCAGTTTCGGCCACAGTTTTAAACGCAGCGACCACAATCAAAGGGTGCTGAGAAAATACCATTTGCTCCTACTGGAAGAACTGGAATTGAAGTGTCTCTTCCAGAAAATCGAAAACCGTTGCGAAGTGACCACACCGAATATCTGCAAGTATTTTAACATGAGTTCCTGCAAGAAAAAGTCTTGCATGTGTCTCCACATTTGCCGATATTACTTGACGAGCGTGTGCAGATATGGGAAAAAATGCAAAGTTAATCATGATTTCACGGATAATGATTTCAAAATATTGGACACCTTTGGAATCGTCACGTCGTCCATTTCAGATGCCCTTTCCAAGCTACGTATTCTCTATAAAGTCGAAGAGAATGAATCGACCGATGAAGAAAGGTCCGAGATCATCTGTCTACATCATCTTTCATCAAACGGTTGCACATTCAAAGATAAATGCCGGCATCAGCACAAAGAGGTGCCGTATCAATGGCGGTATAGTCGTAAGCACGCTTGTTCTGATGATGGCAACGTATGGCAAGACTTCAGTCGTTCGTGGAATGAAGAAATCGAAGAGAAGTTTTGTAATTTGGAAGACGAAACTCACATAACTGATGAGAACAACAGGTAAGAAAATTGGGTAATTTACTAATGTATGGTCGCTTATTATTTAACATTAAAAACAGTAAGTTTCATCGTACGCGTGAAACGCTGAAATGAAAACTAGACTGGAAAAATATAGTCACCATCTTTATAAACAAGTTCGGAAAGGAAGAACAATAACTGAAGTTGATCATTTTCTAATTAAAGGACGTGTTTACGAACTTGAAGTAGCGTTCTTCCTTAGCAAGCCTCTTTCTGAATTTGCTTATAAGGATGGTGACTATATGGTAAAATTGTCGTTTTCCAACTAAATTTCTACGTAGTAGTAAGTACGAAGTAAGTAGAAAAAAATCCCCCCACAAAATCTAAATTGCCTAAATCTCTACGTTTTAATGAAATACCCCCCCCCCCGCAAAAAAACGAAATTGGCTAAATTTTTACGTGTTTTATTCCCCCCCCCCCGCCCCACAAAAGTCGGTTACATGTCTCGTTTTACGCTAAGTGGCCAGGAAATGGGTGCTCATTTTATGTTAAATTTATAAAGGAAAGTAATTCCCCATCTAAAATCTTAAATATTTAATTTTTTTTAAATTCCTTCTTTGCGGATATTTTTTTAGGCTGTTTAAATGTATTTTCACAAAAAAGTAGAATTTGAACTTTTTTAGGGGGTAAACTACGCTGGGTAAGATAGTAAAAATTTACGAAAATGGCGGACAAATCATCTGCAGTTTTGTGATTTTTTTCCGACCTCAAATATGAGTAAGTAAAACCAAATAAATTGTTGGGTATGTTTAAGAATGATCAGTACGCTGAAAACGCTCAAAAAAACAAATATACAACAAATAAAAGTAACGGCACTTCTGTAATATATATGAAGCAGCTGCCGATTAAGAAATCGAAATTGAAGAGTTCCGTTTTTTTTTCTCCAAGTACCATTCATTCAGAATTCACCGGAAGTTGAATTTACCGGGAGTTGAAGTAGAATTTAGTTTTTAGAAAATGGAGTTAAATGAGTTGAATCTTCGCGACATTGGTAATTTAATGAACCAGACGCTAAAAACAATAGATTGGGCATCTTTTACGAGGCTCAGCAGAGTAAAAACGCTAAAAAAACAAATATACAACAAATAAAAGTAACTGTCGTCGATAAAAGTTAATTTAAAACTGTCCTGTGATATTTGTTTGTATTTTTAAACTGTTCCAACTGCTATTTATTAGAAATCAATAGTTTTGTAACACGAACTTGCAAATACAAAATGGCGCTTGCTCGTAAGGAAGTGAGTAGAAGACGCCATCCTATCTAGAAAAAAGTACAAGTTAAAAAAGAACAAGAATTTTTTTTTTACATCTAATAAAAACCCATTTATAGTACGTAAAAATACAAACAAATATCATAGGTAAGTAGACAAATATCTCTTCTCGACGTAGGTTAAACTCACTTGTTGCATATTTATTTTTATAACCCCGTTCTCGTTAGTTTTTTGAACCCCGTTCGCGCCTCTGCTGAGCGTCGTAACATATACCCAATAGATTTTTTACAGGCACATCGCCTGATTTCTTGCAGTCGGACATGCCCGTCATGTCAAAGACAGATGCAGATGGCAAGCCACAGTGGAAGTGATGGATTTATTTGGAAATGCTCACGGAGGAACCAGCCGCAAAAAACAATAGATTTTTTACAGGCACACCGCCTGATTTCTTAATGTTAGGGTTAGGGTTTTTTATTTAAAATCTTTTTACTTCATATAATAAAAAAAAGAAATTGTTAATTGTTACCCAAAAACAAACCAGTCTTGCATTTTTTTTTTAGGTTGTAAATAAGTCACTTCCGGTTGAATTACTTCCCTTTATTTTCAGTAGAAGGACAGAAAATCTGCTGCTTCATAAAGACTGCAGAAGTGCCAAAGTAACTGTCGTCGATAAAACTGACCTGTGATATTTGTTTGTATTTATAACCCGTGTCAATTGCTATTTATTAGGAATCAATATTTTCTTCATAGAATCATTAGCGACGAACAAAATGGCGGTCGTCTTCCTGGAATTCATTTCCAGGGTTTTTTTTTTTACGTATTCTAAATCAAAGAACGAAACGAAAATACATTGAAGCAAAAGGAATGGTAAATTTATAGAAGTGCACCTTTCGTATTTCGACCCCTAAAAAAAAAAAGTAGAAACTTTTTTGGCAAAATTACATGTAAACAGCCTCAACAAATATCCGCTATGAAAAAAAAATTATGAAATTTGTTATTTTAGATGTTTGGAGGGGGGGGGTCACATTCCTATATAAGTTATATGTAAAGTGAGCACGCATTTCTTGACCACTTAGAATCGCACCTCTCGTATTTCGACCCCTAAAAAAACAAAAAGTTTCTACTTTTTTGGCAAAATTACATGTAAACTACCTCAACAAATATCCGCTATGAAAAAAAATTATTAAAATTATTATTTTAGATGTTAGGAGGGGGGGGGGGGTCACTTTCCTATATAAGTTATACGTAAAGTGAGCACGCATTTCTTGACCACTTAGAATCACACCCTAGCGAACATAGTGTTATTTATTATACAGTTTTATTCTTTTAAATGCTTAATTATTTTGTTTAGTTGGATATTCCGAACAAAGCAACACTAACCCTAACCCTTACAAAAAAAATTGTATTTGTGAAAAGTCTCAAAATTTTGAAAAGTTTCTTTTTTCGGAATATCCAACCAAACACTAACCCTAACCCCCAAAAATGTAAGCATTTAAAAAGAATAAGTCTGTTTTTGTCCGTTTCAAAAGCTATATCAGTACCAAAATGCCCAAATGTGTACCTGCCCCCCCCCTCGCCCCAAATAAAATCTAAAATAACGTTTGTTGAATATTTCTTTCAACACGTGTTCGCTAGGGTGCGATTCTAAGTGGTCAAGAAATGCGTGCTCACTTTACGTATAACTTATATAGGAAAGTGCCCCTCCCTCCTAACATCTAAAATAACAAATTTCATAATTTTTTTTTTTCATAGCGGATATTTGTTGAGGCTGTTTACATGTAATTTTGCCAAAAAAATAGAAACTTTTTTTTTTTTTAGGGGTCGAAATACGAGAGTTGAGATTCGGTGGACCAGAAATGCGTGCTCACTTTACGTATAACTTATATAGGAAAATGCCCCCCCCTCCTAAATTCTAAAATAATAACAATTTTCATAAATTTTTTTCTTAGCAGATATTTTTTGAGGCTGTTTACATGTAATTTGCCCAAAAAAGTAGAAACTTTGTTTTTTTAGGGGTCGAAATACGAAAGGTGCACTTCTATAAATTTACCGAAATGCGTGCTCACTTTACGTATAACTTATATAGGAAAGTGATCCCCCACCCCTCCTAACATCTAAAATAATAAAAAAATTCATTTTTATTTCTCCGAAAATGGATCCACTTTCGGAGAAATGGTGAACTAAAAAAAGAGTTACTTGCACCATTGGAACTATTCTAAAATAGAACATTTTTCGAAGAAATAATTTGAGAAAAGCAACAGTATTGTGATAGAACATTTATTGAAGAAAAATAAAAATAGCACCAGACGTTTTGCTTATGAGTCCCAGTAAAACAAAACACACACACACACACGCCGTAACCCGTGACCTCAAGGTGAAGGTGCGACGAAATCGACGCTGGATCGGCGGCCATTTTCTCTGGTACAAATATATGGCAAAAATGAATAAGAATTTTTTTTTACATCTATTACAAACCCATTTATAGTACGTAAAAACACAAACACATTTCACAGGTAGGTAGGAAATTATCTCTTCTCGACGTAGGTTAAACTCACTTGTTGCATATTTATTTTTATAACCCCGTTCTCGTTCGTTTTTTGGACCCCGTCCGCGACTGTACTGATCATTCTTAAACAAACCCGAAAAAAGTTTGATTCCGGAAGTTACTCCATTTCCAAGAAAAAAGGTTTTCACTATTATTTAAAAAAAATGTTTTGAAAACAATCAAATAAAAACAAATAAATTATTTTTCAAATAGTCTGTATTATGTTAATTATTAGATTATGATGAAAAAAGTCTGAAATTAATATGACAAAAAGGAAAGTCTGAAATTAATATGAATAAAAAAATTTTTTGTATCACTTTCAGGCATCCGTACACACTTTCTTCAAGCTTTTTTCACCGGAAGCCAGCGGTCCTCCATGTACTTTGCATCTGCCCCCACAAAAAAATCCCACACATTTTCACATAATGACTGTTTTAATTTATTAAATTGTGGTTAAGCTAAAGTCTTGCATCCAATTCATTATCGGTAGAAAATATCGTGTACGGATGGCCGAAATGACACAACTTTTGGGTATCTTTTACAATAATCAACACAACGAGAACGGGGTCCAATAAACAAATATACAACAAAGAAATGACTGTAGACCATAAAACCTATTTTCCGACTTACCTATGACATTTGTTTGCATTTTTAAGTAGTTTCAATGGCTTTTTTATTAGATTTCAAAATTGTGTTGATTATTGTAAAAGATATCCCGAACTGGATTCGAACCTGGCACATCCAGTCCGCGTCGTTCCAAAGTCAAGTAATATGGTTATTTTTTGCTGCTCGTAAACCAAAGATAAAAATTATTTCTAGGATGGGCCACGGTATTTATCTACCTCCCACAGCAGTAAGATGTGACACAAGGTCGGGAAAGTGAGATTTGAAAAGCCAGCGCCCAAAAAGGTGAGCACTCTGGTCTACAAAAAATGCCTGGGCAGCCCCGTCGGCATTCCCCAGTAGAGGCGCCTCAGGCAGTAAGCGATAAACTTACTCTACCCCAAAGAGGGGAGGCAAAGCTTGGGAGGGTGGACCTCCTAGAACTTCACAGAACAAACCCACAGACCGGCGTAATGAAGACCCGAAGGCCAAGACGATACCGGTCTATAGGGTGATACTACACTGTGATCCCAGCCAAAAGACCAAGACTATTCTAGAAATGAATGAATCAAATGATTTTAACTCTATGACGCAGTTATCATGTCTATATTTAGAAAACGAAACTCGTACACAATTCTAAGAATTGTTGCTTATCTTTTTAGCGAAAGTGAAACTTTCTAGCAAATAATTTCCCCGAAAATGGCGACACGACCTAAAAGGTGAATACAGATCAGAGTTATCTCGCTCCCCAACCCATCTTCGTAATTTTAAATTAATTTTTAGCTAAAACATTTCCAGTACACAAATATCAATTTTATTAATAAACTAAGAAAATCAGCTGATTTAAAAATAAAAATAACCCGCTTAGTTTTGCATTTTATGGTTCAAGTGGGAAGGGGGCGGGGCCAGATAATACAAGAAATGTTTATGGCCGGGGGGGGGGGGCAAAACAGCACGACCGAGGGAGTCCGCTTGGGGGAAGAAGAACCCAGAGAAGAGGTTGTCCCCACAGGATTACAAACAATTGTATGAAAATAAATATAAACAGTACATTGAAGGGAGTGTACTGCAGCTTGTGCCTGGTTCCTGGAAGGCGATTGAGGACAGGGTTTTGTCCCTTGTAACCTCGGACTTGAAGGAAAATCGCCTCCTGGGACTCAAAAAGGAGGATATGGCAGAGCTGCTAAAGAAGCGAAACATTCCGGCAACCTATATCTGCCAGAGGAGCTATGCGGGACATCCTGCTCCCCTCTCGGGAGGAAGCAGAACGTCTCTCCATGAAAGAGATGAGGAGCGGGAGCATAAAATTGCAGCCCAAATACCAGAGCAGAAGGAGAACCCGGGTCCGCATTTATAATGCCCCACCTGAGATGTGCACGGATTACCTAGGCGCATACTTCAGCCAGTTTGGGGATGTGGAACAAGTGGACCCGGTAAGGTCCAGGAGTGGACTACACATGGCCGACTACACGATTGCCATGAAGCTGATGCGGGCAGACTTCCTTGCAATTCCGTCGGTGCTGACGCATAAAGGCTGGAACATACGGATCATGGTAGAAGGTCGTCACCCGCACTGCTGGTTTTGCCAGCAAATAGGCCACATGGCAAAGAACTGCCCCAAAAAAGCAGTGTCATCGGAGAATTGATCGAACTTGAGCAGAACTACGCTGTGAAGGGGAGATCGATTCAGAACAACTTGCACCTGATTCGTACGGTCATAGAGGGGGTAGAAGACGACACGGAAGCCGCGCTGATCAACTTGGATCAGTCCAAAGCTTTCGACAGGGTCGACCATCGCTTCTTGGCATTTGTTTTAGAGACCGCCGGTTTCAAACCGGATTTCCGCGTATGGATCGCCGTTCTGTATCGCTCGCAGACGGCAGTAGTACAGGTAAACGGAAGGCGTTCAAAGTCTTTCGCTGTCTCCTGGTCGGTACGCCAGGGTTGTCCGCTGTCGCCCCTGCTCTACATCCTTGCACTGGAGCCGCTACTTCGCAAGCTAAGGAGTGGGGAGGCAGGTCTGGTCCTATGCGGAATCGCTTTGCCTGGTGGAGCGCGAGCCAAGGTCTCCGCGTTCGCCGATGACATCACCGTCTATGTGTCGTGCTTCCAAAACATTGAGAGGGTGACAGAGGCGCTCACACATTACGAAACGATCACCAGGGCCAAAATCAACTGTAGCAAGTCAACTGGCCTGCGGTTGGGTGCCTGGGGCGGTAACACAACCCTTCCAGCTCCGTTCTGCTGGACAGATGGCCCGGTCTGAATCCTTGGCGTGTGGTTCGGACCGGGCCTCCAGCTCGATAGGAATTGGTCAAAGGTACAGTCAAAGGTCGAAGCGTCGGTTAACACTTGGCTTCAAAGGAAACTCTCCTTAAAAGGTAGAGCGGAGGCGTACGCCACTTACGTCTTCCCTCTCATCCTTTACCGATTGGCTGTGTTTCCCCTGCCTGTGAACCGCCTCAAGGTGCTCCGGCGCCTTCTGTCCTCACTTCTCTGGGACAGGAAGAGTCATTGGGTTTACAGCCAGGTCTGTATTCAACGTCCGTGTGAGGGAGGCTTGGGGATGCCTGACTTGACGTGTCATCGAGACGCCGAGAGACTGGCTTTCCTGAGTCGAACATTGACAGAGGAATCTGCGTGGAACCCCGCGGTCAATAGTGCTTTCCCTGACCTTATCCTCGACCATTCGGTTGAGGGCCATCGTAGGCCGAGGGGTGAATCGCATTTTTTCAGGGAGTGTCGAGCCGCGCTCAAAAAGCTTCCTCGGTCCAGTGACCTTTCGCAGCTTTCTAGAAAAGAACTCCGTAGAGGATTAGTGAGGGGGGCAGCTGACGATCCGTTAGTCAGGCAGTGCGGGTGGACAGAGGAGGAGATCCGCTCCGAATAGAGTTGGGCACCGGGAACGAGTCATATCAACAACTCGGAGTTCTCTCTGACCTGGCGATTGGCCCGGAATGCGCTACTCCTTAATGCCATACTGCAGAGATCCGGAATTTAGGACTCACCCGAGTATCCCCGTTGCGACAGGCTCTTTGAGGAAACGCCTGATCACGCTTTCTTCTTGTGCCATAAGCTCCAGCAGTACTGGGAGTACGTCAACGAGGTGACGGCTCGCATCGATCCTGAGCAGCCGCTGCCGCCGCACCTAGCTTACGTAATAGACAACGTCTGTCCGCCGTGGGATGGGGAGAGACGAATGGTGTTTCTCGTGATCCTGGCTGTAGCACGAATGGTGGTGTGGACGTCGCGTCTAAGAAATAACCAGGGGGTTGAATTTTTTGCTGATCAGGATCTGATCGCATTCTTCAAGCACCAGCTGAAAGTCAAGATCAGATGTGATAGGAAAAGATTACACTCCTAGGTTTTTGAAAAAAGGTGGATACAAGTAGCGAGCTTGTGTGTACGAAAAGGAGTCAAGTATGAGTACGTGTTCTCGGCCTGAGCATGGCATGCACGGTTCCTTGTCCAGTCGGACCCCAGCCCTTTGGGTAAGTTTAGCCTCTTATCTAGTTGAATGAATGAGTTACCCCACCCTCCTGGTAATAGAAACCCTCCAAGATGCCCACTCCCCACTTTCAATTCTTTGTCCTCAGACCCACCTTCACTTGCTCTTATCTTGGGAGAACACCACCCACTCTCCAAACTCCATCCCCCACTTTCTTTTTCTCCCACTTAGATCCCACTCCCATTTAGAGACGAACCTGCTTGTTTTTGGTGCGAAACAAACCGGAAAACAGTGGGCAGTCTAATATTTAGAAAGGGTTAGGAGGGTCTTACTAACTGGGTTTTGCTTTTCTCCCGTACCCCATTATACTCCAATGAATTTCTGTAAATATAACCATATTTATTTATTTATTTGTAAGGAAAATTTTAAGATTGCCAACTTATTTTATAATAGCTTAAGTAGGACGGCCCCTAGAGCAAATGTGGTATTGTGGTGACTGAGATGATTCTAGTTAAGAGTAGGATAGACATTTTTATTACCTTAGACAAAGGATGACCAACGACACCCTTTTGATGGCCTTGTGCCTAATTTGTTTTAAATGTAAATCTTTTATATTTTCTGCAAATAAATTTTTCAAAGTGTAGTATCTGTTCTGATGGATACTGCTCCATATAGACCGGTGTCGTCTTGGCTTTTGGGTCTTGATTCGTAGGTTTGTCTTGTGCAGTTCTAGGAGGTCCACCCTCGCTGGCTTTGCCTCTCCTCTTTGGGTAGGAGTAAGTCTATTGCTTACTGCCTGAGGCGCCCCTACCGGGGATGCTGACATGGCTGCTCAGGCATTTTTTGTTTGCCAGAGTGCTCACCTTATTGGGCGCTGGCTTTTCAAATCCCACTTTCCCGACCTTGTGTCACATCTTACCTTGTGGGAGGAAGATAGATAAAAACAATTCAACCCTGGGTTGGTATCTGTTCCGATGGATACTACACCCCAGAGACCAGTATTGTCTTGGCTGTCGGGTCTTGATTTACGCCGGTCTATTGGTCGTCTGTCCTGTGCAGTTCTAGGAGGTGCACCCTCCCAAGCTTTGCCTTCTCACCCTTTGAGAAGGCGTTAGTTTATTGCTAATTGCCTGAGGCGCTCCTAACTGGGAATGCAGACGGGGCTGCCCAGGCAATTTTTAATGGCCAGAGCGCTCAAATTCTCGTGCGCTGGCTTTTTAAATCCCACTTTCCCGACCTTGTGTCACATCTTACCTTGTGGGAGGAAGATAAATAAAAACAATTCAACCCGGGGGTTAGGAGACTTCCCAGCCAGAGACGCAGACGCAGCAGCAAAGATACAAATCCCTTCTCAGGGTTACTATAATAATGCGATTTACTCTCTTTGCTGCCTGCCTCCTGAGAAGTCAACACTTGCCTCAGCCTGCATCTCCAGTTCCTGCTCCAGCTCTCTCCTGCATCAGCACCCTGCAGTCTTGACTTCTGCATCAGCACCCTGCAGTCTTGACTTCTGCATCAGCACCCTGCAGTCCTGATTCCTGCACCAGCACCCTGCAGTCTTGACTTCTGCATCAGCACCCTGCAGTCCTGACTCCTGCACCAGCACCCTGCAGTCTTGACTTCTGCATCAGCACCCTGCAGTCCTGACTCCTGCACCAGCACCCTGCAGTCTTGACTTCTGCATCAGCACCCTGCAGTCCTGACTCCTGCACCAGCACCCTGCAGTCTTGACTTCTGCATCAGCACCCTGCAGTCCTGACTCCTGCACCAGCACCCTGCAGTCTTGACTTCTGCATCAGCACACTGCAGTCCTGACTCCTGCACCAGCACCCTGCAGTCTTGACTTCTGCACCAGCACCCTGCAGTCTTGACTTCTGCATCAGCACACTGCAGTCTTGACTTCTGCACCAGCACCCTGCAGTCTTGACTTCTGCATCAGCACCCTGCAGTCTTGACTCCTGCATCAGCACCCTGCAGTCTTGACTCCTGCATCAGCACCCTGCAGTCTTGACTTCTGCATCAGCACCCTGCAGTCCTGACTCCTGCACCAGCACCCTGCAGTCTTGACTTCTGCATCAGCACCCTGCAGTCTTGACTTCTGCATCAGCACCCTGCAGTCCTGACTCCTGCACCAGCACTCTCCAACTGCACAAGCACCCTGCAGTCCTGACTCCTGCACCAGCGGCTCCAAATCCTTTCTTTTTTTTAAACAGCCCTTATCAGGGCTAAGCAACAGCCCTTATCAGGGCTACTCACATAACTACTGCGAGATTCTTTCCTTTTTTTTTAAACAGGCCTTATGAGGGCTAAGCAACAGCCCTTATCAGGGCTACTCACACCACTACTGCAATATTTTTTCTTTTTTTTTTAAACAGGCCTTATGAGGGCTAACCAACAGCTCTTATCAGGGCTACCCAGACAACTACTGCGCGATTCTTTTCTTTTTTTCTCGCCAGCAACAGCAAGGGTACCTTTTCAACATCCATCGACAGCTACTCAGCCTTTTCTTTCCAACGACACCACTCCTGTCGTCCAGTTTGCTGTCACCAGAGACACCACTCCTGTCTTTCCAGTTTCTCTTGTTCCAGTGATGTCATTCATCTTTCCAGCCTTTTCTCTCCAACGACACCACTCCTGTCGTCAAGTTTGCTGTCACCAGAGACGCCACTCCCGTCTTTCCAGTTTCTCCTGTTCCAGTGACGTCATCTCAATTCCCATCACTTCTTGTTATTACCATTTCCTATGGTAAATAAACATACTCATTTTTTTAACTGTTCACCTGTGTTTGTCCTTTTTTCTTTGTCATTGCCGTTTAACATATTCTTGCCTGTGTCTCCTTTCTTAGTTGTGAGTCCGATCAACCCCAACGGGCGGTCCCGCAACAAACTAAATTAAAAATGTCTCTATGGTGAGAAAAAGGTTAGGTTTAGGGTTAACTAAATTAAAAATGTCTTTATGGTGAGAAAAGGGTAAGGTTTACACTTAACTAAATTAAAAATGCCTTTATGATAAGAAAAGGGTAAGGTTTAGGGTTAACTAAATTAAAAATGTCTCTAGTGAGAAAAGGTTTAGGGTTAACTAAATTAAAACGGTATCTATGGTGAGAAAAGGGTTAACTAAATTAAAAATGTCGGAGCAAGAGTACAATAAGGACCCCAGTTCATTAACACAACATGCGGAACATGTTCCGGAAGTCACCGGCGTCTTCCGGTTCGTCTTCTGTTTGACCTCGCAATACACTTGGTCGCTATTTACTAAACAACTTGTAAATAAACCTTTTATTTACTTTCATAAATGCAGTACATTCTATATTTGGGAATTTTTAAAATTAATATTTTTAATTAATATTCTGCGTTTAAAACAAAAAAACGATAAATTGTTTTGTTTATTGCAAAACGAAAGATTACAAGTCAGCCGATTTTTAAAAAAGCGTATATATTTCGTTTATTTATTAAAATAACTTACGTAATCTTCCGTTTTGTCTCCTCGGGCTAGGAGCAAAGTGTAGTATGGAAAAATCCTTCTAAACTGAGGTAACATTCAGAGTGCCCCTTTTTGGGAAGCTTGATTTTTCCCTACAAAACGAAAGATTACTTAAGTACGGTGATAAATATTTCATACCCCCCCCCCCCATTTCTGCCCTCGTGGGGAGGCAAGTAAATAGTGACACAAAAACATGTTTTAAAAGAAAACATGTTAATATTTTATTTGTTTTATTTATGGACTCTCTGCCTTAAAATAAATATTAACATGTTAAAAGAAAAACAAAATTCCGAAATATAGAATGCACTGCATTTATTAAAGTAAATAAAAGGTTTATTTACAAGTTGTTTTGTAAATAGCGACCACTTGTATTGCGAGGTCATAGAAGAAGACGAACCGGAAGACGCCGGTGACTTCTGGACCATGTTCTGCGTGTTCTTGTGTTAATGAACTGGGGTCCTTATTGTACTCTTGCTCCAAAATGTCTTTATGGTGAGAAAAGGCTTAGGTTTAGGGTTAACTAAATTAAAAATGTCTATGGTGAGAAAATGAAAAAAAATCTTTTTCTCTTTCTTTTTCTACCCCCTCCCTCGTTCTCTTTTCTATCCCCCCTCTCTCTCCGATTTCCACCCTCTCTCTTCCAATCCCCCTGCTCATTCTCCCCCTCTTTCTGTCCTATTATTCACCCTATCTCTCCCTCCTCTCCCTTTCTTTCTTGGCCATTCTTCCCTTTCTCTCCCATACTCTCCCTATCACATTCTCCCCTTTCTCTCTCTCTCCCATTCCCAATCTCTCTCTCTCTCTCTCTCATTCTCTCTCCCATTCTCCTTCTCTCTGTCCCATTCTCCCACATCGCTCTTTCTCGCTCCCATTCTCCCCTATCGCTCTCTCTCCCGATTCTCCCTCTCTCCCATTCTCCCTCTCTCTCTCCCATTCTCCCTCCCATTCTCCCACTCTCTCCCATTCTCCCTCTCTCTCTCCCATTCTCCCTCTCTCTCTCCCATTCTCCCTCTCTCTCGCCCATTCTCCCTCTCTCTCTCCTATTCTCACTCTCTCTCTCCCATTCTCCCTCCCTCTCTCTCCAATTTACCCTCTCGCTCTCTCTCTCTCCCATTTACCCCCTCGTTCTCTTTCCCATTCTCCCTCTCGCTCTCTTTCCCATTCTCTCTCCCATCCTCCCACTCTCTCTCTTTCACATTCTCGTCTCTCTTTCATTCTCTCCTTTCTCTCCCATTCTCCTTCTCTCTCCCGCCTGTTAAGTCAATCATTAAAGATCCCACAATTTAAGACCTATGAATGAGTATCCAAATCTCCTGGAAAGTCAATCACATTTATTTGCTGGCCATTCTTTATAGTTTTTCATTCTTTATAGTTTTTCATTCTTTATTGTTTTTCCTTCTTTCTAGTTTTTCCTTCTCTCTAGTTTTTCCTTCTTTCTAGTTTTTCATTCTTTATTGTTTTTCCTTCTTTATAGTTTTTCCTTCTTTTTAGTTTTTCATTCTTTTTAGTTTTTCATTCTTTATTGTTTTTCATTCTTTATTGTTTTTCATTCTTTCTAGTTTTTCATTCTTTCTAGTTTTTCATTCCTTCTAATTTTTCCTTCTTTCTAGTTTTTCATTCTTTATTGTTTTTCATTCCTTCTAGTTTTTCATTCTTTATTGTTTTTCATTCTTTTTAGTTTTTCATTCTTTATTGTTTTTCATTCTTTCTAGTTTTTCATTCTTTATTGTTTTTCATTCTTTATTGTTTTTCATTCCTTCTAATTTTTAATTCTTTCTAGTTGTTCATTATTTCTAGTTTTTCATTCATTTTAGTTTTTCATTCTTTATTGTTTTTCATTCTTTATTGTTTTTCATTCTTTCTAGTTTTTCATTCTTTCTAGTTTTTCATTCTTTATTGTTTTTCATTCCTTCTAGTTTTTCATTCCTTCTAGTTTTTCATTCTTTATTGTTTTTCATTCCTTCTAGTTTTTCATTCCTTCTAGTTTTTCATTCCTTCTAGTTTTTCATTCTTTCTCGTTTTTCTAAATTACAAGTAAAGTTTGATCATTTTGTTTAACGGCTTTACAATTTTTTTAATGGCGAATGCAATCATTTTAATAAATGATGTTATGCTTTAAGTTTTTCATGGCTTCAAATATTTAACAAATATGTCTCTGGCGACTTCCTGTTAAACCTCATATCCTGACACGTAGATCTAACACTAAACTTTTTGCTTTAAATGGAATTTTCCACTACTCCGACATTATATGGAAAAATACCGTTTTAAACTTACTTTTACACACCTACACGAAAATGTTGCTACAAAAATAACTATTCATTTTAATGGACGGAATTCAATAGCAGCAGCAAACTTAATCTATTATTTTTTAGTATAACTTTTCTTTTTCCCCAAGTGAATTTAAGTATAAATACGACCCTAGCAACAAAATCCCACCCCTTCACGAAAGAGGTTCCTAGATGCTAGAAAATGTTCTACTCTAATAATTTCTTTCATCGAGTTTTTTCCTGTTTCTCTGATCGTATCGACATGCAGAAATTTAAATATAATTTGAACAAACATCTTATTGATGGTTGGTTCCCTATAAAATCTAGCCTCTATCATAGTAGCCCCTTGCACTTCAGTGGCGATATGCCTCGTTTGGGGCGAACAAAATTCAAAAAACAAAGCAAAACAAAAAGAACTAGTAAGGAAAGGTAGTTTGCTTGAAGCATTGTTTGTGGTGTGTATATAAGGTGTGTTAGAAGGCTATGACAATGCGAGAAATGGAAAAAATGGCGTTGAAGAATACGACAAACCAAGTATTCTGCAGAACTCGAATGTATTTAGTGCGTTCCTGCTATTACTGTTTTAACCCATTTCACGCGCGGACTTTTGAGGATTTGATACACAATCCATTTGATAGATAGTGTTTCCCTCGAAATATATTATGGAACACGGCCACACATATTAAATCACTGTGTAGAAGTTTCTTCTGATCAAGTAAGCTTTATTTCTAAAAAATAAATAAATAAGTAAATAGATAATACTTGGTTTGTTGTATTCTTCAACGCCATTTTTTCCATTTCTCGCATTGTAATAGCCTTCTAACACACCTTATAAAAAGAACTAGGTTTAAAAGGTATCTCTTTGCCTGTCCAAGGGAGATAACTCTGTTCAATTTATTTTTCCAACAAATTATCTCGAAATAGTTGCATATGAAACGTGCTTGATACTCTTTTCGTCTTTTCTTTGCAGTTCAATGAATGTTCAGTTTAGCATAGCATTTTAGCATACGTTGAGAATAGATATTTTCCTACTTACCTATGAAATTTGTATTTTTACGTAGTATCAATGGGTTTTTATTAGATGTAAAAAAAAATTTCTTGTTTTTTTTTTTTTTGCACCGGTTTTTACTAAAAACAAAATGGCGTTTCGACATTACCTCCTTACCAAAACTCCCCCAATCGCCATTTTTTTTTTGTGCAATGTTCGTCTGACAAAAATATTGATTTCTAATGAATAGCAGTTGGAACGGTTTAAAAATACAAACAAATGTCACAGATAAGTTGGAAAATAACTTTTATCGGCTACAGTTACTTTTATTTCTTGTATATTTGTTTTTTGAGCGTTTTCACTCTGCGGATTATTGTAAAAGATACCCGAAACGGGCTTCACACTCTTTTTGTCTTTTCTTTGCAGTTCAATGAATGTTCAGTTTAGCACGATGGAATGTTTAATTGCGAAACAAAAATATACACTGCAGCGGCTGAGCACTCCTTCCTCCATGAGTGACGCAAGAAGTCCTCTAGCAACAACCTGGACTTGGTACTGGAAAGGCAATGATGATAACTGGATACCATATGTACGGATGCTTCTCATTTTTTTCTCTTCTTTTTTCAGACAGGCAGGCTTATGGCTGGGCTGGGGTGTTGTGGGGTTAAAATTCTGTAAGTTACGGCTGCAAAGTCGAGTTTCTTGCAAAATTATTGCTTTAGAAATTGAAGAAAATTGGCCAACACACTAAAAAAAAAATTGATACATGTTGAAAAATGCTCCAGCAGCAATTCTGCTTAAGGTATCCAAAATGGCCGCCTTACAATATTTTACGGAAAAATGAAATTATTTTGAATGATTCAATTTTATTTTATTAAACAAAAGTAGACATGAATAAACAGTATGAATAGCATTTGAATTTACCCAGTTCTATTTATCTTCCTCCCACAAGGTAAGATGTGACACAAGGTCGGTAAAGTAGGAAAGAACCAGCGCTCGAGAATTTGAGTACTCTGGCTTTTTAAGAATAGCCTGGGCAGCCCTGTCGGCATTCCCCGGTAGGGGCGCCTCAGACAGTAAGCAATAAACTTACTCCTCCCCAAAGAGGGGAGGCAAAGCATAAGAGGGTGCACCTCCTAGAACTGCACAGGACCAGCAACCCCCAATAGACCGGCGTAAATCCAGACCCAAAGGCCCGGACAATAGCGATTTTATTAGGCGGGGTAAAAACCCCTGGAATTTACCCAGTAATGCAATTAAAGAAGGGCAATTTTTTTTTTGACTGCCACCCTGGACTTAGCGTTGGTAACCGCTACCATGGATACAGAGCTGGTGACCATCACCTTGTTTTTATTATCATAAATCGACTTTATTCTTTTTTTTTTAACTGTTAATATTAGAAATGTGTGCAAAGCTACAAAAATAATGCAATGCTGATTAGATAACTCTATATATGATATTGATATTTCATTTGGGTACGATAAAATGAAATCGCAACCCGTCATCTCCACTCCGACTCACACATAGCAAGATGTTATCATTCTTTTTTATATTTGATTTTTTAATCTTTTTGAAATGAATTATTTTTATTTTTTATTTACAAAAAAAAATGATTAGACTATTTTCAGAAATGCAAAATCAAGTTTTGCTGATTTTATTTTATTTTATTTTCATGATGTAAATTAATTTTTCTATTGTTTTGAAGGTTCTAATGTTAACATTCATTAGATTTCGTTTATTAAATATTTATAAAAAAAATAAATGATTAGACTAT
>OY744515.1:256276227-256363727 GCA_963556195.1 Sepiola atlantica
GGTGTGTTTTAATTTTATTTATCCCTCTTTTTCACAGGTCCATTCTTATCACTTCCTCCCATGTTTTCCTTGGCCTTCCCCTACAAACTAAACCTCCTATCTCAACGTTCTAAATCTACACACCCAATCATTCTCATCTATTCTTTCAACGTGACCAAACCAGCAAAGTCTCTTGTTCTGAACACATCTGTCTATACTGTCTAGATTTAATCTTTCTCTAAGCCTCTCTTTAACACTCACATTACACATTCAGCCTATCATTCTTATATCATTTCTCTCCATGCAATGCATGTCTTCAACCGTCATTGGTCAGATTTCACTTTCATACATTATTACACTGCGTACACATGCCTGATAAACTCTTCCGTTGGCTGACAGTGATAATCCTCTACAGTTTAGTAATTGCAGAAGTTTCTTGAACTTATTCCATCCACTTCTAATGTTTGCAATCACACTAGCACTTGCTCACCCTGTATTCCAATGGTGCAATATTAATTCAATTATTAAGTTAAATGAATGAGGGAATAATTAATAAAAAAAAAATTGGGGTCAATTTAGGGTGACGAGCAATGTCCAAATCTTATTAAACAAACGGTTTAATTCAAAAGGTCATAATCTTTTTATTTGAATGACAACAGAAAGCATCAGTTGTGATTATTAATTAACAAAAGTTTAAAAGGTCATAATCAACACGTAATTTTGAAAAATTCTATTTCCATGTCTAAGGCAACAACTGAGAGAAATTACTCAAGCTGAATTGTGTTTACAATTTGAAAACTTATATATTTCAGGTTGAATTGACAACTAGAGAAAATCATTTGATTGGACTTTTCAGGAAAAAAAATTCATGTTGGCAAATTAAAAAGGCCACAAGAGTGCATCTGCCATATCTCATAAATATACTTACCTGTCAACAAATAATAATGTGTTAGGGTTAATAAGGTGTGCTATTCTTAAAATAAGACCTTGCCTACATATTGCTGCTTGCTAAGGTTCACCTTTTTAGGTGAAACAAATGCTCTTATTGCTTAACCAATCATAAGAGAGCAGAAAATGCAACATGAGTAGTGATTGGGTTGTGAATCACAAAATTTATCTCAAGTGAAAGTTCTTAATAAAAGAACTGACACTTAGAGGGCTCAAGAGAAGACAGTCAGTCTGAGAGACAGACTGAGAAGTACCTGATGGCTCAAGAGAAGAGTCGGTCTGAGAGACCTGCACATATCCGAAGCAATGGCTGAATCCTTTAAAAGTGACCTCCACTCTGTAGTGGAATGCGGTTGGGGGAAACTTGTTTGGTGTGAGTTAAAAAAAAATAAAATAGGTACCTCCTCTTCGGAAGAAAAGCACAAAATAAATTTGAAAGTCCTTTGACCAACACTTAGTACGAGTCAAATTCTTTTATTTGTATTTTCTTCCCAACATAACTTTTCTTTTTTTCATAGTTACACACTTGTATTCCAATGAATATTTGCTATTGATCCTGGGGGGGGGGGTCCTTGTTTGATGGGTTGCCGACAAAACCGACCACTTACAGGAGTTCTGAACTGAATTGTGTCAACATTCAAAGTCTTGCAATTCTTTTAAACACATTGTGGGTATAGAACGATTGGCAAAGCAACCAGTTGGAATGCATGCAGTCTATTGAGAATCTGACCACATATATAGAAAAGAGAAAGTTTGTTATTTTATAGTGTATAAAAAATAAACTTAGCTATATATATACAATTATCTTGTCCCCTTCTATCAAATTTAGATTTTTGAAATTTTTACAAAGGTTTCTTTTGATTAATACAAGATTGTAAAATATAATTACAGAAATGAAAATTTATTGTAAACGGTCCCCAACTAATACAGTATTGGGACAGATTTGAAGCAAAAAATATCCACTAATTACTTTGTATTAAGAAATTGAGTTAAAAGAAAAAATGGTTTAGGAAAATTAAAATAAACAAAATGGCTTCTGCCCATTAAAAAAATTATTTTTGATAAATACTTGTCATAAACTGTCCTCATAACTAATCATATTTTGTTCATTCCATTCACCATTTCAATCCTCTCATAATATTCTTCATCATTCAACTGGCAATCTATCCATCTCATTAACCCTTTTTTTCGCGTAGCTTTTAGCTTTTTATAAGTGGTCATTCATTATTTTTTTATGCTAAATATATTTCGTAACAAAATTGTTCTCGGCAACCTCAATAACTTTGCCATCCAGATATACTTTCTCCACATCTGAGTTCTCATCCATCTCCATCGTCTTACACTTCTACACAAAAACTGGTTATCCTCTCTAAACCTACCAGTAATTCCACTGTATATCTTTTGTACCCAATGGTTACAAACACCACAAAAAATCAGCAAAACATACTCTTGAGTAACAGAATAGACAAATTATGGCTTCAATAACAAACGCATTAGAAATACATCTAATAAATAAAGTAAAGTCAGGCTCGATTTTTGTCATCGATAATTTTCTTTCTACAAAATCAATATTTGATTCTGATTTGTCAGTTCTTTTGAGGGATCATTACAGCATGTTTGTAAGAACAATAAAATGTAATTAGATTTAATTCTTTCCAGAAAATACTTTGACCAGATCGGAATTATTTTCATATGGACACCATCTTAAAAAGAAAAAAAGGGACGTAACTCTGTATTTCAATACAGGGTTACTTCCCTTTGTTTGAAATAATAAAATACTATTTGTGAAAAAAGGAGGGGGGGATTACAAGTAAAAAGACTACCGCGTAACTCTGGGTAGGTACAGCTAGTAAAGAAATGTAGACGTGAAAGTCAAATGTTAAAGTGGTGGGAAAAGAATGAGGAATAGAGTGTGGTGGTCGTCATGCCTTTTTTTGGTGATAACTTCCTCCACAAATAAAAATAATAATAAGAAGACTTACATGCAAAACCAACGGAAGTTTATTCACTGAAATAAACCATTAACAAATATAACATACTTCCTTTTGTAATGAGTTCAGAAGTCCTTTCTTTAGTTTCAGGGTAAGTAAAAAGGAGAATGTCTTTTGTTTTGTTGAAATGCTCATATGTTATAAAATGTTAAGAGAGGCAATAGGTAATGTTCACCTGTGTAATTGTGTGAAGCGCGCGAAAGGTGAAATGGAAGAGTGATAGTAAGACGCGTGTAACCTCCGAATGAAGAGTCAGTTGAGAGAGAGGGTTTGATGTTTGTGTGTGCTTAAATACTATTTGGATAGGCTCCAGCGAGCTTAAGGAGAAAAGTTTAGAAAAATGTCTTTGGAGAAATCCCATTGGACAGAAATATCACGTGGTGTGCTCCCTACTACGTCCGCTCGTTTTGAGTTGATTTAATATATAAGGCCACGCCGGAATTTGCGTGAGCGTTATTTTTTATCTTTCACGCGCCAATACAATTATATTCACACTGCGCACCTAAATTGTATTTATCCCAAACAACAATTTTTATCCGAATCTTAACCGTGTCAACTGGCACAAGAGAAAGCAATAAAACTCACTTTGGCTTCGTACAGAAGAGGACCATGAAAACACAGTACTCTTTCTCCTGTGGAAGGAAAAAGAAATTATAAATATACAGCATTTCAAATATTGACTTTCATATAAACAGGATTATCTCCCTTGAATGATATCTCGAAATAGTTGCATGTTTGTAAAAACAATAAAATGTAATTAGATTTAATTCCTTACAGAAAATACAGATCGAAATTCTTTTCATATGGACACCATCTTAAAAAGGAAAAAAGGGACGTAACTCTGTATTTCAATACAGGGTTACTTCCCTTTGTTTGAAATAATAAAATACTATTTGTAAAAATAAACTTTTAAACAACCTCAATAGCTTCGTCATTCAGATATACTTTGTCCACATCTGAGTTCTCATCCATCTTCATTGTCTTACACTTTTTGCACACAAACTGATTATCCTCTCTCAACCTACTAATAATTCCACTACACTTCTTGTCTACCTAATACTTACAAGTACCACAAAAAATTGAATTGCAAATAAAAAAGAATCTTACTTAATTCACCCAGTAAAAGTGCAGTCATAAAATGTATGCAATTGTGTCGCTTATACAATTTAAGTTATGTCTTTTTCTATATAATAAAGTAAAGTAATTTGGATGAGCAATTTTTTTCATCAATACATTCCTTTCTACAAAATCAATATTTCATTGTGACTCAACATTTTGTTGAACATTCGTCCATATTCAGAACAATAAAATTTTATTCGAGTTAATCCTTCCAACAAATAATTTATCTGCTCAGATTTATTTTTGTATAGTCGCCATTATCAAAAAAAAAAAAAGAAGGTATCCATGTATTCATCCATTACAGACTTACTTCCCTTTGTTCGGAAGAGAAAAATAATATTTTGGAAATATTTTCCACCGCATAACTCTGTTTCCATCCATTACAGAACGGTATAGATAAAGTATGTTTTGGAATTTTTGCGATGAGGATTGATAATTTGGATTATTTGGATTATTCAGACTACTGTTCTCATCTTGGATGTTATTCTCACAACGTTTCGGTCGATGTAACCTCCGACTTTCTTCAGGTGAATCTTGTTTAATGTTGAGAACCTTTCTGTCAGACTTAGGAATCTGTACCGAATTTCGAATTTAAATAAAGGGGTGCATTCGAAATTCCGTAAAGATTCCTGAGTTCAAAAAGAGGCGCCTGAAGAAGGTCAGAGATTACATCGGCTGAAACGTTGCGAGAGTAACATCCAAGATGAGAACAGTAATCTGAATAATCCAAATAACAGAAATTCTAAGTAAATACACTACCAGACAATGTCGGTAAGTACAACTAGTTTTATATAAAACTAGCTCTATCGACCAAGAGTTAGTTAGTTGGTTAGGGTTAGGTTAGGTTTATGCTGGTTCTGCTTAATTCACTAGAGTCTCCCATGAATCTAGGTTCTCCGTTTTTTGGTCAAAATCTACTTTATTTTTAATAAGAAGAAGCTGATTTCTGCTAAAATCACTAGAGCTTTACCTCTTTATTTCTTTGTTGGTTTTTTGCTAAATTTTCTTTTTCTCTCTTTATCTTGCATTTCCCCTTTATTATGACAATTATCTCTGAAAATGTTACTTTTGTTGTGAAGGCATAAGACTGCAAACGATTCATAATGGGGTAGGTGAGTTAGATGACTTTTATTTCATCAAAGAATGACTTCCTGTCTCCTTATCCTCCACATGCACTACTCGCTTTCTTTCTCTTAATTTTGAATTTCTCAGTTGAAACTGATTGGAGTTGTTTAAGAAAAAAAAATTTTTTGTTGCCCTTTCAAGCACCTTCCACCCGCCCCCCCCCCCCCACACACACCCATAGTGGGGAAGGGTGGGTCCGTAAGCCACCCAAGTTAGAAAATTCATCTAAATTTCAGCTTTTTTTGCCAGTGTCTACTCACATCCCTGACACCTGGATTATGTCTTTTAATTTATTTTTAAAAATATTTTAATATCAAATCTGACTTACTATAATCTATTTTTAATTATTTTCATGCACAATTTATAGCAGCCATTTTCTTTTTCAGAAAACAAGCATTGATGACCAGGAAAAATGTGAACCCCACCAATTTACCATCAAATTGGGAAATCCCGGATGATATTACTGATGTTTCATCCTATTTTAATATATCACTGGTAAGTGTACATTGATCTAATATATAAAGTAAAGCCAGTCTTGTTTCTTGAATCTTGATGATTAATGGCTTTCTCCCTTCAAAATATTTTTTTCATTTTGATTCACCAGGTTTTTTTGCTGAACATTCATACATGTTCTTAAAATTTAAAAATAAAATTAATTCCAATTCAGTTTATTTAAAAAATAATAATTCATCTGCCTCGGAAAATTTTTAAAATGGATGACACATTAGCTAAATAACAGCAGCAACTCTCTCTGCTTAAGCCAGTACAAATATAAATGCTTAGCATTACAAGAGATATAGCCAGCCTAAATAACTCGGTTGTGAAAACGTCAGATGGAAGATCTAAAGATGTCGGTTTCAATCACAGATCTTGGCATGCGCTATTTTGCTTTTTGTTTGAAATCTGTTAGTTTGTTTAATTTATTATTTTTTAAACTTTCATTCACCCCAAACAAAGCCACTAAGACGTAAGGGGCTACTGTGAATAGGGGCCAGATTTATAGGGGGCATCCTAAGTGGGGAGTTGTGCAGTGAGATGTTTGTTCACATTACATTTAAATTTCTACATTCAAGGAAACAATAAGCAGGGAGGGAATTCCAAAGTCTAGCAGTTCAAGAAAAGAAACTATTCGAGTAGAAAACTCTCTGCCATCTGCGGACCTCCACAGTGAAGGGGTGGGATTTAGCTGATTGTCGGGTTCGTCGGGTGTATTCATGCAGCAAGTTTGTCGGAGCATATTCCATTCAAGTATTTGTAAAACAAGCACAGAGATGCAACATTGCCGCAATGGGACAGGGCCTGAAGCTTGGTGTATAGTGAGGGACCTATTAGATTAGAGACTCTTTTTTGGACCTTGTCTAAGCGAGAGAGACTAGTGGATGATGCACCAGCCCAAATGTGAGAACAATACTCTATGCATGGGTGGATGGTGGCTTTGTAGAGATAGAGAATACTGTCAGGTGTGAGAAGTTTTTTAGCACAGTAGAGGGAGTCCACCTTCTTGGCACTATTTTCTATGTATTTGTTCCAATTGATTTTACCCTTGAATATTGGGTCGAGGAGTTTGAATGTTGGACTCTCGGGTAGGCTGCTATTAACCATGGCAATCTTTGGTTGAAAAGGTTTCTTAAAGGAAAGGAGCTTTGTCTTAGCATTAAATGTGACCATCTATTTATGTCCTCATTCAACTACAGACTGGAGGTCATTTTCGAAGGATTCACCCATTGGATATGTGCCCATTTGTTTTACCGACATGTCAAGAGTAGAGCATGGTATCATCAGCAAATATACCCATCTCAGACACAATTTCATCAGGGAAGTCATTTATGAAAATCGGGAACAATCAAGGTACACCCACGTTAACGGCATGTTGTTTGGATGTACGGCCATCGAGGACAACCTGGACTTTTCTTTTGCCTTGGAAGGATCTAATTATATTAAATATTCGTCCAGTAATTCGGTACAAATTAATTTTTATGAGAAGCCCTTAATTCCAGACCTCTGAAGGTCAGTTCTATCCCCAGAATTTTTGAATACTGGTACCACAGAGGCAATTTTCCAGCTATCAGGGAAGCAAGATTCAGCAAGGCATTTGTTGTAGTGTTTGGACATGGGCCAGCTCAGCACTTTATTACTATAACAGGTATAAAATCAGGCCCACATGCTTTGAAGGTTTTTTGTGATCTCCAGGACATGGGGAGGAGTGATGATCAGTTCATCAAGTTAGGCTTTAGTCGGCAATAGGAAATTTGGGAAGGAGTGATTTGCGGAGTCCTAAGTGGAGTTTAAGGCAAACCAGTGGTCATGTAGTTCAGCCTCATCAGTTGCCATGCAAACGACATCGTTGTGGTTTGGGTAGCGGGGGAATTGCCGATTGCCCATTATTCACCACACTATTATAAATTTCCCAGAAATCGTGAGTTCCTAATTTCTATGAATCAATGTGTTTTCTGGTCATCTCAGTATACGTTCTCTTAGCTGCGGCTATTACAATCTTACAATGCTTTCCTGATGTTATAACTTTTTGTCAATTTGTAGTTGACTTATGGCAGTTGAATCAGTGGAATGCTTGCTGCCTCTGAGCAATAGCAACGGCACAGTTCGAAGTGAGCTATTGGGGATAGTGGGGCTTTCTAGAGAATTTCCATGTGGGCACATGTGCTTTAATGTCCGCTTTGACCCATTATGTTACCTCATTTACGTACTGATTAGTAGGGAGAGAAAAAGTTTTACTCCATGGGGTGTCTCTGATAGATTTCTGATGTATTCCCAATCAGCCCGTTTGAAGTATCTCATTATTTTGAGTAACCACTGATCAGCTTGGGACCGAGACTTTATGGTGATATCAACCATTATCACAATGTGATCAGCATTCCCAAATAGGCTAGGGGCATCTGTCCCACAAGCCTTAGGCAGTGTGGTCAAGAATAGGTTGAGAAGTGAGGCTTGCTGATCCTCATAATCGGGGAGGCGGGTCAGGAAAGTGACAGTCTGTGAAAGGGAGTTTGCAATAGAGAAACTATACGTGCTGTTACCAGCTGCATCTGTATAACTCGAGAATCCAAGCCAATCACAGTGGTGGACATTAAAATCCCCAAATACATGTATTTGGGCGCTTGAATCTAATGAGAGTATTGCATCTCTTCTATAGAGACAAAGTCGAGCAGGGTACAGTCCTTAGTTGAAGAAAAACTGTAGAGTAAATATAAGTAACTAACGCTGTTTTGTAAGTTTAAACTAAAGTACATGTAGTCTTAATCATCTGCGGAGGCGAATGTGTTGTTTTTAGGTGGGCGTATGGTTTGGATTTGTTGCTTTTTTTTTTGTTGTGCCATTTTTTTTTAGTTTTTTTGGATATAGTTGGTAGGGCAAAGTGGGTGTTTGTTTGATGCTAGTAAGCTCAAACAAATAGACTATTAGCCGAATCTTTATCTATTGATTTGTGGCCTCGGTAAAGCCCACCAGAGATAAGTGCATTGCCCCTTTCCATACATAACATAGCACTACAGTTACCCTGATAATATTAAACTGTTGACAGAGCTGCTGCTCTTAGCGTTACCTAAGAGTTAGGACTCCTGTACTACCAGTCGGAAACAGCAGCCAGACAAGCTGTCTAACCTGTACCCTCAACTTGTGAGAACAAGAGCGGCTCAGACTAGTTATGTGAGACTAAGTGACAAGAAAATTTTCCCAAAGTTGCCCAGATAGAGAGAAAGAGACACAGTGTTTATTGCCCTAGTCAGGAACAAAGTCAAAAACTGTGTCTCATTGAAGTGTCCCTGTAATAAATCATGGTTTAAATCAAAAATACACTTATATATTAAAAGAAAAAAAAGAAAAGAAAAAAGACATCTTACACTTGCCGATGTCATCCAACGTGTATTTTAATTTACATCTATGTTGTTTGGTACCCACTCTTATTTTATACAATGTGTATCACTTTCACTTCTGTCACTCTCTTTGTTTATTAACAATCAAAGATAATAAGTTTAAGAAAAAGGGAATATCACCAGTGTAGTAATATTACTTAACACTTATTTGTAGAGAGAGAGAGAGAGAGCAGGAAAAGACTAATTTTGTATTTTTTATTTATTTAATTAGCTTTGCAAACTAACTTTTTCACATGTAAACTAGTAATGAAGAAAGAATTATTTGTGATGGCAAAATATGTTGACTAATTTGGGTGCGGCGTATTGTAAATGTGCGTGCGCGCGTTTGTGAATGTCAGTAGGTGTGAAGGTTTAATTACTATCAGATGATTAAAAATGGAGGAAGAGAAGAAAAATTGATCTATATGATAATATGCTAAGGCATTTCACATTCATACCTATGTTATCACCTTGCACACATTTTAAAATGAATTTTTCCAAAATCAAATTCTGTCGTCCCGTCGATTGAAACAATATACTTTTAAGTAAATGCATTTCAAAAGTGACATTCATTTTTATTATTTTGAAGAATATTTAATTGACAATTATTTTTACGCTAAGAACACAAAGGATAGTTGTTGTTTTATAAAGAATTAAATTGCTACAATTTTAAATCAATAAAAGAGATGCATTCATTTTATTTCTTTAAAGAATATTTAGCTGACAATGACAATTATTTTTATGGAACAAGAAAGAATCATTTTATTCTTAATAGTATTGATGCTGACAGACATTTATTATTTCAAAAGGAATATTATTGTTTTTAACAGTAAATTATACAAATTGATGTAGAAAGCACTGTGGAATTTCCACGGGTTCCTGCTTGTACTTAAATATTTACTTGCACTTTTGGACATGTAACAAAAGTTCTACCTTGAAGTTAAGCAAACTACCAGCCAGCAAACTCTCAGTACCCTGTCTGATATTACGTCGAGAGAATCTTTTCAAACTAACTTCCAGTAAAATCATACACTGCAAAGGGACTCTTTATTTTGGACAACAAATAAAAAACTTGTTATATATATTATATAAAGGAAAGTTGTCTGTTTGTGTGTCCAGTTAAAAGTCAATACTTACACAAGACCCACTTTCGTAATTTCGCGGGCGTTAGCAAAATCCGATTTATTTGCTAACAAAGAGAGGTTAAAAACACAGTATAAAAGAAAACATGACAAGGGGAAAAGATAATACGAGAGGTTCAATTGTGTTAAAATAGAACTTTATTAACAATAAAATGGGGCTGGCTGCTTTTATTTCCCAAAGCTGGGTTAATTACATTAACCCTCAGTAACCAAGATAATAAAAAAAACTTAAGACATGCAGATTCGTTTCGGTTTAAATTCGTAGTCACAATGAAACTGGAAACAAATAATTCTTTTCTTTTCTTTTTTGTTCATATAATAAAGACTGAAAAGTCTTCTGTCTTTTCTTTTTTGTTCATATAAAGCTGGATTAATAAAAACTTAAGACATGCAAAATTCACAAAAGGGTAAGATCGTTGGCACAACGAAATTGGAAACAAAATAATTCTTTTCTTTTTTGTTCATATAATAAAGACGAAGGAGTCTTCTTTCTCTCTCCTTTTTGTTCATATAAAACATTAAATAAAGACTAAAGTGGTTTCTTTTTATCAATTTAATACAAGGGTCTCATGGGGCATAAAACAATAAAAAAAATAATAAAAAATATACCCGATTATCTCATATTGGTTGGCGAAACTTCTTCGGCAAAGTCTGGGGAAGTTTCTTCTTTTCTATTGAAATGTCCGTTTTAAATGTCCCTTTCTCTGTCTTCCTTACATATTTTCATTTCAAAGATCTCTTAATCTTTGCAATTACTTCATAAAAGAATTTCTCCAAAATTATTCTTCGTTTATCCCTTCTAGGAAAAACATACAGAAATTTTCCAAAAATGTCAAACTCTTTTTCTTCATAAGGTGTCCATTATCCAGAAACGTATTTCTTAATCAATCCCTTCTAGGAAAGATATGTTTCTGTATAAATAGGGTCGTTCAAATACCATGAATCTCAAATATATCGTTCTCACTCTAAGAACAAGTAGAAAATCATCCAAATATTTTACGTCTATTCTCATGATAGACGGAGCCCTTGAAAAGTGATGTTGACTCTTCCAAATCCAATCAGGTACTGAATCAAAAGGCGCGCCCGAAGACACAGGTATGACGTCATTTCCGGACTCCATCCTAGCTACTGCTGCTGTAAAGAAAGAAAATGGCGGCAAACTATCACTCCACCAGACAAAAGACCTTGACATACATTCTTATAGTGGCAATATGTCGACCCCCCCCTCCTCCATGGCCAAAATAGAAATAAATTTCCGAAAACACTCACAAAGTTGATATATTCTTTTTCACCGTTGGCTCTGACCAAATGTTGGCTTTTTAAAAAAATTTTTTCATTCTTTCGGGAGTCAAGAGGGACATAATTAGTCGGTGGGGGGGGGGGTGTCGACATTTAGAACAATATTTTAATGTCAAGGATTTTATTTTCCAGTTGTCAGTGAAAGTGAGAGAGGAAGATAAGGGGAAGATAAGATGGAGAGAGAGGGAATACGTAGAGGGGAAGGGAAGTGGTGAAAGGGAGAGGGGATAGAAACAGGTATAGAGGTGAGGGTAGCGAGAGAGAGAGAGAGAGAGACGTTTTAAAAGAAAGATGTTACACACTTTTCAACTTTTCTATTATGTTGTCTATGCCCCCGGGTAACGCTGGATAACCATGATAATCTTGTATAAATCTGTGTTAAAAGCGTTCTTTCTTGCCGACAATCTGACTTTATAACATGTCCATAATTTAAAAAATCTTTCTCTTAAGATCAGAGCAAAAGCCCTAACCTATCTTCGTACGAATATTGAATGTCTGTGGTCACGAGTAGATTGTTTTAACGTAATAAGCAACTTAGAAATTATGAAATCTGTTATGTTACATTTAAACTTGCATAGCCAACTGATGCCCTTCTTTAAAAATTGAACAAGTATTTTTTTCGATGTTTTCTTTTATAATCTGAAAACATCTATAGTATTCTAAAGAATTAAAAAGTAAATATAAATTTAAAAATAAATGTGAGAAAGGGATACAACATAGTACACGTTCGGTAAAATAAAAATCGTGATACTTGTGATAGGGGTACAACATAGTACACGTTCGGTAAAATAAAAATCGTGATACTTGTGATAGGGGTACACATGTGAAGTAGAGATCCGATGCGAACAAACGCAAAGGTCTACTGGCTTGAATAGACACTCTCTACCGTTTTCCATTCGTCGAGCTATCCCTTTCCTCTTTACCACATAAAAAAAGTAAGAATTTCATATATAGTCACCAACTAATCATTTTCGGAAAATTGAAATCAAAATAAGAGAGAGCCAAAGGCTGAAGAGAACAGATCCAGTCAGGCAAACATCAGAAGACCAGAACACTACAAGCAAAATGAATAACCAAGTCCCGCATAACGTTTCATGAACTCACATACACACACACTGATAACGACCACACAAGCAAATGACTACTACACTCGCTCACACACTGACAGAACAAAGGCAAGTCATACATACACAATACCTCACGCATATTCACACTGACAAACTTTTGTAAACCTTGTAATTTAAGTTTAATCAATAATATTTGTAAAGAAAAATGGATAAAATATCAGCAGAAACTTTTAACAAATTTATTACAACTGAACACAGAATAAATTAATGAGTTAATTGTCGCTGTAACGCGAGATGAAATAAGACAGTCTTTAAGACGTCGGTCTGTTTATCTTTTCTCCAGACAAGACTCTATTGACAAGGGCGATAACTCTGAAATGGTCCAAGGGAGATAATTGCGTTTTCTTTAATTGTCCTAAGACAAACATATACACATACACACTTTTTTATCCATTTTATAACATCATATAAATTGACAGCATGGTTTCGTGGTATATTTCCAAAGAGGCGACGGTTGTCGTCTATACCCGAGCCAAGACAGGAGCCACACTACAAACTCACATAACCAAATGACGCCGACCAATCACAGATAAACTGAAATAGAATAACACTGCATAAACTCAACCAGAAACAGAGAGAGAACATTACAAGAAACCAAGAAAACTGAAACTATCAGAGTAGATAAGAAAAATCACATGATCTGTTTAAAATATGACATTCCAACAAAATGCCTATTTAATATAATATTCAATGAAAATGTGTCAAACTGCACCTTGTTTCACATCTATAACAAGTCTGGTGGCAAGGTATTAGTATGATGTTGCATCAGCACACTCACTAAATAGGTAATAAGTATCTTCGATGTCACGGGCGAGTGTCATCGGAGTGTCATCTGCCTAATTCAACTGTCGAGATGTAGTCACTTCAGTCCAAGATGGTTGGTAACAGGAAGGAGTGGGGGCTCTCTGCGACTGCCGTCGAGGGCTTTGTCACAGAAGCATCCAGCAGCGGTCCTACCAGGTTCAAAAGGTGGGGCGAAAAGAGCCAGAATTAGAGGCGGGCGTACGTGCAACCTATTACCAGAACTCCCACAAGATAAGTTCGTAAAGCCCGTTTTCGCAAACCTAAATTAACTTCCTCCTTTCTGAACTTTGAACTCACCATTTGTTGCATATATACGCCTTCATTTTTTCTCACAACTGTTTAAAACTTATATACGATTGTTGTTGTGTTCCTTCTCACAAAAGCTGTTGCCCTGTTTCTATTTTGCACTTACCTACATAATTGTTATTGCATTCTCACGTGCAAGAATTGAACTTTCTTCCAAGGATATTTCATCCCAACAGTACACAATGCTTGCAAATATCACAGAAAATTGAATTTCACCCAACTCTTTTGCCACAAAGTAGGCAGGGAAACTTAAAAAAAAATTTTTTTTTTTAACATAGTTCACCCCAAACAAGGCAGGACGCCACTGTAGACGTAAGGGGCTACTGAGAAAAAAGAAGAGGGGAAAAGGTAGGGGGGTAGTCAACCTAGATTGGGATCTGTGCAGCGAGATGTCTGTTTACATTAGTTTTAAACTTCAGCATGTCTGTACTGTCGGGGAAACAGGGGGCAGGAAGGGAGTTCCAGAGGCCAGCAACACGAGGAAAGAAGCTATTTGAGTAGAAGGCTCTCCGACATCCGGGGACCTCCACAGTGAATGAATGAGATTTAGTTGATTGTCGAGTTAGTCTAGTGAATTTAAGGCGGAGGGGGCACCAGAGTAGCCAGATCATCGGAGCATAATCTATTGAAGTATTTGTAAAACAAGCACAAGGATGCTACATTGCGGCGATGGGACAGAGGCTGAAGCTTGGTTGACAGTGAGGGACCTATTAGGTTCTTTTTGGGACCTTGTCAAGGAGAGAGAGACTAGTAGATAATGCACCAGCCCAGATGTGACAACAATACTCCATGCATGGGCGGATGGTGGCTTTGTAGAGATACAGGATAATGTCAGGTGAGAGAAGTTTACTAACACGGTAAAAGGAGCCAACCTTCTTTGCGGCAGCCTTGGCAATGTCTTCAATGTATTTGTTCCAATTCATGTTACCTGTGAAGGTTAGGCCGAGAAGTTTGAATGATGAACTCTCAGGTAGGATGTTATTAGCCATGACAATCGGTGGTTGGAGAGGTTCTTTGTAGTTATTGAAGGAAAGGAGCTTTGTCTTAGCGGCATTAAAAGTTACCAACCATTTGTGACCCCAATCCACTACAGCTTGGAGGTCATTTTCTAAGGATTCAGCCAATGCCTCGGATATGATTGTGTCGGTTTTGCCAACATGGCGAGAGTAAAGCGTGGTGTCGTCAGCAAATAAACCAATCTCAGACACTGTGTCATCAGGGAGATCGTTTATATAGATCAGGAACAACAGAGGTCCAAGGATAGATCCCTGAGGTACACCAGCATTTATGTCATGTTGCTTAGATGAACGGCCATCAAGGACAACCTGGATTTTTCTTTTGTCTAGGAAGGATCTAATTATATGAAGTAATTGCCCAGTAATACCGTATGAGCGTATTTTCAGGAAAAGCCCTTTATGCCATACCTTGTCAAAGGCCTTGGATATATCAAGCGCCACTGCCCTAGCTTCTCCTGCCTTGTCAAGTGTATGATACATGCGTTCAGAGATGACCGTTAGGATGTCCGCAGTAGATCGTGCTTTTCTAAATCCATACTGGCGGTCAGATAGAAGTTTAACATTATCTAAGTGCCTTACTATCGCTAGATTGATTAAGGATTCGAAGATTTAAGCAAAGATCGGCAGCAGACTGATTGGGCGATAGTTGTGAGGTTCGGTGCTATTCCCAGAACTCTTGTAGACTGGTACCACAGAGGCAATGTTCCAGCTATCAGAGAAGCAAGATTCAGCTAGGCATTTATTGTAGAGTTTGGAGAGGACAGGGGCCAGTTCAGCAGAGCATTTCTTTATTACTAATACTGGTATAAGATCAGGCCCACAAGCTTTGGAGGTGTCAAGGTTTTTTATGATGTCTCTGACCTGGGATGGGGTGATGACCAGGTTATCAAGTGTGACTTCGGTCTGCAATGGGAATTTGGGGAGGGGGTGGATTTTTGAGTCCAAGGTGGAGTTAGAAGTGAAGCGATGGGCAAGTAGTTCAGCCTTATCAGTGGTCGTGCATACGACATCATTGTGGTTTGATAGTGGGGGAATCGTTGATTAACCATTATTCACTACACTATTGTAGATTTTCCAGAAATCACGAGTACCTAGTTTCTGTGACTGGATGCGTTTTTTTGTTAACTTCTCTTCGCTTCACCTATCACGGCCTTGCAATTATTTCTTGACTCTATAAATTTATGTCTATTAGTAGCTGACTTGTGGCGGCCGAATTTACGGAATGCTTGTTGCCTCTTAGAAATGGCAGCTGCACATTCCGAGGTGAACCATTGGGGAGAGTGGGGCTTGCTAAAGAATTTTCGCATGGGGACATAGGCTTCGATGCCTGCTTTGACCCATTCAGTTAATTCGTTTGCACACTGGTCGGCAGGGAGTGAGAAGGTTTCCCTCCATGAGGCGTCACTGATGTGATCTCTGATTGACTCAAAATCAGCCTGCTCGTAGTATCTTGTTGTTTTGAGCAACGGTTCATCAGCTTTTGGACGACTTTTTAGGGTGATATGTATCATTAGCACTATGTGATCAGCATTCCCGAGTGGGCTATGAGCTTTCGTCACACAAGCCTCGGTCATTGAGGTCAAGAAAAGGTCTAGAAGTGAGACTTGTTTGTCAACTCGATCGGGGATGCGGGTCGGAAAATCGACAGTCTGAGAGAGGGAGTGAGCTAAGGAGAAATTATACGTAGAGTTGCCGGTTGCGTCAGTAAGGCTGGAGAATCCCAACCAGTCGCAGTGGTGGGCATTAAAATCCCGAAATACATGTATCTGGGCATTCGAGTCAATTAAGAGTGCTCTATCTATGCTTTCAGAGACAAAGTTTAGCAGAGTACAGTCCTGGGTCGACGGGGAACGGTATAAGAAATATAAGTAACTGACGCTGTGATGTATAGTACATCTAAAGCACATGTCTTGGTCATCTGATTCTAACCTATGTTCTCTAGTCAGGGGAGGGTGTTCCGAACATAAACTCTTAGCCCGTACATATGTTTGTCAGAGTCTTTACGATAAAGTGGGAGGTAGTCAGTCATGTCAAAGTGGTGAGAGGAGATTGAGGATTGAAGGTTAGTTTCACTTAGAGCTAGGATATCCGGGGAGTTTGTCAGGAGGAAGGTTTCTACGTCGTTGATGTTGGTTCTAAGTTCCCGGATATCTGTGAAGGAGAGCCTCAAGGGCGGAGGCGAGTGTTTTTTGTTGGGTGTCTGGTTTAGGTTTTATTTTATTTTTTTGTAATAACATGTTTGTTTTGATTATAGAGTGGGTTGGCCAAAGTGGGTACTTGTTTGGTGCCAATAAGCTCACACAACCAGTCCATTAGTCACGACCTGGTCACCTGGGGGTTTGTGGCCTCGGGAAAGCCCACCGGAGATAATTGACTAATAAACAAAGAAGGAGTGCAAGGGCCGGCGATAGGCAGAACCTACCTACTCCTTAAGCAATTGTAGGTTTGCAAACCGGATATTTTGTTTGAGATTCCAACTCTAGGAAGGTTGTCGATCAGGACTAAGAAGGCCTCCCTCCCCAACGGTTTTCTGCCACGGCGTAAATAGCTGGTAGCAAGGTTTTTTTGTCAGAGATTTCCTTCTCTTAGATGGATAGCCTTACAAGGTCTTACGGGTCCAACACTCCGAGAGGGGTAAAAATAACCTGCGCCCGTTTACTAGTCGGGTATTTCCTGGCCCCCGCAGGTTAATAAAAAAAAAAAATTAAAAAAACTACAGGTCAGCATGGAATTCCAAGATTTCATCAGTGGGAAATCAATAGACAGAGCATAAGGCACTATATATCAATAATTAAACACATTTAAGTCAAACACAGAATTTAGTACATTCATATAAGACATATTTAGAAAAAGGTGAGTACTAGAACATGGAAAAAAAAATGAAATAAAGAGCAAAGAATAAAAATAGGAAATAAAAGAAAATGCTTATCTCCATCAGATTTGAGGGGACCTTTTCAGTCGCACGTTTCGTCTGGAAATGAGGGTCATTTTAAGTGGCAGAAATTTGGCGTCGGGGTAGGGGGGTGGTTATCTTTTAAAGCAGTTGAAGACATTTTACTTCTTTTTTTTTTACTATTTAGTAAGGACGTGATTTCTATATTTTTTAATGTATTCTTCTCTTTATCATTCCTCTTTTTAGTTTTCTAACACTATAATCAATGATCATTACTTTGGTCTTCGTAACATTCACTCTCGGACCTTTACTTTCCGTAGCATTCCTACAAGTCTTTAACTTAACAAGTAGGTCTTCCATTGTTTCACAGGCAAGTACTAAATTATCAGCATACAGCATCACTTTCGGACAACCCAGTACAGAACCTTGATGTAGTCTGACTTTAACATGGAAGCTGTCACTATTTAGTGTTGCAAACTTTTGGATAAACCCATTTTTAGCCATTCGGAATCAATAACCTACATATCGTCTTGCTTAGTAACAAAACCAATATCAAGAAATATCTGTCAAGGGAGAAGGAATAGATAATTGTTCTTACACGCACACAAAATAGAACTAAAAACTTATAAAAGTTTAACCGAATATTATAGAGTTTTGAGACAACCAAGAAACGTTATTTCTTTCCTTTCTTTTTTTTCTTTTTTCTCTTCATTGATGTAGAGAAAAAAGAAAAAGAAAAAAGAAAGGAAATAACTCTTTGACAAGGCTGTTATATAAGCGAAAGTCTCAGACATATTTATGATAAAAATGATTTTATTCATTTTTATAAATATATATATATATATATATATATATATATATATATATATATATAAAAATAACGTTTCTTGGTTTTCTCAAAATTCTATAATACAATTCGAAAAACATTTCCCAAGGGATGTGTGAACCCCTTTTTCAATTCATAACTTTGTGTTTAAAAGTAATACAGTGAAATATGCTCAAATGTCAATCTTGCTAATATGTGTATATATGAAAAAGCCGACTTACCAAGATGTATGGGATCATATCAACAGAACTGGTTTATTTGGGTGAGGGGAAGAGAGAGAGACAGAGATATGGGGTAGATAAAGAGGATCTATTATGATATCACAATGTATTCTGAAATCCTTTGTATTTGTGTGCATTGGATTTGTCGAAAAGTGGGTTCTGTTTTGTTTACTGGACTCTGTTACGATTGTTTTAAACATTGATACCGTTGAAGGTATGCAACACTTATGTTTTAATTTTTATCTATTCTTTATTTTATTTTTTTAATATGGAAATCGCTCCAGACAAGGCATGAAGCAACTTCATGTAAGGAAATAAAAAATAAAAATACTTCAAGGTCAAAAATTTGCAAACAATAAGTGTGAGATGAATAGATTCCGATCCAGAAAACAGCAATTCTTCCTCCTTTGTCAGAAACAGCGCTCATGGAATGTGAGGACTTAAGGACAAAATAATAGAAGCTATAGTTATGAGCCTGCCAAAAGTAAACCCTACATCCGCAATGTAAAATGTACCAATGTTGGACCAAATGGGTCACGGGTCACCTAATTATATATTAAAATTTGTACAAAGCTGAGATTGTAATGTCTAAAAGCATTTTTGGTTTCAAGATTTTAAAGATATTTTTTAGTTTTGTTCCTTTTTGAGAATGTCAAATGCCAACCGTCTTAATTCCTAATCATTTAAAAATTTTTACAATTTTCAGGTTGATGAAAAAAGCGAAGAATATGAAAGTGTGTCCAACAAATTTCATAATTCCATGAAAGAATCTTCGATTATCAAAATAGAAAGAATTGAAAATGGAAACCTCTGGGAAAACTACCAATGGTAAGATCCATTGAATTTATGAAATTATGAATCTCATAAAAAAAACAAAAAACTAATAAATAATAAAAGAAACTAAAAACTAACTAAAGTAAACTTTGTTTGGTATGACTTGCGGCCTTACTTTAATGAGATAGCAAAACGGATTCACAGAAAGCCAAAGTACTTGTAGAGTTTTGTTTAAATATATAGAGGACAACTTGAGTGAAATAACGCAATTGACACTAAACATGAATACAGGAACACGTTTAAGAGGGGACCTGAATACACATGCACTGCAAAAGAACTTTCCCACGAACACCGTTTGGAACAGCTTTAAGCGGACAAATTGAACACACACAAATCGAAGGTAATGGCTGAATCCTTAGAAAATTACATGTAGTCAGTAGTAGAATGATGTCAAAAATGGATGGTTAATTTATTTAAAAAAAAAAATATTGCATTGTGTAAACTGGGTTACTATCTGATTTCATATTTTTATTTTAAATGTTATACCACAAGCACATAATCCAGGTTGTTTTGTGCTGCAACCCCCACATACACACACAGGGGAGTCATGCCCTCCATCCCCTTGATGGGGAAATTCATCTCAATTTCAGCTTCATTTCCCATTGGTTACTCAGATCCATGAAGCCAGCGCCCGAGAGATGAGCACTCTGGCCAGGCAATTTTTAATGGCCAGAGTGCTCACCTCTCGGGGGCTGGCTTTTCAAACCCCCACTTTCCCGACCAGACCTTGGGTCACATCTTACTTGTGGAAGTAAGATAAAAACTGGCTTTGTGCCTAACTCCTGGAGAGGAGTAAATAAATACTCAGATCCCTGAGAGGTTGAGAGTTAGAAAAAGAGAGAGAAAGAGGTGGGTAGCGAGAGAGAGAGAGATGGGGGGGGGGGTCAAAAGGTAGAGAGAGGGGTGGAAAGAGGTAAAGGTAGAGAGTTAAAGATAAAGAGAGGTAGTTCGAGAAAGAGAGAGCGGGTCGAGAGGTAAAGAGAGAGGGGGGGGGGAAGAATGAGAGGTAGATAGAGATAGGGGTGGAAAGAGTGAGAGGTAGATAGAGATAGGGGTGGAAAGAGTAAGAGGTAGATAGAGAGGGGGGGTTGAGAGGAAGAGTTTGTGTCTAAAATTAAATTGTTTTGTTCTTTTTTTAAACAGGAAGAAAAAGAAGATGCTAAAAGAGATGTCCCCGCTGAAAGACATAAAGGACGAGCGTTTATTCCATGGAACAAATTTTGAATCCGTCAAGGCAATTTGTAAGCAAGGCTTTGATGTGCGTTTAAGTGGAATTGCAGTTGGTTCGAAATATGGAAAAGGGATCTACTTCTCCAAGGATTCAGCCTATGCCCACAATTATACAATTGATTTTGATGGAGAATATAAGATGTTTCTTGCAAACGTTCTGCCTGGAGAGTTTGTCAAAGGTAAACCGATGTATGTCCGACCTCCTCCGAAGAATTCCGATGCGAATGATGGGAAACTTTATGATTCCTGTGTTGACAATGTCAGCGAACCAAAGTTACGTGTTATCTTTGCAAATGAACAAACCTATCCAGCTTATATAATCACTTATCATTTAACCAACTAAATTCCAAAAAACCACTTGCACTTTTTTACGGTCCAAAAATATAAGGCTTGATTTGTGGCCCCTTACTTTGCACTGAATAAAACAAAAAATGCTGATTTTTATGAAATTCCCTTAAAGTTATTAGCAGATCGACAGCTGTTATTTTTGGGTATCTAATTAAGTATAATTGATCTGAAAAAACATAATTCTCGAACATCAAACTCTTTATAAACCATTAGATTGTATTCCATAACGCTGTTCTGCATTGATCTATTGATCTTAATGTCTAACATGAAACGTGACCTTTTGGCGAGGAACAAAGTGTAGTATCTGTTCTGATATTACACTTCATCTTTCTTCTCTCGGTCATGAAAGAGAATTCCTTCTAGAATGAGGCAATTTAAATTTTTGTTCCAATCCAGAGTGACCCTTTTATGTGGAGCTGGATTTTCCTTACATTAAAAAGCGACCTTGTGTCTAACTCTGCCCTCGTGGGGAGGCAAGTAAATAGGAATATATAAAACTTGATTCCATATCAAAAGCCTCCCACAGAAAGCTGGAGAGTGCAATGTCAAAAATGTTTGGAAAATGGAAACATCCAAGATGATGAAAAACGGACTGAAAAATGTACATAATGAAAATAACTGAAATATTTCATCTCGGAAATATCGGCAAAGACAGAAAGAGGTTTTCTTTCTTTGAAATAAAAAGCAAAACTCATCTTTGTTAATGTTAGGTGGAAGTTCCAACTCCACATCCTGTGAAAAATATCGGATGGAAAACTTTTTCCATTGGTTAGTTTTACATCTAAATAAAAGAAAAATGACTAACCAATGGAAAAAGTTTTCCATCTAAATAAAAAAAAAGAAAAATGACTAACCAATAGAAAGGTTAGTCATCTAAATAAAAAAAAGAAAAATGACTAACCAATAGAAAGGTTAGTCATCTAAATAAAAAAAAGAAAAATGACTAAACAATCGAAAAGTTAGTCATCTAAATAAAAAAAAAAAGAAAATGGCTAATCAATAGAAAGGTTAGCCATCTAAATAAAAAAAAGAAAAATGACTAACCAATGGAAAAAGTTTTCCATCTAAATAAAAAAAGAAAAATGACTAACCAATAGAAAAGTTTTCCATCTAAATAAAAAAAAGAAAATGACTAACCATAAAAAAGTTTTCCATCTAAATAAAAAAAAAGAAAATGACTAATCAATAGAAAGGTTAGCCATCTAAATAAAAAAAGAAAAGACTAACCAATGGAAAAAATTTTCCATCTAAATAAAAAAAAGGACTAACCAATGGAAAAAGTTTTCCATCTAAATAAAAAAAAATAAAATAAAATAAAAAAAACGAAAAAGAGTTCCATACAGAACCAGTGAATTGTTAAAGAACTTTCTCCTTTAAAAAAGATTTTTTTAAATTGTTTTTATTTAAAAAAATTATCGAAAAGTCAAGTAAATTGTAATTTTAGTTTTGTAAATTATTTTGAGTGAAATGAGTTTTCGTTCTAATTTGAAGCAACATAGTTTTACTTCAAATCATGTTTCAGCAAAAAAAGAAATTAGATTAAAAACAGTAATTTATATGTAGTTGACTTATCTCTGAGACACGTTAAATTATTGTTTATTTACAGAAAAATGATGTCCATGTCAAAGTTATAGTTTCCAAAACAAAATGTCATTCAGTTATCTTCCTTTTTCAAATTGACCCTTTGAGCTTTGATTTTCTGAAAAAAATCACTAAGCGCGGAGCAGGGAAGTCAAAAAGGGAGATAACTGAAGATATCAGAATGACATTTCATGTTTCTGAAACTACAACTTTGACATGGAAGTCATTTTTAACATGTCTCACAGATGAGTACTTATTTTCTTACCTTCTCATGAGGGCAGAGTTAGACACAAGGTCGGCTTTTAATGTTGGGAAATATCTAACTCCCTTAAAAGTGTTACTCTGGATTGGGGAAACGAATTAAAATTTCCTCAGTCTAGAAGTAATTTTTCTTTCACTGACAGAAAAATAAAGTTTAATATTCAAACAGATACCACACTTTGCTTTTAGCCAAACGAGTTAACTAGCTATTACTGTTATTAATCTTTTTTTGTTGTTGCTAAAACATGGTTTTGAGTAATTCTAAGTTCTTCAAGAATAGTGCCGAAATCAATTTCACTCAAAATAATTTACGTGACCCCCTCAACATTCAGTTCGACAATGGCTTTGATGCTGTCAAGCTGAGCTATGGTTCTCCTTAGTCCTAAGAGGTTCACCTTCCCGGGCTTTATCTTTTCTTTTAGAAGGGCTTAGTTTATTGCTAATCGCTTGAAGCTCCCTTATCTGATGGGGCTTCTCAAGTATTTTGTGTAGGTAAATAATCACTAAAATAAGAATATACTGAAAAGTCGTGTATTATGGCCCCCTGTCTTCTCTGCAGAAATTCCTTAGGTTTCTTCGAAATCTTTTTTATATTAAATAATTTGAATAAATGCAGAAATTCACTAGGTTTCTTCAAAATCTTTTTTTATATTAAGTAATTTGAATAAATGCAGAAATTCCCTAGGTTTCTTCAAAATCTGTTTTGATATTAAGTAATTTGAATAAATGCAGAAATTCATCATGATATTTTCATTTTTTTTTTAATAGTTTGAATAAATCGAAAGCAAGTGATCAAAAATGTTGTAAAATGCATATTTTTGTAAATGTATGTATAAAAAATGTATGTATAAAAAATGTATGTATAAAAACGTGAACAAAAAGAATTGAAAATATGTAACTTCCTGTTTAATCCTAAATCTTTTATTTTTTGAGAGAAAAAAAAACACACACATTCAAAGGTTTTTCTTTTTAATTCTTTCAATTATTTTCAAAGTAGGCCCCTTGTGCTTGCACACACAGCCCACCGATCCATCCACTGCCGGAAACACCTCTGCAAGTCTTCTTTTGCAATGGTGTTACTCTCTGCCGTTGCATTCCACATTATCTCTTTTTTCGCACCCTCTCAACAACAGCTGCACTCCGAGCAGTTTGGGGCCTGCCAGAACGCTGGTCACTCTCCGCTGATGTGCGGCCATTTTTGAATTCGTTTAACCACTCCTTAATTTGTGTTACACATCACATCTTCTCCAAACACCTGCTGAATTTAATGCGACGGCGGATATGAACACCATTCTAAAAGAAGACTTCCAGAGGTGTTTCCGGCAGTGGATCGAGTGTATGCAAGGTAAATATAAAGTTGATGTCACACTTAAAAGAAATTTTTTTACCTTTTCAAAATTGTAATTTTTCCCTTGAAAATATTTCTGAATAAAATTTACAACAAAAAACAAAAAAAATCAGTCTTTGTATTTTAATTCTGGTAAAACAATTATTTTGTTTGTTTTCTTTTGGCCCATGATTTTATAAAATCTAAAAAAAAAAGAAGCCGTTCAAATACTAATATGCTACTACGTTAATTCCTTCGTTTTGTGTCACACTTGTCTGTTTCTTAGTTTGGGCACGGCCGTCGTAACGTAGGCTGTGGCTTGGACTCGTTTCTTTCGCTTTCCAACTATTGATGTTTTTATTCTCCTGTCGCCAATGGGGGAGGGGGGAAGCCACCCCCCCTTCCATGTTGAGTTATCTAACTTGTATTAGTTATCTAAGTTATATTCCATGAAAAATGCCAGTATACTGAAATCCTATGCCCTTAATAGGGATAAGATGAAAATTCATATACACTAAATGTACAAAAGCAAGGAAATTCCCAAATTTTTACACTTTTATTGTCATTAATTAAAGGTATAATTACATATCAACCAAACCATCTCATTATCACATCACTACAGTATAAATCTCTATGCATGAGTGGATGAAGTGTGTGAGATGCGCTGAAGAAAAATTCCTACAAGTAAAATACATAGCCCTGTTGTGCTCGCATACCCTTAATGACAATAAAAGTGTAAAAATTTGGGAATTTCCTTGCTTTTGTACATTTAGTGCATATGAATTTTAATCTTAACCCTATTAAGGGCATATGATTTCAGTATACTGGCATTTTTCATGGAATTTCACTACTTTTGTAAAGGCTATGCCTCAATACAATGCCTTCTCATAAGGTTTTTTTGAATTTTCTGGAAACTAAGATATATGGTAAACTGAAATTAAAATGCCACCAACTAGACCCTAGAACCTCTATCTCTGCCAAAAATCAGCTGAATCCATCAAATAGTTGATGAGATACAGGGTGGCACATACGCACGCACATACCCCCAGATAACACAAAATCATGCCTGACCTTTCTGGATCTCTGGGTTGCCTTGACTAATGATGCTGAAATTCTACGCACTTATAGAACCTATCAAAAAAAAAATTTGTGCAAAGTTTTTAACTAATTTGGTTTATTGGTTTTTGAGTTATGATTGATCAAAGAAATTAGGTTTCTAGCATAGGCCGTTTTTGAAGTCTATTAAGGGATAGAGCGCTCTCGCGCCTCCCTTGATTTCTTGGTGCATGGACTTTAGAGTTATGTCCCTTGCTTTTTGTTTATGTTCTCTCTGGGTGTGTCAGACTGACGAATGGACAGAGATACTTGGACACATCCTATACTACATGCATTTCTCACAGGTGCAGATAAATGAGTCGAAAACACGACAAACAAAGAAAAAAAAAAGAACAATGATCATCGTTAATGTAACACTATCTATGACAAGAAGAAAAGCGTTGTAATTTGTTATGGTTGCAGGTGCGTGCGTATGTGACATTTTGTACATTAAAAGTTCAATCACAACGGGATAAATTAGTAATAAATCAGAAAGTTCTTATCCAGTTTTATTGTCTTTTGTGAAATTGTCTTTTGTGAGTGGTAAGCCACAAATATGAAGAAATAAAAAAGATGAAAACGATTCTATGTAGATCAACAATAATAATGATTTATTTAACAATTTACAAATATGAAGAAATAAATGGATGAAAACGATTCTATGTAGATCAACAATAATAATGATTTATTTAACAATTTACAAATATGAAGAAATAAATGGATGAAAACGATTCTATGTAGATCAACAATAATAATGATTTATTTAACAATTTACAAATATGAAGAAATAAATGGATGAAAACGATTCTATGTAGATCAACAATAATGATGATTTATTTAACAATTTACAACTGGGAGAATTACTATGAAAATGAGGTTTGCTAAGCCGATGTTGTTAAGTGTCTCCATTTGAATCTTCCTCATTGTTGTCTGATGTCTTTGTTATCGTCAATTCCAGGGGCAGGTAACCCATGCTTCCAAATGTTTCTTGGCAAGAGAGATAATTTTAGGGTACAAGAATTATTTCCCTTTACATATAAAAAATATTCAATTTTCCTGTAAATATAAAATGTTTAAAAGTATTATTAGGTAGCATGTATCCACCTAACAGTGACAATCCATTTTATCGACTTATTTTCCTTCATCAGGGTCTGACGTTTTCTGGCAGCCTGCAATCTTAGTATTTAAGCTTAGTGGTCTTGAGGATTCATTCCATTCAAATTCCACTGTCTTGTTGATAGTTTGCATCCAACTTTCATCCGCCCTTCCACCTCAAGGTCTCTGCATTTTCATATCCAAGAGTCGCTCGTCTAAATGTGGCCAAATCAACGCAGCCGACTAATGATGAGGAGTTCATAAACATTTTCTATATTCAACCTTGCAAACACGATATCAGAGCTGATATGCCGGGTCTGATCTGACCCGACGTTGCATATCCATCTGATCATTGCTCTGTCATTACACTGAAGATATAGGAGTGGGGACTGTGTGGAGACGCACACCTTATGTTAGATAACGCATCTATTCGAGACGGGTTTGACTTACGCGGTTGTAGTGGAGTCATCCCGTGCAGTTCGGTTCGATGTGTTCCCACGGATGCACGGTGACAACTGACGTAACCTTAAGGTTACGGGAGGTCAGAAAGTTGACATCACACCTGCGTGTTGATCGCGAGATTTGGTAGCGAGAGTTCGGCGTGGGAGAATTAAATCAAGATGGAATCAGTCATTGGCTTGGGAGCGAAGAGTCGACAATGCCAAATATGTAGCAGTACGAGAAAGATTCCGAATGACGGGAATGTAAGAGCCTAAAACAGAATCTTCCACACTCCTATTTCTCAAGTAATTAAGAATATTAACTAGTGAACTAGTTAGCGTAAACTTCTCTCTCGATCGCAGCGAACTCGTTCAGGTCGGCCAATTAAAGTAGTTAAATAAAAGCGGCTCTTTAAAACAGAAAAAGACTTGTCGTAAATCTAAGAAGTTGATTTCAGAATGGAGACAAAAGCCCGAAAAGAATGATGACAGCGGTGTCGGCGGCGAGGATTATGATGAGCGACGATCAGTAGCAGTCCCGACAGTAAATAGTTGCAGAAGAAAAAGGAGCGCAAATAGTCACATGGCAGAAACAAGCATGTGGACAATGGCTGCCGGAGACCACGAGAAAAGAGAGAGAAGAAACAAGGTTAGTAAGGCAGTACTAATAGTAGCGACGACGGCGATCGAGAATCGGATCTAAGTAAATACAACATATCGTCCCCTTTGAATTAACAGCAAAGTTCTACGAGAACCAAAAGAGTTTGGTGAGGCCAATAACAACACAATGTAACACTTACCTTCATACAGCATCACACTCCTAACAAAACTACTGTATCGCCCCCCCCCCCCTGATTTTACCCTAATAGTACAACTAAACTTTCAACCACCTCCAACATTCAACATATTCCCAAAATAACTGAAGAAGTCCACCACAATGCAAAGTCGGCAGTCAAGTGAACGTGTCTGTTCCCAGACATCATTTACATTAATAGTTTGAGTTTCATGCCAGCTTTCCGGACAAGCCACTTCACTTTTTGTGAACCAATTGTAGCAGCCATACAACTAGTAGCGACTTTTATGAACCAATTGTAGCAGCCATACAACTAGTAGCGACTTTTATGAACCAATTGTAGCAGCCATACAACTAGTAGCGACTTTTTGTGAACCAATTGTAGCAGCCATACAACTAGTAGCGACTTTTATGAACCAATTGTAGCAGCCATACAACTAGTAGCGACTTTTTGTGAACCAATTGTAGCAGCCATACAACTAGTAGCGACTTTTTGTGAACCAATTGTAGCAGCCATACAACTAGTAGCGACTTTTTGTGAACCAATTGTAGCAGCCATACAACTAGTAGCGACTTTTTGTGAACCAATTGTAGCAGCCATACAACTAGTAGCGACTTTTATGAACCAATTGTAGCAGCCATACAACTAGTAGTGACTTTTTGTGAACCAATTGTAGCAGCCATACAACTAGTAGCGACTTTTTGTGAACCAATTGTAGCAGCCATACAACTAGTAGCGACTTTTTGTGAACCAATTGTAGCAGCTATACAACTAGTAGCGACTTTTTGTGAACCAATTGTAGCAGCCATACAACTAGTAGTGACTTTTTGTGAACCAATTGTAGCAGCCATACAACTAGTAGCGACTTTTATGAACCAATTGTAGCAGCCATACAACTAGTAGCGACTTTTTGTGAATCAATTGTAGCAGCCATACAACTAGTAGCGACTTTTTGTGAACCAATTGTAGCAGCCATACAACTAGTAGCGACTTTTATGAACCAATTGTAGCAGCCATACAACTAGTAGCGACTTTTTGTGAACCAATTGTAGCAGCCATACAACTAGTAGCGACTTTTTGTGAACCAATTGTAGCAGCCATACAACTAGTAGTGACAGCCGTCACTATGATTTTGAATCTGTGCTTACTTTCTAAGCTCGGCGCTGATTGGTGCAAGCATTTAACTTCTTTTCTGGCTTGACCAATCAGAGGCCATCTGACCACACGACAAGAGATTATAAAAGGAAGCACCAGCTAGACTCTTACCTTTTCCGGCCAAGAGACCTAACAGCAGGATGACTCGTCCCACGGCGCTACTACCTACCCCCAACTTCTCTACTTGGGACACACAAAAACCTCCCGGCCCATCTAGCCCTGGGTTCGATTTCGACAAGAAGACCCAAGATTCCAACATGGCTACCTCTGCCGACACACGTGAACTACTTAATGCAACATGCACACATACTTATATACATTGACATTGCTTGACTTCCACACCTGTGTACTGTACAAACATTCCTCATATATGAACTCTTTTCTCTTCCCTACTAATGGAACTTTTATTTAACGCCATGTGGACTTTCTAACCTTTCCTCTTCGTCCGTAATCATGGGCGCGTTCATTCACTAACACCCTTCTCTTTCATTTCTCCCTTTTTATTCTCCATTAACGCAGACGCCCAATAAAGTTGTCATATACATAATAGAAATGGACTTCGTCTCATTTCTATACCATAATGTGCATAGATTGCATCCTTTTCTTGCGCACAGCACATGAATATTGACCAGTATCTTTTAGCTGTTGTAGTTCTCAGCCATTGACCATCACTTTTGTCTTTGACAAATTCATCCTCAATCCTTTGGTTTCCATACCACTTTTTCACATTCTCAATTTCTCTAGTAATTGGTCTATTTGTATCTGCCATGATTACCAGGTCGTCTGCATACAACAACTCCCATGGGCATTCTGTATAGAACTCTCTGGAAAGGGTTTCAGAAACAAGGATGAATAGAAGGGGTTGAGGACAGAACCCTGATGAGAGCAAACTTTTATGCTGAAATCGTAACTTTGGTGGGAATTATGTTAAATATATTTCACAAGAGAATAATGGGTTATAGGAAAATATAGCAGTCATGTTAACATGCTGTTGGCATGTCGATGCTGCCTTGTCATTCTTAGTGATAATGGTGGTTAAGTTCAAGTTCAGCATGTGGCTGTAGCCTTCTTGTTGTTGTTCGTTTTACAAAAGGAAAAATAAGGAAAGTTACTCCTTTGACGAATAAAAAAATTAGTTAAGACTTGGGCGTTTTTATTGGTACGAAAGTGTCAGTCAAGGGTGTCGTAGTTTCATGTGGTATTGTAGACATCTTGGTTCAACCTGCTTTTTTCTCTCTTCAAACCGGTGCTTTTATAGACAACTTTGTAGAAAATTCTAGATTCAATCGTTTCTTGGCATGCATGCATTTGATTGGTCATTCTGTGCATAGGCGGTTAAGTCACGCCTGCACACTTCATTCGAATTGCTATATACTCTAGATGTGAACATCTCAAAATAGCTTGTTTTTTTTTGTAATTTACAAAATAAATGAATGCTCACAGATTCATTAAATTTGTACTTCTAGCGATGATGAATGTTCACAGATTCATTAAATTTGTACTTCTAGCGATGATATTTTCTAGCGATGATATTTAAAACTGAAGCATAACCAACAGACATAACATCTCAGAGATGTCAGGACACGTGACGTGATTGTTCGAAAGCTTTTAACTGTTTGATGAAAAAGGTGCGGCTCTTCACAGTCAAGGCGAACCTTGAAGTCTTGTTGGACCACAATTTGCTGATAGAAGTGAGAATGGATTGCCATTGCGAGCCAGGAGGCCCCAAATCTCCAGGCCTGGTATGCAAAGATGCAGAACCTTCTTAGATTTATGGGTGACAGGCTCTGCCAATCTTTGGTTATAGCATTTAAAAATATTCATTTTTTAAGATCAAGGAATAAGTAGGGAGTTGGGCAGCAAGGAGTTTGTTTATATTACCTAACCCTGTTATGATTTTAGATCTCGTTTTGATCTGAAGACGCCGTCATACTGTCTGGCATGTGTTACCATGACGACCGCCATCCAAGTCGGCCTTATTTACCTGATTCCCGACCGCTTAAAAGTGGAATCCCAGGCACTGGGAGGCGTTCTGTGATCGCCACAGTGGCACAAAAGTCTGTAAACATAATCATGTTTACTACCACGAAATTACGGGCTGACCGATCAACTACCGCGATTACTGTGGCCAAAAATAGTACCACAAACAAACACAGTTTTCTGGAGTCAACGGCCATTATTGGTCTTCTCCCCTGCGAGCCAAGAGTCTACAACTACGTCCGCCACTTTCACATAAAAACAGCTGGGCCCAGTGAACAAGAGGAGTTTTTTTTCTTTTACAGGAAGGAGAGATATAGAAGGGGGGGGGGAAATCTGGAATCAGCCAAGAACACAAGAATAGCGACGTTCGGTCCTCCTCAAACAACGACGAGAAAAACCCAGCAACTTCAAGTACCAAATAACAATCGTCGACTATCACAACAATTTCGTCTGCTAAACGCCATTGAATCAGCGACGCTGAACACAACTATTCGCACTACTGCTACACCGCGTCCTCCAGCGCAGACGACTTCTCTACACCGCAACTATTACTGCTTCTACCACTGCTCGCTCGGCTCACAAATTACTACTGCCCACCAAGACTTCTCGACGACTACTGACATTCACTCCAATTCCAAAATAACTTATCGGAAAATAAACCATAGTATTTTTCCAATTTTAATCCCGTGTTGTTCGTTCATTTCTGCTTGTCACCATACGCTTACAGTATTATAACAACCCCGAAGCAGAAAGGGAAACCAAAGGCAAGCGGTCCAATAAAAGAAGCTTTTAGAGTAGAAAGTTTTCCGGCATCTGGGGACCTCTACAGTGAAGGGATGGAATTTTGCTGCTTGTCAGGTTGGTTGAAGGTATTTACGCTCAGGGGGTCCAAGCGCAGTAAGTTCGTTGGAGCAAATTCTGTGGAAGTACTTGTAAAACAAGCACAGGGATGCAACATTGTGGTGATGGGACAGGGGATGGAGCTTGGTAGACAGTGTGAGATCTATTAGGACTTTTTGTATCCTGTCCAAGAGGGAGAGACTAGTGGTTGGTGCACCAGTGCAGATGTGGCAACAACAATACTCGATGCACAGAGAAACTGTTCCACTGCCGATTGTGATTGAACTAAAGGAGGAGGGCTGCCTTCTTAATCACGATCCCTGGACATTGAAATAGTCTCCCAAGTGATGTAATAAATGCGCCAACAACGCATCAATTCAAGGTGAAATTGGACACATGCTGGACTACTGTATTCTTTTCTGTGTCAATTTCTACCACTCTTTCCCTATATGGAAACTGAAGCAGGCTTGTTTTATATTTTGTGAAATTTATTGAATTGAATTGAAATATCACATGTGTGTGTCTGTGTGTGTGCGTAAATAATCGTGATTTGTAAAATCTAAAAAAATCGATTGAAATCGAGTAAAATTAAAATAAATAAAATATCGATTAATAAATGAGTAATTTATTTAAGAACAAAAAATGCAATGAATAAATTGTAAGTTTAAAACTCTTATTAAAAAAATAATGGTGCTTCTTACATAACATTCCCAGGTAAAAATGCTAAAAATCAAATTGTATAAAATACATACTTATTATGGTGAAAAAAAAAACAAAACAAAAAACAAAACCGATAACTAAATTTCATGGAAAACTATCCAGTAATTAAAAAAAAAAAGTATTATTTAAGAAATTCAAATTGTCATCATATAAGTAGATGACTTCAGAGCGCTGGCATTTTTTAAAAATATCAAGGTAAACCAAGAGCATTAATCGCAAAGCTACTCCAATTTGTCGCCAGGGGGCGTTCTTCTCGAGATGTCAAATTTAGCAATTTATGAAAGATAAGGCAAAAAAGTGCATAAAAAAACAGAATAATTTATTAAAACAGAGAACGGGTTAAGATTAATGACGGTTATTCCTGGACAGAAATCGCCTTATTAAGGATATAAGAATCACAGCATCTCTGGATAAAATGATGTATTTCAACTAAAAAAAATGCATTGAAGGAAAAAATTGAATATCTTAAATAAAAAAAAACAACTACACTGTTTTCTGTAAAATTTGGTTACCGTTTTATTCACCTTAACAAGTAAGTATTTTCAAAAAATTACAATTTTATTTAGTGTGTTTAGCGGCGCGTGTTATGCAAGAAGCACCAAAATAATAATTACCCCCCCCCCCCCCCCCCGTATCTTTAGCTCTGGGATTATTATTTATAAATTTAAGGTTTAAGCCCCCTGCCTTCAATAAAATTCGAAAGTATTTATGTGATTTAAATTTACGTCTGATCAATTTTATTGCAAAACCGATTAAAAATTTTTTTTATATAACCTTCATTGAATTATATTTCCGAAATTGTAAATAGAAGCGGAGAGAAAAGACAAAAAAAGTGTGTGCGGGGGGTGGGGTGGGGTGTGGGTGTCAATGAACGAAAGAAAAACGAAAGTAAAAACACTCCCGGGCAACGGCGGTTAAGTAAAACTAGCTTTCTAAATGAATAAATATGAAAGTCAAAACATTCAACTTTACACAATAGACTCATCATCTTTTTTTTAAATACTGCTTATGTATATGTGACATCATTTGCATATTGGTTTTTCAAAAGGACATTTTATTAATTAACTATTATTTGTTATTGATTTCCAATTCAATGATTGTTTTGATTTTAATATGACAAATAGTTTTGTTCTTCAATAAAGTTTTACAGTGAAACCTCGGGTTTCAAACATGATTCATTCTGAAAAGCTGTTCAAAAACCGAATCATATTTTCCCATTCAAAATAATGTAAAAGAGATTAATTCGTAATTCCTCCATAGATACCTTTTTTTTTTTTTTTTTTTTTTTTTTTTAGATATTTACAAATCATTAATCATCAGTTATAATATTGTGTTCAATAGTAATGTCCCCCTGTGGCTTAGTGGTTAACAACGTGGACAGAAGATCAGGGTGTGCCGGGTTCGAATCCAGTTCGTTCCACAGAAACACTTTCATCAAAACCCACACCCATAAATAAAATAATGTATAATATAAAACCTTATTTCGTGCAAGGGAAATAACTCTGGCTGACTAAGAGATTTATCATTTTTGGCTCTTGTATAGATCGAATACACGAGCGAAATTTATTTTAGAAGAGTGCTAATGGTGTAAGGGGCAGTAACTCTCTTTTTTAGTACGCAATGTCTTCGAAAATGGAAATATCCATTTTTTAAATAAGAAGTCATGCAAATTCAATTAATAGAACATTTTTCGAAGAAATAACAATTTGAGAAAATCAACAGTATATTGATAGAACATTTATTGAAGAAAATAGAATTTGGGAAAATCAACAGTATATTTTTTCATTTCAAAACCAGCAAAACGAACAGTCCTATTGTTTTGATTAACATATTTTTTTATAGTTCAAAATATTAAATTATCGCAGATATTGGCTCTTGTATAGATCGGGTCTTCGAAAAATGTTCTATTAATTGAATTTGCATGACTTCTTATTTAAAAAATGGATATTTTCCATTTTCGGAGACATTGCGTACTAAAAAAAGAGAGTTACTGCCCCTTACACCATTGGAACTCTTCTAAAATAAATTTCGCTCGTGTATTCGATCTATACAAGAGCCTCATTTTTTTTCAGAAGCGAATTTGGCGTGACGAACGTAATATAGTTGCTATATTACGTTGGCCACGATTTGGCTGGCTAAAACCAACGCAACTTAGAGGAATTGTACTTTTTTATTAAAATGTTGAAATGGAATTTAAAAAATTAAAACTGTCGACTTTTTTTATGTAACAAAGTTTATAACATTAATTACAAAAAACAAAGAAAATGTTTTTGTTATTAATGTTACATACAAAAAGCCGTCAGGTTTCTTTAATAACAATTCTACTCACTCTGCAACTATCGTCGCATTTTCTAAGTTGCGTTGGTTTTTAGCGTTTCAAATTCTCTTCTGGAAAAAGTGATAAATCTCTTAGTCAACGAGTTATTTCCCTTGCATCAGTGCCGTATTCTACAATATATATATATACACGAAAAATTGAAAAAAAATGGCGCACTTGTAGAATACGGCGATGAGGAACATGTTATATGCTGATGATGCAGGCATTGCTACTCACACTGAGGGGGAGCTTCAATTACTTATGAACCGCCCCTCTATTGCCTGTAAAGATTTCGGCCTGATCATTAGCCTTCCAAAGACTAAAATACTGTCCCTGGGCTCAACAGGTAAGCCCTCTATCAAAATTGACAGCTTTGAGCTGGGTGTTGTTGAAGACTTCCCATATCTTGGCTCAAACATCTCGGATTCTCTCTCGCTGGATACGGAAATCAACAAAAGGATTGGTAAAGCAGCAGGTACCTTGTCTAAGCTAAAGGATCGAGTCTGGGAAAACTCCTTACTCAAAGCCAGCACAAAAATGTCAGTGTACAATGCTTGCATTATAAGCGTCCTGCTGTATGGCAGTGAGACATGGACACCCTATGCTAAACAAGAGGAAACGTTGCAGATATTCCATCTTAGAAGCCTGCGTTTCATCCTAGGTATCAAATGGGAAGACAAAAAGGCAAACATTGAGGTGCTTGAAATAGCTGGTATGAAATCCATGTACACACTACTGAGGCAACGCTGACTGAGATGGTTTGGTCACGTTCACAGGATGGCTGATGGCAGAATTCCCAAAGATCTCCTTTATGGAGAGTTAAAGGAAGGAGTGAGAGACCATGGTCGCCCTCTTCTAAGATACAGGGATGTCTGCAAGAGAGACATGAAGGCCATTGACATCGATCCATAATCTTGGGAAAGCCTTGCCTCTGACAGGGATAAATGGAAAAAAACCCTCAAACGACAGTTTGACATCGGGGAGGCAAAGTGGAAAATAAAAGCTGCTGAAAAGCGTGCAAGGAGGAAAGAAAGGGCAAAAGCAAGTGGGCTTCCTCAGCAACCCTCCCACTTCATATGTGACAACTGTGGCAGAGACTGCAAGGCCCACATAGGCCTTCTCAGCCCTGATCGAGCCAGTATGCCCCTTGGGACATTGACACCACTGACAGGACTCTAAAAACTGGAACTAGCCAACAAGATCTGCAAGTGCCATTCATGGTCGGACACGACCGACGAAGGCCTACTACTACTACTATATATATATATATATATATATATATATATATATATATATATATATATATATATATATATATATATATATATATATATATATATATATGAAGTTAATAAAACTAAAATTCATTGTATGGCGTTCTAATTACTCATTATTATTTTTAATAATTCATATTACCATATAAACAATGATTTCTAAAACAAGAACAACGTTTTTAATTACAATTTGCACTGCCACGTGCCATCCTTGACTAACGAGACTCTCATCCCAAATTCGTTTCAACAACACACGGATTGCCAAAGGCGAGATGAAAAAAAAAAAATTAAAAAAAAAAGGTATTTTAATATATCTTTATTTGAAATTCTGACGAGGAAGTATATCTTCGAAAATGAAATTGAAAAAAAAGAAAAAAAAAGTTAATAAAACTAAAATTCATTGTATGGTGTTTGCTCATTATTATTTTTAATAATTCATATTACCATATAAACAATGCTTTCTAAACAAGAACAACATTTTTTATTTATTTACTTAATTTTATTTTTTAGAAACGTTATTATAATTAAACGTAAATAGAAGATAACATATTTTGCAAGGTGCACAAAGGGAGACAGATAACCATGAAGGCTGTCACTTTTATGTGTTTTGATTTAGTGTTAATTTTGGGGGTACTTTTAAAATAAGTGTTGGTGCTTATACAGATTAGCGTACATATGAAAAACGCTGAAAATCGCAGTTCCAATTAAATTAACCGGAAAACTCTTTGATATACTTATGTATCAAGGAAAAATAGGTTTCTACACTAAAAATTAGCAAAAACTATCGAGTAGAATTGTAATAAAAAAATAAAAATCTGTTATATCGTTTAATCAGGTTCGGCAATTGAAAAAACACGAAATTCAGGTGGAGATAACTCAGTCTGTCATATTAACAAGTATTTGGTATTCACCAAAAGTACGATGAAACTGATTTTTATTTTTAATTAAAATTATACTCGATCATTTTTCCTACTTTTTGGTGAGGATACTTATTTAAATCTGCTGCGTAAGTATATAATATTGTTTTTTTTTTGTGGTATTGATAATTTAATACGGACGCTTCTCTGTACAAGCACCTAAGTTTGAAAATACTACGTTTGAAAAAAGTACTTAACTTTTTTCTTTTTTTTACATAAACCAATTTGAAATATTTAATGTTTCTTTGTTTCTTAGTTTCTCACAATTAGAACATTTTGAAAATAATCCCCGTTAACGGAAGGGCACCCATTTTTCTTCTCATTTTTTAAAAGGATATTTTATGCTTTAAATAATTGTTTCAATCAAATCAATTATTTATCAAAGCCATCTTTGTAGCAAACTATTATTATGTAAGGGAGGCAATTTTAATAAAAATGTTAAAGTTGTCTCCCTTGCATCTTTAACCGAATAACAAATAATTTTTTATTTAAATTAAAATAAATCTTTTATTTTAACACCACATTATCAATTAAGAAAAACGAAAGAAAAAAAATGTCAGAAAATAAAATGCGAGGCCAATTTCACTAATTTGGGACTCTTCATTTATTAGGACCATCTTGTTTATTTACTGGCTTGCATTACAGTCGAGTCGGGTCACTTCTCATCGGCCCACCCCTTAGATCAGGGGGGTTTCAACCTTTTTCCCGTTAAGTACCCCCTGAGTTATAAATCCATCCCCCGAACCCCCAATAATGTGACAATGAACATAATGGTAATTTATTGACTAACTCATTATACTACAATAATTCTGCAAATGATATATATATATATATATATATATATATATATATATCTTCGAACACATTTCAGTGCTCCGTTGCATATAGGTTTGAGTGCTCGGTCGGTAACACACTTTGAAGAGTGCTTGTTCGAATCACTAACGTTTCTTTGATTTTTTAAAATTAATACAATATATTTATTTTTATTCTTTTTGAATTATTACTTATATATTGATATATGTTTTTTCTAAGCCAATAATGAAAGCAACTTTATGAAGGCACAGCCACACAGAATTTCATAATCTGCAACTATTACGATTTTAAATACCTCTTTCATCAGCAATCTAAATACCCCTAGAAATCTTGTTGTGAACCCCTGGGGGTTCGCAAACTCAAGGTTGAGAACTCCTGCTCTAGATAATGAGTAAACATTCGTGGGAGTCGCGATATGTCTTGAATTCGAATTATGTGAGCGTCACAGATTCAGATGTGGGGCTTCCATGGATGAGCTTAGTCTGCATCAATTCTCTTGTTGACGAAATACAAACAGGCAGCAATGAAGGACATCATCAGATGAGGTCTGGATACAATTGGGTTTCTTTTACAAATCGAACCGGGAGGCCTCAATTCTGGTGATAGGAAGCGACCGGATGGGATTACTATTTTACATTTTAAATATCAAATATATTATCATTAAATATTATCAGATAATAATTATCATTAAATATTATCATTTAATAATTGCCATTAAATATTATCATTAAATAATTATCATTAAATATTATACAATAATATATTATCAAATAATATATTATCATTAAATTTTAAATATATTATCATTAAATATTATCAAATAATAATTTTCATTAAATATTATCATAAATAATTATTATTAAATATTATCAAATAATACATTATCAAATAAAATATTGTCATGAAATATAAAATATATTACTATTAAAATAATTATCATTAAATATTATCATTATATAATTATAAAATCATCAAATAATATTTTATCATTAAATATTAAATATATTATAATTAAATATTATCATTAAATAATTATCATTAAATATTATGATTAAATAATTATTATTTAATAATTATCAAATAATATATTATCAAATTATGAAATAATATATTATTATTAAATATTAAATATATTATCATTAAATATTATCATTAAATAATTATCATTAATATGATCAAATAATATATTATTAAATTATCAAATAATATATTATTGTTAAATATTAAATATATTATCATTAAATATTATCAAATAATAATTATCATTAAATATTATCATTACATAATTATCATTAATATTATCAAATAATATATTATGAAATTATCAAATAATATATTATCATTAAATATTAAATATATTATCATTAAAATAATTATCATAAAATATTATCAGTAAATAATTATTATTAAATATTATCAAATAATATTTTATCAAATTATCAAGTAATATATTATCATTAAATATTAAATATATTATCATAAATATTATCAAAAATATAATTATCATTAAATATTATCATTCAATAATTACTATTACATATTATCATTAAATATTATCAAATGATATATTATCAAATTATCAAGTAATATATTATCATTAAATATTAAATGTATTATCATTAAATATTATCGAATAATAATTATCATTTAATATTATCATTTAATAATTATCATTAAATATTATCATTAAATAATTATCATTAAATAATTATCAAATAAGATATTATCAAATTATTAAATAATATATTATCATTAAATATTAACTATATTATCATTAAATATTATCATTAAATAATTATAATTTAATATTATTAAATAATATATTATCAAATTATCAAATAGTATATTATCGTTAAATATTTAATATATTATCAATAAATATTCTCAAATAATAATTATCATTAAATATTATCAAATAATAATTGCCATTAAATATTATCATTTAATAATTGTCATTAAATATTATCATTTAATAATTGTCATTAAATATTATCATTTAATAATTGTCATTAAATATCAAATAATATATTATCAAATTATCAGATAATATATTATTATTAAATATTAAATATATTATCATTAAATGTAATCAAATAATAATTATCATTAAATATTATCATTAAATAATTATCATTAAATATTATCATTAAGATAAATATTATGATTACATATCATATAGACATTATGGGGTATTAAGAGCTTCCAAACTTGGAGTGGACATTGTGTGGCCTGTAGTGACTGTAGAAAACTGATCTTTATCTTTCTTCTCTCATTTATCTTTATATATATATTTCATTTATATATATATATATATATATATATATATATATATATATAGAGAGAGAGAGAGAGAGAGAGAGAGAGAGAGAGAGAGAGAGAAAGAGAGAGAGGGAACAGTTATTTATTATATTCCAATTTTATTACTTTTATTTTTGTTTTTATTTTTTTCACATTTTCAAAAATTCCAAATTTCTGTGAGATATATTTAACTGTCCGTTTCATTACCGTTAAATATATCTCACAGAAATTTGGAATTTTTAGAAATGTGAAAAAAAAATAAAAACAAAAATAAAAGTAATAAAACAAACCATGGTTATTGGAATATAATAAATATCTGTTCTATATTTTGCTCTGTTATCAATAATTGACAAACATTGAGCTGAATCTTCAAAGGAGACTACAAACTAAAAGGATCTGATGATATATGATTATACATATATTGTCTTCAATAATTAATTATATATATATATATATATATATATATATATATATATATATATATATATATATATATATATATGTGTGTGTGTGATTCTTTGAAGGCTTACCAAAACATTCCGTTCAGGAGATCATTCATCAGCACAAAAGACTTTTTCTTTCAAAGTTTATTTATTTATCATATATATCAAATTAAAGAGTTTCTTCCTACACGTGTTTCACTACCAAGCAGGTCCTTGCTTGGCAGATCATCAACTGACAATACACAATGTGGTGTTACCTTAATTGAGGTCACTTAAGAAGAGGACAGATGAAAAAAATAAAGAGACAAAATAAAAAATGTCTTAAAAAGATTTTCGCAGTATTGTTGCTGCTATGCAAAACAGCAAAGAACATTATTCCCAAATGCATTCAAAAGAAACAGGAACAATGTGCGAGAATACACCTCGTCAGGCGGCACAACGATGAAAAGCATCCCCCAAACAAAAATAAAACAGTCAAAACACAGTTCACAAGTTACCGTTCCAAGCCACTGATAGTGTGGGCATTCCACATCTATTCCATCAGAAGAAAATACAACATAAATGTCCGTTTGGAATGCATGTGGTCGTGCGAACCTTTTTTTCTAGGCCTGACTTGTTCTCATTCGAGATAAACACACAACGAAGCAAATGATCAATAATCCCGCAGAAACCCCCTTTAAGAAAAAACTCCTTAAATAGTAGATATAAAACATTTATCCATAATACTGTTTCTAAAAATTTAGTTTCTATTTTAAAAATTATTCTTCATAAAAATTAATTATCCAACGTCTGGGACGTCTTTTTTCATTCCAGGAAAATATTTTTTCTCAATTTACTGCCGAGAGCTACCTTGTTATTATTTATCGGAGTAGACATCCGTTGAAGTGAATAATCCTAATCCCGCAGAAATCATTTTGAAAAAAATCATTTATATACTAAAAATAAAGTATTACTACAAAATATTGCTTACAAAAATCTAGTTTCCATTTAAAATAATTTTAAAATATTTCCCTAACGGCTGTGTCTGTCTACAACACTCTGGGGAGAATATTATTCCATTCTGTTTAAGGATGGGAATTCCCGACGTCATTTGGTATGATTGACCCAATTCCCCTTCTAAGTGTACGCTCAACGGGGCAGATAACCCGAGTTCAACAGAAAATTAACTAAAAAAAAATTACTTATAGTAAAAAGCAAGAAACTTATACAAAACACTGTTTTTAGGAACTGATTTCTATCTTAAACTATTTCTTAATGGCTAGACTAGATTTTTCCTCCAGGGAAAACATCATTTTATTGTTATTTAAAGGCGATAGCCTTGTTGTTTCTATTTTTAGAGGTGATCCATACGCTCTCGAATTATACTTAGGTCGGTGCAAATAATCCTAGTTGCGGATAAAACATCCTGAAGAAATCGTATATACACCATGAATAAAATATTACTACAGAATAGCGTTATCACAAATCTAGTTTCTATTTTAAAAAAACAATTTTTAATGGTCGTGGCTATGTGTAACACTTTCGGGAAAATATCGTTCTAATTCGTTAAATGACGGGAGACTTTGTTATTATTATTTCTATGGTTGAACCCTTCCGTTTCGCAGTAGACCTACATTGAGGCAAAATGATCCTTGTTCTGCAGAAAACATTCTGAGAAATCAAATATATACTAAAAAATAAACTCCCAACACAAAATACTGTTTACAAAAACCTTGTTTCTATTTAAAAAAATTCATAATGGTCACAGTTTGCGTAATATTTGATTCGTATGCAAATTAGCTTTTGTGAAGCGTTTTTTGTGTGATTATTAGCTTCCGCAATGCGTTCTTTGGAAATAGTCGATCGGCCCTGAGTTCTATATCGTAGTTCTACCAAAATGGTAAAATAAAATGCAAATAAGAACATTTAAAATAAGGGTGCCTTTCTAATATGTGATCTGCTAAATGGTTTCTAATACAATACGTGATCTACCGAGGTGATGCCAATATGTAATCTAGCCATTAGCCCTAATCCTAACTAACTAACCCTAACCTTAATTAACTAACTAACCCTAACACTAACCCTAGGGGTTAAACATGCCAATATGTGATCTAGCTATTAACCCTGACCCTAACCCTAACCTTAATCAACTAACTAATCCTAACCCTAACCCTAACCTTAATTAACTAACTAAACATAACACTAACCATAGGGGTTCTACTCCAATATGTTTTCTACCGGGATGTTTACATTCCAATATGTGATCTAGCCATTAACTCTAACCTTAACAAAGTAACCATAAACCCTAAGGTTAGGGTTAGTTAGTTAATTAGGGTTAGGATTAGTTAAGATTAGGGTTAGAATTCTCTCACTATCCACCAAGCTCCAAACCCTGTCCCATCGCTGCAATATTGCATCCTTGTGTTTGTTTTACAAGTACTTCAATGGAATGTATTCCGGTTGTACTTGCTGTTCTGGTGCCCCCCCCCCAACATAAATACACTCGATTAACCCGACAATCAACTAAATCCCACCCCTTCACTGTGGAGGTCCCCAGATGCCAGAGAGTCTTCTACTCTAATAGCTTCTTTTCTTCGAACAGCTAGCCTTTGGAACTCCCTCTCTGCTCCCTGTTTCTCCGACTATAAGGACATGTAGAAATTTAAAACTAATGTGAATAGACATCTTGCTGTACAGCTCCCAATTTAGGATGACACCCAAAACTTTCACTCAAATTCTTAGTAGCCCCTTACGTCTACAGTGTCAACTTGCCTTGTTTAGGGTGAACTATGTTAAAAAGAAAGTATTGAAATGTAAACAATTCGGTTGATCACATATTGGAAGAGAATCAAAATAACTTCATTAAAAAGGAATAAGAAAATATTCATAACAATTTGGAATCAATTCAATATTCAATTCTAATAATGTTTTCTTTTAAATACTTGTGTAAATAATAAACCAAATGGATTGACCGTAGTCGAGGGCGACCGAAGACTCCCATTAAATTGGCTACTCTTTCCTCAATCCTCATCTTATAAGGAGAATTGAACCCTGGTGTCCTGGCCCATTACGCAATTATTATAGTAAATAAGCCAATCACTGAACGTACGTTTATGACGACAGAGCCATTGTTGCCTGACTTGATCATGACGAAGTCAATGGCGTTGAGATTAGACAAGGAGAGAAGACATCTTATGGCACGTTGCGCGTTCTACTAACTTCTATCTCTCCGAGTTATTTACACTGACAAATATCGAAAAATGCCTTTTTTGTTGAGTTTTCAAAAAAAATGCCACCGCTCCTATCAACAACGAGTTTCTATTGTTGCGGCACAAGAAAAAGTGTCGCCATTGTTTGTTTTGTATTATTTATTTTCGGTAAAGCGTTTTTGTGATTGCTAATTTCCATAATGAATTCTATGGAACCACTCGATCGGCCTTGGCCCACACACGTCGTTTGTTTACTTTTAAAGAATAATTTAAAAGTATAAATAGTTTCCACAATTCGTGCATCACCTAACATGGAACATGTCTCGTTATTAAATAGAAGTTCACATAAGTTCGTGGGGTTTTTCGCAAGCGATCACAGCTGAATATATTGATAGCTACGTGCGTCGTGCACATGCGCGCAGGCACAATGAGAATCAAAATACATGGACAATTTTCAAATTCCTTAAATACTCCGTTCTATTCTATATGAAGTGTTTACAGAAAAGCGAATAAAATTGATAATAAATGGAAAATATTTTGAAATGTTTCAGCTATCATTTCGTTCGAAAATCAGCTTCCTCAGGCCACGTAAAAACTGAAATAAATGATGAAATTTATACTATAATACAGCTCAACTTGTTGTTGAGCACACCGGAGTTTCATTGGATTAACATCTACGAAACATCAACACACACACACACACACACACACACACACACACACACACACACACACACACACACACACACACACACACACACACACACACACACACACACACACACACACACACACACACACACACACACACACACACACACAAACACACACATATATATATATATATATAATATTTAAATGTTGAATTAAATTAACGATAATTGAATTATCGTTTAATAATAATCTATCGTGATAATATAAAGCTCAATATATTGAATAGAGCAATCAATTTTAGAGATAAAAGATGAGAATAAAAATTGTAAAGATACAATATTTATTAGAACATCAGAAGTTCAGAGCAAGGAGCTTCATATCCTTAATCCATGGATTTTCAAAGATAAACTCTTCTCATCAGAATGTAATGTGATTTTAAATATTATCGGCAACATTTAACTTTGAAAATTTTACATAAAATAAAAATAAAATAAAAACAAAATGAAGGCCAAAAGGTAGAGAGTCTTATGTTGAGATGAGAGCGTGAAGTCAGGGTGGATGATATCCAAAAACACGTCAAAACAAAAATAAAAACAGTTGTTATTTTGGAAATGAATGCTTGAAAAAGAACAATACTCAAATTGTTTAGGAATCCAAATATTTTTGTAAGAGGCTTGTGGTCCGACGGTAATTGGTAACGTCCATTTTATCCTGTCTGTGCATTAGTTTGGTGCTGGAATTATCCGTTTCGCAGGGTTCAGATTGAATGTTGTTTGTTAGAGTTCGGTATATATCAAAGTGAGCATTTCGAAAACCTCTAGCTCCCTGGTTTATCAGAATATCGACAGGTTATAGACATCTATTCAGATCCGATAGTTTTCAAGCCGGAGCTAAATAAAAGTGTTGCTTTATTTTCATTCTCATTTTCATCTCTAAAATTATATATATATATATATATATATATATATATATATATATATATATATATATATATATATAGTAAGTTATGAAAATATATTTATGGTAAATAAGCTACACAGAGATTCCGCGTTTTATCCCATAGAGAATCGTCAGACTAAAATGCATCATTTTAACCTGACGATTCTCTATGGGGATGAAACACGGGAGTCTGTGTAGGTTATTTGCCATAGATATATTTTCAAAACTTACTACATAGCTCTACTCACGTATGTAGCACTGTTGAGGTAAATACTGAAAATTGATGCATAAAAGATTATATCTCCTTATAACATTTTATGTGGATACATGAAATAAGATATATATATATATATATATATATATATATATATATATATATATATATATATATATATATATATATATATATATATATATATATAAGTCCCTTATAAACATTATATATAGTGTCATAATTTTGAAATTTTGCAGTTTCAGGTTTAAAGCGAATTGAAGGATTCGATCTAATACTAAATTATCGACAGTTAGAAATATATATCAGAAGTCATATTTCCGACTAGAGAGCTCAATGTATTTAGCGTAGAGTGGAAGTATTTAAGGCTATAGTGGAACCTTTTCGAACTTATTTAAACTGGGCTAGGAATCATTTCGAAGAAGATCCTAAAAAGGACAGTGCGTTCGTTTCCAATTGCAGACATAGGAGTAAGTTCAAACTATCCCAAAAAACAAACTATAAAACACTCCGTTAGTTTTTGTTCTAACCCTAACCCCTACTACCCTAACCCTAACCATACTACCCTAACTCTAACCCCTACTGTCCTAACCCTAATCCCTACTGTCCTAACCCTAACCCCTACTGTCTTAACCCTAACCCCTACTGTCCTAACCCTAACCCTAACAGTAACCCTACTAACCTAACCCTAACCCTAACCTTAACCCTAACCCTACTACCCTAACCCTAACCCCTACTGTCCTAACCCTAACCCTAACACTAACCCTACTAACCTAACCCTAACCCTAACCACTACTGTCCTAACCCTAACACTAACCCTACTAACCTAACCCTAACCCTAACCACTACTGTCCTAACCCTAACCTAACCCTAACCCTAACCCTACTACACTAACCCTAACCCTACTACCCTAACCCTAATCCCTACTGTCCTAACACTAACCCCTACTGTCCTTACCCTAACCCTAACACTAACCCTACTAACCTAACCCTAACCCTAACCCTAACACTAACCCTAACCCCTACTATCCTAACCCTAACCCTAACACTAACCCTACTAACCTAACCCTAACCCTAACCACTACTGTCCTAACCCTAACCTAACCCTAACCCTACTACCCTAACCCTAATCCCTACTGTCCTAACCCTAACCCTACTACCCTAACCTAACCCTAACACCCATGTCTTAACCCTAACCCTACTAACCTAACCTAACCCTAACACCTATGTCCTAACCCTAACCCTACTACCCTAACCCTAACCCTAATCCCTACTGTCCTAACCCTAACCCTACTACCCTAACTCTAACCCTAATCCTTACTGTCCTAACCCTAACCCTACTACCCTAACCTAACCCTAACACCTATGTCCTAACCCTAACCCTACTAACCTAACCCTAACCCTAATCCCTACTGTCCTAACCCTAACCCTACTAACATAAACCCAACCCTAACCCCTACTGTCCTAACCCTACTACCTTAACCCTAACCCTAACCCTAACTCCTACTGCCCTAGTCCTAACCATACGGGCACTTTCGTCTCCTCTTTTGTGTTGTTTTCTTTTTGCGCCCGCAACGACAGGCTTAACTATTTGTTTTTTAGTATCTCAAATAAGCCTAGAACTCCAATATTGCACCAAATTAATCCAGAATAGGGTTATTGTCTTGTTCTTTCATTTCTCTGTCCTTTTCCCTCTCGGTTACCTCTCCACCCAGGATTGCATTTTATTTTCATTCTCCATTTTCCGCTCACATTATATAAACCTTGCTCTTTTTTGTCAGGTGCGAGTGATACGAAGAATTGTGAATTACCGACGACTTCTCCCAGTCATTGCTGACGGAACAAGAGCACGCTACCCCCGTGGATTAAGTAAAGGGTTCCATTCGAAATTCCGTCTAGATTCCCGAGTCGACAAAAATATTCCCGAGTTCGAAGAGATACACTCGAAGAAGGCCGGAGGTTACAGTGGCCAAAATGTTGTGATGATAACACTCAAGATGAGAAATGTAGTCCGAATAACCAAAATTATACACATAAGTCAATGGTAAATCATTTTAGATGTCAATATACATCACTAAAAACTAAGCAAAAAAAAAAACGCTCTACAAAAGTTGGTGAACCGCAACTACAGAACCACTCAGCCTTCCAACGACATTGTGGTCTACGCCACACTATGACCCTTAAACTGTCGCTCAACCTTCAGGTGTTGATTTTCTAATGTCCGCCATACTATAATAAGGTCATCATAAATGGATGGTTACATTTAATGCCACTAACACAAATCCCCTTTCCTTTAACAATTATAAGAAATCTTTCCAACCACCCCATAGCCCGGACCTAAGCCCCCCCCCCCGATTATTTCCTTTGGGGCTATCTTAAGGACAGAATGTACGCAAGGAAACCCAGAACTATCACGGAACTCAAGGAAGCCATCAGGGAGGAGATGAGAGCCATTCCCAATTCAGTCTGTAAGAACGTCATCGACAACTTCGTTCTGCGCCTCAAGAAATGCACGGAGCTAACCGGAGTCCATCTAGAACACATGCTGTAGAACGGAGAAAAAAAGGCCAAATACCCTAGTGTTTTGATATGATGTTGTGAATATAATAAACTAGTTATGTCCCAAAATTCATTTCATTCGGACGAAACACTAAGAAACATAGCCTAATTAGATTTGGGGCCCATTTTTTTTTGGTCACCCTGTATGATATTGGGCTGAAATTACCCCGGGTGGGAGGAAGGGCATTTGGGATAATGGATACCGTGTAACAGACGATGGAATCAGCTATGTTCAAATCCTCGTGGATCTTTATTGTCATGTACTGATCGTGTTAGAAAGCTCTTCATCCTCATTTGCATATTCGTTAACTTAGTTAACATCATGCTCTTCCTATTTACTTTCCTCACCTCAAGGGCTGAGTTAGACACAAAGTCGTTTTTTATGTGGGGAAAATCCAGCTCCCTAAAAAGGGGCACTCTGGATTGGAACAAAAAATCAAAATTGTCTCCGTCTATAAGGATTTCTCCTTCACTGACTGAGGAGAGAAAAAATAAAGTGTAGTATCAAAACAGATACTACACTTTGTCTCGAGTTAAAAGGCCAAGGAATACAACAAATCTCCAGTTATTTCTGTCAGAATTTCGAGGATATTGCTTCTTTTGTTTATGTCGTTTTCAAGATGGAAGTCTGATAGTGATTTAAAGTCTTTTGTCATTTGGTCAAGAGATGCCATCTTTGGTCAAGCGATGTCATCTTTGGTCAAGCGATGTCATCTTTGGTCAAGCGATACCATCTTTGGTCGTCCTGATGGTCTTCTAGGAGGTTTTATGCAGGTTTGAAGTGCTTGACGTGCAAGTCGTTCTGATGACAGTCTCATTAAATGACCAAACCATGACAGTCTCTTATTAGTATAATAGCGTTCCGTTGTTTTGCTTTGGTGCAATTGCACTGCTATCACCGGATGCTATTTTTATCACAGAGATTTCTTCGTTTTACACCGTTATGAATCATTTTTCAAGCTATTTCAGTAGCTTAAATGCTCCATAAAACACTACAAAAAATCTACTTAGATTAAAACATGGTGTCGTCTTCTTCAACACCTTTATTACAATTGCTTCAAAGATTACGGTAAGCCCTAATACATTTATACAACTCGCCGGCGTAAGTTAAATCAACACTTTCAAAATGTTCGAACGTCGTTTCCGCTGCCTTTGAGAAGTTTTAAAAGATAGATGTTTCATATAGTTTTTTTTACTAATCTATGTTGTTATCCATGATCCCACCATCCGTGCAACGCCGGGTGTTCTGCTACTATTAACCCCCTAAAAAAAAACTTCGGTATTAAATATCCAACTGAAAGGTTGATCCATTGTATTTTCATCTACGCCAGCGGTTCCTAACCTGTGGGTCGCCTGATTTATATTAATTGGATTTTTCACTTAGAGGTTGTCCAATTGGAGGCGTATAGTTTGGTGGGTTTGTTTGACGTCTTTTGCTGGATATTGAGCACAACAATGGACTTCCTTTATCATTTTTACAATAAGAAGAATTTTTTTACATTTGGATTCCCATTAATTATAATTAATATAATTAATGATCAATTAATAAATGATAATCAATAAATTATAACAATGTTTTCACTTATTATTAAAATCAGTTATGCGCATGTTCAATATTCTTTAATCAACTAAACTAAAATTTATTTTCTAAAATTTCAGAAGAATCGAGAAACAAGTGTTAATTAGGCAATGATTTTGGCGGCAAGTACCAACAGCAAAATATGGCAGCCATTGAAGCTTCATATTTGGTGGCTCTCAGAATCGCCAAAGCCAAGAAACCTCACACCATTGCCGAGGAGTTGCTGCTGCCAGCAACCAAAGGCATTGTTCGAGTTATGCTTGGAGCTGAATATGTTAACAAATTGAATACAATATCCTTGTCAGTAGAAGAATAAACAACATGTCTGCTGATATTATGGAGCAAGTAATCCAGGAAATTAAATCAGCTCCACTTGGAATATTTAGTATCAAGCTTTATGAATCAACAGGTGTGGTAAACTGTTCTCAGTTACTTGTTTACGTGAGGTATATTTTGAAGACGATTTCAAAGGTGAGTTTAGTTTTTGCAAACCACTTGAAACAGCAAATACTGCACGCGATGTCTTTGACACAGTTTGTTAATTTCTGCAAAATCATGAGATTCCTTGAGGAAATGTTTGTGGTGCTTGCACAGACGGTGCTCCAGCAATGCTAGGATGTAGGTCTAGATTTCAACGTTTGGTAATCTATGCATCAACGAAAGCCATCAAAACTCAATGTATGATTCATCGCCAAGTGTTAGCAATGTAGACTTTGCCACAAGAATTTCAAGATATAATGAAAAGCGTTGTAAATGTTGTAAATTTTGTAGAAGCTAGTGCTCCAAACAGTGAGTTTGATGCATCCAATCATTTTCTGTTATTTCACACTGTAGTGAGACGGTTGTGAAGAGGCAAGATTTTAAAACGTGTTTTTGATCTTTGTGAGGAATTAAAAACATCTTTTAATAAAAAATCTGAACCACAGTTTGAAGCACTTTTCGGCGACAAAAAACAACTTCCCAAAATGGCTTACTTGGTTGACATCTTTGCAATCTTAAATGAGTTAAACTTGTCTCCCCAAGGACCAAATGCCTAGATTTGTAAGAAAAGATCCGAGGATTTTGGTTGAAACTTCAACTTTTGGCAAAACGATGGACGAAAATAGAATTTACATGTTGTCCAATTTATTTGCTTTCTTTAAGGAAAATTATATTGAACAGGAAACAATGAATAGAACAATACTTTCTGTCAAAAAAATTAAAAAAGATTTGAAGAAGACATTTCAAGATATTTTCCTAATTTATCTAACACAACCTTTAGCCTTTGCTAGAAGCCCATTCAGCATCAGAGTTGAAGATATTCCTGAAAATGCACAAAAGGAGTTCATTGAGCTGATTACCAGCGGTGCAGAAAAAACTGTTTTTCTTTAATGTCAGTTACCAAATTTTGGATCAAGAGTTTGCAGTCATACCCTGTTCTGTCTGAGATCGCATTGCGCCTGATTCTTCATTTTCCAACAACATACATTTGTGAAACAGGCTTTTCAAGCTGGTTGGTTATCAAATCTAAATACAAGAGGCAGATTGTTGACGAAAGTGATCTGCGTTGTGCGCTTGCAAAAAACTGCTCCAAGGATTTCAGATCTGGCAAGAAAGAAGCAAATACAGCCTTCGCACTGACGCGTTTTGGTTTTCGCTATTCTAAATTTTTTGTAGTTAAAATATAACAAATTCTTGTGTTGATAAAATTATTATGATTACAATTATTGAAAACTTGTAAATAAAAAACATTGTGCCGATAAGTTTTCAAATTTTCAGATATTTAATATATAGCCTATACTTGTTAGCAAATTTAATATATAGCCTAGTACTTGTTAGCTCCAAAAATGAAGTGAAGAAGGATCAACCCAACTAATTTTATCATTGAAGTCACCGCAACTTGGTAAATGTTATCAAGAGGTCACGGCATCAGAAAGGTTGGGAACCGCTGATCTAAGCAAATAGCCGTTGCAACAAAACAGAGAAATATATTTGGTTGCGTCCACGTACTTTTATAAGTGGCATCGTCTGTTGAACGATCGATTGGCAGATCAGTCGGTCGGTGGGTCACACCTCAGTTTGAAATGACATTTTGATCGCTAAATGTTGAACAGTCGCATCATTTCTTTACATTAAAGCGTCTATTAAAGTATGGGAAGCAGCAGCCGCAGCAGCAGCAGCAGCAGCAGCAGCGACTCGTATTTTAAATTATCGAGTCTTGATTGGCCAAAAGCTCAAATCAGCAGTTTTTTTTAGCCAACTACCGAACCAAGAATATCCAGTACCGAATATTCACTCGTACTATACAAACCCAAACATACACCTTTCTTCTCTCTTACCAGTATTTTCTTTTCTGGTTCTACACACGTATATATGTAACAAATCAGCCTAGGCCTCTAGCCCAATACCCTCAGCAGACACAATGAGAGACATTCACAAAGTACTGTAGACAGCGCCAGTTATCCACACTGTCACACGTAAACTCACACGCCGCCAGCCGAAATAAACATGTCTACTCAATTTCTTGGCCTTTTTGGCTAAGATCAAATTGTAGTATCTGCTCCGATAGATACTGCATCCCATAGACTTGTATCGTCTTGGCCTCCGGGCCTTGATTTACGCTGGTCTATAGGTTTGTCCTGTGCAGTTCTGGGAGGTCCACCTTCCCAGGCTTCGCCTCCCCTCTTTGCGGAGGAGTAAGTTTATTGCTTACTGTCTGAGGCGCCCCTACCGGGGAATGCCGACGGGGCTGCCCAGGCAATTTTTAAACCCCACTTTCCTGACCCGACCTTGGGTCACATCTTACTTGTGGGAGTAAGATAAAAACTGGCCTTGTGCCTAACTCCTGGAAGGAGTAAATCAATACTCAATTTCTCTTTAGAGACAAAAACAAACTTTTTTTTATCAACTAGAACGTTCTTGGGACTATCTGAACTCTTTTTCACAACGAACTCTTTCTTTTTCGTTGTTTTAACAAGTTGTCAATAAAACTGAATTAGTTTTGTCATTCTTTCTTTTGATATTGCTTTTCCCTTTGTACGTTTGTCAGTCTGTCATGTTAGGTTTGAAATATCATTTCGTTGGTCTGTCACGCTTAAATTCAAAAATAGTATTTTCATTGCTAAACGCGTAGATTGAATGGACGTATTTTATTTTAGATGCGTTCAAGCGTGTCTATAAGTTTTTGTCTGTTGTCATGCTACAGTTGGACCTAGCATTTTCGTTGGTCTGTCACTTTTCAGTTTGAAAAAAGCATTTTCATTGGTCTGTCACTTTTCAGTTTGAACAAAGCATTTTCGTTGGTCTGTCACTTTTCAGTTTGAACAAAGCATTTTCGTTGGTCTGTCACTTTTCAGTTTGAAAAAAGCATTTTCGTTGGTCTGTCACTTTTCAGTTTGAACAAAGCATTTTCGTTGGTCTGTCACTTTTCAGTTTGAAAAAAGCATTTTCGTTGGTCTGTCACTTTTCAGTTTGAAAAAAGCATTTTCGTTGGTCTGTCACTTTTTTTTCGTTGGTCTGTCACTTTTCAGTTTGAAAAAAGCATTTTTCATTGTTAAAACGCGCAGATCGAATGGACGCATCTAAAAAAAAATCCCATTCTTGTTTTTATAAAAAATAAAAAAGAAAAAGAAAAAAACGTGGATTTTCTGGGTTTTTTTCTCTTTAAGTTGAAAAAATAAACAAACAAAAAAGAAAACGCGTGTACGGACGCGCAAAAAAAATCTGCCTCTTGACAAACATCAGATTCGTCAACGCCATTGTGTAATGCCATAATTGAATAACACACTTATCTTTCAGTTTCAAGACGTTTTGGTGCCATCGCCCCTTCAGAATAAACATATTTATATGCCCCCCCCCCCACAATCATCTATATTAGTCTCATAATAGTTATGTATTTTTACATGAAAACAAAATTTCGTATAATTTCACGGATATATTCGCCACTCGTCGGTTGAGCACCCCAGTAGGGGAATAAACGGTTCCCATTTTGCGTAAGGCATAGCTCTTCGTAAAAGATTCGAGTACTCTCGCCAGCCGGTAATGGGAATGTAAAAATATATAAACATTCCAATTTATCATACATTCGGAGCGAGCGTAAAAGCATAGGAGTAAAATGCCCGACTGTGTACCATAATTTGCTGATCAAGCGGTCAGGCTTCGAATAAACGCCAAAACACTTGCCACGTCTAGCCACACTGAATCGCCGAATACGGTGAAGCATTTCTCTATGGATAACTACATATATCAAATTAAGTCAGCCGAATTTACCAACCGGATAAACCTAAATGTCATTGCATCTGACAAATCCATATTTGCTTTTTCCTAGCCAGTCACGTACGGACATTTTCAGTCTGTGTTCTTTAGATAAAAAATTCTAATCAATTTCGTCGATTACATATTCTACCCGACCCGATATTTCTTTCAGTAATAGAAACTTATAGTGATTCACCGTTTATTTTAATTGCATATTCAACAGCAATGATTATCCAATGAACACGTCGTTTATAGTTTTAGTTCATCACCGACCAAGATATACTGTATGTGGTACAATTTACTTTTAACAACTACTTATTCATAAAACAATTCCATGTATGCAACAACAACAAAACAAAACAATGTGGACTACAAATTCAAGTAGAAATATTTCAGGCCAACGTTGTGTAATGAAAATATCTAACATTTAATGCATATATTTAATTTTATTTCATATTCATTTCATAAATGATAACATTTTTAATTTATTCTCATTAATTATTTTGCAAATAATCAAAAAAATCACACTTCATCGTAGGATTTTCGCGTGCTGATTTTCAAAAAAATCTTTATTACTGATAAATACTTGACCACAATCAATTATAGTTTTATTACACTTTCGTGTTCATTTATTGGCAACGATATACCGTGTTTAGTAATTTTATTTATGCAACAATTTAGTTTATTAAAAAAAAACGCAATCAATAAATGTTTGCGGACCGAATATCCGATTAACAATATTCTCAAATGTCGTCCTACGCTGCAATAGCCGCATGCGTTTGGATTGGTTGCTCTGTCAATCGTTCCGTGCCAGTTTTTAAAAGATCCACAGAACTATTGTGTTGACGCAACTTAGTCGAAGATAAAGTTAATTGGTCGGTCTGGTCGGCAATCTCTAAACAAGAAAGTCACGCTGTGAACACTAAAATATTTATAGGAAAACAGGTGTGTAACAATGATTGAAAAAGTTATGTTGCTTTTGTTTGGGGAAGAGAAAAGGGGAGAAATTTGATTGGTGTTAAGTTTTAGTTGATGAAGTTTATTTCTGTTTTTGCCCCTTAGAGGATGTTGTATTGAAGAGGCTTTCTTCTTAATCTTTTTTCATTCCTGTTTTCGATCAATTGTCGCCCATTTTTTCTCCATCTTCCATATTTTCTACCATTTTATGATTGGCCTGTCAATGAAAGCCATCGTTTCACGCGTGAAGGAGGAAACTCTACTCAATCTACTATATAGGGGTTTAATCTATTACGGTAATGACAACCCCTTTTAATTGTTGCCAAATAAGCATACTATCAGATAGGAGGCAAGTGCCGTCACTAATCTTTTAAAATCTTAAAATATGATTTGGCCCCTGCTGAATAATTACAATTACAGGAACGTTCGTTGCACTTGTGCAAACGATATGACCTTTTTTATTTTTATAAAGAAACTGAAAATAGTATTTGGTTACACTTCTCACTCAAAATGGTGTTGACTCTTCTTTATTTTGATACATTAATTTAACGTAACCAACTAATATCGCACCAGTAAGATACCTAGAAAGAAAAAAAAGGAGAGAGAGAGAGAGAAAGAAAAAAAAGGAGAGAGAGAGAAAAAAAAGGAGGGAGAGAGAGAGAGAGAGAGAGAGAGAGAGAGAGAGAGAGAGGCAGTTAGCGAATATGTATTTTTAATTACCTATATATATTAAAGGCAATTAGTGAATATTTATTTGAAATAACATAGGGAAAGAACCAAATATGTTTAACTTTTCCATGAAATTTTCTACGCGCACAATTTATTCTGCTATTAAAACTGTACAATCCAGAATTTGTTAACAACATTTAAATATTTATCACTGATCAGCACTGATTCCCCCGGGGTGCCATGGTGCTCAAGTCAAATTATCGTTTTGTCAATATCGTTCGGAAATGTTTTTGACGTGTCACTGAAGAACTACAAGTTTTGATCGATTAACGCCTATTTGATAATCACCTTTCCCGGCTATTTCTTCTTCACCGTCTTTTTTTTTCATAAGCAAACATATATTAACGCTTCTTTTTAGTTTCTATCTCCCGCTCCTCTTTTTTTTTCTCTCTTCTCATCGTCCCCTTTGTATTCCTATTACCTCACTCTTTTTCTTCCCAATCTTCGTATTCCTCTTTATTTATTCTCTAGTAATAATGAATGTAACAATATTATATCTATTTAAATATTTTGTTTTCGAAATTTGAACTCAGTTAATATTAATTTTAGGGGAATCCTAAAACATTCTGCACTATTTGAAAATAATCGAACCTGAAAACTATATATATATATATATATATATATATATATATATATATATATATATATATATATATATATATATATATATATAGTAGAGAATAGTAGTTTGCTTGAAGCATTGCTGGGTATAGTAGTAGTAAGTTTTTGAAAGGCTGTGGGCAATGCAAATTCCGGGTAAGATGCAAGTTGTAAGGAACAAAAACAATGAATCGATCGAATACGAAATATGATTTACTATTTATTCCTAAAATCTTACATAACAGCAAGAGTGTTTTTAGCTGTTTGTGTGATGTCCGGGTGATTAAAAATCATTATTTAATATTTCGGGAAAAGAGACTTCCCTTTGTCAAAAATAATTAAACCAGAAGAAAATTTTTTTCATTTTTTTTTCTCCAACTGTGCAGAGAATCTTACAAAACAAAATGGCTGCCAGATGTAGAACCGCAGCGAAAACAGTCTCGCAGGGAATGTAAATTAAACTTATTTTAAGGTTATGTTACATATATGATTTGGTGTTCAAAAATATTTGTGTAATGTTGGTTAAGTGTATGGTGCTCGATAAACTGTTAGTTTTAATAATAATATATATATATATATATATATATATATATATATATATATATATATATATATTTTATAATTTAAAAAATTAAATTTTTTTTATTAAGTTTATATTTGATTATTTACTTTTATTTCAGTGTGTTTTATCTTCATATTTTTATTTTTTTATCTTTCTTTCGTATTTTAAGAATTTTAATATAAATTAAAGTAATTAATCTCTCATTTTAAATATTCTAGATTTATTAAATTTATTGATTATCATCTATTTAAGAAGTGTTATTAATTGTGAGTTTCGTCAAATTAGTTTATCGAATTAACTTGATATATTTATTATAAGATAAAGGGAAATAACTCTGTTATCCGAATTAATTTATTTTATGGATTCTTTATATCTGTATAACAATAATAGTGTATATATATATATATATATATATATATATATATATATATATATATATATATATATATATATATATATATATAAAACATACATACACATGCATATATACATATATATACATATATATGCATACATACATATACACATATATATACGTGCACATATGCATGTATTATTGTTTGTTTAATTGTTTATTTATATATTCTTCATTTTCATCTTATTTACATATTTTTATTATTATTATTTATATATATATATATATATATATATATATATTTATATTAATATTTAATTTATTTATTTATTCATTATTTATTTATTTATTTATTCATTAATTATTATTATTATTTAATTTTTTTATTAATTTTTATTTTTTATTTTTTATTTAGTTTATTATTTATTTATTTAATATTTGCATGTTATTTGTATACATTTTATATGTGTTTTGATTAATTAATTAACACTGCTAGGTTATGGGTGGACTTATTTTGTGGGTTAGAGGAGTATGTTGAATATGGGTTTTGGTTTGTGGTTGAATGTGTGTTAGGATGGACGTTCATATGGGGAGGGGCCTATTTGATTGTTTGGGTGTGTGATGATTTAATATAGGAGGTAAGTAATGAGTGAAGTGGTGGAAACGGAGTATGATGAGTGTTAGATATGAGGGTTGGTCGGTAGATATTATAGAATGAACGGTGAGTGGAGCTAATGACGCTGATTGAGTGAGGGGTTTAATCTGGAGATGAGGATTTATTCTGTGATTCTAAGGTCACCAATGTTTCTGACAGACGCTAAGATGGAGACATGAATATCACGCTGAGTGTTTGAGCAAATCTCTGTGTGTTTGTGGAAAGAGGATATACGAGTATTCAAGTGCTCCTTTATGCGCAAGTGTAGCGGTCTTGTAGTGTTACCGATGTAAAATTTGTTGCATTTATTGCACTGTAGTTTGTAAACACAGTTAGTGCGATGGCACAGACCTGTGTTGGGGATAGGGCAATTGGCTAGGGAGCAGGGTTCGGGTGTGTGGTTAGTACGTTTATTAGATAGATGTTGGGGTAAGGAGGTGCCAGTATGTGGTAGTTGTATGTCAAGGTTTTCCTTATGTATTGCATTGCATATATATATGTTATTTAAAATGAATATTCGCTAATTGCCGTTTCCTCCAAAGGAATCATATTCAAATGATGTTTACATTATCAAATATTATTAATTTAATTCTTAAGTGTCTTTTCAGATTCTTTTCAGATTCATTTTATGAGAATAAGCAGCGCATTCCAAAATTTGGAGCATGGATAGAAAATAGAATTGAATCCCTTTGCAAATTGTTTTTAGGTGTCAAAAACAAGTGAATGCGAGTTGAAATGCCGAGTTGCATTACGCTTGCATAATACACATACGCATCTCCATCCTGTCTAATACATACACATATATATATATATATATATATATATATATATATATATATATATATATATATATATATATATATATATATATATACGAGGAGGAATGTCAAGAAATTGTGAAGAAGAAAATAGAAAAGCAAAAAGGAAGTAAAATAATCAGGTTTTTCTGGCTTTCCTTGGAATGCGATGATATTTCCTTGGCAGACGATAGAACAAATAAACAAGGAACAGAAATGGCGTTGATATATTTTTTGGACAGAACTTGATGATTCCAGCAATAATTAATATGTCTCCTCTACCATATTACTCTTCTTCTTCTTCTTCGTTTTTGTCCTTTTCCTTTTTCTATTTCGTCTTCTTTTTTTAATATTTTTTTATTGTCTTTCGTCTTCTTCGTATTTTTCTTTATTTCTTTTTTTCTTCTTCAGTTGTTGTTGTTGTTGTTCTTCTTCTTCTTCTTCTTCTTCTTCTTCTTCTTCTTTTTCTTCTTTTTCTTTTTCTTCTTCTTCTTCGTCGTTTTTTTCCTTTCCTTTTTCCTTTTTCTATTTCGTCTTCTTTTTTATCTTCTTTTATTGTCTTTCATCTTCTTTGTCTTTCTTTATTCTTCTTCTGTTGTTGTTCTTCTTCGTCTTCGTCGTTTTTTTCTTTTTACCCTCTATTTCTGTTGTTGTTGTTGTTGTTGTTGTTCTTCTTCTTCTTCTTCTTCTTCTTCTTCTTCTTTTTTCATACCCCCTCCCTTTCTCATGTCTTACCACAACATATCTGCTCATCTCTCCCTGTCTTCTAATTCTTTGTCTTGGCTGTGATAAAATAATATTACGATTATCAAAACACCTCTTTCTTTCCACTTTTCGGCCAGCTCGAATTCGACAATCAATTTCCCTTCATAGTCGACCACGAAACCAAGTGGTCATTTTTATATTTGAATTCCATCTTCAGGTAACAATTTGTTTTAACGCCCGTCGCCGGCCTGTTTCCATAATATGGGTCTGAAAACAACCTCTTATCTTTACTTTGGTATTATTTGAATACTCCTTTACCCGCATAAGAGTCAGATTCATCCGAAGATGAAGTATTGCTGCCCCATCTGGGGAGGTACTTTATTACAGAAGAGATGTTGCTAGTCTTTCTCTACTATACGAGAGTAGAAAGTGACTAACTTGGATTTACTTTCGGCAGCCTCGTAACTCTCACTTCTCTTATTTTTGTCCTTTAGTCCTCACATTCCATGAGCGATGTTTCTTACAAAGGACGAAGAATTGAATCTATCCATCTAACACTTATCGTTTTCTAGTTTCTAACCTTGAAATGGTGTTCTTTTTTAGTTCCTTACATCAAGTGACATCATGATTTGTCTGGAGCGATTTCCATTAAAAATATCCTTATTTTCATGGTAGGTGCTCTACGTGAACTACAATCTATGGTTACCCTCGTGTAAAACATTCACAGCAAGTACTCGTCTAACTTCTACAACTTATTATTATACTGCAACAAACTTGTCTTTCTTCCTTTGTGTACTTAGAACCAAACAGAACTTCCATAAATGGAGTTTCTTTCAAAGAACTTTTTGGACAAACTTGATGATTCCAGCAATTATTAATATGTCTCCTCTACCATATTACTCTTCTTCTTCTTCTTCTTCTTCTTCTTCTTCTTCTTCTTCTTCTTCTTCTTCTTCGTCGTTTTTGTCCCTTTCTTTTTCCTTTTTCTATTTCGTCTTCTTTTTTATCTTATTTTATTGTCTTTCGTCTTCTTTCCAATCTGTGAAACACAGTATCATAGAATTGCTTACCTGCTAACTACAACATGGTTGTCTTCAAGTCTAATGTCAACAAATACTTGTTGAGGCGTCCTCTTAAATAATGAAATTCTTCCCTTTTCACCCACTCATAGTATTGTTCTTCATTGCCAACTGACAACCTCATTTACCCTTATCCTTGAGTGTCCTTTGGGCCTGGATATGTGTGTTGGATAATGACCCTATGGGAATGGACGTATCTGTTAGGAATCGTTGGTTTGACTTGCGCGAATTAACGCGGGTGCAGTCGAGTGCAGATTAGGGCCTGTTCTCACAGTCAGAGCTAACAGACGTGACAAGGTTACCGTGTGACGAGACCCCAGATCAAGGGTCAGTCTGCACCTGTGAGAGACTCTGTGACGTCGCGGGCCTTGCGTGGGAAAGAGAGGATCCGTGACGTAACTCGTCCTCGTGAGAAGCGAGTTTTTAATCAGTCTGATTCGGAAGGCGAACCGAGAGAACGTGCGATTCACGATGTAAAACTAAAAGAAAAAATTTCCCTTAAGGGAAGACAAGCGCGAGAAATCCTTTCCCCCTTCTCTATGAATGGTTAAGAAACATTGTTAACTAACTACGATAAAGTAGGATTTGCTCTCTCCCTCTCTCTCGACGTAGTGAATGACTCCCAGTTAAAATAACAACTCTTGTAATAAAATGAATTAAATCTAAAAGAAGAGTTTGTCTTCGGAGTGCGTCCTAGCTTTTGTTGCAGACAACGGACGGCGTGGTTCTCGGTAGAGAAGAAAGAATTCATCCACTAGACGACGCGACCACCCTCTACGAGCGAGGGAGAAATCTAAGGTATGCAACATGTGAGGACTCATTAGTATATGAAACGATGACCAGCGAATAAAGGCGGCTTATCTTGTTAAGGCGGACACCAGTCAGTCCCGAGGAGTATAGGAAAGCGAGGAAGCCAAAATTGGCTATCATTTGTTTCCTACGATTTTAATAAAATTTTGCTGATCAAGTTCTGAGTTCGATTCTCACGTAAGCACACAACATTCTTCAATTATATTTTAAATATTATTTTCACTTTTACATTTCAATTATTACTTTCTCATTAGAGTGACATTAATCATACAGTGTCACACTAGAGATCTTATGAGACTTGCTATCACTTGATCTCTAACGAGTAGTGGACATACGAAAACGCTTTATCTTTAAAAGAATAGCGTCCATTCAATTTGCGCGTTTAGCGATGAAAATAGGTTGCCCTTAAAACAAATTCCCAATTGCAATGTGCACAGCTGTTGGCTTACAACATCTGCCTACGCTAATTGCACATTCAGAATAGTTTCTATCGTATCGCGCCTCAATTTGATCCCTTCGTGTCTGAACGTGAAGAAGGTTTAGCGGTTATTTAAATCATCTCAATGGCTCCTAAATTACAAAAAAAAAAAAGAATATGGCTGTAAAACATGTGTTGATAATGCCTTATTTCACAACAAATGAGTCGTTGCGTAATATAATACAATGAGGATACTCACTGGGATGGCCTTGTTCCAGGCTTGATCGCAAGCGCACACGCATGTGCATGTTAAGTAATGAGAAACCAGTGATTTTAAAATATACCTGTCGACAAGAGTATCTGTTCCGATGGATACTGCACCCCATAGACTGGTATTGTCTTGGCCTTCGGGGCTTGATTTACGCCGGTCTATGGGTCTGGCTTGTGAAGTTCTAGGAGGTCCACCCTCCCAGGCTTTGCCTCCCCTCTTTGGGGAGGGGTAAGTTTATTGCTTACTGCCTGAGGCGCCCCTACCAGGGAATGTCGACGGGGCTGCCCAGGCAATTTTTAATGGCCAGAGTGCTCAACTTCTCGGGCGCTGGGTTTTCAAACCCCACTTTCCCTACCCGACCTTGGGTCATATCTTACCTTGTGGGAGTTAGATAAAACTGACCTTGTGCCTAACCTCCTGGAGAGGAGGTAAATAAATACCTATCGACAAGAGATCAACTGGTTGATAAAGTAAATAGAAAATGAATTGATGTGTTCAAAACGTGATACACCTTCTACAAAAGGAGGCGTTAGGGTTAGGGTTAGGGTTAAACAATTTGGAAATTAGTTTCATTCTGATTTGCCGCCAGAGAAACACGCGAACCTTTGTCTCTGGAACATAATGTATTTTATTTACCTCATCTTAAGGATGTTAGACACAAGGTCAGGTGTGGGTTTTGATGAAAATGTTTCTGTGGAACGAACTGGATTCGAACACGGCAGACCCAGGTCCTCAGTCCGCGTCGTTAACCACTTAGCTAACACGTGGTAGTGAACTCAGTACTAATTAACAAAATATACTAGAAGCATATATTTTTATAAGAGGTAATTCAGAATTTTTTTTCAATATATTAATACTAGGGTTTTATTTACTCCTCCCCAGGAGTTAGGCACAAGGCCAGTCCCATCTTACCCCCACAAGCAAGACGTGACCCAAGATCGGGTCGAGAAAGTGGGGTTTGAAAAGCCAGCGCTCGAGAAGTTAGCACTCTGGCTATTTAAAAATTGCCTGGGCAGCCCCGTAGGGGCGCCTCAGACAGTAAGCAATAAACTTACTCCTCCCCAAAGAGGGGAGGCAAAGGCTGGGAGGGTGGACCTCCTAGAACTGCACAGGACAGGTGTGCAGTATCCATCGGAACAGATACTACACTTTGATCTTACTAGGGTCTATATTTGCACATGAAAAAACATATAAAGCAATACCTTTCAAGATACGAAACAAAATTTGTTCTAAGAATAATTGCATTTTTTCTTTTAATTAATTAATTTATTTATTTAGAAATTAATATAATTTATATTATGGGATGGAAGTTGAAGTTTTAGTAAAATACTGATCGGCAAATGTTTTAACAATTCAGGCTTTTCAGTCTCTCTTTCTCTCTCTCTCTCTCTCTCTCTATATATATATATATATATATATATATATGTATATTTATTTATATATATATATATATATATATATATATATATATATATATATATATATATATATATATTCTTTTCTCTGTTTCTCTCTTTTTATATGTATTATTTTATCTACCCGTCTTTTTTTGTATCTCCGTCTCTATTCTTCTCTCTCAGTTTCCCTCTCTGTTTTCTTTCTTTGTCTCTTTCTCTCTTTTTCCATCACTTTTTATTTACTTGTCTTTCGCCTTCTCTCTATTTCACCCTCTAACTGTCTTTCTTTTTTCTCTCTCTCCCTGTCTCTTTCTTTTTTCTCCCTCTTTCTCTCTTTCTTTTTTCTCCCTTGTTCTCTCTCTTTTTCTTACTCCCTTTTCTCTCTACCTGTCTTTCTTCGTCACTATTTGTGTACGTGTGTACGTAAGCACTATTTTCCTTTCCTCGAGACGAACATGCGTATTTTGACCGGAAGATAATTCTATTTCGTACTTATAAGTAGACTACGGTAAATCATATATCATGAAGCTATTATTATCGGAGGGTGACAAAAAATCACCCAAACTAAGTATTACGGAAATAACCTTTTTTTATTTGCTTCTTTAAAGTTTATCTTCGTTGGTCTGTGTTTCCGCTAAAGCGTAATTGAGATAGCTAGAGAAAGACAACTGTTCTGTTTCGCGGCCAGATTAAAAAGGTCGATTCTTTTAATTCACCCCAAACAAGGCAAGTAGCCACTGTAGACGTAAGAGGCTACTGAGAATTAGAGTGAAAGTTTAAGGGTTGCATTCTAAATTGGGAGCTGTGCAGCGAGATATTGTTCACATTAGTTTTAAATTTCTGTATGTCGGTACAGTCGGAGAAACAGGGAGCAGGGAGGGAGTTCCATAGGCCGGCAGCTCGAGGAAAGAAGCTATTGGAGGAGAAGGCTCTCCGGCATCTGGGGACCTCCACAGTGAATAGATGGGTTTTAGCTGATTGTCGGGTTGGTCGAGTGTATTGACGTCGAGGAGGCACCAGAGCAACAAGTTCATTCCATTGAAGTACTTGTAAAACAAGCACAAGGATGCAACATTGCGGCGATGGGGCTGGAACTTTGTGGATAGTGAGGGGCCTATTAGATTAGATACTTTTTTTTGGATCTTGTATAAGAGGAAAAGACTAGTGGATGGTGCACCAGCCTAGATATGAAAACAATACTCATGCTAGGGCGGATGGTGGCTTTGTAGAGGTATAGGATACTGTCAGGTGTGAGAAGTTTTCTAGCACAGTAGAGGGAGCCAACTTTCTTTGTATCAGCCTTGGCAATGTCTTCTATGTATTTGTTCCAACTCATGTTACCTGTGAATGTTAGGCCGAGGAGTTTGAACGTTAGACTCTCAGGTAATGTTGTTACGTGACCTTTATCTCTATGTTGTTAGGTGACCTTTATCTCTATGTTGTTAGGTGACCTTTATCTCTATGTTGTTAGGTGACCTTTATCTCTATGTTGTTAGGTGACCTTTATCTCTATGTTGTTAGGTGACCTTTATCTCTATGTTATTACGTGACCTTTATCTCTATGTTGTTACGTGACCTTTATCTCTATGTTGTTAGGTGACCTTTATCTCTATGTTATTACGTGACCTTTATCTCTATGTTGTTACGTGACCTTTATCTCTATGTTGTTACGTGACCTTTATCTCTATGTTGTTACGTGACCTTTATCTCTATGTTGTTAGGTGACCTTTATCTCTATGTTGTTAGGTGACCTTTATCTCTATGTTGTTACGTGACCTTTATCTCTATGTTGTTACGTGACCTTTATCTCTATGTTGTTAGGTGACCTTTATCTCTATGTTGTTACGTGACCCTTATCTCTATGTTGTTACGTGACCTTTATCTCCATTCGTTTTTTCTCGTGCACCCCATTACTTTATCTTCGTACCTCGTCTATCTCATGTTGTTTTCTTTTTTCTCTGTGCTCAACGTTAGCACCTGACCAAGTCTGACACAAAGCTCTGTAGCGAGTTAATTACATATCACATGAAGGTATCAGTTATACCATTCGTCTATGGAGCATTCACAGCAGTGCAACCGAACATAGTAAAATGTTAGGTTGTCTCAAAATTCTGAAGAAAGATCGAAACTATTTAAACGCCCATTTGCCGAGAAATATGCTAATGGTAAGGAGAGTGCTGCAGATGTTCAAAGTCTTGCTGCCACTTTGTTTCCAATGAATAGAGAATAGACGAAAATGCCTTATCCACCAAAAAAATGATGAAAATTATATTTCAAACTTAAGCATGACAGACCAATGAAAATACTATTTAAATCTTAATCATGACAGACCAATGAAAATACTATTTAAATCTTAATCATGACAGATCAATGAAAATACTATTTAGATCTTAATCATGACAGACCAATGAAAATACTATTTAAATCTTAATCATGACAGACCAATGAAAATACTATTTAAATCTTAATCATGACAGACCAATGAAAATACTATTTAAATCTTAATCATGACAGACCAATGAAAATACTATTTAAATCTTAATCATGACAGACCAATGAAAATACTATTTAAATCTTAATCATGACAGACCAATGAAAATGCTATTTAAATCTTAATCATGACAGACCAATGAAAATACTATTTAAATCTTAATCATGACAGACCTATCGACTAACAACACCTCTCACCGAGATGCTAGTATGCATCTAACAACTAATATTATCTATTATTATATTAAAGCTGATTTAATCAACGTTTGTCTTCGTAAAGCTTTGTTTCTATATATCTTAGTCACAGAAAATACTTGCTATAGTATTGCTTGGTTTTGGGATTGAGTTACGTTTGAAACAAATCCATTTTAATTGTTCTAATTCGTCGTACATTTCAATTCATTCATCATGTCACCCAGTTATTACTAAGTTTCTGTCTATCACTCTCACCCTCTCTCACTTCATGTTGTTTATACCCTAGCTCTTATTTTATACAGTTTCTATCACTTTTGCTTCCGTCTCTCTCTCTCTCTCTCTCTCTCTCTCTCTCTCTGTTTATTAACAGTCAAAAGTAATAAAATTAAGTATATAACAGATTTGAATAATCTATTATAAACAAGAGAGACTGTCATCATAAATATTAATACTATTTAACCCATAGCTGGAGAGCGAAAGAAAGAGAGAGAGAGAGAGAGAGAGTAGAGAGAGATAGAGAGATAGAGAGATAGAGAGCGAAATAGAGAGAGCGGAAAGAGACTAATTTCTTAATTTTTATTTGAACCTTTTTAACTGACTTTGCAAACTAACCTTTCCCTGATTCAAAAATGTAACCCGAACTCAATGGGTGATCCAACGGGTTACATTTTTGTCTATTTATTATAGAAATTCGCTCAATATTGGCTTTTTTAATTGAAAATTTATGTAGGTGACATCCAAAGTTCTTAGTTTATTCTCCAAGATTTTCTAAAATCTCTTTTGTTTTAGAACGATTTATCAAGTTATAAAAACAACTCGATAGTTTTGCCAGCAGAATGTAATAAATTTCTCGGATATATTCCGTTGGGAAATAACTAGAAGAAATCGACAAAACAATTTCTTTTTAAAGCTTTTCTCCGCTTTTAGAACTTCTTTAACCGATTCCCAAGAGTTCAAGTAGAACATTACTTGTTCTTAAATCTAATATCTAATATCTGTCAATCCTAAATAACATTGGATTTGACAGATTGATATTTTCATCTGCTGAGCCAATTTTTATTTATTATTGTTTCACCATGTTTTTGAAACTAAAAAGACTACTTAGCTTCAGTTTCTTAAAATAAACAACACTCATTCCGACTCAGAAGATTGGTAAAATGGAGACATTTTTCAATAATAATCTAAAAAACTTAAATCAGCGTACGTCGTGAATAAACAGATGTTCGATATTGCTCTATCTATTTTAACTATCAGATAAACAATTATATTTGTTATCACTTAATAGTAGCCTCTTCATTTCTTAAAATAATTTCACTATCATTTATTGAAAACAGATATAATTGTTTATCTTGTAGTTTAAATTGATATAGTAAAGATGACATTTTTTTTATTAATGACGTAAGCTGATTTTAACTTTTGATGTTATTATTGAAAACTTTCTTCATAGTTCACAAAAATATATCCCTAGCATATTTCAAAGACACGCTTTTGAATTGTATTAAATAATTCTTTAACTTTTATTGATTTTCTTTGCATTTCTACCGATTCGATTTATATAAATTAAATCTAAAGCAAAATTGAATCGGTAGAAATGCAAAGAAAATCAATAAAAGTTACAGAATTATTCAATACAATTCAAAAGCGTCTAAATAGTCCTACAACATGTGAAGGAAGCGACGTGTGCATTTTTAGTGTATTGTTGTTTAATGTAAATAAACCTTGTTCTGTTTATAAGCGAGGTTTTCAGTTCTCCTTTAGTCTTTTAGTCATCTTAGTGTCTGATAGCGAAACGATAGATGAAAAGTGCTCATGTAACAGTAGACAAGAGAAGAATAGACATTAGGTTGTATAAAAGAAACGACCGCTTTCTAACGGTTGGTCTGTACTTAGAGATGTGGACGTCATGAACCCGGTTTAATGCAGTTTTATTGTCAGATATATTTTTCTATAAATAGCTATTATAGATTTATACTATATATATATATATATATATGTATATATATATATATATTAGTATAAATCTTTATTTATACAAACATTATTGGTTACATATGTGTACACATGTGTCAGCTGCGATCTCTCTCGAGAGAGCCAGCTTCTTAAGAACTTTAGAAAAAACTTTTTCTAAAGGTCTGAAGAAGCTGGCTCTCTCTCTTGAGATCGCAGATGAAACATATATGCACATATAAAACCAATAATGTTTTTATAAATACAAATGTATACTAAAAAACAGCTCTACTTGTTATTGAGCACTTTTTAAAAAATATAAATCCTGGAGTTCCATTGGATTAAAATCAAGGAAACAAAAATAATGCATATATATATATATATATATATATATATATATATATATATATATATTATGGATTCTCCCGTCGATTTCGACGTATGAGGTTCTGACAAATATCTCTGTTCACGGTTGTTTGTGGCGACACTCGCTCAGGCGAAGGTGGCATTTGAGTCAAGGTAGAGACCTGCACACAAAGCCACAGTGGACGCAGGTGCGAGGATTGGGAGAAAGCGTTGCCGGTATATTTACATTTGCTTTTGTTCTAAGCCTAGTTTCCTTTAATTTGTGAATACAGGCCGTGGAGAAATGTTCGATACGTTCGTGACACATACTCTTCCAAGCGTCTCTATCATTAGCACTGAGCTCAAAATTTCCGCTAGTGATCTGGACAGCTGCAAGGTTAGCTTTCAATTTGTCTTTGTAGCGAAGCCAAGGGCGTCCAACATTTCGAGTACCACTATCAAGCAGACTGTACATGAGTTGCTTTGATATCCTACTATCGTCCACGCGAACAACATGACCTGCCAAGCGAAGTTGTGATTGGATCAGGAAACTTTCTATTCCACTGATACCACAACGTACAAACAAGTCTGTATTGGATACCTGGTCTTTAAGAGTAAAACCACAAATAGTACGAAGACGTTTCTTGTGGAAGACGTCAAGTTGCTCAATTTGGTTACGATAAGGTGTCCAGCTTGTCGGATAATGCCGTCTGTACTTCAGGATTCTTCAATGCTTTAACGTTAATACGTCTCGGGATAGTTGATTTCTGAATTCGCCTGCGATGAAGACAAAGAGATGTTTTGCTACGCAGTAGGGCATAGTCTGATAGGTAACAACTGGCACGAAATGAGCGTGTTTTCATGAAGTCGCGAATATCGCGTTGCTTTCTGACAACATAATCAATCATATGCCAGTTATTTGAACGAGGATGCATCCGTGTAGTCTTATGGCAGTTCCTCTGTTAAAATACTGAGTTAGTGATAGTGAGATCAAACTCCCTGCATAATGAAAGGAGACGAAGACCATTATCGTTCATTTTCCCAACTCCATGACGTCCCAAAACCCCTCCCCACGTTTAGAAATCAGCTCAAACCCTAGCATTAAAATCCCCCATCAGAATGAGCTTATCTTTGTGGCGAATACCACCGAACACTTCCCGTAAATGCTGATGAAAATCGTCTTTCACTTGATCGGATCAACTCATTGTTGGTGCATAGCAACTTACAAGTGTTACCCGCGTCTCAAGTTCTAACTCAAAGGTCAGTGTCATGATACGATCCGACAGACCTTTGGGCAGGGATTGCAATGAACGCACAAGTTCTGATTTCACAGCAAACCCCACCCCAGAGAGACGTGGCTCATCTGAACCTTTACCACTTGTGAAAAAAACGTAACCACCATTCTTTTCCTTGAACTGAGCGATTCCAAAGAAACGGGGTTCACTAAGTGCTGCAATATCTATGTTGTACTTTGAAAGTTCAAGAGACACTAGGGCTGTTTTGCGTTCAGGTGAATCGTTATTGTCCTGGAGAGTGCGAACATTCCAAGACCCCAAAAGACATTTCTTAATTGATTTTCGATTGTTTTGACTGCAATGCTGGATACCCAGACAGCTGCAGTTGGCTGCCAGGGTGAATATGTGAGCAAAAAATGTTTAGGGCTCCTTTTATCGCCCCCCTCCCCGGCATGGGGAAAGCAATTCTGTCCAGGAAAAGGGATGCTTTGTCATCGATGGAGGATACGAACTGCACAATTTCTCACATGTTTGTGCAGAACGGCCATAATCCACCGACCGCCACAGTGTAGATATCCAGCTAAAGACTCCCAATGATATCCAGCTAAAGACTCCCAATGATATCCAGCTAAAGACTCCCAATGATATCCAGCTAAAGACTCCCAATGATATCCAGCTAACCCTGTCCCCCGTCGCTCTCAACCAATCGCCAGTGAACTCCTTGCATGTTGGACTACGCAAATCTAAGATTTGATGTTGTCAGAAAACCCACACAAAAGGTTTGATTTTTAAGTGGTCAAAGCCCGTGTACAACTATCCAAACTTTTTGAAGCGGTTGATGACACAAATTCGGTGCAAACATTTTCCACAGAAAGGGTGAACAACAGTTCTCAGGTTTAATATACGAGTTTTCCTTCTCCTAGATGCATGCCTAACGAAGACTACGGGTGCATCACTCCTCGTGGTTTAAACGCGCCCCAAGACACCAACCATGTTATTTCCGGCTCCAATACTTCACCGTATTCCTGGTAGGGTGGCTCCCGGGTACTATGCCTTGCCAAAAGGTAATCCGTGCACTGCTTATGGGATATTCGCAGCTAACCTTTATATCTAAAGGCCGTTCCCCTATCCGCAACCTGAGGAGCCGGTGGATGGGAATTTTTCTTCACCACACACACACACACGCGCACACACACACACACACACACACACACACACACACCCACATATATATATGACGTAATTCGTTCTTTCTATGACGTCACGGCACGAACCTCAAATGCCCATAATTTATCTGCCCCCACCTCCAACGAGTGCTCCTTGGGTGGTTAGGCGCGTCGGACTTCTACATCGAACCGGCGAAAGTATCTCTGAATTGTCTGGTCTGCATGAAGTCCTTCACGTTGGTCGCAGTTATTCGTTAACCTGCAGGATTGCAGGTGCTTACCCCCGACACCGAGGCTACAAAGGTTCAGTAGTTGCATGCGAAGTCGGGGAAGGTTTGGCCCAGAACACGCAAAGGAATAGCACAGAAGCACTTTTACTCCATTTATTTATTGTGCTGCGCCTGACACGTCTTTGCTTGCCACATGCAGAGGCAGAGACGACCAGAAGACGACGGATTCTGATGCTGACTCCTGGATTTTCACCAGAATCCTATTAGTCGAGTAGCTCTACTACTGTGATGAAGGGTTGGACTTTAGGGGAATAGAGTGCTGGATGTGGCACGAGGTCGTTTTAATATGGGGACATCCAACTTTAAAAAAGAAGAGCCCCTCTGTATTAGGTCCAAAAATGAAAAAGAAATACCTCAATCTAGAAGGATTTCTGTTCTTTTGACCGAGGAAAAACAGATACTAAACTATATTCCCATCTCGAAGTCCAGGAGGTGTAATTTTGATTTAACCGCCTCCCCACGAGGGCATGACGCTACACAAGGTCGAGCTTCATTATTTCCTAGCGAGGGCGTCTCAGGCGATTGGCCATAAAACCAATGCCCATTCAACAATCACCACAATACCACATTCAGTCTATGGACTCCCTTACTCAAAATATTGCCAACTGTTTTAAATTAATTTTATTTATAAAAAAATTATTTTCAAATTGATGGAAAAGGACGGGGACCGGGACAACACAAACAGTCTAAAAGAAAGAGAAAAAACAAAAAAACAAATACAATCAGGGGTAGGTTATTACGACCCATCCTACCCTTTATAGGAGTAGACCGCCCACAGTTTTCCGGTTTCTTTAGAGCCGAAACAAACAGGTCGATCTGTAAATGGGAGTTGAATTTAAATGGGAGGAAATTAAATAAGGGAATCTAATTGACACGGTACTCTTTTTTATTGACAAAATGTTAGGTCCGGCCGTGTAGACCTGACGAAATTCCGTTCGAATTGGTTTCCTTTTACTAAAAAAAACGTGTCCGCATTTAAATACAAATAAAAATAAAACTGTACTTATCTTATATCTAAATGGAAAACCGTATTTTCGTGTGTTTGTGTGTCAGAAACACTTTTTACAAGCCTTCGGTATTCCGATTTAGTATGACCCCGAGCTAGTGATGGTAAATAAAATGCTCTAATATTCACACGTACAGACCAAATTTGTACAGCGGGTCATAAACACTGCTACTAGGTCAAACAGTCTGTCAGCTTTCTTTTTCTTTCTTTCTTTTTATCATATTGGACAATTTATATAATTTTGCACCCGTTTGAAATTATCATCTCATACAATGATGATAGCGGAAGATTAAAACGCCGACGTATGTACGTAAAAATAATTTAATATTTATTTAAATAAAATATGTACGTAAAAATAATTTAATATTTAAATAAATAAATATATAAGGATCGCGGCCTAAAATTTTGTTCTCCTTTTAAGAAAAACTTTTTAATTTTTTAATACATAAACGACAATTGATATTCCTACACGTCAAAATATAGAAAATAAATAAAAGATATATTAAAATATATACCTTTCACATTGATATATATATATATATATATATATATATATATATATATATATATATATATATATATTATGTTATAAGGAGATATAATGTTCTATCTATCAATTTTCTTCTTAGCCTGACGATTCTATAAGGGGATGAAACGCGAAAGCCTCTGTGTAGCTTAATTGCCATAAATATATTTTCATAACTTACTATATATATATATATATATATATATATATATAGTTTGAAAAGTCACACATGGAAACGTTGCTGAAATGGTAATAATAAGGAGAATATTAAAAAAAATATTTTTAAAACCTGGACAACGCAATTTATTTATGGTTTTTAAAATAAATTATTTATTTACTTAAAAAACTTGAGAACTTTCAGTGATATACACCGTTGTCAGAAGTATAAGCATATTTTTTTCTCTTATTTTTTCGTTTAATCCTCTTTGATTGAGACATATTTATCGCAATCAACTTTTTAAAGTAAATAAATAATTTATTTTAAAAGACATAAATAAATTGCGTTGTCCAGGTTATCAAAATATTAAAAAAAATTTCTCCTTATATATATATATATATTATAATTTGGCTCGCGGGAGAGCGACTATTTTCAAAATTTGAATTATTTTTATTCAATTCGGATTTAACGGATTTTCCTTTTTAACCAGCGAACTTGGATTTGATTTGTGCTGTCCGAATCAAGTTTTTGGAATTTTGAGTGAGTTTATTGAACTTTTTATATTATTTGATTTGATTTATTTATCGTTGTAATAATTAACATAAACATTGGATACTTTTCACTTCATCGATTGCCGACGCATCTCACGACTGGACAACTTTTTCAGCTCTTTCAATTTCTCGTATTTGGACTGTCACTCTAGGGTTAAGGTTAGGGTTAGGGTTAGACTGCGGATGGTGACATATCAAACTCAAGATCCCTTGAGGGCCATGACGGTTAATGTACGTTGTAATGATGACCGCATGCGAATAATTGAAGTCGTTTAATTGCAGAATGTTTTTGTTAGTGAGTCACTTAACACTTTGTATAGAAATCATTTTTTAATCATTTCTTTTGATAGAATACTTTTTTACTAATGAGTTACTACTTACGAAGGCGAAAATCCACTCGAGGATAAGTGTTTATGAGGTTGTCAGTTTGACGATGAACAATGCTATGAGATGATTGAAAAATTACATTGGTGTGTCTTTTATGCTTTTCAAACCGATAACATGTGCTCAACATCGATTTTTAAACCTAAAGAAACTTTTGAACAAAGAAAAACACGTCGTTATTTAGCGAACGATGCATGTTTATCCGGTTTAAATGATAAAAACTGTAATTTTGGCCGTTAAATGACGGAACTACAGTATTTTTTTATGCGGGCCGTAAATGTTTAACAGGGTTAGGGTAAGCTCGATGCTCAGTAGACCCTCCTGCTCATTTCAGAGACGTATAGGGGAGTATTACGTATAGGGGAGTATTACGTATAGGGGAGTATCCCGTACAGGGGAGTATTACGTTGTCGTTTCATCTAGGAAAGGGATTGGTCTTTCACTGATCACCACTGTGGAATGCAGACGGCAATTTTTATGGGTATTAGATATCGTGCCCCAAACGTTTTATTTAGGTCAAATATATCTGTTAAATGATTTTTTTCTTGTTTTTACTAATAATTCACCACTTATCAAGGTTAAACACCACTCGATGACAAGAAGATTGAAAATAATAAATGTAACAGAACAAAATTTAGTTACCTATGAGAACGGTTTATGACAAGCATTTGTTGAAGACGACGATGTTGTAGCCTGCAGAGAAGCAGTCACGTGGTAATCTATTCTACAGATGGGAAGTTCTTGGACAGGAATTCTATTCAGAGAAATTCCATTTGATGTTAGACACACAGAGATAGAAAAGACAGTTTTTTGCAGTTGTGGTAGTAAGACAAGTTCTTGCTGTGAATGTTTTACAAGGAAGAACCAGATATTGAAGAACCAGATATTGAAGAACAAGATATTGAAGCTTTTGCTTTCTGTGATATTAACGCCGGGTAATTCTTCTAGTATTTTCATAAAGCTCGACTGTGTAGTTTTTAATAATAAGACTATTTAAAAAAAAAAAAAAATAATCGCAACAGACCGACCGATAAAACGCCCGCGAGATGCGAGGACACGAAGACTAACATCCGGAAACCTATTAAAGTCAAGGCAGCCATAAAATTGGAATATTCAATTTCAATAAAAATTTCTTGAGAATTTTATTGAATTATTTTGTCCCCTTTTAATGCTATTCTGAGATTCTTCAGATTATTTTTTATTTCACGCATGGGAATTCGCGGGCCAATTCCAATAAATTCTATTAAGAAAACGATATTCCACGGTGGTCATATTTCCATGGTCTGTCAACAAATTATTCTGACGAAAAGTATTTCACCCGTATCATGTTTTTATTTTCAAAATGGCCGTCGCTCGCTGATTTTCATCTACATAATATTCGTCTTTACTACCCCCCCTCCCCCCGGATGACCAGAAGTGACACAATATCGAACTTAATGCCGGATAGGCTAATATTGAATACCACAGAGGCCTTCAGTAATGGTGACTGTTAGATTGAGAGGCATCTTAAGTGTATTCGATCTTGTTATGATATCAATTAACAGACGTCCGAAGGATGAGGGATGAATCAAGTATCGATTGATGGAGCAATACTATGTTATGTCCGGCTTCATAGGGAAGAGTGCAATGTTGTCTACTTCGTTCTATCGGACGCAGGATGTGTAATATGACGTAGAGAAAGGAGAGGGTAGGTTAGAAACACGGACGAAGTCATCTCAAGTCGAAGCCACTTAATGAAATAATGATAATAATAATAATAATAATAATAATAATAATAATAATAATAATAATAATAATAATAAAAAAAAAAAAAATCTTGCAAAATCGTAGACTTCGCCGTTCCAGCAGCCCAAAGTGAAAATCAAAGAAACGGAAAAACGAAGCAAGTACACGGAACTAGCCAGAGAACTGAAAGGAATATGGAGCATGAAGAAAGTCAGTATAATACCAATAATCGTAGGAGCACTAGGAACAATCTCCAAAAACCTGAAAAAAAGACTGGGAGAAATTGGAATCAAAGGGATCATTGGAACTATACAAAGGACAGCAATGATCGAAACAGCTACAATCTTAAGAAAAATCATTGAATGCGGAAACTAACCCGCATAAGCTACGAAGGATCATACGGAATCTAACACAGGAAGAAAACAAAACTAACGAAAGAACACACCACAAACAAAGAAACAGAAAATGCAAGAAAGATCACTTAATAAGCCCCCCCCCAATAAATTACTACGGCCTCAACTGACACAACACAAAAATGGACCAATGAACAGAAATAGCAAGAAACACCATAAGCTCACCCACCCCCACCCCCAAAAATTAAATAAGAAATAATCAGATCCCCTCAAAAAATAAATAAATAAAAAATAATCAGCTCCCCCCCAAAAAAAACAAAATAAAAATAATCAGCTCCCCCCCTTCCCCAAAAAAATATATAAAAAATATTAAAAAAAAAATGGTACCAACCTAGGCTGACACCACACAAAATATTTGCATAGGGTCAAGGGGGATGAGAAGACCGAGGAGGGACAGCACAAACCAGACCTCCACTGGAAGTGCAGAGACTGCTGGGACCGTGGGGAGGCTTATTGCCACCCAAATCCCAGGGAATACCAATGGTCCTTACCAGCGAGAAATCAATGGTAAACGGCTGTTGTGATACTGCAAATTTATTTGCTGTGGCTATCGAAAAGAGGGGGAGAATACTGGAAATCTGGGGGGATTGGTTGTCACTCAGACTCCAGGGAATACCACCGGTTGTCGGTGAGCAATCACTGATGACCTGTGAGAACTCCTAATGAGTAAATAATAATAATAATAACTTTAAAGATAATTTTAAACACATTTAAGAGGAATTAGAAATCACAACATTCCTTTGACCTAACATCAATGGGCAATGATGAATACGGTTGGTCAACATTTTTCGAAGGGAATTCGATTTGAAATTCTGAGAAAAATTAGATAATAAAGTTTATAATTAACTAGACGGATGATGGAGCAATTAGAATCTGATGAAATGAGAGCTAAAAGATCTGGTGTGAAATGACGTAAAACAAGTATTATATACATTTGGGGGAAACAACGACAGCGAGATTAGGATTAGGAGACGGAACCTGGCAGATGAGTTCACGCAAAAGTCCGGGAATTGTCAGTTGTCCTATTTGTGAAATAATTGAAAAGAAAGGTCATCATTTTATATATAAGTTGTTTTCGTGTTATGTCGTCAAGCTAACAAAACGAAATGGGACAATTAGAATCTGGGGAAAAGTTAGCGAAAAACGTAAAATTAGTATTATAAAACTTCAGGAAAAACAACAAAAGACAGAGTAGATCTGCAATCTGAGGTGTGACAGACCTGGAGAAGACGCATGAGGTCAGAAGTTACGCAAAATACCGAGTATTGTTCAGTTGTCTTGCATGTGAAATAAACAAAAAAAAAAGGATCATCATTTTTGTACAAACTTGTCTTTGCAAACTAACAAAACAAAAGTAGGAACCAACTTATTTCTTTTACAAGTAAAATGGGATTTTATGATTCAGGACAATTAAAATCTCACCCGTCATGTGACAGGCTGAATGAGCAACGCACCGAGCTCATGAAACAGCTACTTTAATGTATTTTAATAGTAATAGGCAGACACAGCACAATGTCTATAAGGTCGTCTCACTTACCAACATACACCTTTCAGATAATAATAGGTCCCACCCTGTCTATCAAGCTTTAGCCCCTGTCCCATCGCCGCAATATAGCATTCCTGTGCTTGTTTGACAAGTACTTCCACGGAATGTGTTCCGATGAACTTACTGCACTTGTATTCCTTCAACGGAAATATACCCGACCCAAACCGACTAGCAGCAAAATCCCACCCCTTCATTACCGGAAAACTTTATATTCTAATAGCTTTTTTTACCCGGACCACTTGTCGTTGAAATTCCTTCCCTGTTCCCTGTTTCCCCGACTGTATCAACATGCAGAAATATAAATGTAATTTGAACAAACATCTTGCTGCACAACTCCTCACTTAGGGTGCCCCCTATAAATCTGACCCTTAATCACAGTAACCTCATGCGTTTCAGTGCCCATATGTCATGTTTGGGGTGAATAAAATTCATATTTTGAAACGCATGAAGAGTTATGTTTAATGTGAAAGGTGACACAGAACATTGCAATAACATTGCTAAATGAAAAATAAAGTACATTTGAATAATATGTGTAATCAGAATAATGATAATATTTGCTTTAAAACGACGTGTTAACCGTTTGAACCACTGAATCAAGTTTTTTTTTTAATGGAAATCGCTCCAGACAAGGCATGAAGCCACTTGATTTACGGAGCTAACAGGAACAAAAGATGATTATTGCAAAGATAGGAAATGCCTATTGACCTTAGTATTGGAAAGACCAAGGCTATAGGTAGGAGGAAAACAGTCAGCAGGAAGATTGTTCTACAAGCCTGCATTTCTTGGAAAAAAGCTACCGGAATAGGAAGCTGTGTTACTATGAGGTATCAAAATAGCAAATTGATGGAGACTACTAGACCAACGAGTGAAATGAGCTGGAACAAAAGAAGCAGGGAATAGATCACATAATTCTGAAGAACACATGCCATAATAGTCTTTATAGAAAAGACCGAGACTAGCAACATCACGTCTGTGCAGAGAAGAATAAAGAAAGGGCCAATCAAATTACAGATACGTTTCTGCACCTTATCAATAACTCTCAAATATGACAGAGATTCACCAGCCCAAATATGACAACAGTACTTCATACATAGTCTGATAGTAGATTTGTAGACATAGAGAATAGCCTCCGATGTGAGAAAGTGTTAGGAGCGATAGAGAGAACTGACTTTACGAGCAAACAGAAAGAGAAATGGATCTAATATATAAACCTCAAGAAAGAACTCTCCACTTAGGATGCCACTATAAATATGGCCTCTAATCACGTTTCCGTGGCAATATGTCTTGTTTGGGGTGGATATAAGTAAAAAAGAAAATATATCCTTTAATCTAATGTTTCAGCATTACGCGAACTAAAAAAATGAAAAGGTATCTTGTTTCAGCATTACGCGACTAAAAGAAATGAAAAGGTATCATGTTTCAGCATTACGCGACTAAAAGAAATGAAAAGGTAACATATTTCAGCATTATGTAAACTAAAAGAAATTAACAGGTATCATGTTTCAGTATTACGCGAACTAAAAGAAATAAAAAGGTATCATATTAAAGCATCATGTGAACTAAAAGAAATGAAAAGGTATCATGTTTCAGCATTACGGGGACTAAAAGTAATAAAAAGTATCATGTTTCAGTATTACGCGAACTAAAATAAATCAAAAGACATCATGTTTCAGCATCATGCGAACTAAAAGAAATGAAAAGGTATAATGTTTCAGCATTACGCGAACTAAAAGAAATAAAAAAGTATCAGTTTTTAGTATTATGCGACTAAAAGAAATAAAATTATCATGTTTCAGCATCATGCGAACTAAAAGAAATGAAAAGGTATGAAGTTTCAGCATTACGCGAACTAAAAGAAATAAAAACGTATCATGTTTTAGCATTAGGCGAACTAAAAGAAATGAATAGGTATCATGTTTCACCATTACGCGAACTAAATGAAATGTAAACGTATCATGTTTCAGCATCATGCGACTGAAAGAAATGAAAAGGTATCATGTTTCAGCATCATGCGCTTAAATAAATGAAAAGGTATCATGTTTCACTATTACGCGAACTAAAAGACATGAAAAGGTATCATGTTTCAGCATTACGCGAATTAAAAAAAATAAAAACGTATCATGTTTCAGCATTCTGGGACTTAACGAAAGTAAAAGGTATCATGTTTCAACATCATGCGACTAAAAGAAATAAAAGGTATCATGTTTCAACATCATGCGACTAAAAGAAATAAAAGGTATCATGTTTCAACACTATGCGACTAAAAGAAATAAAAGGTATCATGTTTCAACATTACGCGACTAAAAGAAATGAAAAGGTATCATGTTTCAGCATTACACGAACTAAAAGAAATGAAAAGGCATCATGTTTCAGGATCACGCGAGCTAAAAGAAATAAAAAGGTATCATGTCTCAGCATTACGCGAACTAAAATAAATGAAAAGGTATCATGTTTTCTGAATGATGCGATTAAATGAAATTAAAGGGTATCATGTTTCAGCATTACGTGAACTAAACGAAATAAAAAGGTATCATGTCTCAGCATTACGCGAACTAAAAGAAATAAAAGGTATCATGTCTCAACATTACGCGACTAAAAGAAATGAAATGGTATCATGTTTCAGCATTACACGAACTAAAAGAAATGAAAAGGCATCATGTTTCAGGATCACGCGAGCTAAAAGAAATAAAAAGGTATCATGTCTCAGCATTACGCGAACTAAAATAAATGAAAAGGTATCATGTTTTCTGAATGATGCGATTAAATGAAATTAAAGGGTATCATGTTTCAGCATTACGTGAACTAAACGAAATAAAAAGGTATCATGTCTCAGCATTACGCGAACTAAAAGAAATGAAAAGGTATCATGTCTCAGCATTACGCGAACTAAAAGACATGAAAAGGTATCATGTTTTAGCATTACTCGACAAAAAGATATAAAAAGTTAATATGTTTCAGCATTACGCGACTAAAAGAAATGAAAAGGTATCATGTTTCTACATTACGTGAACTAAAAGACATGAAAAGGCATCATGTTTCAGCATCACGCGAGCTAAAAGAAATAAAAAGGTATCATGTTTCAGCATCACGCTACAATAAGAAATAAAAAGGTAGCATGTTTCAGCACCACGCGACAAAAATAAATAAAAAAGTATCATGTTTCAGCATTATGCGAACTAAAAGACATGAAAAGGTATCATGTTTTAGCATTACGCGAACTAAAAGAAAAAAAGGTACCATGTTTCAGCATCACGCGACAAAAAGAAATGAAAAGGTATCATGTTTCAGCATTATGCGAACTAAAAGACATGAAAAGGTATCATGTTTTAGCATTACGCGAACTAAAAGAAATAAAAAAGTTTCATGTTTCAGCATCACGCGACAAAAAGAAATAAAAAGGTATCATGTTTTAGCATTACGCGAACTAAAAGAAATAAAAAAGTTTCATGTTTCAGCATCACGCGGGAAAAAGAAATAAAAAGGTATCATGTTTCAGCATTATGCGAACTGAAAGAAATGAAAAGGTATCATGTTTCAGCATCATACGCTTAAAGAAATGAAAAAGTTTCATGTTTCAGCATCACGCGGGAAAAAGAAATAAAAAGGTATCATGTTTCAGCATTATGCGAACTGAAAAAAATGAAAAGGTATCATGTTTCAGCATTACGCGAACTAAAAGACATGAAAAGGTATCATGTTTCAGCATCACGCGGGAAAAAGAAATAAAAAGGTATCATGTTTCAGCATTATGCGAACTGAAAAAAATGAAAAGGTATCATGTTTCAGCATTACGCGAACTAAAAGACATGAAAAGGTATCATGTTTCAGCATCACGCGGGAAAAAGAAATAAAAAGGTATCATGTTTCAGCATTATGCGAACTGAAAAAAATGAAAAGGTATCATGTTTCAGCATCATGCGCTTAAAGAAATGAAAAGGTATCATGTTTCACTATTACGCGAACTAAAAGACATGAAAAGGTATCATGTTTCAGCATCACGCGACAAAAAGAAATAAAAAGGTATCATGTTTCAGCATCACGCGGGAAAAAGAAATAAAAAGGTATCATGTTTCAGCATTATGCGAACTGAAAAAAAATGAAAAGGTATCATGTTTCAGCATCATGCGCTTAAAGAAATGAAAAGGTATCATGTTTCACTATTACGCGAACTAAAAGACATGAAAAGGTATCATGTTTCAGCATCACGCGACAAAAAGAAATAAAATGGTATCATGTTTCAGCATCACGCGGGAAAAAGAAATAAAAAGGTATCATGTTTCAGAATTATGCGAACTAAAAGACATGAAAAGGTATCATGTTTCAGCATTACGCGAACTGAAAGAAATGAAAAGGTATCATGTTTCAGCATCATGCGCTTAAAGAAATGAAAAGGTATCATGTTTTACTATTACGCGAACTAAAAGACATGAAAAGGTATCATGTTTCAGCATTACACGAATTAAAAAGAAATAAAAAGGTATCATGTTTCAGCATTCTGCGACTTAAAGAAATGAAAAGGTATCATGTTTCAGCATCATGCGACTAAAAGAAATGAAATGGTATCATGTTTCAGTATTACGCGAACTAAAAGAAATGAAAAGGTATCATGTTTCAGCATTATGCGACTAAAAGAAATGAAAAGGTATCATGTTTCAGCATTACGCTAACTAAAAGAAATAAAAGGTATTATGTTTCAGTATTACGCGAACTAAAAGAAATGAAAAGGTATCATGTTTCAGTATTACGCGAACTAAAAGAAATGAAAAGGTATCATGTTTCAGCATTACGTGAACTAAAAGAAATGAAAAGGTATCATGTTTCAGCATTACGTGACTAAAAGAAATGAAAAGGTATCATGTTTTAGCATTACGCGACTAAAAGAAATGAAAAGGTATCATGTTTTAGCATTACGTGAACTAAAAGAAATGAAAAGGTATCATGTTTCAGTATTACGCGACTAAAAGAAATGAAAAGGTATCATGCTTCAGCATTACGCGACTGAAAGAAATAAAAGGTATTATGTTTCAGCATTACACGAACTAAAAGAAATGAAAAGGCATCATGTTTCAGCATTACGTGAACTAAAAGAAATGAAAAGGTATCATGTTTCAGCATTACGTGAACTAAAAGACATGAACAGGTATCATGTTTTAGCAGTACGCGAACTCAAAGAAATAAAAAGGTATCATGTTTCAGCATCACGCTACAAAAAGAAATAAAAAGGTATCATGTTTCAGCATAACGCGACAAAAAGAAATAAAAAGGTATCATGTTTCAGCATCACGCGACAAAAATAAATAAAAAAGTATCATGTTTCAGCATTATGCGAACTAAAAGACATGAAAAGGTATCATGTTTTAGCATTACGCTAACTAAAAGAAATGAAAAGGTATCATGTTTCAGCATTACGCGACTAAAAGAAATGAAAAGGTATCATGTCTCAGCATTATGCGAATAAAATAGAACCATATGCTGTCAAGATTCGAAAAACGCTAAATATGAGAGTAGCAACTTACACAAAGGAACTTTTTTCTATCAGCAGTGAGTTGTGGTGCGGCTGGACGGTTATGCACCCATCGCTTGTTCACCGCATAAGCAAGCAGCACGGTAAGCTCAATGAGATTCATACGCGATGAACAGAACACCCGGTTCCAGATTTATTTCAAATCAGACAATATGTGATCCTGCAAGCCTCTGCTGTCGGTCCGGCATAGAATAGACGAACTCCAGGAGAAAGATTATTTGGCCTTGTCAACATCTACTCACACCAATGTATTATCTTTCATTTTGTTCCCGTGTTTCTGGCACATAAAACTACTACCCTTCTGTGCAGTATGTTGTTTAATTGTATGACGTCGTAAAGCAAAGTAACAATTGTATGACGTCATAAAGGAAAGTAACAATTGTATGACGTCATAAAGAAATGTAACACCCTTCTCTTTCATTTCTTCTTTTATTCTCTGTGAATGAAGGCCAATAAAGTTGTTATAAATAATAGAAATGGACTACGTCTTATTTTCTATATGAGTGTTCAGTTTTCAGTCATAGGTGTTGGCGGAAATATGTGCTCGCCGAGATCCTCGTTTATTTCAACGTCTTTTGTTACTTTTTAAATGCACACATTTTCCTCATCAGTTCATTGTCTTTAATTAATCATCGCTTCATAACTCTTTAGCGATAAAAAACGAGACAACCTGCCTTAAGTGTTGCGCTCAAGTGGCTAACTTGAGAAAACACGGTTAGAATATAGCCGTCCGCCCGCCCGTCCTTATCGCAGGCCGGGTTTCACTGCCAACGAATAGACGTTTACTGTTGCGATCCGATTTCACGACAGTCATTTTTTTATGCGTCCTCGCACTTCTATAAGAGGCGTTGTTCGTCCGTATATCGGTCAGTTACGCCCAAGTTTGAAATAGAATTTTACATCACCAAACGTGTTTCAGATGCGTCCAAGCATATCCATAAGAGGCTCTGTCCATCGGTTGGTGCGTCACGCTTGAGTTTGAAATAGAATTGTTGTCAGTCCGTCGCATTTAAGTCTGAAATAGCATTTCATTGAGTTTATTACGCGTAAGTTATACATAGCATTTGCGTCTGTCAATCTTAAGTGGTCTGTCACGTTAAAGATTTTGTCAGTCTGTCACAGTTAGGTTTGAAATAGCAGTTTCGTTTGTCTGTCGAGCTTAAGTGGTCTGTCGCGTTTGAGTTTCAAATAGCATTTTCCTTAAGCTGCCACGTTCTAAATATCTTTTCTTCTATCTACGGTATATATAAATGAGAAATAGCATTTTCGTTTGTTTATAAATCTTAATTGTTTTGTCAAGTTTAAATAACATTTTCGTTTGTCTGTCACGTTTATGATGAAAATAGCATTTTCGTAGGTTTATTCCGTTTAACTTTTAAATAACATTTTCGGTGCCTTTTTATTTTACAGTAAAACCCGCGTTAATACGTTTACGTTAAACGCAAGAGAGTGCCGAATGAACAAGCAGTTCACTTATCTGCGTCCCCCAAAAACACAAACGAGGCTGGATTTACAAGCGGGACAAAACAAGCACAAATATTTGTATGAAATGAATATTTATTTTTTTAACGAAAATTCAAATAATGTTTAAATTAAAAAGATTTTTTAACGTTTTTGTTTCATTCTAAAATTAAAATTTGTTCAGTCCTCGCACTCTGAGAAGGTTTCAAATAGCATCTTTATCTCGCGTAAGTTAGAAATGGCATTTTCACTGCTCTTTTAGTTGGGGGAACCGTTTAGAGTTTGTTGTTTACACCGGGAAGAAAATCAGAATGACGAACTCACTTGGAAGAGTAATACGTCTGGCCGAATCTGACTGAAACAGAAATGTTGATAAGCAAAAAGGGATCACTATTCTTCCACGAAATAAATAATGGCTCAACAACTAAATAGATATGATGTTTTATTCACGGGAACACAGGAACAAAATGAAGATGGTACAATGGTCTGATTCATACCGGTTAGACGAAATAATATTTTCCGAGTGCGATATTTCACTCGATCATGGTTCAGTTAGGTGGAGAACGGGAAAAGGTGTCCTGTCGACTAGAGAAACACTTGCAAACTCAAGATTCCTGTCAGCTCGTGTTCGCGCCGAAACGATTCATCGCGTATGAATCTCGTGTTATTTGCATATGCGATGAAGAGGCGATGATTACATAATCGCAAGCTGAATCACATCTCACTGCGATCGCGTAGACCGATACAAAATAGTTAACTCATGCAGCTACTACACTCTATTAAGCTTAAGTGATATGTTAAACTTTGAAATAGCATTTTTAGTTAGGCTAGTACACTTCCGTTCTAAATAGCATTGTTTTGTTTATCTGGCTTCAATTAGAAATAGTATTTTCGTTTGTCTGTCAATGTTAAGTGGTCCGTGACGATTAACTTTGGAATACTATTTTCGTTAAACTAGACCACTAAAGTTCTAGCATTTTTCTTAATTTATCTAGCTTACGCTTGAAATAATCTTTTTGTCTGGCTGTCAAGCTTAAGTGGTCTGCCACGTTTAACTATTAAATATAATTTTTGTTGCTGTGTCACTGTACAGTTTGAAATACAATTTTCGTTTGTCTGTCAAGCTTGACTGGTCTGTCATGTTTAACATTGAAGTAGAATTTTTGTTAGGCTGCCACGCCTAAATGGTCCGTCACGTCAAACTTTGAATAGTATTTTCGTCGTAGTGTTTAAAGTTTAAAATAGAATTTTTGTTTCCTTCTCTGTAAATCGTTAACGTAATTTTTTAATCATCCGCACTGAAAACTAGGTTGATAGCCCTGTATCTATTATATAAAGGGCAGTTGTCTGTGTGCTTATATGTTTGTATGTCCAGCTAAAACTTGAAAAATACGCAACAAACTCGATATTATTTTGACCGATGAATAAATAATATCTAGATTTTACAAAAAATGATTCATTTTCTGGGGGTCAACTGTAACAGATTTTATAAGGGAGGTGGCCATTTTTCAGTTTAAATTCAATGTAATTATGTGTATTTATTTGGAAAAAACAATGATAGTATGTAGTAATTTGTAAAAGCTGCAAGTCATTCCAAAAATTCAACCGGAAACGACATCGAAGGGAGGCGGTGTGTGTGTGTGTGTGTGTGTGTGTGTATGTGTAGTGAAATTATAAATTAGTAGACGCTAATTTGGGGGAAATCACAGCGTAGTATCTGTTTTGATTCTGTTAGTCTGAATAGTGTTCTAGGAAGATAGAAGGTCCATTCTCCTAGGATTTACCTTCTTCTCAATGGCATTTCTGCAACTAATCCGAAAATTATGTCATAGGGGGTGGGGGTACTTCGCGTGATTTTAATGAACTCACCCCCTCTCAAAGGGTGAGAAGATAAAGCTTTTTAGGACTGCATCCCTTCGACATTCCCCGCTAGGGGCGCATCAGGCGATTAGCATTAAACTAACCACACCTCGAAGGGCGAGAAGGTAAAGCTTGGGAGACTGCAGCCCCTTCGGCATTCACCGCCTCTCGCAAATGGTGAGAAGTTAAAGCCTGGGAAGGTGTCTCAGACCGGAATCAAGCAACAAAGATAGGTTGAGGGTATTGGGTCAGAACAGACACTACACTGTGATCTTAAAATCGTTTTACAATTTGATTTGGCACCACGCCTTATTTTTTTTTTCGGGGATGAGGGGTCGAGGGTCATTCTTGACAACAAAAACTTAAAATAAAGAACCAAATAAAATGCTGAATGGAGCAAGTTAGTAAGGCCCCCTTACCCTCTGCTAAGTGTCAGACCGTCCACTGTATTTTCCGGGTCAAACCAAAAAACAAGTAGATCAGTCTCTAAATGGGAGTGGGAGCTAAGAGGGAGATAAAAATAAAACAGATCAGGGATGGAATATGGGAATGGATAGTGTCTTATAAGATAAAAAACAGCATTTAAGGCTGACCAAGGGCAAACTAAATATGAGGAGTGAGCATCTTTGGAGGCTCTCTAGTTTATTATGAAGCTGAACGTTAAATATGACAAATTCTAGGGTAATTATGCAATTTCATTTTCAACATTTCGTAAGACACCAGAAAGATTTTAAATTAGTAATAATCTTCTGTTACTCAATTTTCATGAGAAATGTAAAAAGATAACTTGTAAATATTACCGCATAATGTCGAGTCTGGACAGCTAGTATATTATATAATGTTTTAAGTTGACAATGACGTTTAACTTTGAAATAGTATTTTCGTTAGGCTGCCACACACGTTCTAAATAGCATTTTCTTTGGTTTATCTCGCTTAAGTCAGAAATAGCATTTTTTGTTTCTATGTCAAACTTACGTGATCTGTCACGTTTGACTTTCAAATATAATTTTTTGTTTCTATGTAAAACTAACGTGATCTGTCACGTTTAACTTTCAAATAGCATTCTTTGTGTCTATGCACAACTTACGTGATCTGTCACGTTTGACTTTCAAATAGCATTCTTTGTTTCTATGTCAAATTACGTGATCTGTCACGTTTAACTTTCAAATAGCATTCTTTGTTTCTATGTACAACTTACGTGATCTGTCACGTTTAACTTTCAAATAACATTCTTTGTTTCTATGTCAAACTTACGTGATCTGTCACGTTTAACTTTCAAATAACATTCTTTGTTTCTATGTCAAACTTACGTGATCTGTCACGTTTGACTTTCAAATAGCATTCTTTGTTTCTATGTAAAACTTACGTGATCTGTCACGTTTGACTTTCAAATAGCATTTTTTGTTTCTATGTCAAACTTACGTGATCTGTCACGTTTGACTTTCAAATAGCATTTTTTGTTTCTATGTAAAACTTACGTGATCTGTCACGTTTGACTTTCAAATAGCATTCTTTGTTTCTATGTAAAACTTAC
>OY744515.1:256371227-256376227 GCA_963556195.1 Sepiola atlantica
GATGTGTCTTAGACTCGGCTCGCGAAACTAAGCACAGGATAAACGAAAGAAAGTCAGAAAAGACGAAGAGACACACGTGTGTTTTAAATCCGCGCTGGAGTTGAACTGATTTATTTTTATTTTTATTTTATTTCTGGAATATAGTAACGCGAATGACAGGTAGTTTATTTAATTTCCGATTTGCAAGGGGAAGGTAATCTGTTGGGATATACTCGGGATTATTTCCCTTTGACTGGACATTAAAGGACCAAAGATTGAAGCTTGGTCGAGAACCTTTCATGGTAATAACGATAGAGCAGAGAGAGACTAGCAACGTCTTTTTTTGTGTGAGAAAGAGTTTGTAGGGAAGAGAGAGAATAAATGTTGCCATAACATAAGTAAGTTTTTAAAGAACTCTGTAGAATTTAATTCGTAACTGTTTATTATTTGTTGTTGTTGTGGTTTTAAGGTTTATGAGTTTTTTTTATTGAGTTCAGAAGTCTGAAGTGATAAAATGGTAATCTGATAACGCCAAAACGGTAACGCGATCAAGACGAAAAAACAAAAACAAAACAAAAACAAAGAGGAACGAAAGGAAACTTCTTTTTTTTTTCGCGGCGGAAATACTCTCTAAAAAAAAAGTCTGTAAAATCATTGTAAGTTCCTGCAACCCACGCCGACCAATTTTGTCAGCGATTTCGTTCAAACGCCAGTGACTTCAACGAAGAATGGACTCTCAAATGCTTTCACCCCCTCCTCTTTTCTTTCATCTTTTCACCGTTTTTATTTTTGACTCGGCTGAGAAACCCGCCCTGATGTTAACTTGTTTTTTAATCTTAGATGCTTTTTTTTTCTTTGAAATTTACATTTTATTTTATTTAAAAAAAAAGAAGTTGCCGCAGTAATTTAATCTTTAGAATCTTGTAACTGGTTATGCTGAGAAACTGTTGTTGATTTGAGAGAATATGCAAGTGAGAAAAATGACGAATAACTATAGACGTTGCAACTTCTATAAATATATGTAATTCTTTTGCATTTTAGGTGCGTCAAATTATTTATATATAGCCCGTCGGTTGGTCGGTCACGCGGTAAATGATGAGTTCAACGGGTTAAACAGTTTCTTTATAGGTGGCAATTATATATATATATATATATATATATATATATATATATATATATATATATATATATATATAGTCATCCACATATGTTCTGTTTCGCTGTATCACAGCTATAATACGACACTGGCTGAATTTAAGTGTTATCTCAATGTTAAAATTGTCAAGTGCTGGGAGCTCGAATTAGTTTTACCTAATATATATAGTCTAAAGAAGCTTTGAGTCATTAAAAAAAAAAAAAAAAAAATGTAAAATGTAAAATGCAGTTTAAATTCCCAGACAAACTAACTAAATCCAAGATATTGCAGACTTAACATTCGTTGGAAAATTAATAAATAAAAAAATATAAGTAAAATAAAATTTAAAAAAAAAAAAAAAAAATGGGGGGTTAATTATCTAAGAGTGAAACAAAAACAGGAGACCTTAAGCGTCTAATATTAACACGGGGATCATCAGCTGTTTACCATGTAACTGTTTCGGAGATTTAAAAACAGGACAGTTATAATATTCATGGCTCTCCAATGGTACTGATTATACGACCATTTCCCCAATAATCAAGTGTCGAAATAATTCAGCTTAAAATATCACTAATATATACATAAAAATAATAATAATAAAATAATAATAATAATATATTACCCTTAAGACTACCGTATGATATAGTAATTTGCATATCAAATAACATTAATTATAACAATAATAAAAAAATAAAAATAATAATAATACTATCTAAACACTACATCCAAGAACCATTCTGCAATATGGTAGCTAGCAATAAAATTATATAGGAATCAAAGTTGCATTAAAAAATAAATAAAAAATAAAGCTTAAGTACCTTTAGTACCAGAAAAGTAATTAGATAATAATATATATATATATATATATATATATATACAGGGTGGTGCAAAAGTCGCGCATTGTTTTGTTTAGGTGATAGAAACTACAACATTTTAAGTGATTTACTAGGCTTTTCTGATAAATAATACATTTACTTGGTAATTTTGTTGCAGTAGGTTTTAAAAATAATATCCTTTAAATGGGCACCATTTTCGGCCTCACAAAGACGGGCTCTAGTTAGGGCATTTTTCATTACAGTCCTTAGAATAACTGGCTCTAGTTCTTGGATTTCATGTCTGATATTGTTTTTAAGCTCTTGAATCGTTGTAGGCTTGTTCACATATACCCTTTCCTTAAAATCACCACAAAGGAAAAGGTTATGGGCTGTTAAATCCGGTGAACGTGAAGGCCAGTTAAAATCAGAAAATCTGCTAATTAAGCACTCGCCAAACAATCCCCTTAAGTGCGCCATACTTTGTCGGACAGTGTGGGCAGTAGCTCCATCTTGTTGGAACCACATTTCTGGCTTGTCCTGAACAGCTGGCCTTAAAAAATTTCAATCATTTGTTGATATCGCTGTGCAGTTATCGTCACCGCGACACCTTCTTCGTCTTCAAAGAAATATGGACCGATCACTCTTTCGGAGGTAACACCACACCATACGGTACATTTTAGTGGATGTAATTCACGCTGATGAACGGTTCTTGGATTTTCAATGGCCCATATTCTGCAGTTTTGCTTATTTACGAACCCGTTCAGATGAAAATGGGCTTCGTCGCTCATTATCAGCTTATGGATGAACTCATTTTGTTCTCTGGCTAATTGCTGAATGTGAACAGCATGAGCTACGCGTGATTACCAAATCTGTGGATTGTAATTCCTGTACCAATTGAATTTTGTATGGAAACATGCAATTCACGCAAAATTCTTTGAAGTGACCTTCTGGACATTCCAATCTGAGTGGCTCGTCTTCGAGTTAAGGTGTCTGGATTTTCAGCAATGCTATCCTCAACGAGTGCTATATTTTCCGCTGTCCGTACTGAACGTGGTCTGCCAGATCGTGGAAGATCACTGACTGAACCCTGCTGCCGAAATCGGGCCACAAGACGATCAATTGTGGTCTGACTGGGAGATTGTCTGACATTATAATGCCGACGATAGGCTCTTTGGTTGTTTTGTTTGGTTGTTTTGTTTTACGGCATATCAACCCTTTTCAGGTTATTTAATGCCGAATGCAGTCATTTTGGTGAAAGTTTTTATGCTTCAAGTTCTTTATATGTTCAAATATTTATTGATGGTGTTTGGTTTGGTTGTTAAAGTATATTTGTTTTCTTTTAATATCTGTTTCTATTTAACCCATAGTTGGGACCTTAACAGGTACTACCACTCCGGGTCAGGGTGGACCTGGGAGCAATGGTAATTAAGAGGAGGCTCCACATTCCCCAAAGTCCGTAAGCCGGATCTCACCATCGGATGTAGTTTAAGGTCATATCCAGGACCGGGAGTAGGGTAGGAAAAATAAAATAAAAAAGGGGAGGGAGAAAGGGAGAGGGGCTGTTGTTTTTGTTTTTGGTTTTGTAGAACATAATTAAGTTTTACAAAAAAAAAAAAAAAAAAAAAAAACGTCAATGTAGGTGAATTTCGTCTCAGGGAGCTACAGGGCAGCCTGATCTGGTATCACCAGTAGGCTCTTTGGGTTAAGGTTATTGAACGATGGTTTCCGAAGTAAAGTTCAATAATTTTGGTTCGTTGTTCAGTGCTATATTTTTTCATGATAAATTATCAATGTTTATATCTGTAATATTCTGAAAAATAAGGAGAAAATTTGATTAAATGTGAAAGTTGTTATTGATTCAAACTAATGCGTGACTTTTGCGCCACCCTGTATATATATATATATATATATATATATATATATATATATAACTTCTTTGTAATATAGTAGGAAAAATCCCAGCAGAGTGCTCGATTAATTAAGAATTAACGTTAACAATTAAGAGCATAATATTTATTTATTTTGGTACAGAAAAATTAGTACAACATTCGAACCGACGGTACGAATGTTGTACTAATTCTTCTGTACCAATATATATATATATATATATATATATATATATATATATATATATATATATATATATATATATATATATATGTATATATATATATATATATATATATGTATGTATATATATATATATATGTATATATATATATATGTATATATATGTATATATATATATATATATGTATATATATGTATATATATACATATATATATATACATATATATATATACATATATATATATACACACACACACACACACACACACACACATATATATATATATATATATATATATATATATATATATATATATATATATAAGATTATGATACTAAGAACGTTTTGGAGTTAAAATCAATTTAGTATTACGTAGTAATAGGAGAAGACGTTTGAATACTTTTTTTCGTCTTGAGCGATACCAAAAAAAAACATGGCGGTATCCTATAAGACTCCATTTTGTGAAAATCACGCTTCTTGTAGCATATTTCCACATTCTAAACGTGTTATTCTTCAGATTAGATGCGTTGTGCTTAATAGATTTTAGGTTGAAATGGTTCCTCATTAAATATAATTTAAAAAAAACAACATAGAACCATTTTTATCGCCATTTTAACACAATTTATTTCATCGCATCATTTGTATCCTTCCGAACTCATTATTAACTTGTCACACTTTGGATTTTAGATGCACATTGCATCGCAATGAGAAGCACTTTTCCTGGTCTGTCAAGCTTGTTTTCTTGTCGCACCCCCTAGAAGTAAATTGACTAGATTTTCACCCCAAACACTCAGCCGTTATACACGATATTTGTAAAAATTATTTTTGAGGGGTGGAGGAATAATCACTGACTTGTTTCCTTGGCAGAAATCTATGTGTGTATTTGTTTTTGAGGCGGGTCTTTTTATTTGCAATCTAAAACTGAATCTCAACCCTCGGAAGTAATTTGACCGGTAAGGACCGGTAAGGACCGGAAAGACTCTTCCCCCTAAAATGCTA
>OY744515.1:256381227-256428727 GCA_963556195.1 Sepiola atlantica
CATTATATATATATGTACTAGCGGAGCTACCCGGCGTTGCTCGGGGTCATAAAAACATATAATTGAAGAGAAATCGCGTATGTAACATCTTTATATTCAAACTTCTTTATCTTTATCTTTCTACCTTTCTCTTCCCTGGTCGCCCCATTTCACCGCTACTTTCTAATTTTGCCTTTTGTGAAAGCTGCTTCTTCCCCACCATTTCTCCTACGTTGCCCACGGCAAATAGTATGACATATTTCTATGAAAAGTACCACCTCTATTAGCGCTGTCCATATAGATACTTATCTCCGCTCCGGAATTCATACTATATACGTATGTATCGCCACCATTGTGCGCAGACTATATACGTACCCATCGTCGGCCAAGTGCACATACTATATACGTACCTATTGCCGCCCCGGTGCATATACTATATAAGTACCTCTTGCCGCCCTGGTATGCATGCTATATACGTACCTATTGCCGTCCCGGTATGCATGCTACATACGTACCTATCGCTGCCCGGTGTGAATGCTACATACGTACTTATCGCTGCCCTGGTGCAATGCTACATATGTACCTATCGCAGCCCCGGTGCGAATGCGAAATACGTACCTATCACCGGCCCACTGCGAATACTATACCGCAGAAGGCTCCTGGTCATATACCGCAGAAGCACCCCACCCCTGGTTGCTATACCGCAGAAACTTCGTGATTCTATACCGCAGAAGCACCCTCCCTAGGTGCCATACAGCAGAAGTACCGCCCTGGGTGCCATACCACAGAAGCAGCCTCCTGGTGCCATACTGCAGAAGCCTCAGGTTCCTATACTGCAAAAACACCCCCTGGGTGCCATACCACAGAAGCACCCCCCGTTGCTATACCAGAGAAGCACCCCCCGGTTGCTATACTGCAGAAGCCTCGTGGTCCTATACTGCAGAAGCACCCCTCCCCAGTTGCTATACTGCAGAAGCCTCGTGGTCCTATACTGCAGAAGCACCCCTCCCCAGTTGCTATACCGCAGAAGCCTAGTGGTCCTATACCGCAGAACCACCCCTCACCAGTTGCTATACCGCAGAAGCCTTGTGGTCCTATACCGCAGAAGCACCCCTCCCCAGTTGCTATACCGCAGAAGCCTCGTGGTCCTATACCGCAGAAGCACCCCAGCCCGGGTGCCATACCGCAGAAGCCTCAGGTTCCTATACCGCAGAAGCACCACCCAGGTGCCATACCATAGAAGCCCCCCCCCTATACCGCAGAAGCATCCCCCGGGGGCCATACTGCAGAAGCCCCACCCCTTGGTTGCTATACCGCAGAAACCTCGTGGTCCTATACCACAGAAGCACCCCCCAGTTGTTATACCGCAGAAGCCTCATGGTCCTATACCACAGAAGCACCCCCCGGTTGCTATACCGCAGAAGCTACCCACGGTTGCTGTACCTCAGAAGCACGCCTGGTTGCTATACCGCAGAAGACTTGTTGTTCTATACCGCAGAAGCACCCCACCCTTGGTTGCTAAACCGCAGAAGCCTCGTGGTTCTATACCGCAGAAGAACCCCCCCCCCCCCGGGTGCCATACCGCAGAAGCACCCCCTGGGTGCCATACCGCGGAAGCACCCCGGGGTGCCATACCACAGAAGCACCCCATGGGTGCCATACCGCAGAAGCTTCAGGTTCCTATACTGCAGAAGCACCCCCCTGGGTGCCATACCATAGAAGCACCCCCTATACTGCAGAAGCACCCCCTGAGTGCCATACCGCAGAAGCACTAGGTTCCTATACCGCAGAAGCACGCCACGGTTGCTATACCGCAGAAGCCTCAAGGTTCTATATTGCAGAACCACCATCCGGTTGCTATACCACAGAAGTACCCCCCCACCTCCCCCAGTTGCAGGAAGCACCCCACCAACCGGTTTCTATACCGCAGAAACACCCCCCCGGGTGCCATACCACAGAAGCTTCAGGTTCCTATACTGCAGAAGCACCCCCCTGGGTGCCATACCATAGAAGCACCCCCTATACTGCAGAAGCACCCCCTGAGTGCCATACCGCAGAAGCACTAGGTTCCTATACCGCAGAAGCACTAGGTTCCTATACCGCAGAAGCACCCCCCGGTTGCTATACCGCAGAAGCCTCAAGGTTCTATATTGCAGAACCACCATCCGGTTGCTATACCACAGAAGTACCCCCCCTCCAGTTGCAGGAAGCACCCCACCACCCGGTTTCTATACCGCAGAAACACCCCCCGGGTGCCATACCACAGAAGCACCCCCGGGTGCTATACCGCAGAAACCTCAGGTTCCTATACCACAGAACCCCCCCCTATAGAAGCACCCCCTATACCACAGAAGCACCCCCGGGTGCCATACTGCATAAGCCCCACCCCCTGGTTGCTATACCGCAGAAGCCTCGTGGTCCTATACCACAGAAGCACCCTTTGGTTGCTATACCGCAGAAGCACCCCTCGGTTACTATACCGGAGAAGCACCCCCTGGTTGCTATACCGCAGAAGCCTCGTGGTCTTATACCGCAGAACCGCCCCTCCCCGGTTGCTATACTGCAGGAGCCTCGTGGTCCTATACCGCAGAAGCACCCTACCCTTGGTTGCTATACCGCAGAAGCCTGGTGGTTCTATACTGCAGAAGTATCATCCCTGGGTGCCATACCGCAGAAGAACCTACCGGGTGCCATATGGCAGAAGAACCCCCCGGGTGCCACACCACAGAAGCCCCCCCTCCCGGGTGCCATACCATAGAAGCACCCCCTATACCGCAGAAGCACCCCCTGGGTACCATACCGCAGAAGCCTCAAGTTCCTATACCACAGAAGCACCCCCCCCCCCACTGGTTGCTATACCGCAGAAGTAACTCTTACTGACCCCCTCTCCTTTTCATCTGCAAAATAGATGCTGTTAAAATATTATGCAAACCTATCATTACAGTAGCTCTATCTAAGACATTGAGCGCTTTTCTCCTGGACAATGCCGAGTACTTTGAAAATCAAGGAGCCCTCCTGAGCACTACTGAAATCACTTAGGTATCCTCCCTCCTTTTCATCTGCAAAATAGTCCAAAGGCGAACGAAGATGGTGTTAATATATTTTCCAAACCTATCACTACAGTAGCTCTATCTAGGATATTGAGCACTTTTCTCCCAGACAACGCCGAGTACTTTGAAAATCAAGGAGGCCTCCTGAGAACTACTGAAATCACTCTTATCGATTCCCCCATCCTTTTCAGCGTAGATGCTGTTATAATAGTATCCAAACCTATCACTACAGTAGCTCTATCTAGGACATTGAGTACTTTTCTCCCGGACAAGGAGGCCTCCTGAGCACTACTGAAATCACTTAGGTATCCTCCCCTCCTCCAAATTTGGCCTGAGGCACTCACACCGTCGAATGCCGACACTCCCCTTCCCCAAATTTTGCCTGAGGCGCCCCGCCGGCGAATTCCGCCCCCCTAATTTCGCCTGAAATGAGGAGGTAATGCCTGGAAGGATTATATCATGATAACAGAACGGCCATAGTGAGGAAGGGAGGGGGAAGGAATATTAGCGTCTATTTATAATTAAGAAAGAAAGGTATAAAGGGTGGGAGTGAGAGGGAAAGAAGAAAGAAAGAAAAAAAGGGTTGTAGTGTGAGTGAATTTCTTTCTGCCACTCTCTGACGTCATTTCTGGTTTATTGTGACTTTGCATTATTTTTCAAATTATACATGATAGCATTGATTTCTTCTCAAATTAGTACTAAACAACGTTGAAAATGGACGAAAAAGCCCCCCCCCCCCATTGGAGAAAAGTGCTCAGTCGACCCCGGAAGAGTCCATTTTTTTTTCTGGTTCTGAGATATTACACGCGCCTGGGTTGGCCAGTCGGATTGATGTCACCCGTGTGACCGTTTGTTGGGTACCCTCGGAGGAGAAGCTTTACATACATACATACATACATACATACATACATACATACATACATACATACAGGTGGGATTTATATAATAGATATATATATATATACATACATAAACTATATAAATACATAAAAAATATATGAAATACATAATATATATAAATAAATATATATATATATATATATATACATATATATGTATATAAATACATACATATATATATTCATACATACACATATATATAAATACATATATATATATATATATATATATATATATATATATATATATATATATATATATATATATATATATATATATATGTATATATGCAGGCGAATATAATGACTAGTAGAAAAAACAAAATAAGTCAAAGTGCTTAGTCAGAATGATCCATGTTTTCTGGTTCAGGCTGTATAAATACATAACACAAACATATTTATATAATAAAAAATGTTTTTCGGTCAATTCCGTTACTCTAGATTTCATGTCTCTAATTATAACCCCTCCTACATCTCTGTCTCTATCTGTCTGTCTGTCTGTCTGTCTGTCTGTCTGTCTGTCTCTCTCTCTTTCTCTCTCTCTCTCTCTCTCTCTCTCTCTCTCTCTCTCTCTCTATATATATATATATATATATATATATATATAAATAAATGTTTCGAGGTACAAAATTTATAAATACATTTAAAAAGAATACGCGGAAATCTCTCTAAGGCCCTTTCGACTATCATCTCGTCAGGAGAAAATCGATAGTTTTAATTAATAATAACGTCGAAAGAAAGAGCAAAATGGGGAAATTGAGTGTGCCAAAATTAACGTTAAAGCGATTAAAATTCAATTTAATGATTTCGATTAAAAGTCGATTAAAAGGCACTACGTTAGGGATTAAAAAAAAAAAAAAAAAAAAAATTGGGAAGGAGTTCAAAGTTCCCCAAAGAGATTAAGCGATCTTACAAATTCCTTCTGCCGGCACAAGGAAGGTTTTCGAATGGCAATAGAGACAGATTCCAATATTTTCAAATGGTTCTTGGAATCTGCTCGATGCAAGACCTCAAAACGGTCTATTTTATAGCCACTGGCACAGCTAGGGTTTTCTTAAATATACTATTAAAAAAGAATGAGAGAAGTTGTCTCTCGAATATTAGACGAAGACATGTGCAAGTTGCAGGAAGCGTGTGAAGGCAGTTATTCAGAAAGAAGGAGGTCACATAGAATAAAACATTTTCTATTATGTACATTTTCTGGTGGCAAATAAATTCTCATGACTTTCAATAAACTAATTAGTCATACACTGTCTTTTAAAATCTGCCTCAAAATATTGTAAACTTTGCTTCCCTACCCTGTATATGTAGCATGCATAACCATTTATTCGAAAATAGAAAACATACACACACATTAAAGTGCTCGATTGTATGTTCTACATGTGCTAATATAAGTTATTTTATTTTAAATACTATACATCACAGTGTCTGTTAGAAATACACGGATTTCATTAATCTGGTCATCCTGGATTAAGATTAAGAATAAAATCCGACTGGTTATCGCAGAAAGATTATTACGTTTACAGTCTGCCTTGGTATCGAAGGTTCCGATATCAGAGTTAAGAATGGGTCACTGGACAGACTTATGTTTGACGGGTCTGTTCAGTGACCAGTTCTTAACCCCGATTTCGAAACCTTCGATACCAAGGGGGACTGAAGACTCTTTTGGCGATAACTTGTCAGATTTTATCCTAAATCCAGGATGACCACACTGATGAAACCCGGATATCAGCAAATGACATTCAAATATGGCTGAAGATAGTCAGGAGTTAATTCTTTTATGAATATAAATAAACTAAACAAACATTAATTTTCTATGAGTCTGCTCCAGGCTGTAAACTGTAAATCTTTGGTACCATGTTTATTTGACCTGATCTTCTGTAAAATTATATATATATGTATATTTTACTATTTCATGTATCCACATACAATTTTATAAGGAGATATAATTTTTTATGTATCAATTTTCAGTATTTACTTCAACAGTGCTCGATACGTAAGTAGAGCTAGGTAGTAAGCTATGAAAATATATTTATGGCAATTAAGCTACACAGAGGCTCCCGCGTTTCATCCTCGGGGGAATCTTCAGGCTAAGAAGATTCCCCGGGGATGAAACGCGGGAGCCTCTGTGTAGCTTAATTGTCATAAATATATTTTCATAGCTTACTATATATATATATATATAATGGAAATTGCTCCAGACATTGCATGAAGTCACTTAATGTAAGGAATGATTATATATATATATATATATATATATATATATATATATATATATATATATATATATATATATATATATATATATATATTGTCACGAAGAAAGAGTAATGGAATAAAGATTATAAGATAAAAATTCATAAATGTAACCAAAGCTAGCAGACTCTATTTTGTCATATTATTCTTTCTATTTCCCTTAGAACCCAGACAAATCACAGAGGGAAGTTGAATCCTATTTCCTGTCGGCCGACGTCCCCTCCCCTCTTCTAAACCCTTACTCGAGAGGAAGTCAAACGCTATTTCCTGTCAACCGATATTCCCTTTCCTCTATTAATACATACACATTGCCTTGACCATAAATCAAAGTGCACGTCACCTTTTGCATGGTAACTCAAAAACGCTTCCAACACACCAACGTAATCCACCCACGCTTATCGGCAGAGGATATATAAAAAGGGAGTTGGCGAGTCGATGAATCAGTTGCTGCTAGCCGGGAGACAACTCTCGCCGATCGTCGCCGCGAGGGAATGATGATGATGAAGAAGAAGAAGAAGAAGAAGAAAAAGAAGAAGAAAAAGAAACTGAAGATGCAGACAGTGATGAAGAAAGGTAATTCGCTCATGCCTCTTCTTGACTGCGTGGCCCAGAGATTTCTTCTATGTTGATATACAACTGAAAGCGAATCCCAAAACGCTTTCGAGAAGACTCCAACGAATCTGTCGCAGACTGTAATATCTTACATTATCGCCGAGAAAATATGACTACACATCCTATGTGAGGATGGTGTAGCGCCGACCGAGACTCCAAGACCTCACCCATACACCTGATTTCTGAAGGACTTGTACCTTGATATTTGCCGTTGAATTTTACATCCAAAGATTAGTGTGAATCTTAGATGTGTGATTCCTAGACTATTGAACTTTTCAACTCCCGTGGGAGTCTTGTGCCACTAATCCATTTTTTGTAAGTGATTCATACCTTTCTTCCTTGTCTGGACACGAGTTTTGTTTATAGATTTCGGCCGTTATTAGATAACTTCACACATTATTCCTTTTCCCCTAAAATATTACTTTGTTCTTTTTGTTGTTTTGCTCCATACATGTTTGCCCCCTTTTCTTACCTTTATGTAAATAAATATTTGTTTTGAATTTTAACTTGCTATTCGATGGTATTCTTTATTTCTATGTGAAGTTATGGACTGGAGAACTCTCCTATATTCTGTTATTAATATTGAGCCATAAGGACCTACGAGCCACTTCTTTTTTATTTATCATTGTAGCGGGCTCGCCGCCGTGGTTCCGACGAACTGTGCGTGACAATATATATATATATATATATATATATATATATATATATATATATATATATATATATATATATATATATATATATATATGAATACCCTAGTCTAGTGTTTTACCCCCAGACCAAAACGCCTCAATTTATGCACGAATTCGCCTATGATGTTACGCAGCTTTTTTGTTTGTTATTGTTTTTACTGGGCGGTTAAGAATTTACAGGGTACTGCATTCAATCCCCCGTAATCGGACGTGTCATCACGTGTCATATATTTATTAAATATTATCTTTTTTTATAAAATCGTGCATAGATCGAGGCAGGGCGTTCTGGAGGTAAACCACTTACTATGAACATTTACATCGGCGGTTCGATTCCTTGCCAGGGTAGTCATGCTGATGTCGGCTCGTAGTCAGAAACACGTTTTTATGACATTCGTTTATGTGCGTAAAATTTAATTTATAAAAAAAATTAATTAATAAATATATATAAAATTTAACATTTAGAAAAACATTCCATGTTTCATCTAAAAACACTTCGCTAACATACTATTATTTCTGCCCAGTTCGAAAATATACATTTTTATGTTATACAAAACTTCACAAATGCTCACGAAGAGGCTTCATCAGTGTATAATTCTCAACAGTTATACTGAAAAATCAAAAGATACATATTACATTTATGTATTGCTGTTTTCTTTTTTTCACTCCAATCAAAAAGAAAACTTACTTAAACTCTGCAATTCTTGAATATATGATGTTTAATTAAGTGGTCTAATCGTATTACACACTATTGACCTACTATATAAATCTTTGTGTGTACTTAAAAAAAATACACACACACAGTTTTCTGAACTTTTCATATGATTTGTTTTTTTCTATCGTTTTATTAATTTGCATACACCTTGGATACATTTTTCACTGTCATCTACTGGATCGATAGCAAACAAATTTCCAGCTTGGATAACTTTTTAGTTTTTAGACTACCATTCACCACCTGGCTTGTTTTTCATCAACCTCTTTGATATCTTTCTTGAAGCTGTTTTACACTTTTTGACTTGGATGAACTGTATAAGTTAAACAAAAAATAATATGTTTTGTGCCGATATATTTGATGTTTTATATACTTTTATGTAGTTTTATATATATTTGTTTTATATTTTCAAAGTTTAATTTTATTACCTGCAGTAATGTCATTGCGGTAATGGTCCTCTGAGGAGAAGATTTTCTTTGAACACTTATGAGTTAAGGACTTTGAAGTACTTTGCTTGAACCTTGAATTCTAATAAAATTTGATTCGCACCTTATTTTATTCTTTCACTTTATCCAGTGCTATATATATATATATATATATATATATATATATATATATATATATATATATATATATATATATATATATATATATATATGTATATGTGTGTGTGTGTGTGTGTGTGTGTATGTGGGTGTGGTCTGGCTATTTATTACTGTAGTAAAACGAACGAGAATGTTCTCCATTCGATAAAACCCTGCGATTTTATTACACAGACTAAGCAACGCGCGAGTAACATCGACGAGAAATCATTTCTTGCGCACGCAATAAAATGCCTTATTTCCTTAAATGTCACATAGTATTTCTTATTCAAGTTATAGACTATATCATAAAATTTCATAGAGAAACTTGATCACAGGTCATCGAATAATTATATACAGGGGATATTTGATATTTGTCTTACGGCACCGGGTGAAAGTATTTCACATTCCATCACATACCTTCATAAAAGTTACATTGTAAAAGGTTTTGGTCTAAAAATCAAGACCAACATTCCAATTTGCGGATAGGTTATGATCTGACAACACACACACACACACACACACACACACACACACACACACACACACACACACATATATATATATATATATATATATATATATATGATCAAACACCGCATCCGTTCCGCTAATAAACCAGCCATTAGCGCTATATATATATATATATATATATAAGGAGATTGTAGTTTGCTTGAAGCATTGCTGGTAAAAATAAGTGCAGATTAGTCGTCCGAGGCTATAGCAATGCGGTGTAGTTGCCGTAAGATGGAATAAATACCAAAATAGTAAATACTGTCTGGTAAGTAACAGTTCGGCAAAGGGAAATCTTAAATTTTCGAAAGAAAAACTTATTTAATCAGTTTTTCGTGAAATTATTAATAAATCGTTTTGAGTTTCACTTTCTCTCTTCGTTTATTTCTTTTCACTGTTCCATCTTACGGCAACTACATCGCATTGCTATAGCCTCGGACGACTAATCTGCACTTATATATATATATATATATATATATATATATATATATATATATATATATATATATATATATATATATACTTTCTTTGTTTACACATATATTATTTTTTATAACCCTAACCCTAACCTCAACCCTAACCCTAACCTGTAACCGAAATAAATAGCATACACGCTAATAGATAAAAAGTGTACCTACATTAGTCTAAGTGAAGGGGGATAGAAAATAGAGATCATTAGCATATGATGACATTCAAGGATATAAAATCTAAACCTTATTTCAGTTTGGATATACCAAAGTTTCGTTTCTTTCTACGAATCAGACTCCACCATTTTTATCCGCCAATTCAAATTGAAATTGCCTTATAAATCAACCAAACATGATATACTCTATCTATGACATGAATCCGCGGCCGCCTCCATATACTCCGTCCAGTCGGCCTCCCCCCATTTACGGTTTCAATACAATTAATAGTTTTGAACTCGGGATGATCTTTGAGTTTATCTCTCGACCAAATGTCAAACGAACGAACGCGAAATATGACATTTGATCGTGAATCTCGTTAGTTGAAACGAGAGTGGAAACGAGAGTTGAAACGAGAGTTGAAACAAATACTATTACTTCAAACTTTGTTGCGGATGTATTTTTAGCAAAGATTTGACGAGAACATTCGAGTAAATATTGTGGATAAATAGAAAATGTCGAATAATAAACAACAGGGCATTGAAGTAAACAAGCGCTCAAAATCGACTTCCCAATCTCGTACGGGTTGATCTCTTCTGTTCCCTACGGAAGGGACGTTGCTAGTCTTTCTCTGCTCTATCTTTATTTCCACGGGAGGTGCTCGACTGAGCCTCAATCTTTCGTTTCATGTAAAACATTTACAGCAAGAACACGTCTCCCTACCACAACTGCAAATAACTTCCCTTTCTTCGACCGTGTGCCTAACATCAAATAGAATTTCCGTGGAACATGTTGCTACAAGATTGCTTCCCTGGCAGCTACAACATGGTCATCTTCAAATATAATGCCATTAAACAGTTGCCATAACCCGTCCCTATAAGTCATCTGATTGTCTTTATTTCATTTATTTTCAATCGTCACATAAAATTTTCATCACCCTTCATCTAAAAATCTATCCATGTCATTAAATCTTATCATCTAGTGTTTTTTTGCCTTGAAAAGTGGTGATTCATCATTGAATAAAAAAGCAATCAAAATTACACCAAGTTAAACATCTGTGTTCCGCTTGCGATCATACCAGAAGTTAACACATTTACTGCCGATTTCAGGTATTTTCAGTACATATTTTCATCTGATCACCATTACTTCGTGTAAGAAACCATTAATCACAAATTTTGCTAGATGTAAATGAACTACTAATGATTGTACTTGTACTAGAAGTACTAATGATTGTACCTGTAGATGAACTACTAATGATTGTACCCGTAGATGAACTACTAATGATTGTACCTGTACTAGAAGTACTAATGATTGTACCCGTAGACGAACTACTAATGATTGTACCTGTAGATGAACTACTAATGATTTTACTTGTACTAGAAGTACTAATGATTGTACCTGTAGATGAACTACTAATGATTGTACCTGTACTAGAAGTACTAATGATTGTACCCGTAGATAACTACTAATGATTGTACTTGTAGATAAACTACTAATGATTTTACTTGTACTAGAAGTACTAATGATTGTACCCGTAGACGAACTACTAATGATTGTACCCGTAGATGAAATACTAGTGATTGTACCTGTACTAGAAGTACTAATGATTTTACCCGTAAACGAACTTCTAATGATTGTACCTGTAGATGAACTACTAATGATTGTATCTGTAGATGAACTAATAATGATTGTACTTGTACTAGAAGTACTAATGATTGTACCTGTAGATGAACTACTAATGATTGTACCCGTAGAAGAACTCCTAATGATTGTACCTGTACTAGAAGTACTAATGATTGTACCCGTAGACGAACTACTAATGATTGTACCCGTAGACGAACTACTAATGATTGTACCTGTAGATGAACTACTAATGATTTTACTTGTACTAGAAGTACTAATGATTGTACCCGTAGACGAACTACTAATGATTGTACCCGCAGATGAACTACTAATGATTGTACCTGTACTAGAAGTACTAATGATTGTACACGTAGACGAACTTCTAATAATTGTACCTGTAGATGAACTACTAATGATTGTATCTGTAGATGAACTAATAATGATTGTACTTGTACTAGAAGTACTAATGATTGTACCTGTAGATGAACTACTAATGATTGTACCCGTAGATCAACTACTAATGATTGTACCCGTAGACGAACTACTAATAATTGTACCCGTAGAGAGACTACTAATGTTTTTACCTGTACTCGAAGTACTAATAGTTGTACCCGTAGACGAACTACTAATGATTGTACCTGTAGATGAACTACTAATGATTGTATCCGTAGATGAACTACTAATGATTGTACCTGTAGATGAACTACTAATGATTGTACTTGTACTAGAAGTACTTATGATTGTACCCGTAGATGAACTACTAATGATTGTACCTGTAGATGAACTACTAATGATTGTACTTGTACTAGAAGTACTTATGATTGTACCCGTAGATGAACTACTAATGATTGTACCTGTACTAGAAGTACTAATGATTGTACCCGTAGACGAACTACTAATGATTGTACCTGTACTAGAAGTACTAATGATTGTACCCGTAGACGAACTTCTAATGATTGTACCTGTAGATGAACTACTAATGATTGTACCCGTACATGAACTACTAATGATTGTACTTGTACTAGAAGTACTAATGATTGTACCCGTAGACGAACTACTAATGATTGTACCTGTACTAGAAGTACTAATGATTGTACCCGTAGACGAACTTCTAATGATTGTACCTGTAGATGAACTACTAATGATTGTATCTGTAGATGAACTACTAATGATTGTACTTGTACTAGAAGTACTAATGATTGTACCTGTAGATGAACTACTAATGATTGTACCCGTAGATGAACTACTAATGATTGTACCTGTACTAGAAGTACTAATGATTGTACCCGTAGACGAACTACTAATGATTGTACCTTTAGATGAACTACTAATGATTGTACTTGTACTAGAGGTACTAATGATTGTACCCGTAGACGAACTACTAATGATTGTACCTGTAGACGAGGTACTAATGATTGTACCTGTAGACGAAGTACTAATGATTGTACCTATATAAAAATTAAGATAACTGACTTTATATTAAACAAAACAGTAATTACGTTTATTTATGCAAAATGAGACAAGAAATGGTTACTATAAACAGTAATCTATGTTTGTATCAATGTTATTGCAACTTGAATAAACCGTCATCAGCTACATCGCGAAGGATTTGAAGGGATGGAAAGCCCTATCAATACTTCGACTGGATGGGCACGGAGACTATTGGAATATTTACACACTAGAGGTTCTCACATAAGACATTACCAGTGATCTTTCAATTCACTTGATAGTCAGGCACCAGCCGTTTACCACCGTGTTCATGTTGATAATTGTTGGTTGGCTTCTCTCCGATGTAAGTAACTATAAGCCTCCTCGGTATTCCAGTGCTCTGCACACCCTCCCAATTGTTATCTGGGTAGTACTATAGCTTCTCGGTCACCCCATCCTCTCAGACGATCCGATGTTGTATAAAAAACAATATTTTATTTGCTTCCCATCTGACTGCAACATGGTCGTTTTCAAGTTCAATCTAAAAAAGTTATTGTAGAGCCATCCTCTTAAATAATCAGATTTCTTGCCAATCTCAACCATTGTTATCAATCCTTAGGTTCTTGTTTCACTGTCCTACTGACATATTCATTAACCTTTATCCTCGAGGGGCTTTTGGGCCTTGATAAGTGGTGATTCGTTAGTACATAAAAAATTACTATGAGTTTTCACATCACAAGTGGAGTTTGAGTGACAACAAGTCTACACAAATTTCAAGCATTCTCCATCACCGTTGAAGATCATTTTTTGTTATCGCAAAAGCCGCTTTGGTCTGGTTGGCGCACACCTTCCAAGCTCTTTTTATATTTCTTAACACTTCACGACCATTTTATATGGTACTAGCAGGACCCGTGTCCCGGCGTTGCCCGGGGAAATATAACAGCCTGATTTTAATTTTTAAGTTAAATTAGATTCAGAAAATAAGTCATTTCACTGGAAGTAATTTAGGTAATTAAAATAGGATTTAACACGGAGCTGTGTCCTAGCGTTCTTGTGTTTGTTCCAACAGATGTCTCCTTTATAGTGGTAAAAGTTATTCGTACAAAGCTCTTGAACATCTTACATAAAACTGCCCATGGCTAAAGCAAGGTGAAGTCAAGTTTAGATCAACCACTGCCAATGATTGTCCTTGGGGCTTGTTAATTGTCATGGCAAAACACAATTTAACTGGGAACTGAAGCCTTTTAAATTTTATTGCAGAATCCGACGGAATAATGGGTATTCTGGGAAGGAATGTCAGTTTGCCCCTTGCCACACCAGTTAGTATTACAGCTTCTATCACATGAGGTTACATGCGTTTAACACACAGTCTCGTTCCATTACATAGCCTTGGAGCATCAAGATTCCGGAGTAACATAATTGGGCATCAAGCTTTCAGCTGTGTGTTGGCATACCAGGCAATTCTACTGAATTTAAAAATTCTGTAGGGTATTGTACAGCCTGGTCGTCATCGAGAGTAGAATCCACAGAAGTGAAAGTTTGTTCATCACCTGGAATTTCATCAAGCAGTTGTTGATTGATGACATGCACCATTTTTTTAGGAACTAGAATTGCCCTCTCCGTTAGCAATTCAGGATGCACATAGTTTTCGGCTATATTTGGATAAACTTTGCTACTGAGTTCTGTGAGTGATGAAACAATTGAGTCAATACCTGAAGTAATAACAATCTTGCCATTGTTGGTTGTTGCAAGCTTGCCATCACCTATTTTTAGGATGAATTCAAATTCTATCAGAATAGTCATTAGTGATCGTTTAAAACGAAAATTTATAATTTAAAATGAAAAATTCAGTCTGGCATTTCAGGTTGACTCGGTGGAATGAAGGTTTTTTAACTTCATGTAAATAAGGAAAACGTAAATGATTTTTTATTAATTGTTAGAGTTTTTTTTTAATTATTATAATATGAAATATCAGAATTATTCAATTTTTTTTGTCGTGTAAGGTTCTAAATCCGTATGTAGAAGTATATCATATTTAATTAGCGACGTTTACAAATTCGTATTTGATTACGTCGGCTTAGTTTTTGTGGGTGGCACGTTATTATGTAGTCGATGTCCGTTACGTGCAATGATGAAGAAAATATAACATCCGTGTAAATTGAATACATGTCCACCCCCCACCCGTGATATATATAAGTTTTTTATAATTTTGTTTAAATATAACGTAAAATTATCTGACTGAGGCTTGTGAAGCGCGAAGTAACGAAAAAATGTAAATATGGTTATGTATCGGTTCAAATTATGTAGAAGTAAGAAATGTTTTAATTTATGTTTGGAATAAATAGAACGTAAGTGGATTTGTTTAGTTTTCCGTTGATTGTGTGTAAGTGAATTTGTTATTTAATGATTTATTTATTATTACAATTAAGGTGAATGTTTTCGATTGTGAAGGTGGTCGGATTAATGTAATCCGTTATTCGATTACTGGGAAGTGTTATGAAAGAAGAATAAGGGAATGATATTCGTCTAATCTGTAAGCGCGGTGTTTTGTTATTTTTCTTTAAAAAAATGTATCTAATCGGTTTGTTTGTTTTGTTACTTGTCTCAAAGTATTTAATGCTGAGGGAATTCTTCCCGAAGAAGTTAATCGATTGCAACAATGTTTTTTTTTTATTTAGTAACTTATAAAAATAATGGAAATGTATTTTTGTTTTTGTATGAATTAAAATTCTATCAGAATAGTCAATATTCATCGTTTAAAACGAAAATTTATAATTTAAAATAAAACATTCAGTCTGGCACTTCCGGTTGACTCGGTGGAATGAATGGAAATTCTTAAATTATTAAGTCCAAGTGACGTTTGAAATGCAGAAGTAGCCTTATTTATTACAATAAAATTCAAGGATCTAGCTTTTTGAATATTTTTTTCTCATAGTCGGTAATTGAAATCCCATTATTAAAAAGTATTTGCTTAGTTTAGAACCGAATTAAAAAAAACAGTTCGGTTCAAATAGTGTAGAAGTCACATATTTGTTATATAGTTTTTTGAATATTTTTTTCTCATAGTCGGTAATTGAAATCCCATTTTTAAAAAGTATTTGCTTAGTTTATAAACGAATTAAAAAAAACAGTTCGGTTCAAATAGTGTAGAAGTCACATATTTGTTATATAGTTTTTTGAATATTTTTTTCTCATAGTCGGTAATTGAAATCCCATTTTTAAAAAGTATTTGCTTAGTTTATAAACGAATTAAAAAAAACAGTTCGGTTCAAATAGTGTAGAAGTCACATATTTGTTATATAGTTTTTTGAATATTTTTTTCTCATAGTCGGTAATTGAAATCCCATTTTAAAAAAGTATTTGCTTAGTTTATAAACGAATTAAAAAAAACAGTTCGGTTCAAATAGTGTAGAAGTCACATATTTGTTATATAGTTTTTTGAATATTTTTTCTCATAGTCGGTAATTGAAATCCCATTTTTAAAAAGTATTTGCTTAGTTTATAAACGAATTAAAAAACACAGTTCGGTTCAAATAGTGTAGAAGTCACATATTTGTTATAGTTTTTTGAATATTTTTTTCTCATAGTCGGTAATTGAAATCCCATTATTAAAAAGTATTTGCTTAGTTTATAAACGAATTAAAAAAAACAGTTCGGTTCAAATAGTGTAGAAGTCACATATTTGTTATATAGTTTTTTGAATATTTTTTTCTCATAGTCGGTAATTGAAATCCCATTATTAAAAAGTATTTGCTTAGTTTAGAAACAAATTAAAAAAAAACAGTTCGGTTCAAATAGTGTAGAAGTCACATATTTGTTATATAGTTTTTTGAATATTTTTTTCTCATAGTCGGTAATTGAAATCCCATTTTTAAAAAGTATTTGCTTAGTTTATAAACGAATTAAAAAAAACAGTTCGGTTCAAATAGTGTAGAAGTCACATATTTGTTATATAGTTTTTTGAATATTTTTTTCTCATAGTCGGTAATTGAAATCCCATTTTTAAAAAGTATTTGCTTAGTTTATAAACGAATTAAAAAAAACAGTTCGGTTCAAATAGTGTAGAAGTCACATATTTGTTATATAGTTTTTTGAATATTTTTTCTCATAGTCGGTAATTGAAATCCCATTTTTAAAAAGTATTTGCTTAGTTTATAAACGAATTAAAAAAAACAGTTCGGTTCAAATAGTGTAGAAGTCACATATTTGTTATATAGTTTTTTGAATATTTTTTTCTCATAGTCGGTAATTTAAATCCCATTTTTAAAAAGTATTTGCTTAGTTTATAAACGAATTAAAAAAACAGTTCGGTTCAAATAGTGTAGAAGTCACATATTTGTTATAGTTTTTTGAATATTTTTTTCTCATAGTCGGTAATTGAAATCCCATTATTAAAAAGTATTTGCTTAGTTTATAAACGAATTAAAAAAAACAGTTCGGTTCAAATAGTGTAGAAGTCACATATTTGTTATATAGTTTTTTAAATATTTTTTTCTCATAGTCGGTAATTGAAATCCCATTTTTAAAAAGTATTTGCTAAGTTTATAAACGAATTTAAAAAAACAGTTCGGTTCAAATAGTGTAGAAGTCACATATTTGTTATATAGTTTTTTGAATATTTTTTTCTCATAGTCGGTAATTGAAATCCCATTTTTAAAAAGTATTTGCTGAGTTTATAAACGAATTAAAAAAAACAGTTCGGTTCAAATAGTGTAGAAGTCACATATTTGTTATATAGTTTTTTGAATATTTTTTTCTCATAGTCGGTAATTGAAATCCCATTATTAAAAAGTATTTGCTTAGTTTAGAAACAAATTAAAAAAAAACAGTTCGGTTCAAATAGTGTAGAAGTCACATATTTGTTATATAGTTTTTTGAATATTTTTTTCTCATAGTCGGTAATTGAAATCCCATTTTTAAAAAGTATTTGCTTAGTTTATAAACGAATTAAAAAAAACAGTTCGGTTCAAATAGTGTAGAAGTCACATATTTGTTATATAGTTTTTTGAATATTTTTTTCTCATAGTCGGTAATTGAAATCCCATTTTAAAAAAGTATTTGCTTAGTTAATAAACGAATTAAAAAAAACAGTTCGGTTCAAATAGTGTAGAAGTCACATATTTGTTATATAGTTTTTTGAATATTTTTTCTCATAGTCGGTAATTGAAATCCCATTTTTAAAAAGTATTTGCTTAGTTTATAAACGAATTAAAAAAAACAGTTCGGTTCAAATAGTGTAGAAGTCACATATTTGTTATATAGTTTTTTGAATATTTTTTTCTCATAGTCGGTAATTTAAATCCCATTTTTAAAAAGTATTTGCTTAGTTTATAAACGAATTAAAAAAAACAGTTCGGTTCAAATAGTGTAGAAGTCACATATTTGTTATATAGTTTTTTGAATATTTTTTTCTCATAGTCGGTAATTGAAATCCCATTTTTAAAAAGTATTTGCTTAGTTTATAAACGAATTAAAAAAAACAGTTCGGTTCAAATAGTGTAGAAGTCACATATTTGTTATATAGTTTTTTGAATATTTTTTTCTCATAGTCGGTAATTGAAATCCCATTTTTAAAAAGTATTTGCTCAGTTTATAAACGAATTAAAAAACACAGTTCGGTTCAAATAGTGTAGAAGTCACATATTTGTTATAGTTTTTTGAATATTTTTTTCTCATAGTCGGTGATTGAAATCCCATTTTTAAAAAGTATTTGCTTAGTTTATAAACGAATTAAAAAAAACAGTTCGGTTCAAATAGTGTAGAAGTCACATATTTGTTATATAGTTTTTTGAATATTTTTTTCTCATAGTCGGTAATTGAAATCCCATTTTTAAAAAGTATTTGCTTAGTTTATAAACGAATTAAAAAAAACAGTTCGGTTCAAATAGTGTAGAAGTCACATATTTGTTATATAGTTTTTTGAATATTTTTTTCTCATAGTCGGTAATTGAAATCCCATTTTTAAAAAGTATTTGCTTAGTTTATAAACGAATTTAAAAAAACAGTTCGGTTCAAATAGTGTAGAAGTCACATATTTGTTATATAGTTTTTTGAATATTTTTTTCTCATAGTCGGTAATTGAAATCCCATTATTAAAAAGTATTTGCTTAGTTTATAAACGAATTAAAAAAAAACAGTTCGGTTCAAATAGTGTAGAAGTCACATATTTGTTATATAGTTTTTTGAATATTTTTTTCTCATAGTCGGTAATTGAAATCCCATTTTTAAAAAGTATTTGCTTAGTTTATAAACGAATTAAAAAAAACAGTTCGGTTCAAATAGTGTAGAAGTCACATATTTGTTATATAGTTTTTTGAATATTTTTTCTCATAGTCGGTAATTGAAATCCCATTTTTAAAAAGTATTTGCTTAGTTTATAAACGAATTAAAAAATACAATTCGGTTCAAATAGTGTAGAAGTCACATATTTGTTATAGTTTTTTGAATATTTTTTTCTCATAGTCGGTAATTGAAATCCCATTATTAAAAAGTATTTGCTTAGTTTATAAACGAATTAAAAAAAACAGTTCGGTTCAAATAGTGTAGAAGTCACATATTTGTTATATAGTTTTTTGAATATTTTTTTCTCATAGTCGGTAATTGAAATCCCATTTTTAAAAAGTATTTGCTTAGTTTATAAACGAATTAAAAAAAACAGTTCGGTTCAAATAGTGTAGAAGTCACATATTTGTTATATAGTTTTTTGAATATTTTTTTCTCATAGTCGGTAATTGAAATCCCATTTTTAAAAAGTATTTGCTTAGTTTATAAACGAATTAAAAAAAACAGTTCGGTTCAAATAGTGTAGAAGTCACATATTTGTTATATAGTTTTTTGAATATTTTTTTCTCATAGTCGGTAATTGAAATCCCATTTTTAAAAAGTATTTGCTCAGTTTATAAACGAATTAAAAAAAAAACAGTTCGGTTCAAATAGTGTAGAAGTCACATATTTGTTATATAGTTTTTTGAATATTTTTTTCTCATAGTCGGTAATTGAAATCCCATTATTAAAAAGTATTTGCTTAGTTTATAAACGAATTAAAAAAAAACAGTTCGGTTCAAATAGTGTAGAAGTCACATATTTGTTATATAGTTTTTTGAATATTTTTTTCGCATAGTCGGTAATTGAAATCCCATTTTTAAAAAGTATTTGCTTAGTTTATAAACGAATTAAAAAAAACAGTTCGGTTCAAATAGTGTAGAAGTCACATATTTGTTATATAGTTTTTTGAATATTTTTTCTCATAGTCGGTAATTGAAATCCCATTTTTAAAAAGTATTTGCTTAGTTTATAAACGAATTAAAAAAAACAGTTCGGTTCAAATAGTGTAGAAGTCACATATTTGTTATATAGTTTTTTGAATATTTTTTTCTCATAGTCGGTAATTGAAATCCCATTTTAAAAAAGTATTTGCTTAGTTTATAAACGAATTAAAAAAAAACAGTTCGGTTCAAATAGTGTAGAAGTCACATATTTGTTATATAGTTTTTTGAATATTTTTTTCTCATAGTCGGTAATTGAAATCCCATTTTTAAAAGTATTTGCTTAGTTTATAAACGAATTAAAAAAAAACAGTTCGGTTCAAATAGTGTAGAAGTCACATATTTGTTATATAGTTTTTTGAATATTTTTTTCTCATAGTCGGTAATTGAAATCCCATTTTTAAAAAGTATTTGCTTAGTTTATAAACGAATTAAAAAAAACAGTTCGGTTCAAATAGTGTAGAAGTCACATATTTGTTATATAGTTTTTTGAATATTTTTTTCTCATAGTCGGTAATTGAAATCCCATTTTTAAAAAGTATTTGCTTAGTTTATAAACGAATTAAAAAAAACAGTTCGGTTCAAATAGTGTAGAAGTCACATATTTGTTATATAGTTTTTTGAATATTTTTTTCTCATAGTCGGTAATTGAAATCCCATTTTTAAAAAGTATTTGCTCAGTTTATAAACGAATTAAAAAAAACAGTTCGGTTCAAATAGTGTAGAAGTCACATATTTGTTATATAGTTTTTTGAATATTTTTTTCTCATAGTCGGTAATTGAAATCCCATTATTAAAAAGTATTTGCTTAGTTTATAAACGAATTAAAAAAAAACAGTTCGGTTCAAATAGTGTAGAAGTCACATATTTGTTATATAGTTTTTTGAATATTTTTTTCGCATAGTCGGTAATTGAAATCCCATTTTTAAAAAGTATTTGCTTAGTTTATAAACGAATTAAAAAAAACAGTTCGGTTCAAATAGTGTAGAAGTCACATATTTGTTATATAGTTTTTTGAATATTTTTTCTCATAGTCGGTAATTGAAATCCCATTTTTAAAAAGTATTTGCTTAGTTTATAAACGAATTAAAAAAAACAGTTCGGTTCAAATAGTGTAGAAGTCACATATTTGTTATATAGTTTTTTGAATATTTTTTTCTCATAGTCGGTAATTGAAATCCCATTTTAAAAAAGTATTTGCTTAGTTTATAAACGAATTAAAAAAAAACAGTTCGGTTCAAATAGTGTAGAAGTCACATATTTGTTATATAGTTTTTTGAATATTTTTTTCTCATAGTCGGTAATTGAAATCCCATTTTTAAAAGTATTTGCTTAGTTTATAAACGAATTAAAAAAAAACAGTTCGGTTCAAATAGTGTAGAAGTCACATATTTGTTATATAGTTTTTTGAATATTTTTTTCTCATAGTCGGTAATTGAAATCCCATTTTTAAAAAGTATTTGCTTAGTTTATAAACGAATTAAAAAAAACAGTTCGGTTCAAATAGTGTAGAAGTCACATATTTGTTATATAGTTTTTTGAATATTTTTTCTCATAGTCGGTAATTGAAATCCCATTTTTAAAAAGTATTTGCTTAGTTTATAAACGAATTAAAAAAAACAGTTCGGTTCAAATAGTGTAGAAGTCACATATTTGTTATATAGTTTTTTGAATATTTTTTTCTCATAGTCGGTAATTGAAATCCCATTTTTAAAAAGTATTTGCTTAGTTTATAAACGAATTAAAAAAAACAGTTCGGTTCAAATAGTGTAGAAGTCACATATTTGTTATATAGTTTTTTGAATATTTTTTTCTCATAGTCGGTAATTGAAATCCCATTTTTAAAAAGTATTTGCTTAGTTTATAAACGAATTAAAAAACACAGTTCGGTTCAAATAGTGTAGAAGTCACATATTTGTTATAGTTTTTTGAATATTTTTTTCTCATAGTCGGTAATTGAAATCCCATTATTAAAAAGTATTTGCTTAGTTTATAAACGAATTAAAAAAAACAGTTCGGTTCAAATAGTGTAGAAGTCACATATTTGTTATATAGTTTTTTGAATATTTTTTTCTCATAGTCGGTAATTGAAATCCCATTTTCAAAAAGTATTTGCTTAGTTTATAAACGAATTAAAAAAAACAGTTCGGTTCAAATAGTGTAGAAGTCACATATTTGTTATATAGTTTTTTGAATATTTTTTTCTCATAGTCGGTAATTGAAATCCCATTTTTAAAAAGTATTTGCTTAGTTTATAAACGAATTAAAAAAAACAGTTCGGTTCAAATAGTGTAGAAGTCACATATTTGTTATATAGTTTTTTGAATATTTTTTTCTCATAGTCGGTAATTGAAATCCCATTTTTAAAAAGTATTTGCTTAGTTTATAAACGAATTAAAAAAAACAGTTCGGTTCAAATAGTGTAGAAGTCACATATTTGTTATATAGTTTTTTGAATATTTTTTCTCATAGTCGGTAATTGAAATCTCATTTTTAAAAAGTACTTGCTTAGTTTATAAACGAATTAAAAAAAACAGTTCGGTTCAAATAGTGTAGAAGTCACATATTTGTTATATAGTTTTTTGAATATTTTTTTCTCATAGTCGGTAATTGAAATCCCATTTTTAAAAATTATTTGCTTAGTTTATAAACGAATTAAAAAAAACAGTTCGGTTCAAATAGTATAGAAGTCACATATTTGTTATATAGTTTTTTGAATATTTTTCTCTCATAGTCGGTAATTGAAATCCCATTTTTAAAAAGTATTTGCTTACTTTATAAACGAATTAAAAAAAAACAGTTCGGTTCAAATAGTGTAGAAGTCACATATTTGTTATATAGTTTTTTGAATATTTTTTTCTCATAGTCGGTAATTGAAATCCCATTTTTAAAAAGTATTTGCTCAGTTTATAAACGAATTTAAAAAAACAGTTCGGTTCAAATAGTGTAGAAGTCACATATTTGTTATAGAGTTTTTTGAATATTTTTTTCTCATAGTCGGTAATTGAAATCCCATTATTAAAAAGTATTTGCTTAGTTTATAAACGAATTAAAAAAAAACAGTTCGGTTCAAATAGTGTAGAAGTCACATATTTGTTATATAGTTTTTTGAATATTTTTTTCTCATAGTCGGTAATTGAAATCCCATTTTAAAAAAGTATTTGCTTAGTTTAGAAACGAATTAAAAAAAACAGTTCGGTTCAAATAGTGTAGAAGTCACATATTTGTTATATAGTTTTTTGAATATTTTTTTCTCATAGTCGGTAATTGAAATCCCATTTTTAAAAAGTATTTGCTCAGTTTATAAACCAATTAAAAAAAACAGTTCGGTTCAAATAGTGTAGAAGTCACATATTTGTTATATAGTTTTTTGAATATTTTTTTCTCATAGTCGGTAATTGAAATCCCATTATTAAAAAGTATTTGCTTAGTTTATAAACGAATTAAAAAAAACAGTTCGGTTCAAATAGTGTAGAAGTCACATATTTGTTATATAGTTTTTTGAATATTTTTTTCTCATAGTCGGTAATTGAAATCCCATTTTTAAAAAGTATTTGCTTAGTTTATAAACGAATTAAAAAAACAGTTCGGTTCAAATAGTGTAGAAGTCACATATTTGTTATATAGTTTTTTGAATATTTTTTTCTCATAGTCGGTAATTGAAATCCCATTTAAAAAAAGTATTTGCTTAGTTTATAAACGAATTAAAAAAACCCAGTTCGGTTCAAGTAAAATAAAAAAAAAGTGAAAAATACGTGTAAACTGAAGCTTCCCCCCTACGAAATATAAAAGTTATTCGGAATATTGTTTAGTATGTATTATAATATAATATGTTTGATGTGTATTCTTTGTGCAAAATAAATTAAACTGTAGTTATATCTGTAACTGGCTGCAGTTCGTAATGTGACACCACAAGTATTTCTCAACTTGTTACTAACGTTAACTGATCTGACTGTGGCGTGTGGAGAGTAAAGTAATGGGAAACTGTTAGTATTACATATTAAATCGAATATTGTAGGGAATCGTTAGGTTCAAATTATGTAGAAGGAAGAAATGGTGTACTTTATGTCAGAACTGTACTAATTTATTTATTATTACAATGAAGGTGATTAAATTGTAGTGCTTTCGATTGTCATTGTGTTCAGTTTAATTTAATCTGTTATTCGGTAACGTGAAAATGCTACGAAGAAAGAATAAGAGAATATCAATCGCTTAATCTCTAACCGGTTTTTTTTCTGAACCTATTACGTTAGTATTGTAGCAAAAATGTTAAGTAGATGAACGTATAACGGAAATAGCATAACAGGAACGGTGTATTACCTGACGAAAAGTTAGATCGGTAAAGGGAATCGGTAAAATTGTTTAAGCGTAGTGAATCTGGCAGGCGTTTCGTGAACTGAAGTAGCTGGATGAGGCTGAGAGTAGAAGATTGCGTAATCTTATTTGGCGGAAGTGACGTAGTCAGATCTATTGAAGGGAGCGTCTGTTATATTTTCTGTGCAACGTATGCTACTGTGTGGTGAGGTGAAGGCATACTTAACGTAAATAATAAGGTGTAAATTGTGTGAAAGTATCCGTTGTGTAGTTGTTCCCGGTGTAGACTGGTAGCGTGGGAGGAGTAAAATGTTAGAGAGAAATGTTCTTGCTACTACCTGTATGGTGTCTGTTTTGGGGAGAGTGACTGATGGAGGAACGAAAGTAATAATTTGTCCGAGGTGGATGTAAGACTCTAGAGTTTGCTAAGAACACGCTGGAGCGAATAAGGTTGATGTTGTAGTGATTGTAGTAACCTATTGAGATTGAGTTTATTTTCCTATTCGACGCGAAGGTACAGGGGAAAAACGTCTCTACTTTATATATAAGAAGATTAGCCGAGGCTGGTGCGATTACATGTGTATGTGTGCGTGTCTGTGTTTGTGTATCTGTGTTTGTGTGTCTGTGTATCAGATTTAAACATGCGTATGCAATTAATTTTATTTACCCACTAAAAGTTCTCATACAAGTCATTATCAGTGATCGCTCACTGACATTAAAACGTGCTATACCCTGGAATCTGAGTGAGAATAAGTCTCCCCAGCATTAGTTGGATTATTCAGACTCATGTTGGATATTACTTTCGCTTTGTGAGAATAACATCCCAGATGAGAACAATAGTTCGAATAATCTAAATAATCCAAATAATCCAAATAATCTAAATAATCCAAATAATTCAAATAACCCAAATAATCCAAATAATCTAAATAACCCAAATAATCCAAATAATCTAAATAACCCAAATAATCCAAATAATCTAAATAATCCAAATAATCCAAATAATCCAAATAATCCAAATAATCTAAATAATCCAAATAATCCAAATTATCCAAATAATCCAAATAACCCAAATAATCCAAACAATCTAAATAACCCAAATAATCCAAATAATCTAAATAATCCAAATTATCAAAACTCATCTAAACAATTCCGAAACATAGGTCTCCCCAGATTTTCAGCACTCTCCGCCCTGTTTAATAACTGTTGTAAATAGTTTTGCATTATCGCAACAGCCGTTTACAATTGATTTCTCGCTTACAACGACCATTGGCCTCCTCTGGAATTTGAGTGTCACTAAGCATCAAGGTTCCAGTACTCTCCGCACCATTCCGGTAGAGGTTTGGATGGTGACCCCCCCCCCCTCTTCGGTCTTTCCATCCTCTTTGACACTTCGCATGTGTTTGTGTGTTTGAGGGATGTCACTTCATGGGATCTCTGGTAGTTTCAGTTTTCTCGATATTCTTTCTATATTCTGTTTATGTCTCAACTTAACCGTGGCTTGTTAACATTCATCGTTTATGTGGGTTGGTTTTCGCATTTGAGACTTTTCTTTAAGATTTCGGCGTTTTTCAGCGTTGCCGTGGAATTGGAATCAAAAGCAAAAATCAGATCATCTAATTTTTGCTTTTCATTCTAATTTCTCTGAATCTTCTTTTTCCATGTTTTTCGAGGCTGTTCCTAGTGCTCCTACAATTATTGGTATCATAACGATTTTCTTCATGTTTCATATTCCTTTCAGTTCTCTGGCAAGTTCCATGCATTTGCTTCGTTTTTGCTCCTTTTTATTAGTTTTTACTTCTTGTTCACCATTATTACGTTCGGTCTCCTTGCTTAGATGAGTTTGTCTTTTTGTACCTCCATGTCCGAGAGAATTATTATTATTATTATTATTATTATTATTATTATTATTATTATTATTATTATTATTATTATTATTATTATTATTATTATTATTTGTACTCACTAGGAGTTCTCACACAAGTTATCGTCAGTGATTGTTCACCGACAACAAGAAGTGGTGTTCCCCAGATTTCTAGTACTCTCCACCTCTTTTCGATAACCACCTCAAATCATCTTGCGGTATCGCAACAGCCGCCTACCATTGATTTCTCGCTGGCAACGACCATTGGTCTCCCCTGGAATTTGGGTAGCAATAAGCCTCCCCAACGCCCCAGCACTTTTCCAGTGGAGGTCTGGTTAGTGCTGCCCCTTCTCAGTCTTCCCATCCTCCTTGACCCTCTACGACTATTTTGTGTTGTGTCAGCCGAGGCCGGTGCCATTTCTTTTTTTTTTGGGGGGGGGGCAGCTTATGATGTTTCTTGCAGTTTCTGTTCTATGGTTCGTGACGTGGTGTTCTTCCTCTTGTTTTGTTTTCTTCCTATTATAACTTCCATGTGACTGGTTACCATTCGTAGCTTATGTGGGTTGCTTTCCGCATTCGAGGATTTTCCTTAAGATTGCAGCTGTTTCGATTATTGCCGTCCTTTATATGGTCTCAATGATCCCTATGATTCCAATTTCTCCCAGTCTTTTCTCCAGTTTTTTGGGGACTGTTCCCAGTTCTCCTATGCTTATTGCTATTATATTTACTTTCTTCTTCTTTATTACTATTATTATTATTATTATTATTATTATTATTATTATTATTATTATTATTATTATTATTATTATTATTATTATTATTTACTCACTAGAGGTTCTCACACAGGTACTCAGGTGGTATTCCCTGGAATCTGAGTGACAAAAGTCTCCCCAGATTTCCAGTATTCTCCACCTCTTTTCGATAGCCACCGCAAATAAATTTGCATTATCCCAACAGCCGTTTACCATTGATTTCTCGCCGGCAAGGACCATTGGTGTTTTCTGGGGTTTGGGTGGCAGTAAGCCTCCCCGAGGTCCCAGCAGTTTCTGCACTTCCAGTGGAGGTCTGGTTTGTGCTGTCCCTCCTCGGTCTTCTCATCCTCCCTGACCCTATGCAGATATTTTGTGTGGTGTCAGCCTAGACTGGTACCATTTTTTTTATTTTTTTTATTTATTTTTTTAATTATATATATATATATATATATATATATATATATATATATATATATTTATTTTCATTTTTATTTTATTTATTTTTTTATTATTATTATTATTTTTTATTTATTTATTTTTCTTTTTTAAATATTTTTTATTCATTTTTTTTTTGGGGGGGGCTGATTATTTTTTATTTAATTATTTTTTGAGGGGAGCTGATTATTTTTTTATTTATTTATTTATTTTGTTGGGTGGGGTGGTGAGCTTATGGTGTTACTTGCTATTTCTGTTCATTGGTCCATTTTTGTGTTGTGTCAGTTGAGGCCGTAGTAATTTATTGGGGGGGGGAGGGGGGCTTATTAAGTGATGTTTCTTGCATTTTCTGTTTCTTTGTTTGTGGTGTGTTTTTTCATTAGTTTTGTTTTCTTCCTGTGTTAGATTCCGTACGATCCTTCGTAGCTTATGCGGGTTAGTTTCCGCATTCAATAATTTTTCTTAAGATTGTAGCTGTTTTGATCATTGCTGTCCTTTGTATAGTTCCAATGATTCATTTGATCACAATTTCTCCCAGTCGTTTTTCCAGGTTTTTGGGTATTGTTCCTAGTGCTCCTACGATTATTGGTATTATACTGACTTTCTTCATGCTCCATATTCCTTTCAGTTCTCTAGCTAGTTCTGTATATTTGCTTCGTTTTTCTGTTTCTTTGCTTTTCACTCTGTGGTCTGCTGGAACGGCGAAGTCTAAGATTTTACAAGATCTTTCCTTCTTGTTGATTATTATAACATCCGGTCTTCTTGCTTGTATGAGTTTGTCTCTTTGTATATCCATATCCCAGATGAGTTTGTGTTTTTCGTTTTCCAGTACTGTTTCTGGCTTATGTTTGTACCATTTGTCTGCGTATTCGAAATTCAATTGTTTTCACAGTTCCCGATGTTCTGCTTTCCCCACACAGTCATGGCTGTTCTTATACTCGTTCTGGGCTAGTTTGCTACATTCACTTATTATATGATTTATTGTTTCGTCTCTTTGTCCACAGAGTCTGCATTTACTGTTTTCCTGAGTTTATCTATTTTAGCTTTAATGTAGTTTGTCCTAACTGCATTGTTCTATGCAGCCATCAGTAGAGATTCCGTTTCTCTGTTGAAGTGTCCTTTTCTTAGCCATGCCCAGCTGTTTCGTTGGTTTCTTCTCTTGTCAGTCTTCTGAAGTGTCCATGTAGTATCTTTTTTTCCCACTTTTCTTTTCTTGCCGTTTTGTTTCTGGTTTCGGTGCTTCCCGAGTTGTTCATCGGATTGGTGTCTCTTGCTGCGGTGATAAGGATTTCCCTGTGTTGAGTTATGTATTTTTCCAACTCTTTTTTTGAGTCTTCCACACAATCTTCTATATTTACCAGTCCTCTTCCCCCTTCGTTTCTTTTCATGTAGAGTCTGTCCGTATCGTCTTTTGGGTGTAGTGCATTGTGCATGGTCATTAATTTTCTGGTCCTCTGGTCCAGGTGCCTGAGTTCCTCTTTGGTCCAGCCTATGAATGGTCCAGAGTATCTTATTAGTGCTACTGCCCAGGTGTTTATTCCTTTTACTAGATTCCTGCTATATAATTTCGTTTCTAGGAGTTTTCTTGTTCTTCGTAAATATTCTTTTCCAATCTCCTCTTTCATTTCCGTAGATTTGATGGCGTCTGCCTCCAGAACTCCAAGATATTTGTAACTATCCTGTTCGTCTAGCGCCCTCATTTCCTCTTGGGTGGGAAGTTCTATTTTCTCTGTTGTCTCCAGTTTTCCTTTTTTTATTTCTAGTAGTGCACACTTTTCCATTCCGAATTCCATTTGGATGTCCTGGCTGAAGATTCTGGTCATATTTATCAGTTTTTCCAGTTCCTTTTTGCTTTTTGCAAATAGTTTTAGGTCATCCATGTACATCAGGTGGTTTACTCTTATTTCTGTGTCTGTAAACTTGTATCCGGCATCACATTTTCTGAGTATGTAGTTAAGTGGCACTATAGCTATTATTATTATTATTATTATTATTATTATTATTATTATTATTATTATTATTATTATTATTATTATTATTATTATGTATGTTGTTGTTTTTCTTTCTCACTAAGATTTTCATGAATTAACGTAGAATGGTGAGTCAAATTCAATACTTACTGATATGTTGTGTTCACTAAGTGTTGATAGACTGTATAGGGGATTGATCTTACGCTTCTTTCAATTACTTTTCAGAATTTCCTGAAGCAGCTATCGTTGAAGACAAACGGCATATAAGATAAATAAGTAAAGTATAAAAATCTAGACATTCCTGAAAGTGCTTATAGATTAGACTTCCATTTGCTTACGACGCAGAAAAAAAGATTAAAAAAGAAGCGTTCATGTGTGTTTCGAGTCAAGATTGTTTAATCTCTGTTGCATATCGGAACCGAAAACCAACATGAGACTTGCACCTGCAGTTGCTGGTATTTGCATAACATGCATACCACGCGCATACACCCACACAGACAGACACACCCGTACAGACACGATGACAAACACACACGCATAAAGTGTTTAATAATAATAATAATAATAATAATAATAATAATAATAATAATAGTAGGAAACACCATAAGCTCCCCTCAATTTATAGGCTTGTAACAACCTGCCACCCCCATCTTAACATACATAAATATCACCTCTTTATCTCTGCTCATGTTGGTCTTATCGCCACCTCACCCGAAGGCCGGCACCAGCAATCAGTATGTATCACTTTCTTTTTTTCCACAATACAGAATCATTTCTTGATACGTGTTTCCAGAAAAAATTAGTTTCGTTCGAATTCACTGTTTATCTCTCTCTCTCTCTCTCTCTCTCTCTCTCTCTCTCTCTCTCTCTCTCTCTCTATATATATATATATATATATATATATATATATATATATATATATATATATATATATATATATAGTAAATTCAGCACGTAAGTAGAAGTGACCAACCCCCAAAGTAATAAGTCTTCGAATCAGAACCCCGTAAAATAAATTCGGTATGAATTTAATTAAAGTCACATTTTCGCATTACAACGTCTGTCAGCCAATTCGTATTACTCACTGCATCTAGCAACACTTATGCGGCCAATAAAAATAGACGCTGCAAACTTTCTATTCAGATTAAAAATGAAAAATATCCACAATCGCCTTCTCATGGCGTTCTTACAACATACTTAACAAAACGTCCCTTAAAGTTATTTCTTTTATTTTCAACATTAATCAAAAATCATTACACCCTATCATTCAATATCGATTGTTAAGCATGAGTGCTTAGGTTTTTGTTTCAGTGAAACGTGTACGGTTGAAACTGTGTGTTTAGTCTTTACTTTTCAGTGAAAAGTGTATGTTTTTTTTTGTTTTATGTTAAGAAAAAAATATTCAGGCGACATTGAATTTTAATGGGCCTGACAGTTTGTTTGTTTACTTTAAATGGCTAAGAAGAACGAAGAAGACCAACAAAGCCGTCGAAGACTGTATGCTCTAGGGGGTCACCAAAATGTAGGATGGAAGAAAGTTGGACAGTGTCCAAGAGAAGAAAGAGGAAAGTAGGAAGTTCTTAGAGCTGCCGGAGGTCTTTCAGAAACAATCTTCAGGCAAAGATAGTACAAAGATATTACTATATTTGGCACCTCCAGTGGACAGGGGCAGGAGAGAGAGAGAGAGAGAGAGAAAGAGAGAGAGAGAGAGAGAGAGAGAGAGAAAGAGAAAGAGAGAGAGAAGTGTTCCCTCGTTGCTTGCCGGGATATCTCTGGTTGCTGTCTGTCTGCAATTCCCAAAGAGGCGTAGGTAGTTGTGTAAGATGTGACGAAGAAGAAAATGTTCTGTGTAAATGAGAAGACAGAAGTAAAGGAACTCCATTACTAAAATTCTCCATGTGTAGGGAAGAGAGAATAGTTCATAATATGTTTGTACACCGGCCATGGTGTTATGACGTGTCCATGTATGTATGTATGTGTGTGTGGCAGTAACCATTTTGGCTTATCGGTACTTCGTGGTCGAAGTGGCCAGAGCTAGGTAGCCCGGCCAGGTGTAGTAGTCGTCTACATGTCGAATGAGGCGTCTCCTGCCGAAAAAGAAAAAGAGAGAGCGGATGGCGTTCAAGTGTTTATATAGTTATGCTAGCACTTCGAGATTCATCTAAGAGAAGGCCACTGATTGGTCAAGCCAAGAAGGAAGTAAATTGCTTGAACCAATCAGCGGGCAGCTAGGAAGTCATTGATATTCAAACTATATGACGGCTTGTAGCTGGCTGCTACAGGTTTAGGATCGATAAATCTACACCAAAATCCAAATGATTGGGTACGGGACAGCGCCCCCCCCATATTTTCCCATAAAATAGGTCGTGTAGCTTTCAGGGATCCGCGTGAACTTTTATTTAACGCAAGTTTAGACTATAGAATTGCCAAACCCCTAAATATCCTGGTACATATGAGACGTTGTTTGACTCGAATGATCTTATCGAAATCTGATTGGTTCAAATTTCCCCTACGAAAAATAATCAACAAGCAGAAAAGCACAGGAATTGGAAGTATTTCAGCAAATCTGTTTCTGCATTCTACCATGTTGTTGTCGCTGGTTTTTGAGTGACAAGCCAGCACTCAAATGACCCCCAAAATGCGTTTGTAATCTTTTTAACCGCAAGAATTTGCCTTTCATTCACAATCGCCCCCAAAATAAATTATCAGCTGCTTTGACCTTTTCCACAATTTATTTGTACGGCGTCATTTTATTTATTTTTTTCCTAAACTTTTAATCTTCTTCATATTAGGGCTTAAAAGCATATGAAAACTTCATTCGATCAAAAAATATCACACAAAAATAGTTGTGTGTTTGTTTAATAAAAATTAACAATTCTTCTATGAATTACTATCGGTATTTACCCGGTGCTGCCCGGAAAGAATAATTCACAGTATAGACAAGTTTACACTTTAGTAATAAGATTTAAAAACCCTTTTAGTTTTCCCTTCTTTTATTATTATTTTAATAAATATTCGATTAATAGGAAACAAAAATATTTTAATATGTATTTATCAAAGTCACGTATAGGCGAGAAAATTAAGATAATTTTATTAATACCAAGATTAGGAAATTTACATGGTGAACGACTGTAAATTTTTAGTACGAAAAATAACACCCCCCCACACACTTATATATATATATAGTCTCGGAAGTTTCTCAACCATTAAAACTATATTAAAAAAAAAAACTTATAGTCCCAAGTCTTCCAGTGGAAAATCACTCATGTAAGTCAATTTATTTTTTACAGTTATTATATTAGTTTATTGCTAACACTATTTTAAGGGATCATCAGTTGTTTACCATGAAAAACTGTTTCAGGAATTTAAAAACAAGACAGTATTTAATTTCATGGGTTCCCAGCAGAGTTGATCAGACCCCACTTCCCTTAAAAGACAAAAACATAAACGTTCTTTATACTAAATCTACGTTTTGTTCCATATAAATGTTTTACTAACTTATATTAGTTATTTAAGACACACAAAAAAAAATTGTCTTTACCTGTGCTGTTCGTCTGTCTAATAAAATTTATCCGTTACTTACAAAAATGTTGCTGCATTTTAAAGTGTATATATATATATATATATATATATATATATATATATATATATATATATATATATATATATATATATATATATATATATGAGGACGTAAATCCGAAACAACGTTGTCTGTAGGTAAATACACTTTAATATTTAATAAAAAATATTCATGGTAATAGCCCCCTTTAAGATGAATAAATCTTAATTGTCGAGCACTTTCTGTAATTATAAAAATCTGAGGTCGTTAAGCTATGGAAGCAAAGCTTACACGCCAACCTGCTTAAGCACCCTTTGATCTCGGAACGTTTGAACCCTGCCGCTAGCTTTAAATGTATCTTAATTTCAGTAATGTCTGTGGCGATTTCCGTTGGCTTAATGGATTAGGGCGTAGGATCGTGATTCTCTTCTGAATCTACGAACTGCGTTCGAACCCGTCTGACCGCCTGAAACCACCACTTCCTGCACTGATGAGGACATAATATATATATATATATATATATATATATATATATATATATATATATATATATATATATATATATGCACTAGCAGGGCTACTTTGCGTTGGGCGGCGGACATAAAAATAGAAGAGAGTAAATGAACGCCGAGAAGAACAAATATTCACAGTCAATTCCTAGTTCCTCCTCCCCCTCCATTTCAACATATTAAGAAGATACGTGATGTTGATGTATTTAATATTCCGAAAGGGATTTACTATATATCCATTACCGAAAGTAATACTGTAATCTTACAATTTTGGTCCAAGACAATGTCGAGTAGAACAAATGTTTCAGGTAATTTCTTGTCCGTAGCCCCCATTTCACAATAATATGAAGATAAAGGGGTATGCAACATTATAAAAAAGACAGAGAAATTCTTTATCCGGGGCAACACTGCGTTTAAACACACCTGCTCTATCTAGGATATTGAGCACCGTTATGATCACTTTTGGCTTACTACTATTCATGGATATTAATATGAATGAAAAAAATTTAATGAAAAAAAAAATGAATAAAAAATGGATGAAAAAAAAAATGAATAAAAAATTAAAATATAATTAAAAAAGTAATGAAAAAACAAATAAAAATATGTGAATGATAAAAATAAATGAAAAAAAAAATAGTAAAAAGTATTTTAAGTGAATGAAAAATGACTGAATAAAGAATGAAAAAAAGAATTAAAAACTTAATGAAAGAAATGAATGAAAATTGAATGAAAAAAATGTATAAATAAATGAAAAATGAATAAAATATAGTGAATGAAAATAAAATGAATGAAAAAAATGACTGAAAAATGAATAAAAAAAATGAATTAAAAAATCGAAGGAAAAAATGAAGGTAAAAGTGAATGAAAAATAATTAATGAAAAATAATAAATGCAAAAAAGTAAATGAAAAACAAAATAAAAATATCAATGACCAAATGAATGAACAAAATGAATGAAAAAAATGAATGAAGAAAATAAATTCAAAAAAAGTAAATGAAAAACAAATAAAAAAATAAAGAAAAAATGAAGGAAAAATGAATGAAAAATGAAAGAAAAAAGTGAATAAAAAAGAACTTAAAAAATTGAATGTAAAATGAATGAAAAAAATGAATGAAGAAATGAATGATAAATAATGAATAGATGAAAAATGAATGAAAAATCAATGTAAAAAATAAATAGAAAAATTAATGAAAATTAGTGAATGCAAAATTGAATGGAACAATAAATGAAAAATAAATGAAAAATCAATGAAAAAAATGAATAAAATAAAAAGAATAGAAAAACTGAATAAAAAAAATTGAATAAAAAAATAGCTCCTTCCCAAACCTCGGACTCTGACTACTTCACTACAGACTCATGTTTAGAAGAGGTGCGATTGGGGTTGAGCAACCCTTGCTTCACTACACTTATATTCAGAAAAGATGCGGTTGTCCTTGCACAACATTTGCTTCATTACAGACTCGTGTTCAAAATAGGTGCGGCTGGAATTGAGCAACCATTGCTTCACCACAGACTCATGTTCAGAATAGGTTCAGCTATACATATTCTCGGGCAACGCCGAGTTTCTTATCTTCCCTTTCTCCAATAAGCATAGACCACATTATTGCACACACCTGCGTTATCTAGCATATTGAGCACTAACGCAAAACACAGTGAAAATATTTCCGCCGGGCAATGCGGTGTTTATAAACGCCTGTTCTATGTAGGATTGCTCTATATAGGGTATTGATGACTCCTGGGCAACACCAAGTAAACACATCTTCTCTATCTTGGATATTGAGAACTTTGGACTAACTTATACCACTTACAAATATCTCGGGTAACATCGAGTTAACAAAAGACACCTTCTCACTGACAACGCTGCGTTTAAACACACCTGCTCTATCTAGGATGTTGAGCACTTTTGATTACTATACCACCTATTGTTCCCGTTTAGAGCGCTACTGAAATAACTTAAATAAAATAAAGGATGCCCCCCCCCCCGAGAACTACTAAAACCACCTTGCTTTATCTAGGATACGGAGCACTTTGGATAAATTTATACCACTTAACAACTCCCGGGCAACACCGAGTTAACAAAAGACAAAGAAGTTGTTTATCCCGAGCAACGCTGTTTTTAAATACAACTGTTCTATCTAGGATGTTGGAAACTTTTGGATTACTATATGCCATTTACATTTATTGCTCCCGTTATTAGGAGGCCTAAAAAAATGACTGAAAATTTGACCCCCCTGACGAAATCTGCCCGATAGCCCTCTTAGGGGTGCATTTAGAGATTCTGAAATACTGCCATTATCTTTCTCGGTTAATTTGACATAAGAATACACATTTAGATTTTATCTAGATTCTCTAACCTTTTTTTCTATAGGGAACACACACACATATACACACATACGTTGAGTTATATAATATATATATATATATATATATATATATATATATATATATATATATATATATATTATAGAATGTTTAAAAAAATCAAGAAATGTCATTTTTACAATTTTTTATTTAAATTTTTTTTATTTCATGTATCCACATAATATGTTATTAGGAGATATAATCTTTTCTGTATTAATTTTCTAATTTTCTGTATTTACTTCAACAGTGCTCAATACTTGAGTAGAGCTAGGTAGTAAGTTATGAACATATATTTATGGAAATTAATTGGCATAAATATATTTTCATAACTTACTATATATATATATATATATATATATATATATATATATATATTTTTATTTTTTTTCCGGCACCAGCGCTATAGCCCAACATTTAAAAACTTAGCATTCTTGTCTCAGCTTTCAATTTCGAAAACTCCTTGTAGAAAACCCAGTCATATTGGAACACACAACTAACAAACGAAAACTACATCGAAACAAAAAAAGCCACCCATCAACAAAATTAATTTCAATCATTCATTTCAATAATTAATTTCAATAATAGTGACAACATTCTAAAATGCTTATAACACTAATTAATTATTAATGCTACAACCAATAAATAAACTATTACTTAATACTTAATTAAATACACGTTATTTACTTGATAACCATCCCTGAAGATTGATCCAGATAGATCTGAAAGCACTATGGCCTAAAACGAGTACGTGAGGGTAATTTCGGGAACCATTTTGATTAGGGTTTTTACAGATTTATATCCGGTTTGGGAGTGATTGGCCCTTTGTGAGGGGGCATTAGTAATTTTCAGTCCCTCCTTGGTATGAAAGTCCAGTCGAAAGGTGACAGGGTTTCTGAGGCTAATACAACCCACAGGCATCTGTGGTGTGTGTAGATAGGGGGTAACCTTAACTGCCTCTATCACAGGTTTCCCTTTTGGGACTGGGGTTCGGTATCGACGGTATAGATTCACGTTCAGGTGTTTGTTAGAAATTAAACTAACAGTGTAAGAATCGTTTGCATGGCGGCAGCAACACGACTTTCTCCCTTGAGGATTTGTCGATTTTACCACTGGTATTATTACCAAGTAGGATATTCACTCCTATTAAATTTAATTAGTTAGGGTAATAGGTTATTTGTGCTCGGTTCCTTTATAACCAGTCTGCGCCCAATATCAACTCATGACCCAAGTCTGGAGTGATATACAGTCGCAATGACGCTCTTATTTTTTCACTTTAAGGGTTAACTGCACCATGGCATTTAGCATCATCTTTTGCACGTTTGCAAAATTTCAGAGAAATTCAATGGATGGTTGCGGAGAAAAATCCGGATGGACGGACGGACGGAAATGCCTCAAAACATAGGTCTCCCGATTTTATAAATCGGGGGACCAATAATAACAAACAAGAACTAATAGTTAAGTTTAAAAAATATATATACACATATAAATAGAAATCTTGTTAATCTGTTATATATGTAGTGAGCGAATGGCCAACATAATTGCCTCGTGGGTTCGTTTAAGCCAAGTTTGTTTATCAGGAAAATTAAATACACATGTTTGTTTCGGCTGGTGCCGTATACGTTAAACAGGAATTGATCGGACAAGTTACTTGCAGCTGACGCCGCGCCTGTTTACGTAGGTGTAAATGGGAATAGACATGAAAATATGTGGGTGCATAGTAGCGTGCCATTGTTTTGTTAGTGAGAAAGTGTATGTAAATGGACTTATGCATACATGCATTCGTTTAGATGGGTGTATTTCGTCAGAGAGTGTATGTATCTATGAACGTGTGAGCATGTGCGTTCATTGAGCATGAGTGTGCTTCGCTGGGCGTTGAGTTTAGTAGTCAATGAAAGTCTCTCGTTATGTGGCTGTCGAGACCCTTCATAATTAGCTTTTAAGGACTACTCACGCGCGTAGGGTATGGACGAACATACTGGAGCAGAAAGAGTGTGGTCAAGAATGTTGAAAATTGTGGAGACCTTTTCGGTACCCAAATAGCGCACAGGATGAATTGTTACCGACTTACGCGTGTTCTCTCGGAAAGAAACGGAAGGAAGATATATATATATATATATATATATATATATATATATATATATATATATATATATATATATAGATATATATATATAGAGAGAGAGAGAGAGAAAGACTACGTTTTGGTTTTCATACTGTGCGCTGGAATTCTCTGATTGGCTGAAAGAAACTGCTGACTGGAGATGTTGTCCAATCAAAAGTCGGTACGTAATACAACATTTCTGCCGCTTATGTTTTTGAACAACAACTTCTGATAGAGATGCGTAATGAATAATAACCATGGGACCATTTTATTTAAACTTTATGTGAATGAAAGAAGGAGAAACTAAATTACCAGTAAAGTCATCAATGTTTCGTCTTCATCAAGAAAAGACTTCCTCAGGATGGTTTAAGAGAATAAAACTTTATATCTACAAATATTTATTCAAATCTGACCTCAGATACTGTAAAAATAACGTATTCGATAAATCCCTGCATAATATGAAGTAAAGTATGTATATATGTTTATGTTGAGTGAACTTCGAAACTAATTAACCGATCATTTTAATTTTAGGAACACAGCTGCTAGGCGTAAGCGTGGGTAATGTGGGCTATATTTAGTTTAATTTAGTTTTATGAAAAGGAGCAAAAGGATTTTGATTAAATTTTTACCATAGGTATTAGAAATGGAATTGTAAATGTTTTAAATTTTTCGTTACTCTGCACAATCCTAAATGGTTGTTAGTGGACGTAATATGGAGACAACCTCTGATTTGAAAATTAAAATATTTCAGGTTTGCATGAAATTTGATCCACTTCTTCGCCTTCGGTCGAGAAAGAGTAGGATATACAACTATGTTAGACAAAACGCTCCCATTTCCTTACACTTTTGATGACCTTGTGCCTAATTTATTGAAAATGTACTTTTATATTTTCTTGCAAATAAATAATTCAAAATGTAGTATCTGTTTCGCAGTCAAAGGAGCAGAGATCCTTCTTGACTGGTGAAATTTGAATTTTTGTCCCATTCATAGTGCTTTTTTGGGGAGGGGGGGGGGGGTTGATTTATTCCTACATATGAAAACGATCTTGTATCTAGCCTTGCCCTCGTGGGGTGGCAAGTAAACATGGACACATACTTATCAGATACCAATTAAGCAAGATCCACTGAATTTCAATCTTTTTTAAGAAGCCCTTAAGCTTATGCACCGGATTTTAGACATTTAAAAAAAAAAAAGAAAAAAAAAATGATGAAGAATCCATGAGCGATTGTTCTTTTACCACATTACCTCGAGTAGAGTGTATTCTATGGCTGACTCTTCAAACTTCAGTATTTTATTTACCTCCTCTCCAGGAGGTTAGACACAAGGTCAGGTGTGGGTTTTGATGAAAATGTTTTTGTGGAACGAACTGGATTCGAACCCGACACACCCAGGTCCTTAGTCCGCGTCGTTAACCACTCAGCCACCTTGCGAGAATCAAAATCAATAATGGGTTTTGATGAGGAAATAGAATAAGAATTCTAGATCTAATGTTTAGTAGAATATATATATATATTCATTTTAATCTTTATTAGGGCACATAAAAGTGGCGCAAACCATTTGTTTTGCGAATCAATTTTATTATCGACTAGCAGAATACCCATCCTGGGACGAGTATTCAGCTAGTATATTAAACTTACGCTATAAACATTTTTTTTTAGATTAGTCAAAGATTGTAGCATTTATAAAAATATATCTCATTTCATTTAATGTTTTTCCGCTTTATATAAAGACCTTCAACCGGCACCCTACCCCCAAAAAGTAAATAAAAAAAATAAAATACCCCCCCCCCCCCCCAAAAAAAAACAATTGCCAAAACTTTCACTTGATCTAAGTTTAACTGTGTAATCAGCTTGGGGATTTCTGACGGGAAACCCTCGTATCTTGACACATATCTAGAATGACTGGCGGGTTGCAAAAAGCAGGGCCCTACCTTTCAATAGTCACTAAAGCTCCCCCAAATCAGCAAGTGAACGTTCTTTTAAAGATAAAATCTCTCTTTTCTAGAAATGTTACTTATTAGATCGTGTCACAGGGTGCGTTTGTACGCGTCTGCACTCAATGATTGGGGCCGCAATCTATTCGATTTATTTCTTCTAGTTATTTGATTGGTTACCATTGCAGTAAGATGTGGCACAAAGCCGGAAAAGGGGGGAGCCAGCCCCCCCCCCCCCTGGTGCAGAAATAATCATGATCGGACCTGTCGGCATTCTTTGGTAGGGGCTCCTCAGGTGATCAGAAAAAACACCAACTCATGAGAGGAGGTAATGTCTGGGAAGGTATACCTTCTAGGGCCGAGCTGGACCATACTGCATCTTGTCAAAGAATAGTCTGATACTGCCATAGCAGTTCCTAGGTTGCCTGATTGGTGGTATTTATTGCCTTCCCACCGCAGGAAGATGTGGCACATGTCCGGAAGGTGAGAGATAGGAAAAACAGCGCTCCAGAACGAGGGTGCATTCTGGGCCCGCAAAACTAGCCTGAATAGTCACATCGGCATCCCCCGGCAGGAACACCCTTGGCGGTTGACAATAATTATCTTTTATCAAATAAAGAAGGTAAAGCCTAGGAGAGTGAACTTTCTAGAATTGAACAGGATTATGCCTCATCCCGACAGAGCAAGACCAGCTGATACCACAGCGGTCAATCCTCGTCGGATTGATTGTAGAAGTGAAAACAGGCACAGTGTCAAATTTCTTTCTCTTGCAAATTATATTTTTTTTATAGAAATCGCTCCAGACAAGGCATGAAGCCACTTGATGTAAGGAGCTTAACAAGAAAGAAATATGATTATCGCAAAGACAGGAGATACCTATTAGTCTTGAAAAGACTAAGGCTATAGGTAGGAGGAAAACAGTCAGCAGGATGAGAGTTCCACAAGCCTGCAGTTCTTGGAAATAAATTACTGGAATAGGAAGCTGTATTACAATGAGGTATCAAAAGTAATAATCGGGTGGCGGAGTGGTTAACGACACGGAGTAACGATTTTTGTGTGCCAAGTTCGAATCCTGTTCATTCCACAGAAACACTTTCAATTAGGATGTTAGCAACCATAACGTGGCCCCTCCTGTAAGTACGTGATTTCTTTCTAGAAAGGATTTTAAGTAAAAAAATATCGGGGTAACCAATGCTAACAATAGAATCATCTGATTCATAAGATAAGGTATGAATTTAGTCTTAATCAATTATTCAGAGAAATATAAAATTAAAAACTTATATTTTAAAATAATTTAATTACGAAAGTAAATCCACCAGAATGCATTTTTGTTTCTTCGTAAACAAGTCAGCCATTGTAATCTTTTGTTAACAGCTGAAAAAAGTAATGAATTAATTGAAAGCATTTAAAATGTTTAGCTTTATTTTTTTTAGTAAGCCCCCATTAAAAGTTCCAGTAGCTTTTTACATCCAATAATGTCATAAATAGAGATTAATACAACATTTATACGTTAACAATAATTAGTTATATTTTATAACCATTTGGTCAATCAATAATTTAATGATCAAACGATATAAAGATAATAATTAGCTTTAACGTTTGTCCGGCGATAATGCAAACCTCGTGATATTTTTGTCAAACAATCCTAACACAACAAAATTAATATCACTATTGAATTTCCCCGTAAAATTTTACTGGAGAAAAGTTATGTTTGATCTTGGAATAGGGTGTTGTTTTCAATTACATCCCGGACAAAGAGATAGACAGAACAGCAGAGATATCATCCGGAATTTAGACTAGGATCAAAGTATAATATCTGTTTTGTCTCAAGAGGTCATCTTCACAGGCATTACCTCTTTCTTTCGGATAGTCCTGGGGATGACCTTAAAAGAAATCCAGTGGTGAGGCCTCCATTTGGGAGCTGCGGGGAATGTGGAGTTGCCCCTTAGTTGCCATTGCTCTCAGGTCCACTCTGGTCCGGAGTGGTAGTACCTGTAAGGGCCTCATCTATGGGTAAAATACCACCTAGTGACGCTACCAGACCAGGCTGTCTGGAGTTATTGACTTCTTGACTCTAAATGCACCAAACATTGATGTTTTATTTTATTAAATTTTTTTTTGCAAAACTCAATCATGTTCGGCAAAATCCCAAAACAAAAAACAACAATTTCCCTCCCTTCCCCTTCTCCTTCCCTTTCTCCCTTCCCCATCCCTTCCCCATCCCTTCCCACCTTTCCATTCAGTCAAACACCATGAATAAATATTTGAACATTTAAAGAAATTGAAGTATAAAGACTTTCACCCAAAAGACCAAATTCAGCCTAAAATAACCTGAAAAAGGTTCATATGCCATAAAACAAAACAACCAAACTAAAAACCATGAACAAATATTTGAACATATAAGGAACTTGAAGTATAAAGACTTTCGCCCCCAAAAACAAATTCAGCATTAAATAACTCGAAAAGGGTTGATATACCGTAAAACAAAACAACCAAACCAAACACCATGAATTAATACTTGAACATTTAAAGAACTTGAAGCATAAAAACTTTCACCAAAATGACCGGATTTGGCATTAAATAACACGAAAAGAGTTGATATGCCGTAAAACAAAACAACTAAACCATTTATTTCGGAGGGTGGATGTTTTATTACCTTTTACCTAAAGCTCACTGATTCGTAGAGTGTCGACGGGACTATACGGGTATATTTTGTTCCTATCCAGAGCAGTAAATAGGAACATCAAATAGAATATAGATTGCGTCGTCGATATATGCATTTGTGGCGATATTAAACACCGCTTGTACGTGTCGTTTTATTTGTAATCCACATCTTAAATATTAAATATAGGTTTCTTCTGTTTAAACATTTTTTTTTTTGGGGGGGGGGGGGGTAGTATCGGTACACGTGGTGAAAGATAGCTAATCAATCACGACAGCGAATATTTTAGTATTTGTGTAACTGTGAAACACCAACACTGAATGCACGGTTGAGCAAAGACGAAAGACTCGGAACCAATCATAACCTCCTATATAACAAAACATAATAATGTTAATAGAATAACGACATCATATAAGTATCCCAATACAAGTTATACACTTATATTGTCACAAATAGTAAAACTACGTTACAGAAAAAGTGGAGTGCGAAGCATTACGGGACACTTATTTGCTGGGGCAGGACATGCGTGAATCGGGATCACGGATTCTATGCGACTGCCTCCAGAAGGGGAAGGCTGAATGAGAAAGCTTCTTTTTCAGACCACCAATCTCAATATCAAAGCGCTTTCTTACATCGAAACAAATTATCCCCACAAGTGACACAATTGTGCCCTATGTAGTAATATGGTGTGCGGAATGTGTTAGTAAGAAGAAATGGAGATTTCTACGTCAAAATTAGATTACGGAGAAAGAGGAAATATCCACTAAAAAGTAAGTTAATCTGCTCCAAGGAAGTGACGTCACAGGAAGTCTCGAGTGAGACGTGTTAAATCAGCTAGTTTAATCTACCTCTTTTGGGTTTGGAGTGCGAAAGAAAATATGCTTTATTCGGAGGTCTTCCCTTGTTCCCCAAGGGGAGACAAAAGAGTAATATGTAATATCTATGTATCATGTATACTGTAATGGGAAAAATCCCCAAAGAAAAAAATAAACTCATAATTTTAGTTGCTGTCATTATATACTTACAGTCGGCACGTATACGAAGAGATGCCGTAGTATTGTGCAGAATATTGCACATCACGACTACTGCTACAACGTGCCATCAACACAACACAAGACACGTCGGTAGATTTTTGATATGGTCAGAAGACGAAGATTACTCGACCGTAGTGTTACATCTAAATTGGTTTAGACGATATTTTAAACGAGTTGTATCTAGATATCGTTTGAACTTCTGATTTTTAGTAAATTTTTCTTTTTTAATTTTGAAACGTAATTGTAAATGCGTGCGAGTTGTTCCTTTTTGCTTGTTTTGCTTATATTAATCCATGAAATGGACATTCAGCCTCGGTACCGCTCTTTTAACGAGGGGACTTTAAACTTCGACACCGTTCTTTTAAAAATGCATGCTGACAGTAACGTAATATTCTAATCCGGGTAAGAAATTGAGACGAAAAAGAGGTAACCACGCTAATTCCATTTAATTAATCCGAATTCAGCTCAAATTTTTATTGGTTTGTTTAGAAATGCTTATAGAAGTTTATTTATGTTTATTTTTCATTTTTTATGTTGTTTGATTTCTTGCCTTAAATTTTGCAAATTTCGTTCAAATAAATATTCCTCGTCAGTCAAACTCGTGTTCATCTTTGCTCGACCGTACATTCAGTGTTTTTGGCCCAGTGCTACTGTTACAATGATCATGCAGTTTTGCGGCTTTCTATTATACGAGATGCCCATATCTAAATATTTGGAACAGTGTAAAACGTTTTGAAAGATACGTGATACAGATGTTTTGGTGTATATTTTATGGCAATTGTACACATGACGTAACACTATTATTTTCAACCATCTATATCTTTTAACCGTCTGCCTGTTGGTCTCTCTTCCTGCATTCTCCCCCCCCCTCCACCATGTCTGCCGTTAAAACTTTGACCAAACATAACCAGAAACCCGAGAACCGTAAATAAATCGTGTTAAATTTCTTTGACAAGGAGCGGCCAGTAAAATCTTACCGGGTGTTGACGCCGTATGCTGAAAGAATGACGACTTCTTCTGTACTGGAAATTACGTCATTGCCATCAGGGGCAGATAACTCAAGCTTACCATTTGGAAATAGAATAACAACTGGATTTACTTCATGGCGGACAAACATGTGACATGAATAAACGCGATTCTTATGCTACTTTTTTTCTGCAAATTCTGAATTTTCTTTACTCTGGCATATATAATAATAAAATAATGAGACAACCTCACGTGTGTGTGTGTATTTCCCACGTCAACATAACTTAGATAATTACACATTTCATTATTTTTTAAATTTACTATTAATTGAACATTTATTTAAATCCAGAATGCAATAGCTTAAGATAAAACGAAATTTATAAAATCCTATTAAAAAAAAATAATTATAAAATGAAATCTACCAGAATGCATTTCAGTTTCTTCCTAAAACAGTCAGCCATTTTAATGTTTTTTATAGCTGTAAAGAACAATGAATTACTTCGTGACACTTCGAAATCTGAAAAGAATTTGGAAGTATTTAAACTGTCGAATAGAAAGTAATTTAAACTGGCTTTAACATTCTTAGCAAACCCTCATTTAATTTAGTTTTGGAAACTTTTTACAATAAAAAAATTCATAAATAGATATTACAACATTGCCTTAACAACGAAATTAGTTAAGTTTTAATAAAAATTTGGTAAAATTAATAATTTAATGATCAAATGATAGCGTACTAATTAAATTTAACTTTCAGAATTCTATTAAACTAATTTGTCAAAAAAAAAACCACCAATAAAATACGGCATCGTTAAAAAAAAGAAGCGAAACAAAAATGAGATTAAAAAGACTTCAGGCAACATGAAATAAAATTGGATTTTGTATTTCCTGTATTTGCGCTTGACATTCTATGCATATCAAGCGCCAACAAAGACCCCGCAATAATGTTGTACCTAATCCAAGTATTCGGAGTATTGTAGTTTCAAAATATCTATTTATCTATCTATATATTTATTTATTATTAATTTTTTTAAATACATGTAAAAGGAATCCATGGACACGTGTTTCTGACTATAGGCTGTCATCAGCATGGCTACCCTGGGCAAGGATCGAACCCACGATATAACAGTTTGCACTCTGGCGTTTTCCCACCAGACCACAAACACCTTGGCGAAATATGTAGTTTTTTTATCGCCATAATGTTACGTAGTTTAATTTTTAAAAATTGTTTTTCTGGCGATAGAAACATCGTGGTTTTCTTATTATTTTTCTACTTTCAAAGCTGTAAAGAATATTGCATTAAGTCGGTCGATCTATCGATCTATCTATCTATCTATCTATCTATCTATCTATCTATCTATCTATCTATCTATCTATCTATATCTAAGATATCATTTTTAACTTGATCATGTGATCTCTTCAATTTTGAATCTGATGTTTTGTCCTTCTTCACCTTTCGTCAATATGAACAACTAAAAACAAAAATGTTTTGTTATTCCGATAAGATCGTTGCTTTGTGGAGCTAATGATCGAAATATATGCATGCATGTGTAGTTTTTGTACATGTTAGTATTAATAAAAATATTAATATATATATAAGTAACAATTAAGGTGAGAATTCCGAGGCAGGAGCAATGCAATGTTGAGAACCGGAAGGTGGAATATGGGATGAACAAAAGTAAATGACAAGAGACGGTAAATCTCAGATCAATTCATTTATATTTAAAAAATGTAAATATAAAGACAGTAAGTCCGGAATGGTAGAAACTGTAATCATTTCGAGAGTAACAACCTCTCTTTTTCAAAAATAAAATAAAAATTGGACCGACTATGTCAGTTGAGGAAAACTAAGAAGACGCTGCTATTCAAAACAACAAAAAACAACATGGGATTCGCAGAAAAACAAGGCTCGCAGAAAATGCAATCGTTAAGAAATTATGAAGATTAATTAATTTAGTTAATCTTAAATATTAATATTTAGATTTAATTCATTTTGTCGTTTTTTAAATGTTAAAATTTTTTTATTTTATTTATTTATCATTTACTTTTTCATTTTTATTTAATATTAAATATATTTGTAAAGTGTTGCAATTGTAAATATAGGTTCGGATCAACAGATGGTGGTAACGGGAACGGGAAGCCAAGTCAAGTAAATATAAAGGGGGATAATTAGGATGGTAAAGAGATCAGCTCTAAGATGGCAGGAGTTATTGATGGTTAAAGGGGGATAATTAAGTAAAGTTAATTAATGCATGGTTAGATGGAATTAGTCTATTCTATTATACTCAAGGACCTAAAGTGTGGGAACAGGAGATTGTATAAAGAGAAAAGAAGGGGAAAGGGGTTATATATAATTAAAAACACTATTTATTTACAAGGTTATACATATATTTTTGCATAGTGAACGAAACTAATTAAGTGTAAGTATAATATTTGGGAAAAATTCTCTTAGTGTGGGTGGCTTAGTCTATGAATAACAGGGTTGTAGAATTTGTGTGGAAAAGTATCGACAAGATAGGTGTAATAAGGAAATATAAGTAGAGGAAAATGGGCGTGGTTTAAGGGGGAAGGATAGTAGGAAAGGGTGCCTGAATGAAAGGGTATAAGGAGAGCAAGGAAAGTGAGAGCGTGGATAGGCGAGATCTAGAGGGGTTAGGTGGCTAGATGGTTAGGATCATTGGGGTCGGGCGGAGACAAAGGAGCAAGGAGTATGAAGCATGGCCTAAGATGAGTAGAGTGTGGATGATGTAGGAAGAAGAGTGATGTTAAAGAACGAAGGAGGAACAAAGCTCGGTTATGTTATGTAAAGAGG
>OY744515.1:256433727-256436227 GCA_963556195.1 Sepiola atlantica
TCCCTATAACTTCCAATTTCTTCATAATCATTCTCTCATCGCTTCCCGACACTGTCCCTAATTACTCATCGAGTGCCTCTCCCAGCAACGGGGGGCCACTGATTTCTTCTGCTTCGTCTGTATCAACACTATCTATCTTAGATAGGATCTCATATCCTTCTCTTCGCTTATCATTACTTCTGTGCCCTTTCGTAAGGCGCACCACAATCTGTCGTATTCACGGTGGTTCGAACATCTGTCGATTACTTCAACTTTCTTTTGCTTTTACAACTCACTATATATCTGCCTGGTCGTTCGGCAACAGCCCATCCAGCTGCAGGTATATTACTACTTATGATCGATCATTTGGATCTAACCACGACGACCCTCCATCGGTCCCAGTTATGCATCTCTTTCTATCCTTATATGTCCGTTTCTCTCGGGGGGGGGGGGCATCCAAGACAACTGTCCGCGCCACAACCACCAGCACCGCACACGCATGGGGGCCCTCCCTGCGCGCGGTGGAGCCAACGAATGCGACACAGCACAACCTCGGCCTCTCCCCCAGGTCCTTGACTATCTTTGGCTTGGCTTTCCTGCTATTCTGTGGTGGGGCGTTCTGCTCCCCTCTACCGTAACTTCATAGGTAATTCCTCTACCTTTTTGGCTAACCGATTTTCTCTCAGTCTCTTCTGGAGCTGGGCGGGGGGGTATTTTGCCGCTCTCCTCCCACTCGCTGGACTCGTCAACCGACCTAGCAGTCGCGTTTAATTCGATCTCTCTCTACGGGGGGGTTCATTGCTTCTTGCGGTTTCTCATAAACCGGCGAACAAAACCCAAGCCCGTCTTCTTCCCACTCTACCGTAACTTCATAGGTAATTCCTCTACCTTTTTGGCTAACCGATTTTCTCTCAGTCTCTTCTGGAGCTGGGCAGGGGGGTATTTTGCCGCTCTCCTCCCACTCGCTGGACTCGTCAACCGACCTAGCAGTCGCGTTTAATTCGATCTCTCTCTACGGGGGGGTTCATTGCTTCTTGCGGTTTCTCATAAACCGGCGAACAAAACCCAAGCCCGTCTTCTTCCCATTCTACCGTAACTTCATAGGTAATTCCTCTACCTTTTTGGCTAACCGATTTTCTCTCAGTCTCTTCTGGAGCTGGGCAGGGGTGTATTTTGCCGCTCTCCTCCCACTCGCTGGACTGGTCAACCGACCTAGCAGTCGCGTTTAATTCGATCTCTCTCTACGGGGGAGTTCATTGCTTCTTGCGGTTTCTCATAAACCGGCGAACAAAACCCAAGCCCGTCTTCTTCCCATTCTACCGTAACTTCATAGGTAATTCCTCTACCTTTTTGGCTAACCGATTTTCTCTCAGTCTCTTCTGGAGCTGGGTAGGGGGGTATTTTTCCGCTCTCCTCCCACTCGCTGGACTGGTCAACCGACCCAGCAGTCGCGTTTAATTCGATCTCTCTCTACGGGGGAGTTCATTGCTTCTTGCGGTTTCTCATAAACCGGCGAACAAAACCCAAGCCCGTCTTCTTCCCATTCAAATTCGCTATCTTTCACTAAACTTATCATTCTGGGGGCCACCCTACTTTTTATACTCTGTGGGGTGGCCTCTGGGCGCTTCCCTGGTTCTTTACCCCAGTGTCAGGTGGCACACTAAGGTTCGGAATCCTAATTCCTCACATCCGATCTATGCTGCTGTGCACCACCGACTCTCATGTCCGAACCGACCACACCTAGTACAGTTCGGTCCGACCGAGCCGCGTGGGCGCCCATAATTTGTGGGACACTCTGCTGCTCCATGCCCCTCACCCCTGCAGGTCCAGCGGACTGATACCTGCCTGGCCGGTGCGGGCCTATCGTACTCATTTTGAAGGTCCCATGCCTTCCTTCTACGATCGGAGTCTGCCTCCCAATCCTCTCCGCCCCCTCTCTCCATTCGGGGCCCCGGACTCGCCCTGCCCCCACCGCTTTCCTTCTCCCAGGCCTTTCCTCGCCATTGCTTAACCTTAGCCGGGTCAACTCGCGTACGGCCTCAATCGCGGTTCGCTCGCTGGCGTATTGCCTCACTAGCTGCTCGCGGAGCTCCGTCCAAGTGATCCCCGGGTTCTCTACATACCTCCCCTCAATGAATCTCGACACTGGGCCCCTCGCTCCCTCTAGAGCGAGCAGCACCATCTCTAAATCTTCTAGTCCATAAATCACCCTCTTCTTCTGAATTACTGCTAACCACTCCATTAAACCGACGGGATCCCCTCTGTGGGGGGGTATTCGTATCCCTCCTATCGGCCTTTCTATCTTTCTAGTCTCTTCTCTCCCTATGCCTGTTATACTATCTACTAGGTCCTCCTCCGAACCCATTCCCCTTGCGTTCTAGCTTACCACCCCTAACAACAGAACTACCCAAACTGTGTGCAAAGTTTGGACAACAATCGATACACCGACAACCGAGCAAGCGAACAAGAGAAATCAACGAGTCACTTACCCCTCTCCTCTGCTGCTCCTGTGGTCTTTCGT
>OY744515.1:256441227-256473727 GCA_963556195.1 Sepiola atlantica
CCGACATGCAGAAATTCAAAACTAATGTAAACAGACATCTCGCTGCGCAGCTCATAAATTAGGTTGCCCCCCACCCAAACCGTCACCCTTTTTTCTCAGTAGCCCCTTACGTCTACAGTGGCGGCCTACCTTGTTTGGGGTGAACTATGTTAAAAAAAAAGTAAACATTTTTTAGCCCCTTTTCCAATTCATTTATTTGGTCCTTGATGACTGCGAGGGAACAAATGTTACCGTATTTATTTATTTTTATTTCTATTAATGGGTCACCAGTTATCAAGGCCCGGGGCCACTCGAGGATAACAGTTAAAGAGATCGACAGTTTGACGACAATCTTCGCTACGAGAGGATTGGAAACAATTGGTAGAACGGGCAGAAGATTACTTAAGAGGAATTGATTATCGAAGAGGAAAGATCAACAAGTATTTGTTTATATTAGACTTGAAGATGACCATGTTGTAGTCGATTGGACTCGTGCTATCTTGTTCCACAGATAAGATAGTCTAAGAAAGTTTCGTTTGGTGTCGGTAAAGTGAGAAAGAAGGAAAGCCATTTGCTGTGGTTGAAGCTAGACGACCACACCCATTTGTATGGTTTGTTAATGTATCTTGTGTAGTTTCTGACTTTTAGCCAGACACATATAGACATGATTACGGCGTTCCTTTAATCGATAATAAATGTATATACTGCGTGTTTCGCTTTCGTCTTCTAATTTAAAAGAAGAAATTTAATTTCCGGGCAACGTGGGGTTACTTTGCTATGTAAGGAGATCTTCGCTATAGTCTGGGGTGTACGTTGAATAGTCAATGTTGACTCATTGTTGATTCTTAGTGTAAGAATCGGGCGTCTGGAAATCTAGAATAATGTCTTGAAAGAGAACCGAGGTTGATTACAAGTGTTGAAAAGAAAGGAGAAACGCTATCAGATAGGCGGTGGTATCTAGAGAGAGAGAGAGAGAGAGAGAGAGAGAGAGAGAGAGAGAGAGAGAGAGAGAGAGAGGGAGAGAGAGAGAGGGAGAGAAAGGGAGGGAGAGAGAGGGAGAGAGAGCGCATTGACACACTCGTCTCCTCCATGTTGGAAAGTAGGATTATGTTGATTTTTAGAGGGTTTGAGTAACGGGCATAGGGCGAACATTCGACGCTTTTCTGTTCGTCTCTTGAATGAACGGAAGAAACGTTATTGTACCATCGCACGACGCAGGAAGAAAGCCGACCTTCCTTCGGAGATTCGGCTGGTCAAAGTATTTAATCATTAAATCACGCAGAATGTGAAAACAAAAAGTTTTGCAATTTGATTGGATTAGAGAACTCATAAAACTTGGCGTTTACTTTTTTCTGCGAAATTTAAAGCGCAAACTTAATGAAATAGTTTAAGAGATTTTGATTGTAGAACTACATAGCTCTTTGTGAATGTCACTTGATATCTTTAGATCGGGGTTTATTGTGGTATCTATCTATCTATCTATCTATCTATCTATCTATCTATCTATCTATCTATCTATCTATCTATCTATCTATCTATCTCTCTATCTATTGTAATCTATCTATCTATTGTACTCTATCTATCTATTGTACTCTATCTATCTATCAATCCATCCATCTATCTATCTATCTCTCTCTCTCTCTCTCTCTCTCTCTCTATCTATCTATCTATCTATCTATCTATTGTACTCTATCTATCTATCTATCTATCTATCTCCCTCTATCTCTCTCTCTCTATCTATCTATTGTACTCTATATATCTATCAATCCATCTATCTATTGTACTCTCTCTCTCTATCTATCTATCTATCTATCTATCTATCTATCTATCTATTGTACTAAATCTGTCTATCTATCTGTCTATCTATCTATCTATCTATCTATCTATCTATCTATCTATCTATTGTACTCTATCTATCTATATATCTATCTATCTATATATCTATCTATCTATTGTACTATATCTATCTTTCTATCTATCTATCTATCTATCTATCTATCTAGTTCATTATAAACAATAGGGGATATCACCACAAATATTGATGCTATTCAAACCATAGATCAACAATAAAGATAAAGGTAGATATAGCGAGCAGAAAGACTAATTTTTTTCATTTTTTAAATTGGCTTAAAACTCACTATTTCATGATTTAAATAATCTAACATGAGCTCAATGGAAGATCAAACAATAAAATACAGACAAAAAAGCAAAGAAAGAAAGAAAAGACAAAATTTGTCCTCAATTTTATTTGAAAAGGAAATTTATTTTGAAATATTATCGCAAAATATACGAATGACATCTGAGTTATTGTATTTTATTCTAAAATGTGCATTGATAAAGCTTTCAAACACACACACACACACACACACACACACACACATATATATATATATGCAAACATTGCTAAAATTAACAGAATTTGTCTATTTAATTATACCTTTTTTATTTTTTGAATTTTTCTGATGGTCTTTTTTGTATTACAATAAAAGAATTAAATGTTCCATAAGTTTCACAAACGTTTTCGATTCTTCGTCGAATCATCCTCAGGTGTCAAAAGCAAATGGACAAAAAAGCTGGAGGAGGAAGAGAATTTAAAAAAGACGGCGGAGAGACGCGCATAGAACGTTTTTCGCATTGTTCCAGGAAGTCGTTGACGATTTAAATTTAGCAACGCTGGATGGCATCACAGAACAAATACGCAGACCGTTAATCATTTTAAAATGTTACCACTGGTTTCATATGTGATGTTGTTAATTTTAGGTTGTTGTGTTTTTATGTAGATAGCTTACAGTATTTTTAAATTTAAAAATTGGTTTCGGAATGTATAATTTTAGTGTTATTAACTAGAATTTGTCTTAAATCAGAGGGGAGGGGCAGTTATGCTTTTGTAGATTTTAGTAAATTAAGCTAAAGTTTACAAGATGCATGGTGGTGCGGCGGGATAGGGTAGTGCTTGTAAAACCAATGTAGCTATTATATATATATATATATATATATAGAGAGAGAGAGAGAGAGGGATAGAGAGACAGAGGGGGCGGTCTATATTTGAAATAACTTGAACAATGGAAGAAAGCACATATCTAAAGATGCAATTTATTATTGCTGGCACTGCGACTTCTAGATAACTATTTTATGACTGAATGGCCAATAAGAATTTTAAAATTAAGTTTTTAAAGAAAAAAATGGGTTTAAACAGGATTTGATATTAATAGGCCATTTTTTATGTTAGATCTGATCCTGGGATGTGTTTTAAAGTCTCATGTTTTGTCTGTCTTCGTTATTAGATAAAAAAAAACAAAGTAAAAAATAAAAAAATGAAAAAGGAAGTATGAACCGAACTCCTTTATTTTAGAAGGTTATGGTTAGGGTTATGGTTATGGTTAGGGGGTTCGTCTAGAATTCCTATCTGATTGTATCTTGTAAAAGGAGAAATATTTAAAAAAATCTGTTTCATTTGGTTTTTCTATCTTGACAGTGTTTTCGTCATTAGCGATTTTAAGTACATCCATTTGATGCTGTCTGAAATTGTGATTGATAAAACCTAATATGAGGATAAAAATCACGTACGTTTTTAAGATTTAATTAAATATAAGTTTGATAAGAAAGTCATTTTCTGAAACACGCGTACATTTAGATATATTGTTGAGTGTTTATTTCCGGAGCTGGGTTATAATATTTGAAATTTTAATTAATAGGTTTTAAAATTAAAAAAATCTACCCAATATATATATATATATATATATATATATATATATATATATATATATATATATATATATATATATATATATATATATATATATATATAGGTTAATGAGAAGAATTAGTAGCCACTACTGGGGGCACAGGACCGAGGTCGGGGTTGAAGGAAGTCGGTCCTGTGCCCCCAGTAGTGGCTACTACTTTTTCTCATTAACCCATCATGTCAACCCAATATTTTCATATATATATATATATATATATATATATATATATATATATATATATATATATATATATATATATATTTAATAATATATATATAAAATAATTTTAATAATATATATATAGAAAGAAAGATGAAGATAAAAAATTGCATAAAATTACATAAAGTTCCATAAAATTAATACAAATTATATTACATCGAAAGTTCAGATGCAAGGAGTTACATTAATCCTTAAACTATGGTTTTTCAAAGATAAACCTCTTCTCGTCAGAGGATAAAATTTGGTAATGTGGTATTTATAATAAATAAATATTACCTAGTTCTATTTCACTTTGAAAAATTGAAGAATAAAACTAGAAAGGTTGGGGATAAAGAAATAAATGGCCGGGAAGGAAAAATTGGCAGTATTGAGTAGGGGGCGCTATGGTGCAGATAGCAGAATAGTAAAAGTTTGTAGAATTGGAGAAAGTTTTTAACAATTTTTACAGAGTTTCAAGTAAGAGGTAGCGGGTTCAAAAATATCTCACTTGGTTCGTATGGATTCGTACTTTGTTGTGTGTATAGTTCCGTAGAGTTACAAGTAAAAATCCTGGACTGGTAATATATATATATATATATATATATATATATATATATATATATATATATATATATATATATATATATATAATTATTTTTATGTATACACGTATAATATTATAAGGCGATATAATATATTGTGAATAGATTTTTAGTATTTACTTCAACAGTCCTCAATGTCAGTTGTTATAGTGTGATGGTGATCTTCTTGCCATTATTAATATATAAGCATACGACAGACGACGAGCATTATTTCTGCAACATACTATCCTTTAATTCTGTTAATACACACTCTTGTAAATATACCACCGTGTTGTCTTATTTATCATCGACCATTCAAAGTAACAACACTGGCGACGAGGAACTCGGAGTTATTCAGACACAACATAACCCGGACGGCTTGGACTTATGTTGGATACAACATAACTATTTCCACAACTGGCAATGTTAGATTCTTGAAAAAAACTTAAGTGGTATGCTAGAAAGATTAGTAATAACAACAGTAACGGCGAGAATTTAAAAGTCACTCGATTTTAAGCATGCAACGTGTACTAAATTTGCGAATGAAAAATCTCCAATCTCAGGAAATAGTATAAAAAAAAGATTTCATGTAATTCGTCAACACGAGGTTTTTCGTTCGACCACGTAAAAATAACAGCAACAAGAGATCTGTCGATTGTTTTTCATGTTTTTATTGTTTAATCAGGAACACGTAAAAAAGCTTATTTTTTCTATCGCTAAAAAATGAAAAAAATATCTAGTGGGAAAAGTTACGACCGTGTAAAACACAAACAAGACTGTAGCCTATCTTAAGTGACGAAAAGGGAGGAATTTAAAAGTACCATATTGAACAAATTAAATACCAACGAGAACAACAACTTCGAGTAGAAGAGAAATTCGAAGAAAAACAAATAGAACAAATGGAATATCAGAAGAAAATGCAAATAGAAAAGCTTCATCTCGAAGAGAAATTTCAAGAAGAACAATTTGAGCAAATGAAAAAAAAGGAAATGTCTCTTCATACCCAACAAGAACATAAAACTATAGAACAATACGAATTATCGAATAGGGGTCAACATGTTTACGATAAAAGTGCATTTTCGCAAAACGATATTTGAAGCGCTTTCAGTAATTTTAATAACGACCCTGAAAACGAAATTACGTTTAATTTGTATTTTAGACAATACGAAGATCTTTATAATACAGATTGTGTCAATTGGAACGATTTTAAAAGGATTCGTTTGCTATTAAGAAAGTTAGGTATAGTCGAACAATTCGTCAATTATATATTGCTACAAAAGACAGCAACCTTACATGTTAAGTTACAAGTAGACTTTAGTTCAGACGTGTCGATAATAAACCTACATACATAGAAAAGTTTGGATAAACCAACCATGCTAAAAACCAACAAAATAGAACGGTGACAGGTGAAAAAAATTTAATTTGAGGGTGACATTATTACTAATGTTACTTTAAACAGAACTACCAAAAAATTGAAATGTTCGTATTAAAAAAAACATCAACAATTTATTTGGCACAAACTGGATGCAACAGTTCAATCTATGTGATTTATAAATCAGCACTTTTGCCAGAAAATTGGAAATGTTTGATGACCGAATCATAAAAACTAAAGAACTAATTGAAGAAAAAACTTTCCTAGGTCGATGTAAAAAGATGTCAGCATGATTTGAATTGAATGACAAAATTCAACCTGTATTAAAAAAAATGTGCATTTCACCTCGTTAGAAAATAAACGAAGAATTGGACAGATCAGTAAGGACCGGCATTTTATCTAAAGTGGAGTATAGCCAATGGGCAGCACCTATTGTTAATTTAAAAAAAAATCTAAAGAAATCCGCGTGTCGATTTTTTGACAAGACTATATGCAGCACTAAAAGACATATCATTATCGATTTCCAAGGCCCTCAGTTCTCTCATAAGAGACACCTAAATCAAATTAGGAAACGACTGTCGGATGACACCGACAGCAATCACAGGAAGAACTTATGGGCACCATATACAGCACTTTCGACATACATATACCCCAAGTAGCCCTAGAACAGCGACAATCTAAAAAGAAACGGAAGTCCCCGGAACTTATCATTATCAATCCAAAAAGGAAACGGTACTGAGACTTCCGCTGAGGTAATGTTTGTGAGAAGGTTAGGGTTACGGTTAGGTGTTACGGTAGCTACGGACTACATGAACTCGTCCGCTTCACTATAAATAACTCTCGGTGTTGGATCAACCCCAACCCGATCAGTCTCTCATTAACTTCGGTTGATTGAGGACGTCGGGATCGGGTAAGCTAATACCAGTCGAGGATTCGTTCTCGACAATCAGTCCGGCAGGAACTGGGCGATTTCGGTGGCTTTTTATCTGCCGGGCTGAGGTATATTGTCCTGGGTTTTTCTAGGAGGTACATCCCCCCAGGCCTTGCCTCCCTCTTTGGGGAGGAGTAAGTTTATTGCTTGCTGCCTGAGGCGCCCTTACCGGGGGAATGCCGACGAGGTTGCCCAGGCTATTTTTGTTAAGCCAGAGTGCTCCTTCTTTAGGGGCGCTGGCTTGACTCTTCCCCCACTTTCCGACCTTGCGTCACATATTCCTGCTGTGGGAGAGAATTAAATACCCGGAACTACCCCAACCTAATATTGCCAGTCAGACAGACGTTCAACCACTCTCTTTATATGCTGTATTTATGCTTTTTTCAATATACTTTGTTTCACTTAATCCCGAGTTCGTGTCTTGTTTCCGGACCCCTTACAGGTCCATAAAACACACACACACACACACACACACACACACACACACACACACACACACACACACACACACACACACACACACACACACACACACACACACACACACACCCACACCCACACACATACACACACACACACACACACACACACATACAGAGACGTGACGATTCCCTGCGGAATGAAACGCGGACGCCTCTGTGTAGCTTAATTGCCATAAATGTGACTTTAAAGAGCCGATAATAAATAAGACAATACGGTGGTATATTTACAAGAGTGTGTATTGACAGAAGTGCAGAATAGTAGCAGTGACTATAGAGATGTCTTTCTCTGTCTTTCTTTCATAGGAGCAGGCGCATAGTGCCTCACTTTCTTATCAATGTTGTTTATTGTATGAGAGGCTTTGTCAGTCAGTCGTCCAGTTGGATTGTCACGCCTCAGTTTGAAATAACCTTTTCGTCGGTCTGTCACGCTTTAAGTTGAAATACTATTCCAATCGTTAAACGCGCAGATTCAATGGCCACGTGCGTCTAAGTATCTCAATAGGAGGTTATGTCCATCCGTCTACTTTCAATGGGCGCTTCTTAGAAAACCGGTTCTTGTTTTATTTTACGTTTTACAAATATAGATATACATACATTTATTAAAGAAACAGTAAATGAAAAACTAAAATCAATGAAAAACGAAACAAAAAAGTTCCACTGAACTAACGAGAAGAAAAAAAATGTCCCACTGAGAAGAAGTAGAAAATAAATATCTTGGAAACTTTAAATGTTTGGAAAATGATTCGGGAGATTATGTGTGTGTCTGTCTGGAACCGAAACTCCGTCATTACCTACGTTTTTTTACTTTTATTTCAGATGATTTTATTTTCAACTTGTTAATCATCAAGAAATAACCCTAACCCTAACTCTAACCCTAACCCTAACCCTAACCTGTTAATATTTACATCGTTCACCTCTCTACTTCATTCCCACTTCAATACATCTATATATAAAGCAAAGTTGTCTGTTTGTATGTATGTGTGTCGCAGCATCACAGTTAAATGATCGATTCAAGAGCTAAACTAACCGCAGATTTCTAATAAACGCATTCGATTTCTTTAAACTCATTATTCAAAATCCAAAACTACGAAAAAATAACATTAGAAACAAATGTTCCGACATTTTTAGTCTTCCCTGGTCTGTTTAATATTTCATATCATTAGCTAACCGAACATAATAATTGTTTATACTTTTCACGTCAAATCAGTATTGACGTATTTGACGTATTGTTTACTCACGGGGCTCGTGCCTAGACGTTGAAATCCTCCGTCCAATGTCCTGAAACAATTTAACAGTCTTGGGGCCAAGCACACCCGACGTTTCCACTGAAATTGGTTGGAAGACGAAACGGTCAGTGAGCGAGCTATATTTTCCGCGCTTCCTTGTTTCGACGAGCAGAGCCGCCGTGCCGGGCTTCACCGCGGATTCCGCAATCCTTGCTGGTGAAAAGGAGTCAGAACAAGTGGCGTCCCAGATCAGCGGCTTTTCGGCTCGGAAAGCAAACACAGTCATCCCGTCAGGCCTGTGACCGTCGCCACTGTCCAGGCCGACTTGTTCAAGGACTGATGCAAAACCTGCCGAGTCGAGACCTCGCCTGACTACGTCGTTAAGTACAGAGTGGCGAGGCAGGCGGCCGGCACTAAATCGACAAGAGAGAGGATGCAGAGCAAACTCGTCAACGACCTGCCTACAGCGACACCAGTGTGAGTGGCACAAACGGAGTCCTAGCCATTGTGAGACGGTGATCCGGATAGTGGCATTGTCCAAGAGAGTTCCAAGTGTCACCGAAGGGATGGCACTGAGCCAAGCACCGCTGTATGGTGAAGCCGACGCTCTCAGGCAGGCAGCTCTATGCTGATTACTGCTACGGACGAGTTCGGCAAACATGGATTAACATTGAATGTCGTTCCAGGACGACTGATGTATGAGATCGGGTGGTTGCTGAAGGTTTGTCGACGTCCATGTTTACAAAACGGCTGTCAAAAGATCTGAAGACGGGGATTCAAGATATGAGGAGAGAATCTCGTCAACGAGACCTGCCATCGTGAATTCGAATCTCACACGAAACAATTGTTTTTCATTTGTTATAGCGTTCCAGTTATTTCCTCACCGATATCGATTATCAACATAAAGCTGAACATTAAAAAATCTGGATGAAAAATATTTAATACATATTCTTAACTTCTAATCTTATCTATGAATTTCAAGGAAAGTTGAGAAACCCGGTATAGACGGGTATTTCAGCTAGCTTATATATGCAACAAAATCGTGGATGAGAGAAGGAATTGGTCGACTAATTAAGGGATTGCTTTTTAAAAATCGATTTTAATAACAAAAATATTATAACTAATTATAATTTCTAATTGTTTTCATTTTGATATATACTATAACAAATTTCGTGGATAAATCTTTAAAGAAAACTAATAAAAAATCCGCCATTTGTAATTATCCATTTTTTTTAATCAAAAAGTTAAATTCAGTAAGTATCAAATCAAATTCTATTATTTACATACGCTATATAAAATTAGGGTCTGCTCTTGAATAAATAAAATTATCAAAGCTTAATGAAATCGGCCGAGTGATGTATTATTCTATTACGTACGAAAATAAAATTCTCAAAGCTTAATGAAATCGGCCGAGTGATGTATTATTCTATTACGTACGAAAATAAAATTATCAAAGCTTAATGAAATCGGCCGAGTGATGTATTATTCTATTACGTACGAAAATAAAATTCTCAAAGCTTAATGAAATCGGCCGAGTGATGTATTATTCTATTACGTACGAAAATAAAATTCTCAAAGCTTAATGAAATCGGCCGAGTGATGTATTATTCTATTACGTACGAAAATAAAATTATCAAAGCTTAATGAAATCGGCCGAGTGATGTATTATTCTATTACGTACGAAAATAAAATTCTCAAAGCTTAATGAAATCGGCCGAGTGATGTATTATTCTATTACGTACGAAAATAAAATTATCAAAGATTAATGAAATCGGCCGAGTGATGTATTATTCTATTACGTAAAAAAATAAACACACAGTTTTAAACGCTGTTCCTATTCCTACACGTAAGCAATTTATTTATTTTATCAAATTACTAAATTATAAATAATAATAAACGTTTGTTTTTATTTTCATTTATTTTAACGTCTTTCTCGGCTAGACACTGCTGGACACCAAGGGCGCTGTGAGCAGGTGCATTGTCGTGGTGAAATGGAAGAGATTTTTAAAGAAAAGTATTTAAAAATGCAACGATTGCAGAAAGTCAACATTAGAATGTAATACACCCAACATAACATATTAGTTGATAACATTATCAGCTAATCACTCTTGCGACCATAGCTTGCACGCAACACACCCAGTCCTGATACAGTTCATATATATATATATATATATATATATATATATATATATATATATATATATATATATATATATATATATATATATATATATGTATATATTGTCTATTTATAGTTGGATTGTGAAATGAAAGTGGGCGTATTACGCATGTGCTAAGAGCAACAGTGCAGACACAGAAATCATGACGCATTGATTTTCTTGTCAACGTGCCTTATTTATTTCAAACTTTGCCACACACACACACACACACACACACACATATATATATATATATATATATATATATATATATATATATATATATATATATATATATATATATATATATATACTAGCTGGATCCGTCGCCCGGCATTGCCCCGGACAAATATAAAAAAATGAATCCAAATTTGTCAACATCCGACAGACCGCAAATAGGTCACATCGGACAATTGTAATGTTCTGTTTTGAATTGTTGAAGGGGCATAGGAGGAAGAAAGGAATGAAGGAATGAAGAAATGAAGAAATGAAGGAAGGAGGCGCGGTTGTGGGAGTCTTACTGCCTATCCCATGGTACCGGTATTTCCCCAGATATTTTCTATTTTATTAAACACCTGCTCGGTCTATGATAACGGACACTTTTAGAATGAAAGAGGCTTACAGAGCCCTATCAAAACCAATTCCTCACCTGTTATCTTTATTTAGAAATTGCCTTTTTTTGTGAGGAAAGAAAAAAATGTGCACTACTGAAACACAAAAATATAATTAAGGTAGTCTGCAGAGCACTAATAAACCATGTGTGTTCGAATAGAAATCATGATATTCACAATAGTTAAAGTACTAAGTATTACATTGATTTAATAGTTAAATTACTATGCATTACATTTCTTTTGAAATTACTATTTAATAACGTTGAATTAAAAAAAACGGCTCGTAGTCCCCCCCATTCCGCGTTGGCAAAAGGTTAACAATGTAAAAAAAAGAGTTGACTAAGATCGAACGCTAAACCTCTCGGTTTTGGATATACGTTCGTAACCACCGGACTACGCAAGAGAGTAGATAATGTATTAAAAATAGTTCAATTAAACAACGTTTTAAGTTACGATACCGCAGAAGACGACCAAATGTAGGGTCCACCAGTCACACGTTTTAGGTCATTTCTATTCCAAGAAACTGAATTTTCCTCCCAATTTTTTCGATATTATGCGTGTAAAAGGTGTAGGATTAAAAAAATGTCAACTGTGCGGATGATCGAGTATCGTGGCGTATATTGACTTAATTCGGAAGTCGAGTCGCTGAAGAAATTGTAGCCGCCATGTTGAATAATGAAACACCGCAAGGAACTGTGTTTGTTAATTGCATTCTCTAAGAACCGGAATAAGTATAAATGTATACGTAATAGGTAGAAATAACGTAATCCGATATTATCGAAAATCAGCGAAATTAGCAGGAGCGTCTATTGAATGTGTGCGTAATAGGTAGAAATAACGTAATCCGATATTATCGAAAATCAGCGAAATTAGCAGGAGCGTCTATTAAATGTGTGCGTAATAGGTAGAAATAACGTAATCCGATATTATCGAAAATCAGCGAAATTAGCAGGAGCGTTTATTGAATGTGTACGTAATGTTTTGTATTATGTAGTAAATTAATAGCAGACAAATCGTAAATATTAACGGACACTTTTTTGAAAAGTAGACGTTGTCACTTTGAATATGCAAAAAAATGGTACATACACAAACGGAAACAGTATTGGAAAATAAAAAGCACAAAATCCTCCGGGATATGGGGGGGGGGACAAACAGATAAACTGATGCAAACCCGGCAAAAGACTAAGAGAAATTGGAATTGAAGGGAATAACAAACGAAATATTAAGGAAAATCTTCAAATGCCGAAACAAACAAGCATGACCCACAAATGCTAACTTGCCACAGATAAGTTGAAATAGAAATAGAATTTAAAAAAATATAGAAATTGCATCATACAAGCCTGAGGAAACTGAAACTGCCAGAAATCCCATAAAACTGAGCCCCCCTCCCTGGCATCACACACAATGATCGTGACGGGTCAAAGAGGATGTCAATGATAATGGAAAGAGAAAGAAGGAAGAACACCAGTAATAGCTTCACAGGAAGAGATCGGAGAGCACTTGTACTTTCAGTAGTAATATTATCACCCAAACTTCACAGAAGACCAACGGTCATTGCCAGCGAAAAATCAATATTTAACTGCTGTTAGGATAACGCAAAATGATTTGCAATGTTTATCGATAGGGACGAAGAGTGCTGGAAATATGGGGACACTTGAAATAACGTAATCCGATATTATCGAAAATCAGCGAAATTAGCAGGAGCGTTTATTGAATGTGTGCGTAATGTTTTGTAAAATGTAGTAAATTAATAGCAAACAAATATTAAATATTAACGGCACTATTTTTGAAAAGTAGACGTTGTCTATTAGTTCCCGGTGTCAACGGCGAGAGTGTCAGTACTGAAGTGTTAGGAGGGAAAGTTTTTGCTACCACTTATATGGAATATGTTTCGAAGATGGTGGGCCTAATGTAATATTTAGTGTTAGCTGGAGAAAACTAATAACAAATTTACTAAAACACGCTCGTGTGTAGTGTGTAGTTTAGTAGCCTGTGATGCATGTGGTTATTTTCCTATTCTTCAAAATAGTTCAGGAAAAAAATCGTCTTAACTATATATATATATATATATATATACGCCGGCGTCTGTAGGTTAAATAATTATATATTTATTTAATAAAATATTGTTATAAGTCTCTTTAAGAAATTAAAGTTGAGCTCTGTTCGGGGAGTTAAAATAGACTATCACTTAGCTATACGCAAAGTTCCAAAACGTTCGTTGAACCCTCTCGACTGTCTACTGTCTGCTGCCCGCTTTTTTAAGGCACACATAGAACTTAATTTATTTTCTTTACGTGATAATTTCCCGTAGCCGTGGGGTTAGAGCGCTAGTTAGCGGAGTCTAGGCTGATTCTGTATTGGGTCCGTGTCCTCCGATTGTCTGAAATTGTCGCTTCATACACTGCTGATAGCAAAAAGTTTGAAACGGCGGTAAAATAGTTTAATATCTTTTTAATAATAATAATAATAATAATAATAATAATAATAATAATAGTATATATATATATATATATATATATATATATATATATATATATATATATATATATATATATATATATATATATATATATATTAGATCTACTCGCCCCGTTGGGTCACACCCACCAATACTATTTTTCTACTTTGATTTCATTCGAAAATTCATATACTGTTGCACGTCTTTTAAGCTATTTTCCTTGCATAACAAAAATAATAAATCTCTTGACTTTCATATTATTATCAACCCACTAGGAGTTCTCACATAAGTCATCATCACTAAAATAAACGGTAGTGTTCGCTAGTCTGATTGACAGCAAGTCTCCCCAAGTTTCCAGTACTGTCAGCATCTTCGGATAACCATTGCAAATCATTTTGCGTTATCGTTAATCGCAACTGCCGCATACCATTTATTCCTAGCTGGTCTTCTTTGGGATTTGGGTGATAATAAGTCTTCCCAGGGTCCCAGTACTCTCTGCACTCTTCCACTGAATGGTCTCTCTCCTCGGTCTTTCCACCCTCCTTGAGCCTTCATGACTATCTTGTGTAGTATCAGCCGAGGCTGGTGGCATCAAATTCTGTTTTTTTTTTTGTGTGTGTGTGTGTGTGTGTGGGGGGGGAGTTTATGAAATTTCTTGAAGTTTCAGTTCCTTCGGGTTCATATGTTGGGGTTCTCCCTGTTTTTGTTTCATTTCTATTGCAATTTCCATGTGGCTGGTTACCATTCATAGTTTATGTAGGCTGGTTTCCGCATTTGTGGATTTTCCTTAAGATTTCAACTGTTTTCATAATTTCCGTCTGTTGTATAGTTTCAATCTTCCCTTTCATCCCAATTTCTCCCAGTCTTGTTTCCATGTTTTTCGGAACTGTTCCACGTGCTCCTACGATTATTCATATTATTTTGACTTTATTTATTTTTATATACTTTAATTCACCCCCAAACAAGGGGACACATTGCCACTGAGACGCAAGGGGCTACTGTGAATTGTTGGAAAGTGGTGTAGCGAGATTTTAGTTCACATCACATTTAAATTTCTACATGTTGGTAAAGTCAAGGAAACAGTGGTCAGGGAGGGAATTTCAAATGATAGCAGTACGAGGAAAGATGCTATTAGAGTAGAACGCCCTTTTCCGGCATCTGGGTACCTCTACAATGAAGCGGTGGCATTTTTCGGGTTTGTTTATTTACGTCGAAGGGGCACCTGCGCAGCAAGTTCGTCGGTTTGCTTTGGTTGTTTTGTTTTACTGTATATCAACCCTTTTCGGGTTATTTAATGTCAAATCCGGTCATTTTGGTGAAAGGTTTTAGGCTTCAAGTTCTTTATATGTTCAAGTATTCATTAATGGTGTTTAGTTTGGTTGTTTTGTTTTACGGCATATCAACCCTTTTCAGGTTATTTAATGCTGAATTTGATCATTTTGGCGAAAGTCTTCATACTTCAAGTTCTTTATATGTTCAAATATTTGTTCATGGTGTTTGGTTGAGTGAAAGGGTGGGAAGGGATTTTGCAGAACATGATTGAGTTTTGCAAAGAAAAAGAAAAAAACAATAAAACATCAATGTTTTGTGCATTTTGAGTCAGGAAGTCAATAACTTTAGACAGCCTGATCTGGTAGTGCCAGTAGGTTCTATTTGACCCATAGATGGGTCCCTTACAGGTACTACCACTCCAGACCAGAGTGGACCTGGGAGCAATGGCAACTAAGGAAAAACTCCACATTCTCCACAGCTCCGAAATGGAGGACTCACCATGGATATCTTTTAAGGTCATACCCAGGACCGCAAGTTCATCGGAGCACATCTCATTAAAGTACTTGTAAATCAAACACAGGGATGAAACATTGCGGCAATGAGACAGGAGCTATAGCTTGGTAGATAGTGTGAGACCTATTAAATTAAATGCTCTTTTTTAGACCCTGTCTAAGAGGGAGAGACTAGTAGTTGGTGTACCAGCCCAGATGTGACAAGGATACTCTATGTATCGACGAATGGTGGCCTTGTAGAGATATAGGATGCTGGAAGGTGTGAGAAGTTTTCTAGCACGGTAGAGGGAGCCTACCTTCCTTGCATCAGCTTTGGCAATGTCTGATATGTATTTGTTCCAATTCATGTCACCTGTGAATGTTAGGTCGATGAGTTTGAATGATGAACTCTCAGGAAGACTGGTATTAGCAATGGCAATCGGTGGTTCAAAAGGTTTTTTACAATTTTTAAAGGAAATAAATAATAAATAAACTTGTTACTATCTATTTATGTCCTCATTCCACAACAAACTGGAGGTCATTGTCTAAGGATTCGGCCATTGCCCTGGATATGTGTGTGTTCGTTTTGCCCGTATGTCAGGAATAGAGTGCGGTGTCATCAGCAAATATACCCATCTCGGACACGATTGCATCAGGGAGGTCGTTCATAAAAATCAAGAACAATAATGGTCCAATGATCAACCCCTGGGGTACACCCGCATTGATACCATGCTGTTTAGATGTACGACCATCGAGGACAATATGGATCTTTCTTTTGGCTGAGAAGGATTTGATTATATTAAATATTTTCCAGTAATACGGTACAGATTTATTTTCACAAGAAGACCATGATGCCAGATCTTGTCAAAGACCATGATGCCAGATCTTGTCAAAGACTTTGGATGTATCAAGCGCTACCGCTCTAGCTTCATGTTCCATACCCCTTACAGTTCTCTGGTAAGTTCCGTATATTTGCTCGTTTTTCTGTCTCCTTAATTTTCACCCTGTAAACTGCTCAGGCGGCGAAATCTACGATTTGGCAGGTTTTTCTCCTTCTTGATAACTATTATGAAATACGGGTTCCTTGGTTGGATGAGTTTATCTGTTTGGACCTCCATGTCCAAGCGGATTCTGTGATGTTCGTTTTCCAGTAGAGTCTCCAGTTTGTGTCTGTACCATTTGTCTGCATTTTTAAAATGCAACCGTTTGCATAGTGCTCAGTCTATTGCCCCCCCCCCATGCAGTCGAGTCTGTTCTTGTATTCTGTTTGGGCTAGTTTTCTTCATTCACTTATAATGTGATTTACCGTTTCAGCACTTTATCCACAGAGTCTGCATTTAGTGTTTTCCTTGGTTTTGTCTATTTTAGCTTTGATATGATTAGTTTTAATCGCATTGTTCTGTGCAGCTGTCAGTAGTGATTCCGTTTCTCTGTTCAATAGTTCTTTTCGTAGGTATGCCCAGGTATTGTCGTGAGTCTCTTCTCTTGTCATTCTTATGAATCGGCCATGTAGCTGTTTCACTTCCCACTTTTTTCTTATCTTTTCGTTTCTCGTTTCGTTGCTCCCTGTATTGTTTATGTTGACGGTGTCTCTTGTTGCGGTAATCAGTCATTCGGTGTTCTGAGTTATGTATTTTTCCAGATATTTTTTTTTGTGGCATTCACACATGCTTCTATACTTACCACCCTTCTTTCCATTTCTCTCCTTTTTATGTAAAGTCGGTCAATATCATCCTTCGGGTGGAGTGCATTGTGCATGGTCATTAGTTTCCTAGTTTTCTGGTCAAAATTCCTAAGTTTTTCTTTTGTCCAGCCCATGAATGGGCCAGAATATCTTACTAGTGATATTGCCTAGGTGTTTATTTATTTTTACTTGATTTCTACTATATAATTTAGTTTCCATAACTTTCTTCTTCTTCTTCTTCTTCTTCTTCTTCTTCTTCTTCTTCTTCTTCTTCTTCTTCTTCTTCTTCTTTTATAGGAGTTCAGAGACTTAATATTTTTCCACCCAACTTACATACGTGTTTGTGTTGTATACAACATACCGTATGTAAATTAGATGACCACGCTGAAAAAACCCAATCTTTCTTTAAATGCTCGCAGAGACTATAAGAAATATTAGAGGACGTTTTAGTCAGCATAAAGTGAGAGTAGATGCGAGAAATACATAGATAGCTAAGAGAGAGATGGGTGATTTGTTCGGTTAATTATTAATTACAACCAATTAGAACAAAATGGTTTGCAAACATAACTCAATCTTAGAACTAAGCTTTATTTCAGCATGTAATTTATGTTATCAAAATATATAGGAAAATGACTTAGGGAAAACACGTAAATCAACTCATATTTTATATAATAATAATAATAATAATAATAATAATAATAATAATAATAATAATAATAATAATAATAATATAAATCTTATATTATAGAGATCGTAATGGTAACAGGAAGACTGGAACTGACAGCTGGAGGACAACACCTGACTGAAATAATAATACAGAGCGGCACTTTCCAAGAAGACTCTCTACCACCACTACTGGTTATTATGGCCATGGTGCCAGCCAACAACGTACTCGGGAAGTGTAATATCGGATACAAGGTTACATACACAGATGAAAGAATAAAGCACCTCATCTATATGGGCGACTTGAAGCTATTTGCACAAAACAAAACAGCTGATAATCACGCCCAGAATCTTAAGCGAGGACACTGGAGTAGAATTCGGAATGGAAAAGTGTGCACTATCAGCGGTGAAAAGGGGGGAAACTCGAAATAGTAGAGAGCATAGTAATACAAAAGGAAGAAAAAAAATGTGTGAACTTGGCGAACATATTAATATCCGTAGTTCTGGAGGCAGGTACCATCAAATAAACAGAAATGAAAAATAAGATTTGAAAAGAGTAATGAGAGTTAAATAAAACTCTTAAAAACCAAATTATATAGTAGAAAACTGATAACATCAATATATACCTGGGCAGTAAAATATTCTGGAGTCTTTATAGGCTGGACCAAAGAACTCAGGCACCTCGACCAGATAGCTAAGCAACTAATGACCATGCACAATGCACTATACCCAAAGGATGATATACTGACCGACCCTACGTAAAAAAGGAAAGGGGTCGTTTAAGTATAGAAGACGATGATGTCAATGATACAAAAACATAACCCAGAACACAGAAAGGTTGATCATCGCAGCAAAAGAAAATACAGAGGACAGCGAAACTGTATAAGACTTACCTACTGAAAAGCACTTGAATAGAGAAACGGGGTCACTACTGACAACCGCACAAAACAACTCGATCAGAACAACTTATATCAAAGTCAAAGTAGACAAAACACAAGAAAACAGCAAATGTAGACTCTGCAGAAAAAGAGACAAAACGTTAAATTACATAATAAGCGAATGCAGCAAATTAGCTTAAAACTGACACAGCTGCATGGGGAAGGCAGTTCATTTGGAGCTATGCAAACTTCTGCACTTTGAATATGCAAAAAATGGTACATACACAAACGGAAACAGTATTGGAAAATAAAAAGCACAAAATCCTCCGGGATATGGGGGGGGGGCAAACAGATAAACTGATGCAAATCCGGCAAAAGACTAGGAGAAATTGGAATTGAAGGGAATAACAAACGAAATATTAAGGAAAATCTTCAAATGCCGAAACAAACAAGCATGACCCACAAATGCTAACTTGCCACAGATAAGTTGAAATAGAAATAGAATTTTAAAAAATATAGAAATTGCATCATACAAGCCCGAGGAAACTGAAACTCCCAGAAATCCCATAACACTGAGCCCGCCCTCCCTGGCATCACACACAATGATCGTGACGGGTTAAAGAGGATGTCAATGATAATGGAAAGAGAGAGAAGGAAGAACACCAGTAATAGCTTCACAGGAAGAGTTCGGAGAGCACTTGTACTTTCAGTAGTAATATTATCACCCAAACTTCACAGAGAGCACTTGTACTTTAAGTAGTAATATTATCACCCAAACTTCACAGAGAGCACTTGTACTTTAAGTAGTAATATTATCACCCAAACTTCACAGAGAGCACTTGTACTTTCAGTAGTAATATTATCACCCAAACTTCACAGAGAGCACTTGTACTTCAAGTAGTAATATTATCACCCAAACTTCACAGAGAGCACTTGTACTTTCAGTAGTAATATTATCACCCAAACTTCACAGAGAGCACTTGTACTTCAAGTAGTAATATTATCACCCAAACTTCACAGAGAGCACTTGTACTTTCAGTAGTAATATTATCACCCAAACTTCACAGAGAGCACTTGTACTTCAAGTAGTAATATTATCACCCAAACTTCACAGAGAGCACTTGTACTTTCAGTAGCAATATTATCACCCAAACTTCACAGAGAGCACTTGTACTTTAAGTAGTAATATTATCACCCAAACTTCACAGAGAGCACTTGTACTTCAAGTAGTAATATTATCACCCAAACTTCACAGAGAGCACTTGTACTTTAAGTAGTAATATTATCACCCAAACTTCACAGAGAGCACTTGTACTTTAAGTAGTAATATTATCACCCAAACTTCACAGAGAGCACTTGTACTTCAAGTAGTAATATTATCACCCAAACTTCACAGAGAGCACTTGTACTTTAAGTAGTAATATTATCACCCAAACTTCACAGAGAGCACTTGTACTTCAAGTAGTAATATTATCACCCAAACTTCACAGAGAGCACTTGTACTTTCAGTAGTAATATTATCACCCAAACTTCACAGAGAGCACTTGTACTTCAAGTAGTAATATTATCACCACAACTTCACAGAGAGCACTTGTACTTTCAGTAGTAATATTATCACCCAAACTTCACAGAGAGCACTTGTACTTCAAGTAGTAATATTATCACCCAAACTTCACAGAAGACCAACGGTCATTGCCAGCGAAAAATCAATATTTAACTGCTGTTGGGATAACGCAAAATGATTTGCAATGTTTATCGATAGAGACGAAGAGTGCTGGAAATATGGGGACACTTGATGTCACTAAGACTCCAAAGAAAACCACTGGTTTTTGTCAGTGAGAAACCACTGATCATGACGTGTGCGAAAAGTTCAAATGAACAAATAATAATAATAATAATAATAATAATAATAATAATAATAATAATAATAATAATAATAATAATCATAATAATCATAATCATAATCATAATAATGATGATGATGATGATGATGATAATAATAATAATAATAATAATAATAATAACACACCAGGAAATACCACTGGTTGTTGTCGGTGAGCAATCACTGACGATGATCTGTGTGAGAATTCCTAGTGAGTACAAATACTACTACTACTACTACTACTACTACTACTACTACTACTACTACTACTACTACTACTACTACTAATAATAATAATAATAATATATATATATATATATATATATATATATATATAATATTTAAAAAAATATTAAAAATAATTTAATATAAGCTCCTTCCATGTAAGTTGAGCTCTGTCGGAAGGATTAAAAATAAACATTAACCTAAAAGCTTCAGTTCAATGCTACGATCCTGTCGTTGAGTGCTATCGAAGTTTTAGGTGCCTATACAACTCGCCGCTTTCAGTATAAATATCACTTAATTTCTCCGTTATTACGTGACAATCTCTCGAGCCTAATGGGACTAGATGAACGGTTACATATTCAAGATGTATCGGTGAAACAAGTCCGCGCTCTACGATCGTCTGAGATTGTTACTTCCCTTCTCTGATGAGCACCATCAGCTCGAAACGATGTCGTCCGTAGATAAAAAATATATTTAAGAAAATATTAAAACAAAAATATCAAAAATAATATATATATATATATATATATATATATTAGTATTTAATGTATCCACATAACATTTTATAACTAGATATCTTTTTATGTATCAATTTTCAGTATTTACTTCAACAGTGCTCGATATGTAAGTAGAGCTAGGTAGTAAGCTATGAAAATATATTTATGGCAATTAAGCTACACAGAGGCTCTCGCGTTTCATCCTCGGGGGAATCTTCAGGCTAAAATGCATGGAGTTATTTTTGCTGGGTGTTTTTATATACACGGCTTGCTGGTTAACCAATAAGATTCTTTGTTGTTTTCTCAGCCAATCGTTGGGCTTTCCGCGAAGAAAGGTCTTGTTGGTGTTACTTCCTATATCCTGTTCTATTGTTCTGTTGTCTATAGATTGGCCTATATCCTGTTTCCTTTGTTGTGTCAATATAATGGGTGAATTTATTTTAACACGTGGTTCCTTGTATTTCTATTTTAGGTTTTAATGTTTAAATTGTCAAGTTTTTGTTTAGTTTTTTTTTTTACTCATTTGTCTATTTATTTATTTATCGTTAGCCTAAGTTAAATTTATATATATATATATATATATATATATATATATATATATATATATATATATATATATATATATGAACGTTATTAATACTAACCAAATAAATATAGAGGCCAAAAAACAAAAATAGATGAATAATCTACTAGAAATTCATAAATAAAAGTAAATAAATAACTGGAAAAAAGAAGTTTTGTTATGTTAGTCCGTTGCACGCTATCGCCATTTGTTATTATTGTGTTAATTACCATTTCGGTTGGGCTCTCTGTATAGGAAATAACGTCCCCAACTTAGCGTAAATCATCACTCTTTGTAACATTGTGTAGATAAACAGATATATGTGTATTTGTGGAAAAAAATAAAATAATATATATATATATATATATGTGTGTGTGTGTGTGTGTGTGTGTATGTATACATTGTATAAAGGGTGAAACTACTTAATTTTTTCCACCATTATATGTCTTATTTGCACCAACTTGTGTCTATCCGTCACACCTCTGGATTGTATTGCCTTCTAAGTATCACATTTATATATATATATATATATATATATATATATATATATATATATATATATATATATATATATATATATATAGTGAGGAGTTACGTGCCTGATGAAGACTCATGGGAGTCGAAAACGTTAGCAGTTTGTTTATACTCGAACAGAACATTAGATCATTGGTCCGTCAACATGAAAAGATTGATTAAAAAGAAACAAACAGAAATTGTCCCTGTAGTTTAATCAAACATGCATCAATGAAGAAATACTGCCTTAGTATACAAAATTCAGAATATATATATATATATATATATATATATATATATATATATATATATATATATATATATATATATATATATATATAAATAAACACTAGTTTATTACTGACAACCTTGCATTGAACAATTGAAATTTGGAATAAATTTGGACAATCGTCGCATATTTATCACTCTTTTTTCTTCTATCTCTCTCTCTCTCTCTCTCTCTCTCTCTTTCTCTCTCTATATATATATATAAATATATATATATATAAATGTGTGTGTGTGTTGAAAATAAAACCCACTAACCCGCTTACATATGTTACGTGGTTATTATTATATTTTTAAATGATATTTCGTGAAGACTCCTATTTTCTAGCAGAATTGTGAACAGAGTCTCTTTTGTCGCTTCATTCTTCATTTTTTCGTATCTATTGTTTCTGGATATGCGGTCTGGTATGTGGTATCGATTCCACGTTTGTAAGAAAGACCTCCAATTCACGTTGCTCGAATGGTCCATTGGAAAAGCAAGCACTGCTACACATGATTCAAGAGTCGTCGCAGGAGAGGCCAGAACGTTGCTGTATACAACGTTGAGGGACTCCTGGTTTTTATATCATACTTTTCCGTCTCTTAGTAGCGTCCTTTTCTTGAATGATGAGTCCCATTTACACAGACCACTGGTTAGCAATAATTAATACGCAATGTGACTTAACATTCTACTGCAGTTTCACGGGATTACACATCACCAGAAATGCATTAATAAATCCTTAACGTCTCTTTTCATTTGTATACAGATTTTACGTGAGTAGAAAGTGAATCTTGAGAAAATTAACAGTATTGTTTTAGATACATGATAAACGTTATGACACGTTGTGACGTCACACCGCTTTTTTGTAACCTATCACGTGATCTGTTCGCCCAATTACGGGTTAGTATCCCACTGTCTCTTAAAAAAAGCTATTACTTTAAGGTCCGATGCTGCGATGATCGCATGCGTTGCGAGTGGTTGCCCAGTCAATATTTCTGCGTCAACTTAACTTATTTGACCCAACTTAATCGGCGACTTGAGTAATTGGTTGGTCCAATCAGCAGCCTTAAAATAAAAACAAACAAAAAATAACTCGCCCTGAACAATAACAAATATTTGTTGGAATGCAGTTGCGTAACAACAATTTATATAAAACAAAAATATATGTAGCTCTTTTGGTGAGGAAAGACAAGTTGAGGAATCTGACTGATGCTAATTTTGGATTGAGGATTTTTTTTAGTTTTCTAGTAATTTTGTTCCTTAGGCCAGTGTGATTCGAAGAGACTTTATTTTTAGTCTTTTACTTCCTTGTCTTCGGTCAATTCCGATTTCTTTTGCTCCGAAGAACCTCTTAAGAGTTAGTCCTTTTTAATGATAATCTTCACTTGAGACGACTATTCTGATTAACAAACCAATCAGAGATCATTTCGCATTTTCAACTATTTTACAATTGGTCAATAAATGAAAACCTTCGTTTCACGCATGTAGATGGAGCCTCCAGTCAAGGCACATTATAGTGACGTGGTCGTCTATTACGCGTTCAAGCATTCATTTTAATTATCATCAGACGCGGAACAGATGAAATTGTAGACCCGCATTTTGGCTGCCTGCGTTACTCAAAAACAATTATTTTGCGATTAGTGTGACATTTTAAATGCTAAAGAAAATTGATTCTTCCTAAAATTATTGTTTTGGTAATTCAACTCAAGTTATTCGGAATTATACAGGCGTCTTGTGTGTCTCAATTCTATAAAGAAATATGGTATTTTAATTTTATAAACAAAGCTCAAATCTGAAATCACAAGTTTCAAATGATAAAACAGAAATTGATATTTATCTACACTTCCCACTCAAAAGTGTGTAGACCCCTCTTTCTTTTAATACATTGTTCTTTAATTAATTAAACTTCTTCTCTGGACAGTCCCTATCACAGACGTGATGTTGCTAGTCTAAGTCTTTTCTATAAATACTATTATTGCATGCATTCTTCAGAATTGTGCGATATATTCTCGGCTTCCTTTATTCTAGCTCGTTTGACTCGTTGGTCTAATGGTCTTTTCAATACAAAAGCTAATAGACATCTTCTATCTTTGCGATAATCATCTTTTGTTCTTGTCATCTTCTTACATCAAGTGGCTTCATGCCTTGTCTGGTCACACCCGTTTTGAAATACTTCTTCCACTTTTTCCGCGTGTGAAAGAATTTTTAATGTTTTCAAATTTTAAATATTTAACAACAATAAAAGCTAATTCTGATGGCCATGTGTAATAGTAAAGACGAAATATTATACCATATAAGTTTATTTTATTGTATTGTGTCGGTATTTCTGCTTTTTACATTTTATCTTTTCCGTATTCTCTCTCTCTCTCTCTCTCTCTCTCTCTCTCTCTCTCTATATATATATATATATATATATATATATATATATATATATATATATATATATATATATATATATATATATGAACAGATGAAAGGATAAAATAATCCGACGGTATGAAATTAAAATGGAATAAGCGGAAGACCTAAAAAGCTCAACGTTTCGCCCAAATGGGCTTTGTCAAGAGCGAACGAAAAAAAATGCAAAAAATGACAAAAGACGAGAAAGTCTATAAATTATGAGAAATATATATAGTGGTAGGGTTCATGTAGAGAGGGGAGATATGTAAATATGTATAGAGTAAAAAAAGAAAAAAAGAAAGAAAACAAAAGAATAAAGAGTAGAAAGGGAGTCTAAAGGAAGAATAATTCAAAACTCAGGGAATCAACCGGTGTCTAGATATATCTTGTTTTCATGAATAATTGCTTTTGATAAGTTAGGGGAGATGAAGTAGAATCCCATTCTCTGTTTAATTTTATTTGTGAAAGGGGCTATGTGTGCATGAGTCCACTATATATATTTCTCAAAATTTATAGACTTTCTCGTCTTTTGTCATTTTTTGCATTTTTTCGTTCGCTCTTGACAAAGCTCATTTGGGCGAAATGTTGAGCTTTTTAGATCTTCCGCTTATTCCATTTTAATTTCATATATATATATATATATATATATATATATATATATATATATATATATATCAGAGAAATGGGATAGGACAATATGTGTATGATCATTAGAGAATAAAATGGAAATCGGTATCTCTTACAAGATATTATGCCGTAAACCCAAAGAATTTAGAGATCAGAGGAAAATGTCGACAAACTGTTTCAGCCTAAAGATTTGTATCTGTCACGTTTCCATATTTATCTGTGGGGAATCTCTGCAAGAAGTCGTGTAACTATGCGAACTTCGCAGATGCAGCATCGAGTTGGTTCTAGTAAGAAGCGCCAACCTTTCAAATATCGCTCAGGCGAATGCATCAAGGTGGATGTTCAGCTGTTGCAACGTCAATATAGCTGACATTTGGTTTTAAACCGACCATGTTCATGTTATTATTATTACCTTTTTAAAAAAAAATATATACCAAAGCCAAAAGCCACGCGAGGATAGGGGTTACTGAGATAGTAAGTAGGATTATGAACTATACTACGAGATGATTGAAAACGATGAAGGGAATAGCCAGAGTTTGATTACCTAAGAAAACGGCTCCACAAGTATTTGTTAACATCGGACTTGAAGGCGAACTTATTGTAGTCAATATGGAAGGAGTCCCGTGGTAATCTGTTTCACAAATGAAAGTTTTTTTGAAAAGAAACTTTGTCCATGGAAATTCTGTTTGGTTTTAGCTACACGGTGGAAAAAAAGAAAAGTTCTTTGCAGTACAGTGGTGGTAGCTAGACAAGTTCTTACAGTGAATGTTTTACAGGGTAAACCAAATTGGAGTCCAGTCGAGCATGCGCTGATTTGAGAGTTCGACACCGGCGGCATTATGGCAGATTGGCGCAGGTGCGAAAACACGAAAATAAAAGAATTATCTTCCACGTTTAATATATATCACACGTTGCCTAGGCTGGTTCAGGCGAGGACAAATAAATGACAGGATTGGGAGTTTCCGATGTTTTATTTTTTTGGGCGTTAATTAAAAAAAAATTAGTAGCTTCTTTTTCTCCTAAACGAGACAGAACGTATCGAATAAACAAACAAAAAAAACAAAAAACGCTTTACGATTTCGCATTAAATTTAACCAGACAAAAAGAATAAACTTAAGAAGTCAATAAAACATAGCCAACTTGCCATAAGTATATTTTTATACTAATGATAAACTCTATTCATGTATTGATCACTTTTCAAGTAAACACTGCAGCATATATAATCTTATAATGTAGGGAATATATTCCGGGTGTAATTTTGTTCAGATAAATTGTAAAATCAATTCAGTGAACCTTAAAGTATTTATATAAAAGAACTCAATCGAAAACAGAGCGGTATATATTTTTAATTAGTAATTTTTTATTTATACCACCATTTTGTTACAAAAATGCTTTTGTGTTTTAACAACAAATAAAAACGAGTTTTTAATTGTACTTGTGCGTCTGCGTAGCAATTAACACAGACGGAATAATCAAGTAAATGTCGACAAACCTTTCAATCGTTTGAGAATTACAATTAACTTTGAAATATCATTTTCGTCGCTAAACGCGCATATTGAATGGACGCATCTTGAACATATTCGTTCTGATTAATGTCGATTGTCAGGTCTCATTTTTCTTTTTGGGTATTTTTGATGTTCTCAGTCCCATAGCATAACAAACGGTTTATCTAATGACGGTCGTACCTGCACGAGTGTAGAGCAAAAAACTGTCACTTTATCTTTCTTCCTATCCTTCTCTCTCTTTCTCTTTGTTTAACAGAGTAAATGAACGAAAAGAAAAATTATAATCGTTCGTGTTAATTAATTGCAATTAACAAGAATGTTCTTACAATAATACAAATTGTTTTCTAAATAAAATCATCAGAATGCGATCTGAACTAGCTTACTCGATAATTTTTTTTCAGCAAATTCTTTTCTTGTAGCCGCGAAGCTAACACTTCACTGTGATGTTTTGTAACCCTAACCCTAACCCTAACCCTAACACTTCACTGTGATGTTTTGTAACCCTAACCCTAACACTTCACTATGATGTTTTGTAACCCTAACCCTAACACTTCACTCGGATGTTTTGTAACCCGAACCCTAACCCTAACATTGTACTGTGATGTTTTGTAACCTTAACCCTAACCCTAACACTACACTATGATGTTTTGTAACCGTAAGCCTTACACTTAACTCAGATGTTTTGTAACCCTAACCCTAACACTTCACTGTGATGTTTTGTAACCCTAACCCTAATCCTAAAACTTCACTCTGATGTTTTGTAACCCTAACTCTAACCCTTCACTGTGATGTTTTGTAACCCTAACCCTAACACTTCACTGTGATGTTTTTACACCCTAACCCTAACACTTCACTTTGATGTTTTGTAACCCTAACCCTAACACTTCACTGTGATGTTTTGTAACCTTAACTCTAACCCTTCACTGTGATGTTTTGTAACCCTAACTCTAACCCTTCACTGTGATGTTTTGTAACCCTAACCCTAACACTTCACTGTGATGTTTTTTAACCCTAACCCTAACACTTCACTTTGATGTTTTGTAACCCTAACCCTAACACTTCACTGTGATGTTTCGTAACCCTAACCCGAACACTTACACTTCACTATGATGTTTTGTAACCCTAACCCTAACCCTAACCCAAACACTTAACTCTGATGTTTTGTAACCCTAACCCTAACTCTAACCCTAACACTTCACTCTGATGTTTTGTAACCCTAACCCTAACCCTAACCCTAACACTTCACTGTGATGTTTTGTAACCGTAAGCCTTACACTTAACTCAGATGTTTTGTAACCCTAACCCTAACACTTCACTGTGTTTTTTTTTACGCTAACCCTAATCCTAACACTTCACTCTGATGTTTTGTAACCCTAACCCTAACACTTAACTCAGATGTTTTGTAACCCTAACCCTAACACTTCACTGTGTTTTTTTTTACGCTAACCCTAACCCTAACACTTCACTCTGATGTTTTGTTACCCTAACCCTAACCCTTCACTGTGATGTTTTCTAACCCTAACACTTCACTGTGATGTTTTGTAACCCTAACCCTAACACTTCACTGTGATGTTTTGTAACCCTAACCCTAACTCTAACACTTCACTGTTATGTTTTGTAACGTTAACCCTAACCCTAACACTTCACTGTGATGTTTTGTAACCCTAACCCTAACTCTAACCCTAACACTTCACTCTGATGTTTTGTAACCCTAACCCTAACCCTAACCCTAACACTTCACTGTGATGTTTTGTAACCGTAAGCCTTACACTTAACTCAGATGTTTTGTAACCCTAACCCTAACACTTCACTGTGTTTTTTTTTACGCTAACCCTAATCCTAACACTTCACTCTGATGTTTTGTAACCCTAACCCTAACACTTAACTCAGATGTTTTGTAACCCTAACCCTAACACTTCACTGTGTTTTTTTTTACGCTAACCCTAACCCTAACACTTCACTCTGATGTTTTGTTACCCTAACCCTAACCCTTCACTGTGATGTTTTCTAACCCTAACACTTCACTGTGATGTTTTGTAACCCTAACCCTAACACTTCACTGTGATGTTTTGTAACCCTAACCCTAACTCTAACACTTCACTGTTATGTTTTGTAACGTTAACCCTAACCCTAACACTTCACTGTGATGTTTTGTAACCCTAACCCTAACTCTAACACTTCACTGTTATGTTTTGTAACCTTAACCCTAACCCTAACACTTCACTCTGATGTTTTGTAACCCTAAACCTAACCCTTACACTTCACTCTGATGTTTTGTTACCCTAACCCTAACACTTCACTATGATGTTTTGTAACCCAAACCCTAACACTTCACTAAGATGTTTTCTAACCCGAACCCTATCCCTAACACTTCACTGTAATGTTTAGTAACCTTAACCTTAACCCTAACACTTCACTCTGATGTTTTGTTAACCCTAACCCTAACACTTCACTGTGACGTTTTGTAACCCTAACCCTAAAACTTAACTGTGATGTTTTGTAACCCTAACCCTAATCGTAATACTTCAGTCTGATGTTTTGTAACCCTAACCCTAAAACTTCACTCTGATGTTTTGTAACCCTAACCCTAACACTTCACTGTGATGTTTTGTAACCCTAACCCTAACACTTCACTGTGATGTTTTGTAACCCTAATCCTAACACTTCACTGTGATGTTTTGTAACCCTAACCCTAACACTGCACTGTGATGTTTGTAACCCTAACCCTAACACTTCACTGTAATGTTTTGTAACCCTAATCCTAACCCTTCACTATGATGTTTCGTAACCCTAACCCTAACACTTACACTTCACTATGATGTTTTGTAACCCTAACCCTAACACTTACACTTCACTCGGATGATTTGTAACCCTAACACTAACCCTAACACTTCACTATTATGTTTAGTAACCCTAACCTTAACACTTCACTATGATGTTTTATAACAATAACCCTAACACTTCACTCTGATGTTTTGTAACCTTAACCCTAACCCTAACACTTCACTATGATGTTTTGTAACCCTAACCCTAATACTTAACTCAGATGTTTTGTAACCCTAACCCTAACACTTCACTGTGTTTTTTTTTACGCTAACCCTAATCCTAACACTTCACTCTGATGTTTTGTAACCCTAACCCTAACACTTAACTCAGATGTTTTGTAACCCTAACCCTAACACTTCACTGTGTTTTTTTTTACGCTAACCCTAACCCTAACACTTCACTCTGATGTTTTGTTACCCTAACCCTAACCCTTCACTGTGATGTTTTCTAACCCTAACACTTCACTGTGATGTTTTGTAACCCTAACCCTAACACTTCACTGTGATGTTTTGTAACCCTAACCCTAACTCTAACACTTCACTGTTATGTTTTGTAACGTTAACCCTAACCCTAACACTTCACTGTGATGTTTTGTAACCCTAACCCTAACTCTAACACTTCACTGTTATGTTTTGTAACCTTAACCCTAACCCTAACACTTCACTCTGATGTTTTGTAACCCTAAACCTAACCCTTACACTTCACTCTGATGTTTTGTTACCCTAACCCTAACACTTCACTATGATGTTTTGTAACCCAAACCCTAACACTTCACTAAGATGTTTTCTAACCCGAACCCTATCCCTAACACTTCACTGTAATGTTTAGTAACCTTAACCTTAACCCTAACACTTCACTCTGATGTTTTGTTAACCCTAACCCTAACACTTCACTGTGACGTTTTGTAACCCTAACCCTAAAACTTAACTGTGATGTTTTGTAACCCTAACCCTAATCGTAATACTTCAGTCTGATGTTTTGTAACCCTAACCCTAAAACTTCACTCTGATGTTTTGTAACCCTAACCCTAACACTTCACTGTGATGTTTTGTAACCCTAACCCTAACACTTCACTGTGATGTTTTGTAACCCTAATCCTAACACTTCACTGTGATGTTTTGTAACCCTAACCCTAACACTGCACTGTGATGTTTGTAACCCTAACCCTAACACTTCACTGTAATGTTTTGTAACCCTAATCCTAACCCTTCACTATGATGTTTCGTAACCCTAACCCTAACACTTACACTTCACTATGATGTTTTGTAACCCTAACCCTAACACTTACACTTCACTCGGATGATTTGTAACCCTAACACTAACCCTAACACTTCACTATTATGTTTAGTAACCCTAACCTTAACACTTCACTATGATGTTTTATAACAATAACCCTAACACTTCACTCTGATGTTTTGTAACCTTAACCCTAACCCTAACACTTCACTATGATGTTTTGTAACCCTAACCCTAATACTTAACTCAGATGTTTTGTAACCCTAACCCTAACACCTCACTGTGATGTTTTGTAACCCTAACCCTAATCCTAAATCTTAACTCTGATTTTTTGTAACCTTAACCCTAACACTTCACTTTGATGTTTTGTACCCTAACCCTAACCCTAACACTTCACTGTGATGTTTTGTAACCCTAACCCTAACACTTCACTGTGATGTTTTGTAACCCTAACCCTAACACTTCACTGTGATGTTTTGTAACCCTAACTCTAACCCTAACACTTCACTGTTATGTTTTGTAACCCCAACCCTAACACTTTACTCTGATGTTTTGTAACCCTAACCCTAACACTTTACTATGATGTTTTGTAACCCTAACTCTAACCCTAGCACTTCACTGTGATGTTTTGTTACCCTAACCCTAACCCTAAAACTTCACTCTGATATTTTGTAAACCGAACCCTTACCCTAAAACTTCACTATGATGTTTTTTAACCCTAATACTTACACTTCACTCTGATGTTTTGTAACCCTAACTCTAACCCTAACACTTCACTCTGATGTTTTGTAACCCTAACCCTTACCCTAACACTTCACTATGATATTTTGTAACCCTAACCCTAACACTTCACTCTGATGTTTTGTAACCATAACCCTAACACTTCACTGTGATATTTTGTAACCCTAACACTTCACTCGGATGTTTTGTAACCCTAACCCTTACCCTAACACTTCACTATGATATTTTGTAACCCTAACCCTAACACTTCACTCTGATGTTTCGTAACCCTAATCCTAACACTTCATTATGATGTTTTGTAACTCTAACCATAACACTTCACTGTGATGTTTTGTAACCCTAACCCTAACACTTACACTCCACTCTGATGTTTTGTTACCCTAACCCTAACACTTCACTCCGATGTTTTGTAACACTAACCCTTACCCTTAGACTTCACTCTGATATTTTGTAACCCTAACCCTAACACTTCACTATGATATTTTGTTTA